>VBSM01003204.1:16222399-16259037 GCA_008086735.1 Cheirogaleus medius | reverse complement strand
TGCCTCAGCCTCCCAAAGTGCTAGGATTACAGGCGTGAGCCACCGCGCCCAGCCCACATCATTACTTTTTGTTTTTTTCTTTGCTGTTATCATGCACTTAGTCTTCCAGATTAATTACTTTAGAATTCAAGTTACTACCAAAAAATCCCATTGGAATTCTAATTTGGAGCATTAAACATTATGGATTAATTTGAAAGAATGCATTCATAAGGAACATGATATTTCTCTGTTTATCCAGAGCTTTTAAAATGTTCTTCAGTCAGAATTTTTAACTTTTTCATTAAGGCATGGAACATATATTCTTAACTTTATTCCTAGGTATTCTTCAGTTTTGTCACAACTGAAAATGGACCTCATTACTTATTACATATCCCCTAATATTTTATGATTAGATTACAAAGCTACTGACTTTAGGATATTTCTGCCTCTGGCCACCTTACTGAATTCTCTTATTTAGTTATAATTCACTTGGATTTTAAGAAGATAATCACATGGATTTTGTTTCTTCCTTTTCAGTAGTTATTCCTTATTTTGTTTTCTTGGCTTATTGCATTGGTAAGGCCTCCAGAATGCTACTGAAATTAGCAGTAATCCTTGTCTTATTTCTGAAGTTTGTAGATTACCTAGTGTTTCAACTTTAAATGCTGGTTTCTGACACAGTCCACTTATCAGGTTAGACAGTCCTCCTACTCTTAACTTACTGAGAATCTTGAAAGATTAGCATGACTTCTTCTGAGCAAATCTGTGCTGTTCCTAAGTGAACACTACTTTCTTTCCTGGGTGCTTAAAAAAGACTCTGTTCTCAAACTTTTCTCAGTATCACCATCTAGCTTTTCAGTCTGGTTTTTGGAATTCATTTTCCAAGAAACTGTATGGCACTTCCCTGTCTGCTCTTCTGGCATTTTCCCAATGCTCCCTACTTTTTCAAAGGGTATTGATGCTGACTCAGAATGACAAGTACAAATTTCCTCAGTACTTTGGGAGGCCATTTTTCTGAGCCTAAAGTTGAACTACTCACAAAGCAGCAAAATCTTTCCTGACTATTCTCTCTTGTTTTAGACTTTAGTTTCCCTCTGTTTGTTCTCATCACCTTCTGCAGTTAGCATATTGACTGCCTTCCTTGTTGAAAAAGAGAAAAGCAAGACAGAAGTTGAATAGCTCTGCTTCTGCCCATTGATCTCACATATCATCCTAAAGAATGGTTGTTATTAAATTGTTCATCTTTTTGCTCCAACCAAAGTGCGCATCTACAAAACTTGACAGTTCTTTTAAAAAAAGTTCTGTGCTCCTTTGTTTTTGATATGTTCTACCTTGCTTCTCTTTAAAATACTGTTTTAAATTTAAATTTATCTGAGAAGCTCCTGAAAGCCCTTCTGTTTTATGTAATCTATGTTATATTGACAGCCCATATGAAAAAGATTCCCTTTCAGGTCTATCTTTTCTGTGACATTTTGAAATTGGATTTTCTAAAGATTAGAATACATGGAGGATTAAATCCTGAATTTCATTCATTTCATATTAATGATTCCAAGATATTAGGCTTATTTTCCTCCAAGGATCTTGTCACTTACACATTTCCATCTTAGTCTTCCTTGCTGACTGGAATTCTAACAAGTTAATACCTGCAGTGTTTCTTCTACCTTCTAAACAACCAAATCATCAGGCAAAAAGGCCAAGAAAGCAACAGATTCTCTGCTTTTAGCAGAATGCCAATGTCTAGATGGCCAAGAAGTCCCCCATAGATACTGTGCCAGCTTGACGTCTCTCTTAGGAAAACACAACGAACCTCCCCTATCCAGAGTCCCTGGCATCTTGTCTGCATTGCTCACCGCACACTTACCACGTGTTGCCTGTATTTAGACTCTTTGACCTATTCACGTCTTGTGCCTGAACTCCAAGGCAGGGTTCCTGGAGGCAGGATCAGCATCTATTTAGCCCACACAGTAGACCCAGGCAGCATATACATTCTCCAAACACCTGCCAGAGGAGCTGGTTGGGACAAACTGGTTCCTGGTTTACTTATAGCCTATGTGGGGACAATTCCATATTCCTAATCAGAACTAAAGCATCTGTGAGATGCTGACAAAGATCTCAGTAAAGCTTCTCAGCTGATAAGCTGCAGAAAGGCTGCAAGGGGGCTGAGCCATTTACTCTCCTAGTCCTTGGAGTAACCAGACAGGACCTGGGGAGCCTGGAGCCTCAAGCAGCCTTGTCTGCTCACCCCAGTGTGCTATACAAATATATCACTTTCTGTGTGTGCCAAGGACAAGCAAGGGTCGGAAAGCACTGCCACCAGTCCATACCCAGCCCATTTGCCCAGAACTGTGTGTGGCTCTCCACCTGTGACTCTCTTAGCAGAATCCACTCAAGTACCGTTTTTACAGCAGATGGTGCATCCAGAATCATACCTCCTAACTGAACACCGGTGCATTAATCATGCTCTTTAAATATTCACAGAGGGGAAAAAAACCAAAAAACAAAAGCCAACATTTTGGCTTTTTGTCCAGCACTGTACCATCAATTAACTTATTTAATCCTCCAACAACTATTTGAAGAAAAGTTATTATTATCTTTATTTTATAGATAGGGAAAGAAGAACAGAAAGACTAAGTAACTTTCCCAAAGTCACACAGCTGGCAAATGGCACAGCTGGGGTTTGAATCCAGGCAACCTGACCCTAGAGCCCTGGGCTCTCTTAAATGCCAAGCAACACTGCTTTGCCATTTGGATGAAAGAAGCAGTCTAATGACAGAAAAGGAATGCTGGTTGGCATTTAGCTTTGGCTTTGCTGCTGTTTGGCTATGTGACCTTAGGTAACTCACTTCACTTATCCTGGGCTGCAGACACTGCATTTTTTGGACATTAAGCATTTATATATTCCAGGAACTACAGCTCAATGATATAATTTGATCTGTGCAATGTCCAACTGAAAGATGAGAGAAAGTGCATTTATTCATCCTGGTTTCCAAGATACCTGTCACTTATTTCAATTTTAATTTAGTAGAGACTAAACAGACCAACGTATTGTTACAAGTTCTTATTGAATTCAGTGCAAGCATTCTATTTGGCAGTAAGTAGAGTATATAATTGGAAAACTGTACTTTTTTCATAATGGGTTTCAGAAGAAAATTGTATCAACATCTTAGAAATGTGACACATTATAAATGTTAGTTCTATTAATTAGGGATGATTTCTTACAGTAACTTAGTGGGTTTTTTTTTTTTTTAAAAAGACTAGAGAGAAATATGACTCTACCTTTTGTCTGAAAAGGTCAAAATTACTTTTTTTTTTGGCATGGTTTAGATTCCTTTGTATAGATTGCTAATTGGCAGAAAAGTTTTCCAATTCGTATTTATTTCAATAAATTTTCCAAGCAATCAACTTTCCCAACAGTGCTAGTGTTAGCACAGGTGACAGATGAATCCATTCTAGATTGGAAGCTCTGGTTCTGATGAGTTTACCAGCTACTTGGAGCCAAAGAGGACGTCTTCTTCAACATACCAGTACTTGGCACAGTGTAGAAGCATAGCAGATATTGGTTTAATGAATTAGTTTTAGTACATTCAGTTTTAATTCTCCTTAGGTAATTTATCAAATTCATAAAAGTTGCACTTTGGTCATGGATTCCCTAGTTGTTCCTTACTACATCATTTAGTCTCTGCAAAACTGTAGTGACATATTCCACATCCTAAAGAGTGATGACAGCCTTTAGGGTTCAATAGTGCCCAGGCTTCTGTCCTTCATGAGCTAGGGTAGGATATGTACCTCCATCACTGAGTCTGGACTTTTCCTTTGGTGAACTGCTATCAAATGATTCCAATGAATGGCTATAAGCAGGTCTTAAAATTTTTCTGCCAGGAAGTCCATTTGTCTTGATGTTATTCTTGCTGAGTTTTATGATGGCTTTCTCACTGTGTGTGTCACGGTTGTGTGTGTGCGCACACACGTGCCACTGAGGTGTTTAGAGGCTGTGAGGAGGGGCTCTACAATTTTGTGGTGAGACCTGGGATGTTAATAATTTCAGATCAATTTCAAGATCTGAGGCCAGAGACTTACTATTTCCTAAGTTCATTTTTGCTCAGAGGCTCATGACTAAGAGTTTATTCAATCTTTTTCCTGCCTTAAAAAAGAAAAAAAGAAGACACAAATATAATTGTTTTCCTTTACAGCACTCAATTCTAATAAGTCTAACAGTGCTTTCCCTTCCAAGTTTCTCATGGATTTTTTTGGCCTCTCATTCCCATGTCCCAGTACCCTCATTTTTTCCTGTAAATGAAGATGCATTTTTTCTTTTTTCAGGTGGGCAACAGCATTAACAGACTTGCCCCCAACCACTGCTTTATTACATTTGCATCCCCAAATGGTATCCTATGGGAGCCCTGAGGGAACAGCAAGACAAAATAATCACTGTCATGAAAGCTGAGTGTGTAAAATAATGTCTAAATAGCCATATTCTTTATCAACTATTGTGCCCTGACAGAGCTCTGGAAGACTCAGAAATGAGCTTGGGAGTGTTATTTTTCCACTCCCCAGACACCATCCAACTCACTGAATGAATGAAATTAAAACATTATTCATTCCAGAATGTAGTTTAGGTTAGATGAATAAAATGCATAATCTGTTAAGAGTAGGTCTTAGACACTCTAATTGCATAAGATACCAGTGTGAGCTGGAGTTGGAGCGGAAAACTGGGTGTGTGTTTCTGGGGTGATACAGATGAAGATTAATTTATTTTGGTATTCATTAGTGATTTAAAAATCTCCTCAAATGATCCTCTCTCTTTCCCCCAAATTCTTTTAGGTTTCTCAGAAGCTTCTACTATAAACATTCTTAGTTAGCCTCTGGGGCCATACACTGGGCCTAATTTTAAGGACTTGTTGGTTTAATTGCCTTTAATATAGATAATGTCCATTACTCAGCCATGAAATGAAGCTGGTGGAGCCATTAGCATAGCAACTCCTCTGCTTTAGAGGCCTCAGCTGCAGAAAGTGGATGTTTAAACCACTCACTATTCAAGAGGGGGGGATGAGTAGGTAGGTTTCTGCAGGTCTCTTACAACATGAGCCTACAGGGATGTTCCTCTAATTATTCTAACCCTTCTCAGTGCATCGCCTAGGCTATAGCAGTTTTGGTGTTTTAAATTCTACGGCCTTTCCTCCAATAAAACTACAGGTGATTCTTGGGATGTGGCTATGATTTTAGATCCAATATATTAGAACTTTAATTGTAACTAAAAGTAAATCTGTCCTTCCTTGGTCCAGTGCACCAGGGAAATTCACCATATCTGAGTGGGTATTTAGGAAGTCTGAGTGGAAGGTTCTCAATAAACTCCCAAACAGGAAAGGAAACAGATTTTAGAAATCTCAGGATCTGGAATAATTTAAAAAAAAAAAATTCCTTTATTCTGGCTTTTTTTTTTTTTTTTTTTTGAGACAATGTCTCACTCTGTTGCCCGGGCTAGAGTGCCGTGGCATCAGCCTAGCTCACAGCAACCTCAAACTCCTGGGCTCAAGCAATCCTACTGCCTCAGCCTCTCGAGTTGCTGGGACTATAGGCATGCACCACCATGCCCGGCTAATTTTTTTATATATATACTTTTAGTTGTCCAGCTAATTTCTTTCTATTGTTTTTAGTAGAGACGGGGTCTTGCTCTTGGCTCTGGCTGGTCTCGAACTCCTGAGCTCAAACATTCTGCCCACTTCAGCCTCCCAGAGTGCTAGGATTACAGGCGTGAGCCACCAAGCCTGGCCTTATTCTGGCTATTTTAATGTTGCCCAGTATGCCCTTTTCAGCTCTCCAGGGTGGTATCATGTCGATGGTTACCTAAACTTCTGGAAATCTACAATCAAAAAATGTCTGGTAAATATCAACTCTTCCCAGCTTTCCCTTTCTTCCCTACTATTAATATAAATGCTAAGATGACACAGTTAATTGTACTTCGTCAGCCTGATCTTTATTAAAGAGCATGACTCAAGAATAGGGGTTTCAGACAGTTCACAGAAAACAAATAAATGGCATTCAGAAAGATGAAAAGGTGTGCAGCCTTGCTCAGAGAAAAATGTAATTAAAATGGAAAATCTGAGTTTTACCCATCAGACAAACAAAAGTTAAAAAAAACCAAAAAACTAGCAATGGCTATGAGCTTGCTTCCTGTGAGGTCAAAGAGGCATTGTCATAATTGCTGGTGTGTGTGTGCGTGTGCGTGTGACAGAGAGAGAGAGAGAGAGAGAGAGAGAGTGTGTGTGTGTGTCAGGAATGTAGAGTATCTTTTGAGGGAAATTTGGTTAGGCAATATCTAAATTACACACGCACATACCTTTTGACCTAGTGATTCTACTTCTAGGGAATTTATTCCACAGATAGATTTGTTCAGGGGCACAAACAGAATGTTCAAGAATGGCAGCACACTTATAACTTCAGGGAGTTGATGCAGCTTAAATGTCCATCAATATTGATTGGTTAAATAAATATATGTGCTTGTTTATACGCAGAATAGCTCTAGATTGACAGAAGAAATGCTAACAATGTTTGCCTTGGGAGAGAACTAGGGAATAAGAAGATGGAAAGGAAAAGTAACTTTTAGTTTGCATTTTTACCACTATCTGTATTACCTATTTTAAAAAAGTAACAAAAAACACAGTGGTTCCTTTTATTACTGTCTTTCTACTCAGTCTCCTAATAGTTAAAAGCTTCCTCTGCTTCATCTAAGATGAGATCCCAAATTAGACAAGTTGGGAACCAAGCAGATGCTCTGTTTCAATTCGCCAAACTTTCAAATCCCAATTGTACCAGCAGAATGGATTCTCGGCAGTCTCACCAATTCCTCACTCGGTGCCAATTCTGCCGTTTGCAGATGGGAAAGCATTGTCTACATTCCACCCCGGACAGTTACTTCCTAGTATTCGCAGACAGAAATACCATTTCTATTTCTTTTTATTCCCTTTCAAAAGATCCCCATGGTGTTTCTGCTCTTAGTTTGTTAGAGTTTCAAAGGGCCATGTCTTTATGTATTGTGTTAACCCTCTTCCATCTGATCTTTCCTTTGGAACCAAACATCCCTTTCCATTGCTAAATTTAGAATATACATCTTAAGCCATCAACCTATGAGATAGACCGTTTCTTGAGATAGACGAATCTCCTTGGCCTGTTTCTGTCCACATGGACAGCTAAGGCCTTACATCTCAAAAGCCACCAAAAATTCTTACCAGCTAGCATCAAACACTGGGCAAAGTGCCTTTTGTACATAATGCCATTTAATTACCTTCACAGTGAGATATTGGTAAATTCCATTTGGGGATGTGGAAAATGAGGCATACAGAAGAAATTGGCCAAAGGTCACACAGCTAGTAAGTACCAAAGCTGGGATTCAAACTGTGTGAAATTCCAAACTTCCAAATTTCACCTGATCAGAGAACTATGGGGCTCTTGCCCTCAACATCAAACACCAGACTGTGGACGCCCTAGTCCTCCTCTCATCTGGCTGGCAATGTCCTGCTGTTTTGCTTCTGCAAACTTCCACTTGCTTCCCTACTATGGGCTCTAACCTTGGTACAGGTGCTCAGGCCAGTGTGTGCACATACCCTATCTTCTCCAGCAGCTGGAATTCACTAGTGCTTTGCTTCCGGGCTAAGGAGGGCAGAACAATGACATAGACTTGATTTGATAGGTTGGGGGGCAGGGTGCATTTAATGATGAAATGAAAGCCACATAAGAAACCACGAGAATTCTCACATTCTTCTGCTTTACTTTGGGCCTAAGTAGTGTGAGACCATGCTGAGCACACAGATCGAGCTACTTATTACGCTGTCCCATCCATTTACTTAACATCACAGAGCCAGCCTCTGACGAGAGTTAAAAGTGAGCCATTAAAGCAAGGACTGACATAACCAGATACACAACCTTCCTTTTCTAGTGAGGTCCTGCCCCACCCACCTCAGGTTCTCCGGGAATGATTGTTAAAAAAAAATTCAGGTTCTTAGATCTCACCCCTGACCACTCAGAGCCCAGCAACCCATACTTTTAATAATCTGTCCAAGTCATTCTTTGCCTCCCTAATTTTGGGGGAAGTGGGCCTATTGCAGAATTATTGAGGGTTTCTTTTTCTAAGGCTTAGCTGAATGTCAATTTCACTTTGTTTGCCTTTCAGATACCCCAAGGGCTTCTTAAAATGTGCTGTTTTTATGTGCTGGGGACCTTCCTTTAACAGCACCTTGCTTTTTCACTCTCTGTGCCCTCGTGCCTCACCTCTGCACCTGTCCGTTGCCTCCTGTAGCGAAATGGCGGAGGAGAATCATCCCAGGCCAATTTCAGGCATTTACCTGGTATGTGTGGAAGACTTGGTCAGCCAGGGAATTGACTTAGAGCTCTAAGTTTGAGAAATATTGATCTGAAGGGATCAATATGGCTGCTCAGAGAGTTCTTTGATGAGCTCAGATTTTAAAGGACTGGTTAAAAGCTGCATAGTCAAGGGTGACAAAAAGGCTCTGTCATTAGTTGTGTTCAGAGGACCCAGGAGGCTGGAGTCACCAACCTGAAAGGTAGTGCAATATTAATAGGCAAGAAAGACAAAGAGGAGCTCCCACAGCGTCCATACTCCATCTTTGCTGCTAAGGAGCACCATCTTCAGTAGAAACAGCAGGCCAAGGAATGAAATAGGCCAGAGGGCTTTGAAGGCCAAGGCAATTACCTGGCAGGATTTGAAGACTTCTGGCCCACATGAATCCCATCACTGCGACAACACTGTCAACTCACTGTCAGATGTTCTGAGGGACCACAGCAATGTGAATGGAGGAGAGAAGGCCAGCAAATATCCAAGTTTCAAAAATGTAAAAAGTTAATTCCATTAGTTATGCAATAGTGAGCTTGATTTTACTGACAAGTTATAATCCAGAAGAAATTATTAGTTTGTGAGCTCTTTGGAAGGAAGCAGTAGAGTGGATCATCTCGGATGAGGAGTGGTTTACTGAAAACAATGCTCAATCTCTGCTTCTTTGAAAATGGGACTGTTGTTGAACGATGTCTGCATGGATGGGATTCTCAGAATTGGGTGGGGGTGGGAGGTATAGAGAGGGTTACTGGACCACTGGAGGGGAGTGTGTTTGGGGAGGAGGTAAACAGGGTTATTAGATCACAGGTGATAGACAGGGTCGTTAGCCACTGGTGTGTGGGGAGGTGTGGACAGTTACTAGATCACGGGTGGTGGTGATGGTGGTGGAGGGGATATGGTTACTAGGCCACTGATGGGGGTTGCATGGACAGTAACTACTGGTGGTGGCACAGGGTTGAACAGAGGTGAACAGGGTTACTAGATGGCTGGAGGGAGTGGGTGGCTCTCTAGTTCATAACTAGATTTCAGTGGAGAGAGCTGTTCAACAGAATCTAAATCTCAAAGTGACATGTATACAATGTGAAGCACAGCATTTGGCTGTTAGCCCCTAAATATTAGCGTGGATTAATGTCAACCTACTAGGGCGTCCAATGTCATATGACTGGACTATCCTCTACCATGCTCCATATGACACCAATGCCTCAAATGAGAACACAGTTGACACACTGAATAATATTCAGATGATGAAGCTGAATCCAGAAATAACATGGTGGTCAATGTCCTTCTCAAAATATGGTGCCCCCAGACTAGATAAGGTTGTTCAGACACCTTCAGACCAGCCCAGAGATGACATATTACTGCCTGCTATCTAGTTAGACATTTCCTTTTGAGTGAATGTGGAATAATCCATTTACTCCATTCATCGAGCACCTGCTATGTCAAGCACTGGGGAACAAAGGCAAACGACACAAAATTCAGACTTGAGGAGCGTACAGGCTTCAGGATGAGATGAACAAAAGAGCCTGTTTTAATATAAAGCAATGAGTGTGACACTGTGGTATGTGGGGGTGGGAGGGAGGAGGTAGTAGTGGAACACAGAAATTAACCCAATTTGCAGAGGTGGGGGCTGTCAGAGAGTCCCTGGGAAAGGATGATGGCTGAGCAGAGGTTTAAGAAATGAACAGGAGTTGGAGGAAGAGAATGGGAGTGACAGAATTCTAGGCAGAAGGAACACTATTTGCAAAGGCACAGATGTGAGTAACAGCAGGGTGCGGCGCATGCCAGGATCTACAAGCAGTTTGGCATTGTAGGATTTTTAAACAGGAGGGTGAGAAATGGGGGAAATATGCTAGGGCAATAGGATGGAAACAGAGCAGGGGAATTCCATAGAGAGGGCCTTGGACTTCATCCTGTGGGTGATGTCAAGCATCACAACGGCACAATCAGAAAGTGTTTCAGAAAGATGGCTCTAGTGACTGTGAGGAGAATAAGCCCATCAGCAGAGATTGGAGCCAGGGAGACCAGCAAGGGCACCGCAGAGAAAAGATGCTGCTACGAGATCAGTGTTGGTGAGAAGAGAGAAGGGCTAAGCACAAACAACAAGGAGGCTGAGTTGAACAGACCTGGGCACTGCCTGGATGTGGGTGGCGAAAAGGAGAAGAGTTATGGATGGTGTGTACATTCTTACTATGGGTGAAAAAGAGAGAATTCCGGCAGAAGAAAAGTTGTTTTTATGGTGCAGAGTGGGGTGGGGCGAAGAGGATGACAAATTCGATTTCTGATATGTAGAGTTTGAGGTGTATACAGGATATCGAAGTTGAAATGTCAATCTAAAAACTCATAGGAGTCATCTGAGTTAGAGATAATGGTTTCAGAATCAACAGCATTATAAAATCATGACAGAATGATAAGTGAGAAAAGCAGTGGGCAGAGGAGAGACTCTTAGAAAACGCCAATATTCAATAGGGTGGCAGAAGAGGAGGCTGTTAAGAAGACCAAAGCTGCCAAATGCAGTAGAGCAAGATCCACTAAGTTAAGGAATGAAATGTGTATACTTCATTTAACAATTAAGATGTCAAAAGCATGCACAGTGTTCAGCCTTCTTGGTTGCAGACAACTGAATCCACTCAAGTTACTTTAAGCAGAAAGGTATTTATTAGAGGGTATTAGATAGCATACACAATGCCCAGGAGGCCACAGACATAGGTTTGGCTAGCCAGGAAGAGCAAAAGTAGCCAGGACAAACACCCACCACCTTCACCATAGGACTATTATCAAGAAAGTCCCACTGCCACAACTTCACTCTGCTCAGCACCTGTGACCAGGTACTACAACTTCCTCCAGAGTTGCCCCAGATAAAGAAATGTCTCAGTTGCTGTGCCTAAAAGAAGAGGCCACTCTTGCCAAGAGCAGCCTCATTCAAAGATGATCTTGCTCCATGCCACCTAACTGAGTGCTCACCTTCAACTTCCAAGGTCATTCACAAATGAGACTTCTGCTAGTAGCAAGAATCAATAAAAAGAAGATGGAGTCCAAAAAAAAGCAAGAATAATCTTTATTCCTTGGAAACACATTTGTAAAAATGTTATCAATAAGATGAAAAGATTCAGAACACATTTATTCGTATGCAGCACATATACTGAGGATCAGAACATCTGCTAAAATGGAATACACCTGTAAACAAATATCTTGGGGAGAGTTTATAGGTGGTCGACTCCACTGTGCAAGGTAAGCAGCTGATACCCTCCTTCTGAATAGATTTTTGTGGTAACCAAAAGAGATCAGATTTTAGCAATAAAATATCTCAAAGGATGTCAACACCATTTTTAAAAGGGCTTAAAATGGGGACTATTACAATAACATATGCAAAAATGGCAGAAAAATGAATTGGTTTCACAAAAATACTAATGAAAAATATTTCAGGCTTATCTATTAAGGGAAAAACATGTTTTGACTCAGGGCTTGAAATGGGGGAAATAAATATTTTGGTACAAGCTTTACCCTAAAAGACAACATATTGATTTCTGGTTCTATAAAAAGACTGGGACAATGCCCATTCTATCCTATTCTACAGAATGCTTTGGCACAACTTCAATAAAACCTTATATGCTTTCATTCGAGCCATAAATGAATCTCAATTGCATGGTGATTTTTAAAAGAGCGAAGTCTAGGGGAAAAACCAACCCCCCAATTCTGACAGCGTGTATTCACAATTATGTCTTCTGAAATCATGCAAGTTAGCAGCACCAATCATTAAGACATTAAAAATTATACTTGAGCAGCAATTCTATCAGAATGGATGCTATGCAATTTATGATTAGTATAATTGCTAAAATTCAAAGTGGCTAAACTGCTCTAAGATATGAAATTCAAAGTCTCCCTGTATAAAATCTAATAAGTTATATACTTTATTTAGCTTCCAAAAGGAGTAACCCCCTGTCAAAGAAGTGGGTACTGCAGTTTTCCTTATGAGGAATTTAGTTTGCATTTATGTCCTCAGCCTAAAAAAAAATTTAAATTTTAATAAATCACAGAATTTTAGAGTCAGAAAGGACCTTGGAGATCACTTTGGTCCAACCCACTCTTTTTAGATGGGGAAAATGAGGACAACCAAGGAGAAGTGACCTGTCCAGGGTCACAAAATGTGGGAGGCTAGACCCTAGCAATCTTGATCCCTGTGACAGTACTATGTGCCAAACTATCTTCCTAAGGTTTTCTGGCTTTATTTGGTCCCATTAATTAAATAACAAAGACTACCAGGTACATAGCAATATGATAAACATATACTTTCATTCCAATTTTAAAATCAGAATATCAAAGTGATTCCTGAGCCTTTAACTACCTTCATTTTATTGAGAACACAGTCAACAGTAAATTATCACTAGCTATGTTGGTTTATCTTCCAATATTTACACGGACACTGAAAACACCTTTCAGAACTACTCCTTAAAGACACTTGTATGAGCACATCCATGTGATGCCAAGACACTTTTCATGGGATGCAATGAAACCATGATGGTGAATGGAAGTGAGATGCTTCAGTCTGTCAAAGTGCAGTCATGAGTTTATCTCGATACATCATACTCTGCATCCCTCCTAAGTTCTTCTGGTTCTGGTCGTGCACATAATCAAAAGGGCTGTCATCTCCACTGGCCGATGCCTTCCAATGCGACCTGTCATCCTGAACGGATGGCCTGTTGTGTTTGCAGAGTGAATGATTAGTGGAAGGATGGGAGAAAATTCAGAAATTTGAGTAAAACAACACATACACAAAGGAAATGGGCAGGGGAACCATGAACCATGTGAATGGGGATGGCTTACAAACGGAAATGAATGGATTTTCATTAGTTAGTATTTTAAAAATGCAGATCATCTATCAACTTCCAAGTAGAGCAAAGCTCTGTACATGGCTGAGTCATCATTTCTCAAAGGGGGTCTGGTGGATAAGTCAGTCTGGGGAAAGTACTACAGGACTTAGCAGAGTTTTTATCATGCTAAGGTGCACTGTAAATGCCTTAGGCAGCACTTGCCGAAAGTGTTTGGACAGCTTGCTGAGAGACAGAATGCTGGGCCCCACCCAGAGCCTGATTCAGGCGGTCTGGCCAAGAGGCTGGGAAGTTGCAGTAACAAGCTCCCAGGTGATGCTGAGACCTCCCGGGGCGGAGACCCCCAGAGAGGAGCTGTCTGCAGCTTTCCTCAGAGTCCCTGCCATGAAAAGCTAGGCTAGGTCATGCCTCTGAAAGAAGCCAATATGATAAAGGAGGCAATGATAAGTACAAACTTTGTTAAAAGCAATGTTAATAAAAATAGCACTTCTATAAATCTCTTCCATTTCTCTTGCCTGGAAAAAAACCTACCTTTGAAATACAGAATGATCCCTCCAGGAATCTAACTGGCTTTAAAAAGTTACATGAATATCAAGTATTTATAATAAAAATAACATTGTTGTGTTACAGGATCCCCGACAAACTTTTATTTGCCTTGCTCTGAGCGGATTTATTTCCATCACTCCATTCTCCATACTTTTTTCAAAGAGTATAAGGCTAGCAACCTCACCTTTAGGCAAGCTGAATTCACCAACTCTGTTTCTGAAATAGCTTCACACATAAACACCAATTAAGACTGATCTAAAATTCAAATCTTAAAGGAACGTTTGCTTTCACAATGCTAGCCTTAAAAAAACTTTCAAGCCTAACTATAAACACAGTACAGCAGATGCCAGTTGGCTCAGGAAGGATTATGGTAGGTTAGGGCCAAGGTTGGTAAACGACAACCCAATCCCACTGTTTATTTGTAAGGCGGTTTTATTGAAACACGGCCACTGCCGCTCATTTATGGATTGTCTATGGCTGTTTCCGAGCTAACATGGCAGAGCTGAGTAGTTGTGACAGCGACCACAAAGCCGAAAATAATGACTATCTGGCCCTTTACAGAAAAAGTTTACTGACCCCTGGGTTTAGAAGATCCATTGCCACAAAAAGCAAACTCTACCCTTCCATTCCTGCGGGGGAAAAAAATCCTTTAAACAGCACAACAACAAAAATCCCAAAGGTTTAGTCACATTTTAAGTAAATGAATTCTCAAGACAGAAAACGTTACTTCGGAATTTTAAGTAACATCTCGAATACAAAACCAAACCAAAAATATCTGAGGTTAGAATGTTTTTAAAAAATCAATTCTTTTTTTTATTGCACAGAGCATACCTTTAGTAAGTCCCCACTCATCACTAGCTTCCTTTGCTCTGCGAATCATTCGTCTCTGCTGCGACAGTGCAACCCTTGAGAGTTGTGTCGGATGCAGACCTTCAATTCATAACTAACTAGAATCTGAACTTTCTTGGAGAAAAAAGAGAGCTTTCGAAGGCACAGCTTCTGTGAGCTCAGGCACTTACCTGACATTTGGAGAGTGAGGATGCCATCGGGGCTGGCTGGGGTGGATATTAGGATGATACTGAGGCTAGAAATAAAATACCAAACTTGATTATTTGACGACCTTTTCATTTCAATGGTCTTTAATCACTGTCTCTTTCCCTTGGGCTGGGGAGGGGGTTGGTGAATAGAAAGGCTGTAACTAAACCCTGGCTGGGGGGTGGGTGTTTCCCAAGATCATCGAGTTTCCCCCACTGACAAAGGCTGGGAAGCTGCCCTCGGAAGGAAGGTGACAGCATCTGCCTTGAAAGAGGCCATCCGGAGTGTCCAAGACAGGCTGAATTCATTTCTCCCAAGGGAGCAGGCGGAAGGTGCCAGAAAGATGGGGAGAGTGGGAGGCAATTTCTCTCTTCAGAAACGATTTTTGTCACTGCTGAAAATGACGATGACCACGTGGAACAGTTACATCTGCACACAGACATGGATGGGATTGGGACGCTAAGTAAGGCAGCAGGGCTGTGGGTGAAATTTTTTTCTTTCTCCCTTGGTTTCAGTAATAAAAATAATTTTCTGAAATGTAATCTCAAACAAAATACCAAAACAAACAAAAATCCATCCAGAGCACTTATTATCCTGCTAAAACTAGAAGAAGAGAGGGAGGGAGGGAAGGAAGGGAGGAAAGGAAAAGAAAGGAAGGAAGAAAGCTGCCCATTTTAAGATGAGAAAATAGATCCAGACCAATGACTCTCAAAAGGATCAGGGTGAATGACGCCTGCCAGGTAGCAGGTGCCCGTCCATTCTGGCCTGCAGAGGGCAGCGGCCCTAGATGTTGCCAGAAGTCACAGAGCTTCTCCAGGCTAAACTTTCCACCGGGCACATTTGGCCCTCCTGACATTTACGCCACTACAGTCTTGCCACAATTACTCATTTAATGATTTCTTTCCCTCCTTCTCCCTCTCCTGCAGCTTTGGCTAACAAGCAATAGCCGGCTCTCCAGTATAGAAAATTCTCAGCAATTCTGCTCATTCAATTTTCATGGACCTAAGATGCCCTTCCTGCCTACTCTGTATTCCAGTGGCCTTTCTATTCTCCTTCAAAGGTGTCTGTCGGGAAGCTGAGTCTGCAGCCCCCACAAAGGACACGCTGCAGGAAAAAGGAGAAAGTACCTCCCAGCAGAGTGTGAGCACTGACCACAGCGTTAGCATCTCCCGGATGCAGTCTCTCCACATTTCGTTTTTTAGGGGTTACAGAAACCCCCAGAGTTCAGATGATTTGTCCAAAGCCAAACTATTCCAGGTGTTTTGATCACACAGATCCCAAACAAGGTTCCACTCACTGGGTCTTCAACAAAAGAGAACTGGACCCTCTGTTCTGTTCTCCATTTTCAAACACAATCAAATCAGATTCACCAGTCAGCGCTAGGAACCTTATCCACAGACCTGGAAAAAGCAAATTCCAGACCCTTCCTCAGTCCCCTCTGGTAATTCTTTTTTACATTTTCAACTGCCAAGAGTATTTTAATGTTAACCCAGGTGGTTCTCAACTGGTGTAGTCGTGAGAAAGGAAGCTAAACATCCCATAGTTTCAGGGACAGTCCCAAACAATGAGGAACTGTCCCTCCCCAAATGCCAGTAGTGTCCTCATTGAGAACAGGGCGATCCACCCTTTGCAGTTGGCTGACCTTGCCGCACTCAGAATGAGATAAATGCTGCAACACCATCCTCCCGAAAGGCCTTCATGGCATTCAGATGCAGACCAGGCCATTTCTCAGGACGTTCTCTTCCCAATCTCCTCCCAAACCCTGACAGAGCAACAGAGGACCTCTAAGACTGGCAAAGGTGCAAGAGACCAGTGGTTGCCAAAGATGCTGAGAGAACGATGTCTTGATAACAGTTCCTGTAGATCTGATTTCAACAATCACCTCTTGACGTTCACTCTAAGCAGAGAACACACCATGAGAACATGCCCGAGAGCCTGGTGGGGCGAGGGCAGGGGCCGCGCTAAGCTGCTACACTTTGTTTTTATTTTTTCTCTCCCCCAAGCACTGCGCTCAAATCACCCATGACCACTTTTCCCTTCCCCTACAACATTTTCCAGTTACTCACAACTGAACAATCTGTGAATAAGAAGATTCAAGCACCCAAGGCAGGCAAGTAGAGCAGGAACCAGACTTCTCCCCTACCAAGTTCAAAGCACTTGTAACTTGTTATTCTCTCAAACTTGCATGTCATTTCCAGGTTCTGCACACTGGGAATATGATTTCATGTATGGAAATCAATTATCACAATATTCTTCTGAGACATAACTTGGAAACCTCACAAGGATGTACATTGGGATTTCACCCCCATCTAAGGAATTAATATCTACACTAATGAAAGACCAAGAAAGGGGATATATTAGAATAAGGCTCCCAAGTGAAATAGTTTATGAAATAGCTTCATTACTTGTGACACTCAAATCCAGACTGATGACAAGGCAGGGAAAACCCGGGAGAGTAGTATCCCTCAGGCAGTCATACCCACCGAGTTGGCCCCAAGTTAGAAGTCATTAGACATGGATGCTGCTTCTAAGCACAAATGACCACCTAGGAAGTGGGGTACACATCATCAATCCAGGGTCCCCTGCCCAGCTGCTCCTCAGAAACACCACAGTAGCTCTGAGGCTGTACTGGTGCCCAGATCCTACCCCTAGAGTTTCTGCTTCAATCTTTCAGGGGTGAGGCCCAGGCACTGGTTATTTTTTTTTAAAGCTGGCCAGATGGTTTTAATGTGCAGCAGGACTGAGAACCACTGGTGCCGGAGGCTTCCAATCAAGATCAGAGAAGGCACTGTGGAGGAGGTGGCTTCCAAGCTGGTCTCTGAGAGATGTTTTAATGTACTGACAGGAGGCAAAGGACTTCCAGGCAGATAAGCACAGGCAAGGGAACAGTGAGAAGAAACAATGGGGCAACAATTATGTAATTCCCTATGAGCTGAACATATGGTGTGTGCTGGGGAGCAGTGAGAAGTTGGAGCCAGGTGGTAGAAGGCTGTGAATGGCCAGAGAGAGGGATGTGCTTGATCCAGGCTGGGCTGTGGACCACGCCTTCCATGCTACTGAGTCCAAGTGGACAGGCAGGTGGGCAGCACGGGTCCTGGCTGGCCAGACTGAAAGAGCAGAATACCAGCCACTGAAACATACCTGCGTTCCTTCTGTAGCCTAGCACAGTGCTTTATAAAGTGGGTTCCAGAAACTACTGGCCCATTGATGTTGATGGGTTCACCACCACCCGGAAAAAAAAGGGAGGAGGACAGTCTAGTTTTTTTATGGGGGGAAGAGACCAAGATGCAAATGATTTGGGGAAACACTGGATTAAAAAAATAAAACACATGTCTTTCTTGCAGGATTTCTTAGTACTTTATGCTCCAATGGGCACTGTAAAATCCAAGAAGGGGAATGAAGGACACAACATTTCCCAAACATTTGACCAAAACATCCTTTCCTGGAGGCATGTCTCATGGGACTCGTGTTCCCTAGGCCTAGAACACACTTTGACAAAAAGCTGCCTCACTTGAACGCCACTAAGAGGTTGTGTCTGACCACCCAGAAACTTAAACATATGTCCTGACACTTGACAAGGTTAAGAGAAACAGCCAGTTCAGATGGCCAAGCAGCAGCAGGGCTCAGGAGAAAAGCGTTCCCCTCTTATTATTTTCTCAAAAAACACATAGTTATTATTTCTTCAATATCTGATTTTAAATATAATGTCCACTCACTATGGAAAATGGAAAATCTAGAAAACCTTTAAAAGTAGTATCTTACCTGGTAATTATGGACTTCAGGATTTGTTTTAGAGCTAAAAAAAAAAAAAAGAAAAGAAAAATGTAACAGGTGGTAAAGCGGCATTATTATTCATGCATTTAATAATCATGAACTACTCCTATATGCTACCTGCTCCATTAGGAGCTTTCACATACTATTTCTTTTTGGTTACTGCCTGCTTAAACAAACATATAACCAGGGAAACTACAGATAGCAACTTTCATTTGTCACTTTAGAGCTCACAAACAGAAACAAGTAGGTGATATTCCAGAATGCAGCCTTGATGTCATATTTTGGTGGCAAAAAGGAGGTTCTTTCAGTTGGGCATGTCAAGTCATTTCAGGCCTGCCCTGGCATTGCTGGATGGCCCCATGACACCATGAAGCTCTAAGGATGCTCAGAGATCTTTCCAGCTGGAGGGACAGTCAGCAGCCACTTCTGAGCACCTACCACTGGGCACTGGATCCCTTGCCTTAGAAATGCTGCCGATGATCTGGCCCACTCTGGAATGTTCACTCCCAGTGAGGCCTGCACTGGAAACTTCACATCTGTTATTATTTAATCCACACAAAAAGGCTATGAGGTCAACAAATGTTACCACCTCGTTTTAGAGATAAAGGAAAAATTGCCTAACAGAGAATTAGGAAACTCGCTCAGGGTCACCCAGTTAGTCTGTGGCAGAGCCAGGGCTGAAAGCCACATGTGCTTAATCCTGAAGCCTGTCTTCCTTCTGCTAAACCAACATGGCACTCAGAGGGCACAAGAAAAGGTCAGGGCTCCTCATGCATGATCCTATTTTGATGGAATCTTAACTATAACTGCTCTGGTTTAAAAACAAACAAACAAAAAAATGGATGGAGCAGGTTGGTATAAAATAGTGTGTTTAAAATGCAAACTAACATCTGCCAGAAAAACCACAAACATGGCACAATCATTGGGCAACCCTTGTTGCTAGAGTGGTATGCTTGAAATCAAGGGTTACTGCTGGCTTCTCCGACTCTGAGAGGGAAATGTATCATTATCGGTCTTGTTCGGGGTCTAAATGGCTCCGTGTCCCAGTTTTCAGAGAGGCCAGGGACAGAGCTAGGCTCGGGGCCAGATCACCTCCTGCCGGATTCCATCAGGTAGGTTAAGTGTTCTACGAGGTGCTATTTTTCTGGTAGCACCTCTGCAGCCCGGGGCACAATTTCATCCATGGCTCCCACAGCAATCCTACTCACCCCAGGATCCCACAGGCTGTGAAGAGCAATTGAGCAGCTGCGAACAGCAGTTATTAGCTCATTTGTTCCTAAAGGGTATATTTACCACGGCTTTTGTGCGTGTATGTGTGTGTGTAGATTTTTTCTTTAGTTTGTTTTGGTTCCTAATATATAATCTCCACTAGATGCTAAGAGGAAAATGTAATTTTATTAGGGAAAACAAACAAACAGACAAACAAAACAATCACCTCGTTAAAGAGCAAAGGAAAGAAATGCTGTAACTTACAAGCCTCTGAGCATTAAAAGCAAGACACCCTGACAGGCTAAGAAAGATGCAGATGACTTTTAGCCTACAACCTGCCAGGAAGAGCCCAAAAACAGGGCAAACCTGCAGCCCTACAGCCAAACCATGCAAGAGCACTGCAGCCTCCTCCCACCCTCAGGGGCCAGGACACTGCAAGGGCAGAGCGACAGGACCAGAGCTCCTTCTTCAATGCTGATAAAGAAACCCAGGTGCAAGCAGCAAACCAGCACTGCAAGTACATTTGGCATCAGACACTCAAGGCTGGGTTTCCAGCCACATGATAAGAGAGGCTGGCTGTGTTTTCTGGAACCCTGGGTTCCTTGATGATGCCTTGGAGCTACCCCAGCTGGGGGAAGAGGCAGATGAGCCGACACGCACTGACTCCTCCCCTCCCAACTCAGGTCCATCCAGAGTAGTTCTGCTTTTGTCTTTTCTGTATGTTGGGCTTTTATGTCAGGTTTCTTTTGGAGGGTGAAAATCAGAGGGTAAGAAAGTTTGGGAGAACACTGATCTAGTCAAACCCTCTTGTTTGCAAAAATGAAAAAGGAGGCCCATAAAAAGGAAGGCCTAAGGACCCAGAGCTGTGCTAGAGCAAAGCTGGTGCTAGGAACAAGTCTCCAGATGCCTCGGCCGGAACTTTCGTCATTCCATGTGCCGTGTTCTGCCAACTGTCCTGGGAGCACATAGTACAGTCAAGTTGTCCCCATGTCAAAGGCCACCCTCCCTAGCAGTCTGGGATGACCTGAGCCTAGAATGACAGAGAGGCTGGACTTCAGCCCAAGGGTCGAAACAACTGTAGCGTGTGGTTCTCTCACATGACAGCTCATCCACCTAACAAGTCAAAACCCGTGTAAGAAAGACAGTTATTTCAGAGGGAGAAGGAGATGTATATACCAGGTAGACTCACCTGGGGAGCTTTAAAAAATAGATATCTGGGTTCCACCTGAGAGACTGAGCCAATGAGCCTGGAGTGAGGCCTGGCTCAGGGGGATATTTCAACTAAGTACAGCTCACCAGATAATTCTAATATCAGGCGAGATCCACAATACCTGTGCCAGGGAAGCAGCCAGCAAACTATACCCCAGGGGTCAAATCTGCCCCGCCAGTATCTGTGAGTGAAGTCTTAGTGGTGTCCATCACGTTCGTTCATTTACACACCATCTACGGCTGCTTTCGCGCTACAGCAGCAGAGCTGAGTACTTGTGAGTGAGACGGCAGAGCCTGCAAAGCCCAAAATGTTTACTATCCGGCTCTTTACAGGGGAAGTCTGCTGACTCCTGCGCTGGAGATTTTCAGTCTTGGGATAAATTCTTTTTCCTGCAGGAATTTCAGTATAGGTGTTTAATGTCTTCTACAATGTAAGACTATAAAACCAGCACGTCACTGAGCGAATCCAGCATCTGCTCTCGTCTCGCTTCTGCTCACGAGCACGGCCCTGCCCTCCCGCCACTGCCTGGCACGCCATCGGCACGCCGAGCTGTGCACGCACATGCTCTCACCTTCGCCACCCCCGTTACAATAAACAGCACGCAGCTACTCCAACAAAGCAGCTGTGTTTAAAAAAAGAAAACAGTCTTAAAACCTTCTATTGTGTACTTATTGAAACCCAGGAGGATGTATAGCCAGGTAGCAGGAAAAGGGGGGAAAATGATTAAGTGATTGACGTTCTGATTTAATTGTATTAAGGTAAAAGTCGGCCAGGTGCAGTGGCTCATGCCTGTAATCCCAGCACTCTGGGAGGCCAAGGTGGGAGGATCACTTGAGCTCAGGAGTTGGAGACCAGCCTGAGCAAGAGAGAGACCCCGTGTCTACCAAAAATAGAAAAATCAGCCAGGCATCCTGGCATCGTGCGCCTGTAGTCCCAGCTACTTGGGAGGCTGAGGTAGGAGGGTTGCTTGAGCCCAGGAGTTTGAGCCTGCAGTGAGCTATGATGATGCCACTGCACTCTACCCAGGGCAACAAAGCAAGACTCTGTCTCAAAAAAAAAGGTGAAAGTCAGCATTGCAAATAAATACAATAATTAGAGAGGAGAGCTGTATTTCGGAGTCTGGGGGAGAGGAAAGAGACTTACCAGAGCTGAGCCGCTATCACCGGGTTGCTCGCTTTAAAGGAAAAACAGAAAGTTATGACATTCTGGAGAGCTTTATAACTTTCACAAGACAATGACAGGCTATGACCAGGAAAAAGATGTCTGTGATCACAGGTCCAGCCCGGACCCTGGCGGATCTGCGCTGTGGCTACATCTGCTTTCCTGAGGGACAGTCAATTGCCCCTCCCACCAATTCACTCAGGAAGCAGGTTCCCAGGGCCGGGCGTGCTGGGAGGCAGACACAAAGACAGTCCCTGCTCTCTGAGGCGCTTGAGACAGAGACAGAGAAGCACATAAAAGGAAAAACAGCACCAGGTGATAAAGGGTGAAATACAAGCCTGAGTCTGGACTGAGGGACCTCGGGGCAGGTGAGAGAGCTTGTCCATGTGGAAGGGGGCCGGGATGAGGCAGAGCTTACTCATCTATACTCCATTTTGTTTTAAGAAGTGGCAGGGAAAAATCATTAAAGGCTTCATGAAGAAGAAGCTAGAACTCTGGCTGGGACAAAAATGTCAGAAAAATAAAGGAGAAAAAAGAAGACAGAGACCAAGAAGGAACGTGGAGGAGAATGACAGAACCTGGGAAACCTCTAAAGCCACCTGCTGGGGTCAAGCCAGGGGACACCCACTCCCCTGCTGCGAAAGCCACACCGGGGGTCTTCCCCTTCGTGCCTGCTCACACCTGTAGGGACCGGGAGCTCAATGCTGTCTGGGGGTGGCTCTTTTGATCTTTGGACAATTCTTCCTTATACGGGGCTATTTCTGGACGACTCTGACCCGGTGGACTACACACACAAGCGCAAATCTCCTCACGGAGAAGCAGCCCTGGGAACAGAGGGAGTTCTTGCCCCTCCCTCCCTCGGTGCTGCAATCACCCTTCATCAACCCATCATCCTTCCCCAGACACACTCCCAGCCTCTGGCCTTCCCGGAAGGTGAGGCCCTATTTCCTGGGCTGTGGGCATTTTTCCTTCACTAACGTGACTAAGAATTTCAGGCTGTCAGGCTATTGCACTGTTGGTTCATAAAGGAAGGTTACAGATTCTAGAAGAGAGCAGGTAGGGGTACCAGGCCCCTGGGAGGCCCACTAAGTCCTGAGCTGTGCAAGAAACACGTGTGGAGTAGCCACTACCAATAAACCATATATAGAAAGGGCCGGGCGGCCGAGAGTACAGAGAGGCCTTGCTGTAAGAGAGCAAACAGTTTCATGCTAACGGGGCGTCCTGAATGGAGAAGCAATCCAGTGCAGGGAGAGAAGAGCTGTGAGGTGGGATTTGGAGGCTTGGTCCAGCAGAAATGAGCCCAGCCTGCTCTTGCCCTGGCCGAGCTGCTCCAGGCCTCATATGGTCAATGGCAGACAAGGCTTGGGGAGCTATGGAAAGGGGCAGGGGGCAGGCATCCTGGGACCTGGCTTGATTTAAGGGTGAGGTATGTTTGCACTGACAGTGGGAACTGAGCCAAATATCTACAAGTTCCCCATCTACTTGTACGTGGTCAGAATTCTGCTTAGCGGGAGCCTGGTATCTCCACAAGATGGTGGGGAGAAGGCACTGAGTTTCCTTTCACGACACAGTATCTTGTATAGGCAAGAAAGGTGCTTCCCTATGATACTCCTGAGGTCCCAGGCTTGGTCCTAAGTCTAACAGCAGCACACAGAAGAAATATGGGAGAGGAAGAAAAACAGATGAGCACATCCAAAGGGGAAAGACTAATGACAGAGGGTGGCAGAAGTGGCCTGATTCCCATTAAGAGACACCACTGGGACTTTTTTCAAAAGCTCCAGAATAGAGCAGAACTACACAAGCTGCTTAACCAAGCTCCTTGGAGCTTAAGTGATTAAACTGTAACGTACAGCACCCAGGCAGAATGCAACACACACAACCTTTGAATGTCGAATGTCTCCGGGACGGATAGCGTTTACTCGGCTTCCTCTCAAAGGTGCTGGTCCTTCGTAACCTGGTGCCGTGTGTAGCTTGATATTCCGTCCGCCCGCTGGGAAGTAAATATTGTATGGCATGTTACCAATACAAGAATCTCAGCACATTATGTGTATTTGAAAGTACACATTTATTTCCAAGAGCTCTAAGTTACATTTCAACTTAGCTTGAAGTCATTTGGTAAAGACACATGAAATTCAGTCTTCCATTTGGAAATAAAATCTCCTTTGCCAAACCCAGGCTATTTTATAGGGGCAGATATTTCCACCAAAGGACAAAACCTGCAATTTAGGTACCAGCCTAAATTGACTACCCAAATCAAGCAGGTCTGAGCACTTGGAACATTTGATTAAGAGAACATTGATTTGCACATAAAATAACCTTTCATGGAACACATTGCGTAGACATTTCACTCATCTTTTAAAAGGCTGTTATCGATGCCCACTTAACTAAACCTTGGCTTTCCTTGCTATGCCAAGGGAAACATTACTTATTTCACCAAGGCTTTCTGGGTTTCAACCAATGTGACACCCAGCTGTAGCTTGCAGGAGGTATGCTGGTTTTGTCCGATCTACCCACCGCTGCTTCATTCCAGTTGCTCTTGCTTTATGATTTATGAGATGGAAGGAGACACTTGTCACCAGCTCTGAGTGCCTCCAAAGGGCAACCTCATCTCCAAACTTCCCTTTCCTTCTTAAACTTCTGGAAGAGCACAAGGGAGCATGGTCAGGGAGGGCCAAATCCCAGGGTGGTTTTTTCCCAGGAGGGAAGAGCCTGCCTTGGCCAAACACCCTGACTGTCCTTCCCGCCTCATTCCACCTCAAATAAACATCGGCATCTCTGCTAACCTCTGCAGTTCTCACATTTTCCATTCTCCGCAGAGCCCCGTGATGCGATTCGTTCTCAAAAAGGACTTCGTCTTTTTCCCCCCACTTGGAGCACTCAAAAATACATTGAAACAAAATAATTCTTTAAACAGAAGTACACAGCCACTTCCTTGCACAGTAGATAAATTTGAAATGAGCAAATCTTTTGGCATTTTAAATAGAGTTCAGGGACATGCCATGTGTGGGTAGAGGTTATGAAACCCTGTGAAGTTTTAGATCTTGTAACTGCGATTCTCAGGCCTGAAAATGTGCCTCAAACACCAACCCTTGCCTTACACATACACGCACGTGCACACCTATCGATTCTGATTGCAAAGGTCTCGGATCAGATCGCTGATTCTCATTTTTTACAAACACCCAGGGACTTTTCATGCACTTTGAGAAACATGGTCTTAGAATCATAAGCAAAAATACATCAGAATAAGCCCTGTCTTCAGCCTCTTTTCAGGTTCAAATATTTACTGAACCTACCCTGGGTCTCACACACACATTGACATCTGCTTTCATTGTGAATGGTCCCAAATTTCTTGATATTGGCACGTGAAAGGCAATATAGTAGCAGTTAGAAATTTAAGAGCCAGACTGCCTGGGGTTGAACCTCACCTCTACCACTTACTGGCTTTGTAAGTGTGTCACTTTGGACAGCTTATGTAATGCCCTGGGCCCTAGTTTCCTTATCTGTAAAATGGGGGTAATCACCCTACCTTATATGAAGAGTTCTAGCACAGTGCTGTCCAACAGAACTTTCTGCAATGATGCTTTGCCCTAAGTCTGCACTGCCCAATGCAGTAGCTGCTAGCCTCATATGGCTCCTGAGCACTTGAAATGTGGCTAGTGAGACGGAAGAAACGCATTTGAAAATTTATTTAATATTCACTCACTTCAATAGCCACATGTGGCTAGTGGCTACTGTAGTGGACAGCAGAGCTCTGGCTAAATGTCAGCTACTAACAAGTTTGTTATTATTAGTTCCATTTTATCAGTGAGGATATGGAGGCCAACAGAGCTTCAGTGACTTGCCTTAAGAAAGAAGCGGGGACGGGACATACAACCCACGTCTCTGGACTCAAATCCATTGCCCCATTCACAAAAAAAATAAAAAATAAAAATAACAGTTGCCCTTCTTGGAAACACGCGACTCGCGTTGCAAAAAGAGGCTCCTCACCTGAATCTGAAGCGAGAGCCCAGCCTGATGAAGTCGGACCTGTTGGACTTGCTGTTCCCCGGCGCCCGCAGTCGGAAGAACGCGTGATGCTCCACCGCGCATTTCCACAGGTGTTTGCAGGTCCTAGCACTGTCCAACCGGAACACAAACGTGTGCTCTTGCTCACGTCCCTGCAAGGGGATGCACAGGGTCCTTGTTTGGGCATTTGTCACACTGATGTAGGATTGTTCACAGCTGGGGGGAAAACGGGAGCAAGGCCTACCTGATCATCGTCCTCGACGACCACGAGTGTCAGCTTGCTCTTTTTAAAATCCATTTTGGTAATTTTAGGCCTGGTCAGAGAGAAAGCATTTTAAAAGCACAGTCTGCAGTAAAACTATCTACACATCAAACAGCAGTTTCCTTTCTACTTTTTAAGCTTAGATCGACTCAAAAGAAATCATTCATTCACATGGGATTATCCAGAAGTTCCAGGGCAACTGCCATCCACCCACAACAACAGTACAGTGCACTTTTAAAAGGAATCTGGGTGTTGCAGATATCCCTCAATAATCATCCACCACATAGAATTCCACCACAAAATAGGAAAAGACATTTTTAATATTAGACAAAACTAAATTACCAAAAGAATAAGCCTATTTTGTTAGCTCCTTCAAAGATTAATATGCCTGTCGGCGTCAGTCCCAGAGAATATTCACAGCCATCTCTTCCCTACAAACAAACGAAGTGACAGTCGGTAGAGGGTTCTAACAGGTCGTCACAGAGCAGAAAGCAAAAACAGTTTCCTCACCACAAGTTACTTTGTTTGTACACAGTTTATACATCTTTCAGTAACAGCAAAACTGAGTTACTTAAACGCATACAGTTCTTACCCTGACAACGTGCATGTCTACCCCATACATTTCCAGCCACTTCGCTTTATTCAGATAGGAGAGTTCCGCCTGGGCAGGGC
Organism: Cheirogaleus medius; assembly: GCA_008086735.1. Lineage (NCBI taxonomy): Eukaryota > Metazoa > Chordata > Mammalia > Primates > Cheirogaleidae > Cheirogaleus > Cheirogaleus medius. Next base: position 16,232,011 of record VBSM01003204.1, on the reverse strand, counting down.
TCTTTCCCCTTAGAAAAACCAACGGAAACACATGTAAACTGCGACTCGGTACACCCACAGAATTCTGAAGGGCACAGCCACGCTATGGAACTTTATAGAGCAATTAAAGCAATGAGGGATACTGGATTATAATAATGCACAAAGATCTCCAATACTACTGTTAATTGAATAGAAAGATCAGAGAACAGTACTTATGATCATTTAAGGAAACAAGACGATGTCGTTTCGTGTAGATGTGTACGTGTGAATGCAAAGGAAAGAGGCTAGAAGAATACACAACAGACTGCCAATGACAGCTTCCTGCAGGGAAGAGAGTGGGTGTGTATTTGTGTGAGTGGGGTGGGGCGGGGCGAATACAGCTGCACACTTCTGTGTTGTGTCAGTGTTACACAGTGAGAATGCACTAATGCCACCTTTCATTAAAAATCTCATAGGAGCTTTTCAGAATGACTTAAGGGACAACGGGAAGCCATGCTAATTTCCAGACTCCAAGAGTGACTTGCAACAGACAGTGTTTTGGGAAGATGGGATGGGAGTGGGGGAAAAGGTTAAAATCTGGGCAATTACTAAGTAAGAGACAGCATTGGTGGTCCAGGCATAGAAGTGGCAACTGCAGGGGGAATGGAGGGGAAAAAACCAAAGGGATAAACGACTCAGCTGGACTTGGGCGTGATAACCACATTTGCTGAAACGTAACAACACATGGTCTCGAATGTGTGTGTTACTATACAACACGGTGTATTTCTAAAATGTTTGCTCTAGAGGGTTCACACCCTGGAGTCGTCAGAGACACAGGTGTGTGGGAATGTGTCGGGGCAGCATCTCCTGGATATCCACACCTGGGGTGTCACCAGGATGGCCATGACATGCCTGGCCACGACAAGCAAATCAGAACCAGGCTCTGTATTTCAGAGGGAGAAAAAGAGTATAGTTTGGTTCTTGTTGCACAACTCTCAAAAGTGAGATGACATGTGGGCCGTTGGAGGAAAAAGACAGAAGCACAGGAAAGAAGTTAGGAGTCAGAGCTGTGGTTTTATAGTCACCAATAGAGCAATTCTACTGGTGAATAAAGGAGTCTGACAAATGCTTATATATTACAAAATAAGTAAATATATCACAATGCTAGACGGTAGCATCAAGGTACCTGCACTCTTTCCATCTCTGGAAGATATCAAATTCCATTGCTTCTGTCTGATTTGGAATGAACCGAAACTCAGACACAAGCTCTGGTGTGTGTTCTGGAAGCTCGCACTCCCCAAGCTCCGCTGCAAGTTTCATAAAAGGGAGGAAAACAGGAGACATTGAATGCTTTCGGTTATTGCTGCAACCAGGTCCAAAGGCATTTTGCATGATTATAAACCACAGGTACCCCCTAATGTATCTCTCACTCTTTCCAGGAGGATCTGTCATTTGGTAGCCATATATATACTCAAAATCCCCAAGAAGCATTCTAATGCCCTCCCCATCGGGTGATACACCATCATCTTTGTTATTACTGTCTTTCTCCCCACTGTTTCTCCCACCCAGGGAGGCCCCAATTACATTTTCCCCCATGAAGTGGTAGAGCCCTGAATTTGCGATAAAAGGCAATTGCAGGGAATGCGGACCTGCCTAGAAACATCCATTTAACAAGGCTCTCGTTAAGGGTAGGTCAGAGCAGCACTTTAGGGGCTGCAGTGCTGGAGAGGATGGATCGAGAATTCCGTACATGCAGAATCCAGGGGGGAAATATGGAGGGAGGAAGGCGGGGAGGAAGGGAGGCAGGGGGGAGGTGTGAGGGCTCCAGGAGCAACTGCAGCAAGTCAGGCAGAGCCTGGGAGGGAGACGGTTGTGCAGCAGCCACACGTGTGAGCAACCCCAGCAAAAAGCCCAAATGGTGCCACGTGGCCCTTGCTCTAGCCAAGCCCTCCACAGAATGGAGGGCTGGAGGACACGGGCCCCCTCCCTTCAGGGCACGGATGAGAAAACCCATTCTCCCCACCCTTACCCTGCAGCTCAGGAGGCAGACCCCAGAATGAACAGAAACCTCCAGAGATCCCTCTCATACCAGGCTACATCACAGACCAACAGCACTGACACCCCCAGGAGCTCGCTTGACGGGCAGAATCTCAGACCCCACCCCAGACCTACTCGAGCAAGACCTGCCATTTATCGAGATGCCTGGGTGATTGGCATGCAGGTTTGTTGGGAAAACATTGATCTACGACACTGGTTTTGCACTTGATCGTGCATCTGAATCACTTGGTGGGCTCCTTAAACCATACATCACTGGGCCCCACCCCCAGAGTCTCTGATTCCGCAGGTCTGGAATGAGGCCTGAGAAAGTGCATTTCTAACAAGTTCTCAGCTGGTGATACTGTGGGAAACACACGTGATAACCTCTGCCTCGCATATCAAACCCCACCGACCGACCAAGCGGGACCTGCCTGAGTACCTCCAGTGACAAACACTTGCTATGCACCCAGCACCCCTTGTCACCACCCCCTGCAGGCCATGCTGGGCCTGGCAGGGGCTTCTAAGTATCCCAATCCCACAGCCCATTTTCAGGAGAGGAACTCCAGATGGCTTGCAGGAGAAGTAGATGAAACTTTCCTGGCCATACTGAGGAAGCAGTAATAGCAAACTCAGATGGATGGTGGGAGAACTGTACGAGACAATGTCTGACACAGAGTGGGGACCTGGAGAATGTCTTTCATCTGATGGCAGCCCCTAGCCTACACCCACAACTCTGAATTGGCCTGTAGCCCTAAAACCAACGCCCAGGGCAGTCTGGGGCAGGGCGTGCAGAGGCATGGTAGCTTGGGCAAAGGCACAAATGCAGACTCTGTTCTGCAAATAACATTTGCCCAGGAAAGGCAGGGGCTGGGCTCCCAAGGTCAGAGCCCACCACTGACCTCTGTCCAAGAGGTCACTCTGAAACTAGGGACCTGGCAAGGCCAGAAGGGCAGTCTGGTCTGGGAAGAGATTCCCTGGATATGAATCACCCTTCCCCTGCACCCAGGGGCAAAAGTGAGACAAGAGAATCTTGCATTAAGCAGTGTTTCTGGACAAGACTGGCTTAATTGTGCTTAACACAGCAAATCCCACCAACTGACCAAGCACTGGAGGGAGGACACACAATGACAAGGTTCCCCAGGGTGTTCAGACTGGGCAAGGGGGCTGGTATCCCATCTCACCATTATTGGACTTAAACAGGCTCGAATGATGCCTGGTACACCCATTCTGAGGTAGCATGCCTGCCTTCCAGGAATTTGCTGGAAAAACTTGACACATCACTCAGGCTGCAACCTCTGTAGCCAGGCCCCAACTCCAGGGAGGCTGTGCGAGGTGTGGAAACAGCTCAGACACAGGACAGTTTGAATCCCAGCTCTACCATATGCTATCTGTGTGGCCTTGGGCAAGTCATTTAATATCTCTGGTGCCTTATCTGTAAAATGGGAATTGTTACAAGCAGGAAACAAGACCACAAGCATGTAATAAATGACCTTCCTATTCATCATCCTCCCTTTTCCTTTTTTTCTTTTACATGGATTTTCAAATCCACCACAAACTTAGCTCCCCAAAGAGTACAGCATGCCTGCAGGGCCACTGTATCACCACTCAGCAGGCAGCATTAATCCAAGGACAATCACAGCAAGACATGTCTGCAAGGCTCAGGCACGAGAGAGACACACCTTTCACTCTACTTAAACCTGCAGACTCTCTAGTGATCCTTAGCGTCTGGGGCAAGCTGGCTCGGACACGGCTGAAGGGAAAGCAGGCTGAAGCATTTACGGATGGGATGGGGAGGGGGCACAGAGCGACAGTGTCACGAGAGCTTCCCCCTGTGTGTCTGTTTTTAAAGCCTTTTTATTTCTATCTGACACAACAATTGCATCTTAAAAGACACTGATGTCATGGGTGATTTCTCCAAGAAAGGCTCTGGGATGGCTGACTTTATTCTTGTCTGCCTCGGCTCTGGGGCAACGTTCTGGTTCTACTAGAGCTGGACTTGGGGCACCACATAGGGATTGGGGTGGTGATCCATGCACCTCATCCTCTCATTACTCAAGATAACACACAAGCTTGCCAATGGGTGGCCTTAGGAGGAAAACTTTCCAGTGGATTAATGGCCCCAGGTCCGACATGGATACAGCACCCTAACACCTACTGCTGGGCCGCCAAGCCTGATGGTGTGACCTCTGGCAGCTGCAGAACTCCAGGGTGGATGAAGGCTACTTGCTGAGTTGGTGAACTCTGTACCTGGCCAGGGTGGAGAGGCCACAGCCATGTTCCCCAAGCCACACATGTCCTATGGCACTTACCATAGAACTGTCCTACAAGAGAACTATGGCTATGAAGCACTGGGCATTATATTTGGCACAGATGACATTAGTGTTACCTCCACCACCAGTGGCTTCAGACCACATGGGAGGCTCTCCCTTCAATCCAAGTCCTTGGGGGTCTCTCCAACTTCATTCATTCAATTCACTTTGCATTTACTAAGCAGCTACTATACGCCAAGCCACCATTAGATAATAAGAATTAAAAGGTGACTGAGGAATGAAAGCACCAGGTAATGGGAGTATCCTGCAGCCATTAAAAACCATCTTTATGAGTGCAAACATGACAAAACACATATACTAAAAACACTAAGTCAAAATATCATATAAAAATTAGCTTATGTCTCTAATTAGAATTGCATTTTTAAAAATCCACTCAAAACTCATAGACTGAAACTCTGGTTGTCTGTGGGTGGCAGGACAGTGAGTTCCTTCCTTCCTTCTACTTGCTGGGTTATTGTGCTATTGTCCTGATAGTCTGTAGTAAGTGTGTCCTAATTCTATAATTTGAAGACACTTTTCAGATCAACGTTTAAAAGTTGGTAAAACGTAAAAGTGGGCAGCCAAATCTTATAGTGTTTATAAATAATTACTAGTTGTGAATGAATACATCATAATTCATAATCCAACAGAAACTGATGCACACACTGGTAAACGAGTGCACAACATATGTCTACCTGATGTGCTAATGACATCCCGGATGTGCTGTCACACATTAGTATTCTTGCAATTAGTGCTAGAGACTTTAGCAAGTGTTTCCTATGCATTTTCAACTGCAAACCACCAGGGCGTCACAAGCATGGACAGCCAATGTGGACAATACTGCAGGCAAACCTCTTACCATGCAGTTCCCGCCCACATGCTACTGATCCCCCCATCAATGTTTTTAGCCTGACCTCCCTGAACCAGCCAGATTCAGATACCCAAGAAACTGCTGGAGATTCTGACACATCTCAGCCAAGAGGCCCCACGCAGACCGTCTCCCCGGCAGGAGCCCAACTCTTCTAACCACTCACCACTGCCACCACCCGCCTTCGGAAGCAGCCTCTGAGTCATCTCAGACTCCTCTCTCAACACCCAAGCCTAATCACCAAGTCCTTCTCCCTGCACTGCCAATGCTGTTTCTTGGTGGGGGATGGGGGTGGGGGCTGTCGAGCACAGTCCCCACCCTAGTCAGTTTCCCTGTCCCTGTATTACCACGGCACCTCCTCATTGTGCTCCCAAGCCCCAGTCTGGGTCCTGTTCCAATCCCTTCTCCCCATAAACCAGCGTAGCCTTTCTAAAGCACACATCTGGCCAGGCCTGCTTCCCTCTTGAGAGCCTTCCAAGGCAGCATTGCTGACCGCATGAAATTCATGCTCTTTAAGTGGGGCCTGGGGTCATCCACCTATTCATCTTCTTGAACTTCACCCTGCAACACCACTCAATTGCTCCTACCTCTCTGCACTTTGGTTTTGTGACCTGGTTCTTTGATTCACTGTCCTCTCCTCATCCCCCCCACCACCTCCGCAGGTCTTCCTCTCCCAAGCCTCCTGCACATCTCCGTTCTGGAAGGAACTGCACTGTGCTCTATGTCTGCCTTCCTCACTGGACTACAAGCTACCTGGGGACAGAGATTGTGTCATATTCATTTATATGCCCAAAACTGAACACTGGGCCTGGTGCACAGGAGACACTCGTTTGTTGGGAAAAAAAGCAATAACATTAAAATGCTAATTACTCCTAAAGATTAATGTACCTTGTAGACAGAGAGCAGCTAACTCCACAGCTGTTTCATAGGGGCATTTCAATCTTGAAAAAAAGAAAAAAAATTAATTCTAAATAGGAACTTGAGTACTCATAACCATACAAAATGTCATTAAAATCATTTTTCAAAAGGCAGTGATATTTAGATAGCAATTTTTGCTGTCTACATTAAGGAATGCAAACAAGCTCACTAACACTACAAATTTCCCAAAGTCAGTTCTCATCGTATAGCAAAATAACTCAGTCTAGGTATAGTTTCTATCAACCATGAAGGCAATTTTACTGAATTTGGTAAGAATGAAGAAGTTTAGAAGACAGAATGAAAAGCATCCTTTGCCTTATTGTTTTTAAACTAATTTTAAATTTATTTTATCTTGATATAGTACATGTGTCTTTTAAAGCTGCCTTCAATCTTTCTTAAAACAAGGTCATAGTGTTAAAAATAAACACAGACACCATATCTAATGCTGCCAGGACAGCTGGATACACTCAGAATTCTAATAAGTATAACCGAGGCAAAGCCATAGAAAAGAGTACTACTGCAAATCCAGTGATCTCATTCATACTTGATATTTCAAATTTAGCTAGAAAAATAATAATGACGTACATTGGTATAGCACTTCATAGTTTTCAAAGCCTTTTCATGTATATTATCCCTTTTGGCCAATGCATCAAGTTTGTAAACCCCCAGGATGGATGTGGCCAGCTCCCCTCGCCCCCACTCTCCCATTTTACAGATGAAGAACTGCGTGTTGAAGGGTCGTGCCCAAGGTCATCCCACACTGGTAGGGGGCAGTGCTGACACTAGAACATCATTCTGCTTTGAAGTACAGTAAATCAGGCTGAACTGCATGTAAACTGCAAAGTACTGTACAAATGCAAGGTGTTGCCATTAATATTTTTCCAAACTGAAGACAACTTCTAGAGTTACAAGGCCTTTAGTATGAGGAGCACAGTATGGAAAGAGAGAGAGAAAGATATTAAAAAAAATACACACACTCGTAATACACACATCAACCAAAGATCTGTATTGCATGGCTGAATAAGGCAAATGTATACACTGTACAATCTTCTTGTTCTATGGAGTACGTTCCACGGAGATTTTTATAGCACAGATTCTGTCGAGAGTTTGCAAATTCGGAAATTACATTTTAAATTTCCTTCAGATTATATTCAAAATCAGGATGTATTCTTGTCAATATCAGGACTTGCTTTTTAGACTCAATACAGCCTTAGTCTTTAATGTAATAGGAAATATTCAATACATATGCTGAAAAATGACACAATTATAAAAGCTATGACTGTTGAAATCTCCTATCTTTAAAATAAATTAATATTGCATGCGAAATCAACCACTTCAGTGCCAATGTCTCTTGTGCTCAACAAGCATTGTGTGTAGCCAGAGGCCTAGTATTTAAAAAATAATTTTTAAGGGGGGAGAAGGAAGTGAGATGAGATGTCTAAACCTCTATCAGAATCAGAACACAATCTCTTTACAATACTTAAATGCAGATGGTGATGAATGAGACTTTTTGACTGTCCAAATACTTGTAAGTGTATACATACTAATAATGTATCTTGCTTGCAAATACGACAAAAGCCATTATGAATGGGACAATGATGTGATCAGGGAGAGAGTTATTCCCAAATACACATCACTTAAGATATTAAATGCTCTTGGAAATGCTTCAAGCCATATAGTAATCATTTAAAATAGGATGATAATGACAGTGATACAAGTATTAGACTCACTTTACAATGCCTGGTGCACTTTTTTTTGAATTTTGCAAAGGGAACAAGGGTAAAGAGTTAAAACAGTGAATTATTTTGAAATATACTGTGATCTATCCTGGGTGAAGAGTTAGAACAAAAACATACTTACTTTCCAGAAAGAATGTCATGCCTGAGTTGTAAAACAAACAGGTACCTGACAAACATATACAAAAGTCAACAGAAGGTAACTCCTTTCCAGCCACTTCCAATCCCCAACTTCCCAGCACAAGTCCCACCCCACCCACAGCATGAAATTTTGCATTGTAAAAAGGGAGTCCAAACCAAATGAGAACTTTGGTGGAAGCATCTCCTCTTGAGTTTTCAGGAAGGCACCCCAGAACCTAGCTAAGAAGGCAAGTGCATGTGGGGAATTTGCAAGATACTCGGAGGATGGAACATGGAACACTGCATGGTCCAATGACAGCCTCCACAATCCCCTCGGTGCTCGAGAAGAGAGCCAAACACAGCACACAGAGCATGGCACACAAGCATGCAACACGTCCACCAAGACAGGCAGCAGGGGAGCCACTGGGTTTGGCTCGCAGCCAGCACCACCAGCCCACTGCAGATCGGCTGCAGCTGACTGTAACAAAAAGTTTGCAGCTGACTGTAGTCAGCAACTGCTTAAGGCTTCTTTTCCTGATGCAGTTTAGCTGCAGACTCTGTCTTTTAAAAAACAAAATAGGCACACGTGCACACACACATACACAAAAAACAAGAAAAATCCTGGAATCGGACTGTAACCAGTTACAGGGGAATCAAAAATGGCGAAGAGGAAGCAAATAACACAAGTGGAGTTTACTTAGGTAAAAAATAAATGTCTTGGCTTACACTAGAGGGTTTTTGTTGTTGTTGTGTTTTTAACCAGGAGGATGTGGGCATCGGAACCACTTATGGTGCTTTGTAAAAACCAAAGCTGCCCATGCTCTACTCCATCCCTACACAATCAGATTCTCACACGCAAGACTGGCTCCCAGGAATGTGATTTGTTCAAAAGCTTCCCAGGTGTTTCTGATTCATACAAGCCAGGTTAAAAACCACTGGCTTTGATGACAGCTAGTTTCATAAAAGACTCTGAAGAGGAACACTAGTATTATTGCTTGTCAGAAATGGGGGGGGGTGGCACTAAAGGTTCTAGTACATTCCAGAATGTTCCTGCTTCCTAACAGGGGCTTGACTTCCACTGAACTTTACTTATGAAATTAAGGAAACGATCTGTATACTCGTTTAAGGGGGGACACAGTGTTTACATGGCCAGAACTCCCAATTCCTCTAGGAAAAGCTAATTATAGAAACCCAGTTGGCCCTTCCTGTAGGGCAATGGTGATAACCAGTCAGTCTTTAAAGCATTCCTTAGGCGGTCATTCCTTAGGTGGTCATCTAGTGGCTACCACCATGGACCACCCAGCAGCCCATATGTCCCCAGTGAAGTCCATCCCATAAACAATGCCAAGAAAGCCCCGGGGACATCAAAATCAGGAAAAGGCTGAGAATCTCACTGATGGAAGGGTGGCTGGAGAGAAACTCCACACTTAAAATACCACTTAAGTTGTCTTTTCTTCTACCCTGTTTCTTAAGTCCAAGAGACAGACATAGGCAGACACAACATAAAAAAATTCAGTGGGGCTAAAAGATAACATGAAGAGATTCTAACAAGTTTGTTCTAATCGGTGCAGTTTTTTAAAAAACAGGGTTCCTTATATTGTAACAAGTTTGCAATCCCTTAAAAAAATAAGATGGCTCAAATCACAACTTGGTAAAACGGGGGGGG
>VBSM01003204.1:16188215-16221344 GCA_008086735.1 Cheirogaleus medius | reverse complement strand
CCCGAAAAAAAAAAAAATTACCCGAGCATGAATAGCATTAAAGAAATATGGTTACCACACCTGTAAGTTGGAAGAGCTGGGGCAGACTACCAAACAGCCCTCACCTTCTGAGGCTGGTTTATAACTCATCAGAAAGGGAATATAATAGGTGTAAAGTCATGTTTCTGAATAGTATATTAATCAGTTCTCGTTGGCAGAGGTGCCTGATTTCAAATGACAGCACAGTCGGTTTTTCAATATCTACTAAAAACTCTTATTCAAATTTTAAATTCTAACCTTTGGCCACCCTTAAGAAATTAAAAATCATCCACTTAAAATGGAATCTATTTTAAAATGCTTCCAATTTCTAATGAAAACACTCCGAAACATTGGCAAAGGAGTTTACTCTCAGATAAAAGAAATAAATGAGGAGGCTGAATTCTACTTACTTTTCATCTGCTTTTTTATGGGTTTGGAATGATCCAGCCAGTGCTGAGGGAAAGAAAAACATTTCTTTAGGAATAGTTCATCAGTGAGATTATACAGCCCTCATCGTTTCCTCCCCTACACACTTTAGTAATTCTGCCCATAAAAAACAGGGATTGGACCAGATAACTTAGAACCAGAGGCTGGGAATATGCAAACTGCTTGGGACTGTTTAAAACATGTTGTGCTTATGTAGGAAAGTGCATTTTTCTAGGGAGAGGGCTCCCAGTTTCTGAAAGCTTTACAAGAAGGTGCCTGAAAGAAAGAACTTAAGACCCACTAACTAATTGATCTGTAAAGTCCCTTCCCTTTAGTGGACCCACCGCCTGCCTTTTCCTTCTAAGTTTCTCAAGTTACAGTCAATCTTCACCAATAATTCCAAGTCTCCATTAATCTAGCAAAAAGTACTAGCTATAATGCCAAGAATCTCTCATCATACATTGGTCATGTAGTTGTCACTCTAAACTCTTAAAATTTATAAAACCAAAATTCATGGCCCTTTTTATTCTTTTGCCAGGTAATGACCCACATTGCAGGTAGAAAGAAGAGTAGATATTTGCTTAAGATCATTGTGCTCTGGTTAATCAGGGCATGTTAACTTCCTCTAGTTTTTACCAGAAGAACCGCTTCAGTCTTACCAGTCTAAGGAGATTACAAAGCCATTTGCCTCATATAAAAGTTTCTCTATAACGTTAAAGTTGTTAATATTATAGGCAGGAAGAGCCTCAGCAGCTAAAGTTCCATGGAAAACGACATTTAGGAACATTATACGATCAGCTCCTCTGGGCAAACACGAGCCCCTGGAGACCAGGGACCGTGCGCTTCATTGTGTCTGTGTTTCTTGTTCCAGGCACACAAGTATGGTACCCAGCAGGCCCTTGTTAGATTCTTGAGAAATAAATAAATGTTAAATATAAATTATTTTTTTAAACAAGGCAAATAGGGACTTTTTCCATCACTTTCTGTAAACTTAATGCATGCTGGAACTTTCCCGTTAGAAAGACAGTTGGGCTGTCTGACTTTCTGGACGTAGCCAGAGCAGGCTTCTCACTAGCTATTCTGCCAACGGCCTGTGGACTTCTAGAAGCAATCAAACTCTGCACATTATAATAATGAGAAAGGGCGGGACCACATTAGTACCGAGTACCACACGTAACCGAAGAGCCCATTATGACTGCGTGGGAGGTGGGGGATAAGGAAGCACAAAAGCAAATAACAGATGAGTTATAATACAATGAGCCAGGAGCAGCGCAATGGGAGAGTGTGTGGGCTTTTGTCATCTCCACTCCTGGCTAGGCAACCACGTAATATTACCACAGCAGGATGCGTATCTCCGAGGCACAGGTACAGGATGCTTTATCTCACTGCTAATAGCTCTGAATTGGAAATGACCTAAATTGTCCATCAACAAAGACGGATTAGAAGATGGATCATCCTTATAATGAAATACTATTTAAAACTGATGTAGGCCTGTATTTATTGATGTGGCAAGAGATCCAGAGCACAATGTTAGATGAAAAAAACATGAGGTAGAATCTCATTTCTCAAATATTATTATTTTCTATCAAGATATGTTCAGAAGGATTTGTAGAGGGATTTTTTTTTTTGGATGGCGGGGCTATGAATACCGTTTACTTTCTTTTTACGTTTCTGCATAATTTTTCATTTTAAATGAGAATCTTATTTTCAGGGGGTGGGCTAGGGGCTGGGCTGTCATGTCTATATTCATTCAGCGTTGGCCTGTCAGGCAGTTTTGATCATGAGTTTGCCTCATTAAAATCAGACGCCACCACTGCTCTCAAATAATCTGAAACCCCCCAACCTTGGCCCCGGGGAGGAGGATAGACACAGACTTGATATAAGCACAATACTTAATTCCCTGCTAAGTTCTTCTCACTTTCAAAAGAATTCACTATTAGTTCTCCTTACAATCAGCCTTCTAGTCTCATCAGCCACAGAGTCTCCTGCTTCAAGGAGCCCATCCCCTTTCTTTCCTTTCTCAGGTCTCCTTACCATTATTTTGTGTAGACGAAGTTTAAGGCTCCTTTCCTCTCCCTCTACTGTCAAACTCTAATCTCAATCCAAGTCCAACTTGTGTGGTTTCCTTGGTTGTGGTTTTCAACCCTGACTGGGCATGGTAATCACTTGAACTTTTAAAAGGTCAAGACCCAGGTCCCACCCAAGACTCGTTACATGGAATCTAAGAGCATCAGTACTTTATAAATGCTTCCAACGTGCCAGTGTTAAATACAGAGTACTGGAGTTTTCCGCCTTCCCTCCTACCCGGGAAGAGGCTCTGGTGGTGATCTGGGGAATCTTGAAACATCCACAACTCCTGAAAACTGCTGTTTGGAGCTCTGTAAAAATCTCAAGCAATTTCAGGTTTTACCGGCCAGTCCAAGAAGTGAAATGGCCAGACACCTATGGCTGGTGTGAACTCACAGATGCTCCCGTGGGGCAGCAGACTGCTTTGTCCTCTGGCCACACTACGAAAGGAGTGCCCTTAGCCACTGCAGGCTGGGATCTATCCTTCCTGCTCAGCCATGGAGCCCAGCTCAAAGCAGGACGTGCCAGGGAGGACACCTACTTAAGTAAAGTCTGGGGCTCGCTAAGCTGAGACAGGAATCAGAAATGGCTCTATCATTTTAAAAGCTCTTTGACCCCTTGGAGTTCAGATCAGGTTTTGCTTTGCCTGCATTAGAGGCGGGAAGAAACCCAGTCACAATCCTAAAACGAGAGATGACAAAAAAATCTATCTTGTATCCAACCAGTTCAAAATGACCTGACTTTCTTCTTAGCTGCAGGAGCTTCCCAGACTCTGATCACCCACATTTTATCCCACAAGACCACCCTGCGACTCGAATACTGGGGCGATGAAAGCCCAATGTGGCATTTAGTAAATTGTACCCTACGCTCAGCTTTGAGGACTGCATTCGGCAGCAGCGGGACCTATCTCAGATGTTCACCTGTGTCCTGGCTAGATATAGCCACGCTGCCTGTCGGCAAGGCCAAGGCAAGAGGCTCCAGTCCTCTTAACAGACCATTAAACCGGTCACTGGAAACAGATAGGTGCATTTCTGAGTTCAAATGGCAGTGCATTTAACTCCAGCACTCTAATGGGTGTTAGCGAAGCAGTTTCCGATCTGAATTTCTCATCCAAGTCCATCTGGCAAAACCCTTTCCATGAATCAAGATGTGTGTGAGATGATCTTGGCAAAGCCCAACTGTTCTGATAGTGCATCACTTCTGGAAATAAGGCTAGTTGTAGAATTTAATTGTCTGAAATCTACATGGGAACTTGGGAATCACGATGCCTAAGAGAAGCTCGGGGGTTGAAGAGGGTCTAAAAACTCTTTTCCTGAACATCCCCTGAGTCCTCCCCAGTAAGTCTGAGTGATGGAACTCATAGCAGGATTTCTGCTACCTGCAGATTTCCTTGGCTTATGAAGGGTCTCTAGCTTGTGTTTAAATCAGAGCCAGAAGGAATCTAGAGACAACTGTATCCAAGAGGAAGAAGGGAACGACACTTTTGGAACTCACCTTGTCACATCCATCCCGACACAGGCTCAGAGTGGGTGAGGGTGGCCCTACAGAGGGTGTGGGGGATGTGGCCCTGACACGAGGCAGAGGCAGAATTCAAATCCATGCTGGATGTCAGCGGCCAATGCTCCAGGCTTGCACAGCACAAACCAGCTTCAAGCGCCTGCTCTGCCAACGGGAGGGGTTGCTCCTCTCTGCCCAGGATGAACCCTGTAAACTCTCATTTACACTGGGACCATCTACATCAACTGCAGAGAACCCTTTCTTCACCAGCTTCCCATTTAGCATCAACAAGTGTACAAAGGCAGGAAATACAGGCCCTGCATTCAGAGACAGGCTGCTGGGAGGCCTGCCGCACTTCTCAAGCCCAGCTTGCATTTCTTCGTGCCATGGTGCGAGGAGGCAAGAGAGCCGACCTCTAGCCCCAGCTCTGCCACTCGCTTGATGTGTGGCCACGAGCAGCAAGGCCCCTATCCTGAGTCTCAGCTTCTGCCCCTGTGAACCGAGCTATCCCCTAATGCACTGTCTGAAGCATCACCCGAGTGTCTATGGAAACTATCCCCGACCAAATGGATGGAAGGAAGGGGTTTTGTTTGATTTGCTGCAATACTAACACAGAGTCCACTTTGAGCTTTTTCACTCTCCTGTGTGCCCTGTAGGTACACCGCATAGTCACTCTTTTCCTCGTACAACCACATCAGAGATGGCAGGAGCGCCCAGCAGTGTCCGCATAAGTGGCAAATGTGATGACGTTCTGAGCAACCATCAGAGTAAAGCCAAGGGAGCCACAAGAGTCCCGTTAGCATCCACTGAGCCCTGCCAGCAGCACCGTCACCTGTGTGCTAACCTCACCGCGCAGCCCTACGCCTCGTATTGCCAGATGCTATGCTGCAAAGGCCAGAGGAAAAATACCTGACGAGTCTTGAGACAAAGGCCACAATCATCTTTTTTGGATTCCTTCCTGCAAAATGAACCACCATAAAAAGCTTCCTTTTCATGTTGGGAAGAGGCATAGGAAAGGGACACCTACCCTCCAGGACACCTGCCCCTGAGAGAGGGAGGGGCTCTTGTTATACTCCTGCCCCTCCTCTGCCTGGCAAACTCCTCTCATCCTCTGTGGCCCCCATCAACGTTCACCTGTCCTCTCGTACCTGTTCATTTTATCACCAATTCTTTAGCAATCCCTCCTCCAGCTTCACAGAGAGGTCTAGACATCCTCACACTGTATTCTAAGACACTACTTGTCTGTCTCCCCAACCAGAACGTGGCAGGCAGGGGCAGCATCCAGCTCATTTCTGCACCCATAGAGCTTGGCACTGAGTAAGTTCCAAGTCAAAGCCGGCTGAATGGTATTGACTGAACATTCTCTTTCCTTCTGTGCATGTGTGCACCATGTGCATAATGGAAGGCAGAAAGTGCTGTGCTTTGGAATAAGACCAAGTTCTGAATCCCGGCTCTGTCGCGTACTTTAACCTTTACAAAGTTCCTAACGTCGCCGAGACTCACTTTCATCATCTGTAACATGGGTCTGCTTTATGGCAAACTTTATACCAAGTTATGTACCGGGAACTCAGTAACAGCAGTTATCACGACCAAACAGTGAGAAAGTGGGAAAGTGTAGGCCTGAGCCCTGGGCTCTCAAAACAAAGCTTCAATATATAAAAACAGACTCCCAGCCCCTGCTTTAGGCTGTACCAAAGTAAGATCTGCAGAGTGGGTCCCTGGGCGGCCTTCCTGTTTTGACATGGAAAAGGGAAAACAGGAGGTCCCAAGCCCCAAGTGCTAAAAATAGGTGATGCCAATAGGCTTTGACAGTTGCTCCAGGGCTGGGCAGGGCACTGTGGAAATCAGGCCTGGCTCTTTGCAATGCAGAGAGCTGTGCCAAGCGCCCTGCCGCTGCCAGCCCTCTGATCAGCATGTCAAGGGCTGGGTGGGGATGTCAGTCCTTGATAGAGGCTCAATTATGGGGCAATAAGCCAACAGTCAAGTAAACCATCCCCTTCACATCCCTTCTGTTACCCCAATCTCCCTAATAGTACCCCCATGACACCTAATCACGTCCCAGGTCCTATGAAAATCAATGACCCCCAGTAGCCATCTCAGCAGACTCTCCCAAAAGACTTTTGTTTAAATTTGCTAAGGTTTCTCCTGCAGGCAATGCAGGCCTTGCAGGTTCTAGCTAACCTTACCTTCTCAGAGTCTCACCTTGGGGGCTGTGATGACTTACGTTCCCCCTCAGACTGCCCAGCTAGGAAAAGGAGACCCACACCCATATCCCAGATTCCAAAAACCTTTCTCCTCCATTAACTCACTGAGCTCCTTAATTTCTCCATGAAGCAAATGTTACTACCTCCATTCTACAGCTAGGAAAACTGAAACTCAAAAGTACAGTGTACCAGAAAGAGCGCATACACTTGAAACTGCAAACTCTGGGTTTGAGTCCAAGCTGTGCTGCTCACTAAGTGACTTGCCAAGGTCTAAAGGCTTGGGTTTCACCATCTAGAAAACAGTGAAAGATCTAGAAAGATTTGACAGATGCCTCTCCTTAAGGTCCCTTTCGGAGCTAAGGAAGAGGGTTCCAGGTTGTGTGTCTTATCCTGAAGAGTTACCAGGTTAAGAAGAGGAAGTCCTACGTCTTAGGATCTAGTCAAAAAGCCTTGTTTGTTTGTTTACATAAACACATAATGAACCAGGGACCAAATGAGCAAACTGCCACAGAAGACAAAATAAACTCAAAGGTTTACAAAGAGGAAAAAGCACTTTGGGAGTTCAGGACACGTCTTAGGAAGGGAGGTCATCCGAGATGATCTTGAAGGATGGCCAGAAATTTACACAGGGTGAAAAACAGCATTCCAGAAGGAGAAACGGCACAAGCAAAGGCACAAGGATAAGTGCAGGCGGCACCAGACCCAGCCTGTAATGAGCCCAGCTGAGAAATCCAGGCCTGGGATGACAACAAGAAGGGGCCTGGCAGCTGCTGGTGCACATACCTTGGATCCTCAGAGCCAAAAGCAGGTGAGGACCCTGCGCCTGCTTTTGCAGGGCAAAAAGTCTATCAGATTCATAGAGCAGGAGCTGGAAAGGCTTTGGAACCTGCAGTGTCTGAGCATCTGCAGGTGTCTGGCCCAGGAAGGACGCCTGGACCCTGCGGTGAACATCCCTCCTGCCGCACAGCGACGAGACGCTGGCGGATGGGAAAGTCTGCCAGCCATGTCAGCAGACGTTCACAGCAAAGTCTTTTGTAATGGAGTCACATCCTCGGCTTTATGGGAATCCAAGTGGCAAAAGAGGGGTCACCTGGGGATGAGGATATGCCACCAAGGCAACAGGAACTTGGCTCCAGTGGCAGAAATAATATCTACCTTCCCCTTTCTAATAGAGAAGACATTTGGGGCAGGCATACCTGCCTCCCCTTTAGACTCAGAATCACTGAGCATTAGAACTACGAGAGCTCCTGGAGAATGAGTCCAAGAACCCCAGTTTATAGAAGAGAAAGCTGAGGACAGGGGAGAAAAGGTGGCCTATCTAAAGCCTCTCTAATGAGTCAGAGATGGAGCCAGGAACAGGGTCCAAGTCTGACACCTGGTCTGGGGCCACAGATATTCTGAAGCCAAAAATTCCACATGCTTTCAGACACATAGAAGGCAGAAAATCAAGACGAGTTCCAGGGAAGAGGAGGGCCGAAGAGTGTCAGATGCTGGGGACAGGTGGAGGATGCCAAGGACAGAGGAGAACTCTAAATTTGGCACTTGGGAAGCAATGGAAACAGGACTGCGGATGCAGGAGTAGAGAGCACACGCAGAAGCAGGCACGCTCTCTTCCCTTCAGACAAAAAACAAACAAAAAAAAAATGATGGACAGAGAGAAACTATCGAGGTGCAGGGGAAGAAAACCCAAGGAGTTTTGGCTAAATGACCTCGGTCTTCTCAGCAGGTGAGTCAACTGCTGGAACAAAGTCTCCATGGGGATCTCTATGCTCTCTGTGCTCAGATCCAGAAATGGAACTGTGGGGTGCCCAAGAGTCACTCAGGGGCTGACAAGGCTCAGAGAGCAGCTCGGGGGCTTGGACTTTGCTGAACCCTCCATCTGTGCTGGTGCCAGAAGACACAGCGCGTGGCTCCCCATCGACGCTCGGCAGCCTGGGAGAAGCAGCAGAGGAACCAGGTGGGCCTGTGTGTTGAGGGGAGGTCATGGGGGCAGGGGAGTCAAAGGCCAATGGCTGAGCCTTACCAGACCAGGAGGAAGGCCAGGGCAGGAGGACGCTGGGAGAGGGGAGGATAAGGTGGAAAGAGACCGCTACAGGCCAAGACCAGATGGAGAGAGATTGGAAAGATGGAATCAAGGGAAGTTACCATGGAAAGGGAATGGCAGGACTGTGGATCCTGGAGTGGCGGGTGGCAACAGGACACAAGGGGACCTGTGCGAGGCTGGCACAAATAAAGCTCAGACAACGGGAAACAGTGCCCGGAATATTTAGAAGGGTCAGCCACCTGAATCCTGTGGTTGCTCAGGGGAAGAGAAAAACTGAGACACCAGGACTTAGGGGGTGTGAAGGATAGCCATGAGGTCAGAGGGCAGGGCACTGGGACATTCAACTTCAAAGGAAGCAGAACTGCACAGGGAGGCAGAAAGGGAGAAGCTCTGCCCCCCTCAGGGCCTGTTGGGCCGGAGTGAGAGTCCCCCACTGAGAAATGAAGAAGGAACCCAGGCAATTCCAGGAGGCCATAGTCAGGGTGTAAGGGAATCTGCTGTGGGTGGACAGGAAGTCCTGAAGGTGCAAAGGAAGTTGCTGTGGTCCAGGGGACAGATTTGCATGAGACACCAGGTGGGAGTGTCCACCCAGGAGGCACTGTAGCCAGGATACACCTACATCCAGATTCCGATCTCTCACCTAAGGACTTAGCATCTTACTAACATTCACCAGCAGACAAAATTCCCAAGCATCAATTTTATGCATCTTCACCTTTTAACTGTCGCATGTCACCTCACAACTTCCAGATACCATCAGGAAGTATCTGATAAGTGTCTTTCAGGCAGAAAGGCTTAACCATCATGGGGAGCTCCAAGTCTCTCGCTCCAACATCTCTTTATCGGGGAACCGAGCCTTTAATACACTGTCTAAAATAGTACCTCCTCTTCCTCCATCTGTCTACCCCCTTCCTCTGTTTTATTTTCCTTAACTCTATTACCTACCACCTGGCATATCATACATCTCTGTGCACTGCTTTCTCTGCAATGCTTAGAGCAGGGCCTGGTACACAACAGGCATTCAATAAATATTTTTAGATTGTTGAATAAATTATCTTTGAAACCCAAAGCTAGATTTTGTTGGGAAGGGGGATGATGAAGTCACTCCTACTTTCAAAAAGAGTGGCTCTGAGCTTCGTGGCGTTTACTCATTCTAGCATCTCCACTGAGAACGGTTCTGTCTCTGGCAAAGCAAGTGAAATCTTTGCTGACCTAACGCAGCTCCTAGAGCTGCAGGATGGTTCCTGCGTGATGCCAAGACCTGCTCCGACTGGCCCCCTCCCCCCACCAGCCGGGCTGGGATTCAGCTGTGTTCACAGCAGCCGCTCTCTACCCAGCCAGACTCTGCAAGAAGATGGTGGCACAGCCTCTTCTGCTAGTTAAAAATAACCGCAGCACCATTAAAAGCAATTCCATAATGATATTTCTTTTTCTTTCTACCTACTCTAGAAACGCACCCATAATGCATCCCTGATGCATCCATCCACATCCTGGGGGTGGGGGTACCTACAGGCATTGTGATGCATTTCACTCGGGCACCACAACCACTGTCCCGATGCCTGTTACTAGAACAATATCACAGTTTTACTACTGTTTTTCTCTACCCATTTCTAGCAACCGTGGATCTGCAATCAGCATGAAAAGTCAATCTATCCTGAAACGAATCAAAGCAATACATACCGCGACCTGGGCAGAGTCGAGGAACTGGAGGCCGAAGTAATCTGTTTCCACGAGGTCCAAGTGGTACACAATCTGATCAAACAAATCTTGGCCTTTGGCATGTTTCTGGAAGACAATTGGATAGATGAAAACTTAGGGTGAGACAGCTGGATAAGAAACAGAAAGATTTTTAAAAAAACACTTCTCACTGTAAGCTGCATATACATATGTTGTCGCTGCACACAAATTTTTAAATATTTAGTTTTCAGTGTAATACAAACTCATGATTAAAGAAATTCAAATGCCACATAATAGTATCGAGTTAAGAATCTAGATAACCCTGTTAAAACTTGTGTTTCCTGAGAAAAAGAATACTTTCTGGATGAATGCCTACAGAGATGACAAGCATCGTCACAATCAGACCCTCTTGAAGAAAGGTATGATAGGGCCTCACTCCAGCCTGGCGAAACCTGGGCTGTTTCTCAACGCAGGCAACCTTGGGAAAATTAGCTGGTCCTTTGGGATTGGCTCTCCCAGCCTTCCCATTTCACAGAGCAGGTAACCAAGGCCCGGAAAAAAAACAAAGACCAGCTGGAGGTCACAGGCCACAGAGTCAGGACCCAAACCCAAATTCCGGGTTCATTCTAGGGTTCTAACTGCATGGTACACACAGGGCAAGAGCACAAGGAAGGAGTCAGGGAAACAAGGGGTTAAGTCCTGCATCTGCCACTGACCAGCAGGTGTGACCCTGGACACATCACTGCTCCTATGCTCTATTCCTCCCCCTGAAATGGGCCTCAGGGTGCCTGCTCTCCCCATCTCTCCTTGGAGAGACCAAAAAAAGATCTCAAATAAGAGATCAAAATAAGAGATGCAAGAAGACTGAAGTTTCTGACAAATGAAAAGCTTCTTAATCCTCACCCAGGCAGAACACAGGCATAATTCTCAGATAAAACTATATTGCTGTCAATGGATCTAAACATGAATATGTTTAAATCTAAGCATCATAATGACCAAGAAATAAACAACTCTCCACAGGATGAACTGATGATGAACCAGCTCCTTATTATGGAAACTGGTAAATAAAGGGAAAGAATCCAGCATCGATCCTGCCTTTATCTGCAGTGCTAGGTAACGAAGAGTAGAAGGCAGCATATATAAAAATTAACTCAAAATGGATCAAAGACGTAAAGGTGAGAGCTAAAACTATAAAACTCTCAGAATAAAACATAGGCTCAAAGCCTTTGGATTAGGCAATGGTTTCCTAGAAAGGGCACCCAAACACCAGCAACAAAAGAAAAAATAAACTGGACATCATCAAAACACAAAATGTCTGTGCTTCAAAGGACATCTAGACATCAAGAAAGTGCAGAGACAACCCAGATGGTAGAAAATTTTTGCAAATCACGTACTTGAGAAGGGACGTTTATCTAGAATATATAAATAACTATTACAGCTCAATAAGAAAAAGACAAATACCCAATTAAAAAATGGGCGGGGGGGGTGGAGTGGTAGGGGCAACGTATGTATTCCTAACAATATATGTACCCCCATTATATGATGAAATAAAAAAAAATAAATAAAAAAAAATTAAAAAATAAAATAAAATAAAAAATGGGCAGAGGACATACATAGTTCTCCAAAGATATACAAATGGTTAATAAAGAAGCACCTGAAAAGGTGCCCAACTTTAGTCATTAGGAAAATGCAAATCAAAACCACAGTTACCACTTCATACCCACTGGGCTGGCTATAAAAAAAAAAACAAAAAAAACAAAAACAGATAATAACAAACCTGGGAGAAACAGGACCCCTCATATACTGATAATAGGAATGTAAAACTGTGCAGCTACTTTGGAAAACAGCCTGGCAGTGCTGCAAATTGTTCAACATACAATTACCACATGTCCCAGCAATTCTACTCCTAGGTAAGAGAAATGAAAACAAGTTCATGAAAAAATTGCCCACAAAGTGTTCACAGTAGTAGTATTTATAATAGTCAAAAGGTAAAGAAACAACCCAAATATCCATCAACTGATGTACGGATCAACAAAATGCAGTCTATCCACACAATGGAATATTATTTGGCCATTAAAAGGAATGAAGTACTGATACATGCTTCCATACTGATGGGTCTAGAAAATATTATGCTGAGTGAAAGAAGCCAGTCACAATGGGCCAAAATATTTCATGATCCAATTATAAAAGATGTCCAAAGTAGGCAAATCATACTATAGGGACAGAAAAGATTAGTGGTTGCTTTGGGCTAGGAGGTTTGGGGAATGACAGCTAAGGAGAGTGGAGTTATTTGGGTCAGGGGAGTGGGTAATGAAATGTTCTAAAATTGAATGTGGTAGGCTGGGCACGGTGGCTCACACCTGTAGTACTAGCACTCTGGGAGGCAGAGGCAGGAGGATCGCTTGAGGTCAGGAATTTGAGACCTGCCTGAGCAAGAGCGAGACCATCTCTACTAAAAATAGAAAAATTAGCCAGCAGTGATGACATGTGCCTGTAGTCCCAGCTACTAAGGAAACTGAGTCAAGAGGAGCGCTTGAGCCCAGGAATTTGAGATTGCAGTGAACTATAATGACGCCACTGTACTCTAGCCTGGATGACATAGCGAGACTCAGTCTCAAAAAAAAAAAAAAAATTTGATTGTGGTAATAATAGATGCACAACTCTGTGAATATACGAAAAGCCTCTGAATTATACACGTTGGATGGGTGAATTATATGACATGTGACTCTGAATAAAGCTATTAAAAATAGTAGATGGGGGGAGTTTTTCTTTATGGAAGTATTCCAAGAAATGAATGAAGAAGGAATAACAGAGGTGCAGTATCATCATTCTGCAACCCCTGCAGAGTGGCAGGCTCACAACGGGAGACAACCAGCCGTCTTGCTCCCATGCCTCTCTCTCCACGAGATCCAGCCCGTGAGAAATTCTAGAAATTACTCAGGACAAATGATCCAGATTGTTTCTTTAACAAACAGAATATAGGAAGGAGAAAAGAGAGAGACAATACCTACAGATTAAAAGAGATTTCTTAGGCAAACCTAACCTGCAATGTCCAGAAATGCACACTTGGGTGACAAAACTAGAAAAGAGTAAGGAATAATAAAGTCAGGGTAGTTGTTGCTCTCTAGGTGAGCACACACTCTAGGCTGGTAGGCGTGGTACTCTCCTGAGCTGAGTAGTGGTACAGGGGTGTCTGTCTTCTAGTGATCCATTAAACCTGTGGTCCCCAACCCCTGGGCTGCGGACCCCTACCAGTCCATGGCCTGTTAGGGACCGGGCCGCACAGCAGGAGGTGAGCAGCGGCAAGCAAAGCTTTATCTGTATTTACAGCTGCTCCCCATCACTCGCATCAGCGCCTGAGCTCCACCTCCTGTCAGATCAGCAGTGACATTAGATTCTCACAGGAGCCTGAACCCTACTGTAAACCTCGCATGCGAGGGATCTAGGTTGTGCACTACTTCTGAGAATCGAATGCCTGGTGACCTGAGATGGAGCTGAGGCGGTGATGCCAGTGCCTGGGAGCAGGTGCAAATACAGATCATCATTAGCAGAGAGGTTTGACTGCACAATAAATGTAATGTGCTTGAATCATCCCAAAACCAACCCCCACTCCTGGTCCGTGGAAAAACTGTCTTCCATGAAACCAGTCCCTGGTGCCAAAAAGGTTGGGGACTGCTGCAAACTATAGCTTTGTTTTCTTTGTACATTTGTATTTATATTATACACAACAGTAATAACACAAAGTAAAAATAAAAATCAAAACTACACCACTGGATTACAGCCTCCAGACTCTTTGCTTCCTGCAAATACGCCTTTGAAGGCAGCAATTCAACAGACGCAGTAGGCTGGATGTGCAATGAAGTTCTCTACAGCGCAATCTACTGGAGAAAGGGGGAGTGGATGAAACAGTCTAATCTCCCAACCACAGGGACACAGAACCTTGGCACATCAACACTCCAGAATACTGTTCAGCCATTATGAAAGATAATTAGGAAGATGGTATAGAAATAAGGAAAAATTTTATGACGACATTGGTTAAACAGACTATTAAAAAAATAAATAAGCTGTGATTCCAACTGCATAAAAATATGTATGTGTTATGTACACATACTGCTTGATAAAACAGGAAATTTACTAACATAAAAATAGCTGTAGAAACATTCCTTGACTTACGATGGAGTTATACCCCAATAAACCCATTATAAGTTGAAAATGCATTTAATACACCTAGCCTACCTTTAACATGTTCAGAACATTTGCATTAGCCTACAGTGGGGCAAAATCATCTAACACAAAGCCTATTTTATAATAAATTGTTGAATATCTCATGTACTTTATTGACTACTGAAAGTGAAATACAGAGTGGCTGCGTAGGTACTTGAAGTATGGCTTATACTGAATGTGTATTGCTTTCACACCATTGTAAAATCAAAAAATCTTAAGTTGAACTATCCTAAATCAGGGACCATCTGTATGAGGATGGAGAAATGGTGGATGGCTTCCTTCCCAAGATTCAACAGTGATCTTGTGGCAGTTGTCAGACAGCAAATACATGTTTTATAAGTCACCATTCTGGCACTCTTCCTTCTTGCCCTTAACAACCTACCCTCTGGATGTATTTTTTCCCTATTATTATCCAGCTCTATGCAGTACCTATGATCACGGCTCCAGTGCTTCATTATCAGGTTTCCTAGTGGGAAGGAACTAGTTAAGCAATGCTTTAGCAGCAGGATGTAGCAGAAAAATTGGGCCAGGAAGAAGCAAGAGACCTGTGCTCTAATCCCAGATGCACCACTAACTGCGACCTCAAGCAATTCGTAATTTCCCCAAATCCATACTGCCATCCCAGACTTGTCCTGCAGCTGTAAATCTGACATGATGCCCTGAATATACAGGGCTACCAAAATTCGAATAGCCCCAAGTCCAACCTGCTCCCACCTAAGTCTATTTCATCTCAGGGCTTTCCATCCGGGTATGTGATCTCACCACTCACAGAACAGTAGCTGACAAATCACAGTTCTGCTTGTGTAAAATGAAAAGGGTTAGCCTAAGCTCCTGTCTAGGGCATTCCAAATCTAACTTCTCTGCTGTGTTTCTAAAATGGCTCTTAATGTAGATGGATCTCAGGGTAGAGGGTGGGAAAAGGACCTTTCTAGGGGCAGCAGGTCCCCTCTGCCGTGCCAGACCCTCCCTCAGCTGGACTTGAAGGTGGCAGGCAGCAGGGTCTGGTGGGTAGGAAATACATCTTTACTCAACTCTGGTGCTTTTTTATAGATCTACAAATACCTCCTCCTCCCCCTCCCCATACCAAGTATGGTCTTCGTTTGGTATCTTCCGCTGGAAGAGGGAATTCCCAGTGGCCCTTTCTAGCTCCAAAAAGAATCTAATAAGATTATGAAGGCTGGAATGGGGAGAGGTCCTCAGAACAGAGGGTTACTGGGTAGAATGCAGACAGGAGGACCGATGCCACTGCACTGGAACATACTATCTCCCACTCCTCCCAGCCTGCAGAGTGTCCACTCTCAAAACTAAGGAGGCTCTAGATAACTTAGTTCACCTGCACCACCAGCCTGGACATCCTACCCGAAGCAACCCCTAAAAGCCCACAAAACTGTCACCCCAGGCTTAGCCCAGACATTCCCTCTTTCAGGGGCCTCCCCAACTCTATTCCCACCCCCAGAGAAGTAAGTGCTCCCTCCTCGGCATTCCCACAAGCAGGCACAGCTTTAATTGTACACACATGTATCACATGCACTGCTGCTCCTGTGCTCCAGGCTGAGCACTCACTCCCCAGGGGCAGGGACCAGCTGTGCTCATCTGAATACCCACCTCCCTGTCCCTCCATCCCCAAGGCATAGTGCCTGGCTAGCACACAAGAGGTGCTCCCTAAGTGACTATATCACGCAGGGATGCAGGGATGGATAGCAGGGGTCCGTGGGGTGGGTGGCATCTGGGGCCAAGAAAGAGATGTTCTGGATGGGTCGTGCTATAGCACCGACAACAGACTGGTGATGCC
Source organism: Cheirogaleus medius (assembly GCA_008086735.1). Classification (NCBI taxonomy): domain Eukaryota; kingdom Metazoa; phylum Chordata; class Mammalia; order Primates; family Cheirogaleidae; genus Cheirogaleus; species Cheirogaleus medius. Next base: position 16,205,398 of record VBSM01003204.1, on the reverse strand, counting down.
TCACAAGTGGTTGGCCTAAAAATGAGAATACACTCGTTAAAATCTTTTCCAATTAAGTATTCCATGAACAAGTGCCTAGGGAACTGTGCTGCACTTCCAAGGCTGTTTACCTAAGCATAATTTTGTTGCTATTATGTAAAACACTATCTAGCGGTTATAATAGGAGATGAGTTAATGTGACAAGACTGTAAAGCCATTCCTTGCTGCCTTATTGTTAGGTAGGTCTCCCCATCTGTGATGCATGCATTCATTCATTCATTCATTCGGCCATCCATTCACTCAACAAATATTTGCCAAATGCTTACCGAGTGCCAACTACCATTGTAGGAGTTGGGGACACAGCTGGGGCTACTCCCCTCACTATAGGACGCCCCATAGGAATGTAGGAAGTTCTCACTGAACAAGTACTTCTTGGGGAGCCAAGTCTTTCAAAACAGCACGAGGCTCAAACCCATAGGCAGGAACACCACTTACCCGCCCGCCTTCTTAAGATGGACTGAATGTAAAATCTAAGTCAGATCCCCATTCTGAAATGCAATGATGCCCCAGCTACTTCCAGACTTGCATGGTGAGCTGCTCTCAAACAGAGTAGGCTCTCGAGCGCTCTACCCTTGAGTTGTTGCATCGATGCTTCCTAGTTTTTCTGCCTCCCGTCTCAACACATTACTTTTCACAAGGACCAGCAACCAGTGGTTTTGAGTCAGTGTATCTCTCTGCAGCAGCTCCTTTTGATGACAAGAGCTCAAAATAACCAAGCTCATTAAAATCATGTGTAAAATAAGAGTACGTAGTTGCCAACGAAAGACTGGGGAAGGCAGGCAGGCAGCCAGCAGGGGAAAGTATGGACAATGTGGTATCTTTGCTGGCCAGTCCGAGGCCCTTACTTTGCTTACTCACTGGTTCCTAGGCATGCCCCTGATAAGGGAGACTGCTGGACACATGTCTTAACTGCCCCCCAACATAAATGAACCATCCTAAACGTCTTAGATAAGATGCTGCTGGCAATGTCTGACTGCGACCTGACCCAACTGCAACGCTAACAGGTCAAATCTGGTCCTGGAAGAACAAAGAAGATAGAAGCCAACTCGTCTGAATCTCATTAGGTCTCAACAGCCTAAGACGTCAGGCAGCCTGGGCAGGTTTGAAAGGAGGAAATAAGCTGTGAGTGTGTCAGGTGAGCACATTCATCCTAGTTGTGAACTAAATGGGAAAAACATGGCATCTGAGCAGTGACCATGATTTCGGAAGCATCTCCTGTGGGTACACACGGCTCTCCTCCGTCCACCAGACCCACATCCAGCAGGTGGCATGATTTCTGTGTCCATCTTAAGGAACGCCCCCCACCCCATCTCCATCACGGCTCAAGCCATGTCACCTCATACCTGGACCACGGCAACAGCCCTCTGAGTGGCCCCAGGCTGCGGTCTGAATGTCGGTGTGTTCCCCACATTCATTCATGTGTTGAAACCTAATACCCAGTGTGACAGTATTAAGAGGTGGGGCCTTCGGGAAGTGATTAAGTCACAAGGGCTCAGCTCTGATGAAGGGGATGAGTAGCCTTATAAAAGAGGTTGGAGGGAGTCGCCTACGCCCTTCTGCCATCTGAGGGTGCAGTAACAAGGCACCATCTATGACACTGCATCTGCTGGTGCCTTGATCTTGGCTTTCCCAGGCTCCAGAACTGTAAGAATTAAATTTCTATTGTGTATAAATTACCCGGTCTAAAGTATTTTGTTATAGCAGCCCAGATGATCCCTAGAGATCAATTCCTTCCTTTCCAAGTCCTTGTGCACCCCTGGTTTAAATAGCTGTCTCAGACTCCACCTGGGATCAGCAGTTGGCTTCCCAGGCAGCAGTTCCCAGAAGGCACCTACCTTGAAGCCTGCTTCAGCTTTTCCTAAGAAGTGCTAATTTCATGGCTAGTTACCAGCTCTCCTCCCCGCCCCCATTGATAACTTGCCAGTTTTCTACAAGCCCTGTAGTGGGAAACTAGCCCTGTATTTTACACACACACCCCTCAAGGAGTCTGTGTTCTCTCTGCCAATACTGTTAAGTCATCATAAACATCATAAACTGGTAAATATCATAAACTGTTTACTCTAGGACATTGTAAACAGAAATATCTGAAATTACAAATAAGTTACCTTGACATTTTATCATTAATGAAAAATACCATCTCAGCCATCAGCAAGATTTGAAGACTCAAAACCAGAATGTGATGATGCAAAGACCACGCAGAAGTGTCCATCGTCTGCTGGGCTTAAGGCCAGGCTGTCCAGCTTGTAAATGCCATCTCCCAGCTGAATAGTGCTTCAGCGGTACAAAGGTTGTGACCCCATTTTGCAGAGAGGGAGACTAAGCCTTAGAGAAGTTATGGGACCAACTTCACATTGCTTATTATAATTTGCAGAACTAGAATCAGGACCCCTCCTTCCTGATTTTTAGGACAGCATTCTTTCTACCGAATCCCATTCATTCTCTAGCCATCTCATTTGCCTCTTTGGCTCCAAGCACATACAATGTGCCCGGCAACAAGAAACATTTCTTAAGCCCAATTCAACACATAAATACTGGAAGCCTACTCCATGCATGGTCTTGGCTACAGCAGGGATCCAAGACCACACAGTCCAACACAAACATCTCATGGCGGGGAGGCAATTCCCACTTTGTTTAGAGGGCAGGAAAGTTACAGCAAAGTGAAAAGTAGATTATTTGCTCACAAACTAACACAGAAGCCAAGCCATTGTAGTGATGGCGGGACATCAACAGTCTGGGCGGCTCCTGGAAATTCAATTCTGGTAAAACAGAGCACATGTTATTAATTTCCTGACTTGCTTGGCTAATCTCTTAGAAATCAGAGGAAGCAACAAAAACAACTGCCCTTAATTTTGATCAACAAGGAAGTAAGAACAATCTTAGAAGAAAGAGACTGTCTGTCATCTTGGCGTGTGAGTCAATGGAAGGATGCATTGCTGATCAGGTTCATGGATGACCAGTGTCCTCCTCAAACCATGGCAAGGGGTTCTCAATGTATTGCAGGAGGTCCAGGCAGGCAGAGTCTAGGTTTAACAGAACCACGGTCACACTGGCTTCCACTAATGGAGGGCTCAGTTTATAACAGTGAGACTTTGTGTTGAATTATTGGTCAACTCCTGATCAGCCTCTGTTCCAGGCTGATGATAAACGATCCTTGGGCCAAGCTGTATTTAGATCTCCGCAGAGATTCGAAGCTCTCATTTCTTCCTTTAACCGCACCTCCCTCACAGGGGAGGGGATCATATGACTCCACTGGCCACGATTCTATGAACCCTCTTTCAGTCAATGTGGAATACCTAACATCTGCTAGCTACCTCAATTCCTGTCTTCCTACAGCTCTGCCCAAACATGCCTACCACGAGTGATTAGATGGTTAGTTTAAGGGATGAGTTGTCCATTTATTCCTCAAGATGCTGAATAAAGTCGAGAACACCTACAGCTACTTGATCCTAGCTGCCCTGAGACAGTTTCACCCAATGCTTCAATTATGCTTCCCATTCTCAATGAGGAACATCAAAACAGCACATGTTGTGCAGTGGTGATACCTATCATCCCAGCACTTTGGGAGGCAAAGGCAGGAGGATTGCATGAGGCCAGGAGTTCAAGACCAGCCTGGGCAACAAAGCAAGACCCTATCTGTTAAAACAAACAAACAAACAAGAAAACCCAGCACTTGCTGAATACTCTTTCATTTTTTAGTCACACTACTATCTGGCACATTGCCTAATGCACTATCCCTACTGACAGGAACATTAATAAAACACCAGACAACCTCCCAAACACAAAGGTCTACTGATAAATTCCTCTTAAGAGTTTGGATTGGGAGCCTCCATTGTTGCCTTTATTATTTATGGCAAGGTAAGTCATGTAACCTGCCATGGTGCTCCTACCTAAATGAGTCCACTCAAATCCCTAGTGGATGGTAACAGGGCACAGGACATGCCCTGAATGACCTCTAAGGCAGGTGCCTCCAACCCCGGTGGCTTCCATCTTACATCAAAAGACAAGCTAAGGACCGGGCTCGGTGGCTCACGCCTATAATCCTAGCACTCTGGGAGGCTGAGGCGAGAGGACAGCTCAAGGTCAGGAGTTCGAAACCAGCCTGAGCAAGAGTGAGACCCCATCTCTACTAAAAAATAGAAAGAAATTAATTGGTCAACTAAAAATACATAGAAAAAATTAGCCAGGCATGGTGGCATATGCCTATAGTCCCAGCTACTCGGGATGCTGAGGCAGAAGGATTGCTTGAGCCCAGGAGTTTGAGGTTGCTGTGAGGTAGGCTGACGCCACGGCACTCTAGCCAGGGCAACAGAGTGAGACTCTGTCTCAAAAAAAAAAAAAAAATTAAGCTATGATATGTGGACTTAAAAAGTAGCAGGTGGCAAGTATCTAAGGTGTTAGTTTTACTGTTATTCTTTTCAACTACAGTGCTTACAAAGATAACTGCAAGTTCTCTGACACTCCTCCTATCAAGAGAGGGAGTCTCTGTCCTTTTCTTGAATCTGGAAGAGCTTGGCACTGCTTCAACTAAATCAAATATGGTGTTAATGATGTTTTGTGATTTCCAAGGTGAAGTGACAGTTCTCTTGGGATATCTGCTGTAGGGGAAGAGCCAGCCACCATGCAAAGAGTCCAACCACCCTGTGATTGCCATGCTTAAGAGGCCACGAGTAGATGTTCCAGTCAACCGTCCCAGCTGAACCCAGCCTTCCAGCCATTCCTGCCAAGGCTCCAGACATGTGAGTGGAGCTGTTGTGGACCCTCTACACCAGCCCATCTTCCAACTGAGTACCCCTGAGTGACCTCGGTTGATGCCACGAGGAGCAAAAGAATCTCCCAGCTGAGCCCTGCCCAAATTCTTGACCAACAGAATCCATGAGCTGTGATAAATGGTGGTTGTTTTAAGGCACTAAGCATTGGGGGAGTCTGTTAACAACAGATAACCAGAATGAAAACCATACATATACACAAACATAGCATGTGTGCATGACATATGTGTGTACATAAAAGATTTCATATGTATAAAGCTTTTCATAATTTTAACAAATGTTTCTTAGGAAATCCCCATACTGTGATGCTAACTTAGGTATCACCTGCTTGGAGACAGGAAGCAGAATAAATATATGCATTTAAAAAAAATTTAAAAAGAAGGAGAAGAAACCAGACACTGTTTTCTGAAGGCCACTAACCTTGTTTAGGAGAAATACATTAAAGGCATTGGACTATCTGAGGCTGCCTTATACTACATTCCCCAGTTCCATATTAAGAACTTGATAAAATGCATTATAAAGTGGGGCAGGGGACTGTACAAATAAAAGGAGATTTAAGAGACGTATCTACCAGATGCAACGTGTGGTCTGTAGTTAGTTCCTGATTCAAACAAACCAACCATAAAGAGGTGGTTGAGATGACTGCAGAAAATCGATCAAGGACTTGGTATAGATGACATTAAGGGATCACTGTTCATTTTGTTGAGTATGATAATGGTATTGTGGCTATATATATAAAATAGCATATCTATTAGAGATATCTATTTAAGTATTAACAGGTTAAATGATAAATTGGGACTTGCTTTAAAATATTTCAGAAGATAGTAAAAACTGGGAGTTGTGCACATGAGAGTTTCATCGTACTATTCCCTCTACTTTGTGTATTTGAAAATTTCTATAATAAACATTTAAACAAAATCTCACACCATGCAAAAGAGATGGGGATTGGGAGGATGTCATCGCAGTGTGGCCTGAGCCATGACTTGGAGAGTCCGGATCACTGGCTGAAAGGTCTTACATCCACAAGAAGAGGAAGGTGTCATGGGATGTGGATGGGGGAAATTACTCCAAGCCATTAGCAATTAGTTTTCTTCCACATCATGAAAACAAAATACAACACACAGACCTCTGTTGGGACCCAACTCGGCACCTACCTATGGACTTCAAGTCACAAGTTAGATTTCATTCCCGCCTCCCAGTCCTTGATGCAGCTTATAAAGGGGCTGCACTCCTGTACTTTGTGCCTAATTTCACAGATACCACAAACTTTTACAGCAAGAAACAAAATATACACAGCAATGAAAGCTAAATGTTTAGCTTTGAACACCAAAGCTAACTTTCTACCCAATCTAATTTCATGAAAATGATGTTTTTATCCTTAGAAGGTTTCTGAAGGATACACGATTGATTTTTGACCTTGAACTAAAGCACCATCATCCTTGACCCGGTACAGTAAGAACATTATGATACGGAACAGGACAAGCTTCTCAGTGGACATCCTTGGGCAGCCACAGTGACTGGAGCTCAGAACAGCATCCAAATTACAGGCGTAAAAACACAAGAACATTCTAGAAATCAGCACATTCAAGTCCTTCATTTTACAGATGGGAAAAATGAGGGGAGAGTCAGGCCATGTTGCCAAGCAGCCACTGCAAAGCCAGGAATAGAATGCAAGCCTTCTGACCCTGAGACCAGCATGATTTTCCTTCTTAGGACTATCTTGAGACAACTGCATTATGGACATTACCTGAACAAGAAAGGAAAAGGCAAGTCTAGCATTTCTGCTACTGAAAGGTTAAGAATCAAATATGCAACACTGAAAAACCACACATTTCAGTGTTATAAACTCCTCGACTATAAAAAGTATTTGGTTTGGAGAAATATTCTTGGCCTTTTTTTTCTTTTTTCACGGTAGACAGTGTGTGTTGGGGAGGTAGCCTACCACCACAGGAGAAAGGAAGAAGAAAATGAAACAAATTTGTGCCTGACTAAACAGTAACATGCAATTAAAATGATGGATGTCTTTGTGCCAGAGGTTGAGTTTGAAACAAGCTGCTGGAAGAAGGGCAGCCCTGAAAATAAATTGCCAAATTACTTTTTTGCAGCCAGATTGCAGATTCCCCCTCTGTGCAATTCTGAAAGCAAATAACTCCACATAAATAAATATGCAACAAATTCCCAGGAAACCCAGCCAAGAAACATGAACAGAAGAACTAACTTTGGGTGGATGACTGCCCCCACCCAACGTGCAACTCAGGAATGTGACTAAATTTGAAAAGAAAGGCATGTCAACGCCACCTTGCACACGATGCTTCCCTAACCACCCCTCAGTCCTGTGGTGACTCTTCCTCTTTCAACCCTGGAGCTCCCCGCAGCCCTGAAGTCACAGGTTTGAATGCCACAACATACCCTGTAATGCAGTGCACTTGAAGGCACGTTTTCTGGAGTCAGTGTGTGGGGGTCTGAGTCCTAACTCTATGACGCAGCTCAGGCTGCGTGTGATGTCCAGGGAGTGCCTTACCTAGCAAGGATGTTGTAAGGATTACATGAAATGGGTGATGAATTTAATAGGGCTTAGCCTGGGGTTCACCTACACAACAGGCCTGGTGAGGAAGGTGGCCTCATTCTAAGTAGCTTCCCTGTTTATAGAAGAGGCGGGTGGGCTTACAGAGGTTAAGGGACAGGGGAGTGTTATGGGCTGAACTATGACCACCCCCCAAACTCATACATTGAAGCCCTAACCCCCAGGACTTCAGAATGTGACTGTATTCGGAGACAGGGCTTTTAAGGAGGTAACTAAATGAAAATAAGGCTGTCAGGATGAGCCCTAAACCAATCTGAATGGTGTCTTTATAAAAAGAGGAGATCAGGACACACAGAGAGGTACCAGGGGCGTGCACACTCACAGGGGAAAGACCACGTGAAGACAGGGAGAAGGGGCTGAACGAGGGGCCACCTACTCGCCAAGGAGGGCAACCGCCAAGGAGGGCAGCCTCCAAGGAGACCAGTCGTGCCAGCGCCTGGATCTTAGACTTCCAGAACTGTAAGAAAATAAATTTCTGTTGCTTAAAGCACCTAGTCTGCGGTACTTTGAAAACCTATGGGAGGGAGGAACACAGGCTTCAACTGAGAGAGCAGGTTTAAGTCAACTACAACCAGCACGACCCCAACTAAGCCCCTTCACCTTTCTGAATGTGTTTCCTGTCTGTGAAATGGAGATGATGATACGGCTCTCACCCAGCCACATGAGGGTGAAATAAGAACACGTGCAGAGGGTGCCCAGGACCTCCGACTCTAAGCCTGGGGACTTCATAGCACATCCCTCTGGCGACTGGGGGCTTTGCCCTGCAGCAGCCTTCAGATACTCTGCATGGTGCTCCACGGGACTGAAACTGACAGTCAGACCTGTCCCCAACAGCCTGGATGCTTCCCAGGCCACAGCTCCGTCTTGGACCCCAAGCTCCTTGGGTCCCACCTATGGCTGGTATTCAATGAACCCCGCTAGCAAATTAACCTGTATTGAGTGCTTTTAGCAACCACACCAACTACTAGGGTGCAGAATTTCAGAGCTATTTACTTGACTGTGTGTGTGTGTGTTAGGATTTTCAAAAAGGTTAACGAGTGGAAAAGCACATAAACTTTTTTCCTTTGACACTGTCTATAAAACTACAGCTGAGGCACCACTATCAATTCATCAGATGGAGGGGTATACAAATAAAGTTGTCTTTTTATAGGTAGCCTTTGATTTTTCTTTTTTCTATTGGGTGAGTCAGTAGTCTTAAAAAAAAAGAAAGAAAAGTCACTACACCTCCTGCAGGAAGAAGGCAGAGAATGACACATTCAGATGGAGAAAAGGTAGGTGTGAGGCTTACAGCCTCTCCTTCCGGTTGGATTTGTAAGGATGGCATTATCAAGATTATTTCTCTGAGGTGCGTGGTTTGCAGTTAGTGTGAGCTGTTGTGAGAAGAATCTTCACTGTAAGTTTACCACACAGAAAGTTAGTCTTTCCTTACCCATTAACTAAAAAAAGTGTCCCAATCATAAACACATTTTTAAAGCAACAACTGAATGCCAAGTAAGGTACAAGCATTAACTATTAGGAAATGTTACTTTAGAATATACAAATAAGTATGTTCACAATGTCAGGTTAAACATTCTTTTTAGGCTGGGCGCAGTGGCTCATGCCTGTAATCCTGGCACTCTGGGAGGCAAGGCTGAGGCGGGAGGATTGCTTGAGCTCAGGGGTTTGAGACCAGCCCCAGCAAGAGAGAGATCCCCGACCCCAGCCTTCATCTCTACTAAAAATAGAAAGAAATTAGCTGGACAACTAAAAATAGAAAAAATTAGCTGGGCATGGTGGCGCATGCCTGTAGTCCCAGCTACTCGGGAAGCTGAGGCAGGAGGATCACTTGAGCCCAGGAGTTTGAGGTTGCTGTGAGCTGGGCTGATGCCACTGCACTCTAGCCCTAGCAACAGAGCAAGACTCTGTCTCAAAAAAAAAAAATTTTTTTTTAAATATAAAAATAGGAAATTATTTACAGAACTAAACATCTAGGTACAAATATAGTAATGCCTCGTCATCTTTAACTGCTACGGGTTGGTCATAAGTTACCCAAATTTCTCCAGTGCAAGCAGAACAAACTCACCTGGAATGCTGGAATGCTAAACATTTCAAGCCCCAGTGTCCCGGGACTTTCAAAACCATGTCAAAAGCTATTCGTTCAAGACTGCAACTAAACCAGACACTGAACCTCCATGCCCCTCCCCGCTTTCTAAGAAACCTAGAGAATACAAGAGGAGGAAGATCTGTAAGGAGGTTCCACAGGCGCCACCACACCAGGCAGTGTGAGGAACTTCTGCAGAACGGTGCACAGATGGAACATTCCAACAAATGAAGTGGGATGTGAGGAATTGGGTAAGGGGTCATTACACAGATCTAGCCAATGGCCGCTCTATGGGAATTCAGACTATGCTATGGGATCTTTCAATTTTTCAAGAAAATCTACAAATTTGCATTTTTATGTGAAATGGAAAGATTTCTTAAAAACTTTATATAGCCCTCTAATTGTTTTGTTTTAATTGAAGCGTCACATACACAGACAAAAGTGCATAGGTCACACGTGTATGACTCAAGGAATTACCACAAGTGAACATACCTGGCAACCACCACCCAGGTCAAAAGGCAGAACATTTCTAGCACCACCCCTACCCTCCCCGGAAGCCCCTGTGAGCCCCCTTCCTAATTTCCACCCCTGCCTTCCCTCCCACGGTTGGCACAGATTCATTTTGCCTGTTTTGAAGTTCATGTAAATGGAACTGCACAGCATGCGTCTTCTACAGCTGTGTGGGAACAGTGCCCTCCCCCTTGGATTCACAGCAGGTTGCATCTGCAAACAAAGGGACACAGGTGGTACTTTACAACCCTCTGAGGAAGGGAAAGGAGACCATGAGACCAAGACCAGAGTGGACTCACCCGCAGTAGAGAAAGATAAGAAGAGACTAGGTGGGGTGGGGCAAAGTCAACGGCAAGGGAGGGTCTGTTCCTGGATCAAGATCAAAAAGACAGCAAGAGGACTGGGTGGTGGCAAGTGCCTGTGGGAGGAGGCCAAAGTGCACGGTCACCAAGAAGCCAGAGAGCAAGCCAGCACAGAGAGACTGCAGCTAGGGTGGCTGGGACCAGCCCCACTGCCCTGAGATCCTGCACTCGCCCCAGGAGACACCAGGCAGGCTTCCAGGGTGGAGGAATTAACACAGATTACAATTTCAAATAAATACAGTCAACAGAAGAGTAAGCACCTGTCATTGAGCTTTAACACTGATAAACATTCTGTATCATCTTCCTCTATTCATTCCTTCCCTGGCTCTCTATTAATGTTTTTACAGGTCTTTTCAGGGATGGTGGTAAATTACACTTACACAAAAATGCACAAATCTAAGCTGTTCCACTTTGACACATGGAAGCATCGGTGTAACTCATACCCCTTGACGATCCAGCCCATTTCTATCTCCCCAGAAAGTTTTGGGGTGCCTCTTCCTAGTCAATCCCTAGCCTTCTCCATCCCCCCCAAGGCAAGAGCTATTCTGATTTGTTTTCTCCACAAATTCGTTCTGCCAGTTCTAGAACTGCATGTAAATGGAATCATACAGAGGCTACTCTTTTGTATAAAGTTAATTTCAAAAAAAAAAAGTTAATTTCACTCAATATAATGCATCCAATACAAAAAAAATGAGCTTTCAAAATTTAGTTTTGCTTAATGTCGTATAGACACATTTACATCCTTCCTGTGCCATCGTATGTGGATAAGCTATAAAGCGTTGAGATAAATATTTCAGACAAAACTAACCCCAACTAGGATTCAGAGCCATGATTTTCAATGAATTACTCAAGTCTTGCTGTCTTCCCATGGTCCCATGTTACAGATACCAGTTTCTGCACCTAAAATGTGCAGCAACACAACTACTCCAGAGCTCCGATCAACAAGAGCAGATTTTCAGCATCTGCAGAGAAGGTAGACCACTAATTCTTGGTCTCCAACCCTGGCTCTTGCCCCTTGAGCAAGAAAACTTTGTAAAAGCATGTAAAAATCGTAGAGTTCTCTGAAAAAACAAGAGAGACATTCCCACTCAACTGTCAGTTATTTGGGGAAAGAGATGCATCTCTGGCTTAGTATTTTATCTCCCTGGTGCCTGGCTTGGTTCTGTGTATACAGTAGGCACTCAATAAATACTTGTCCTTTTGTTATTCCCTCCCCCTTGAAAAATATCTACACCCCCTCCCCCCAGGTTTGAGGCAACAGAGCAGAGTGGCCGAGAGCCCACCCTGCCTTCCTTTTCTCACCTGGACTACTTGGTGGCAGCACCGCCAGCACCTGTGCTCGGGGGCTCTGCAAGCTGAGAATCCACGTACAGTAGCCAGCCCAGGGCCTGGCCGAGAGCAAGTGTCCTACAAATGCCAGCTGTGCTACAGTCTGCCTTGGTCTCCTACGCCTGTGAGACATGAGCCCCATGCAAACCCTTACCAAACTCCTTGGGTGTCCGACTCGCTTGCCCCTCATGCTGGCCTCATCTAAAACACAGCCAGGCCGGCCCGGGTGTCAAGCCTGTAGCCCCAGCTACTGGGGAGGCTGCCGCAGGAGGATCACTTGAGCACAGGAGCTCTGGGCTGTAGTGTGCTATGCCGATCGGGTGTCTGCACTAAGTTCAGCATTAATACCTTGTGACCTCCCAGGAGTGAGGGACCACCGGGTTGCCTAAAGAGGGGTGAACTGGCACAGGTCGGAGACAGAGCAGGTCAAAACTCCCTCGCTGATCAGCAGTGAACAGCCTGTGAACAGCCACTGCACTCCAGTGGCAACACGGCGAAACCCCATCTCTTAAAAAATAAACAAATAAATAAAATACTCCAAGGAATTTATCCAGGTTTTGTGGTACCTTAAAGCTCCCTTACACCCTTTGGGGGTCCTCGTAAATAAAGAAAATACAAAAACAGCTTATATTTGCAAACTTTACAAAAGCAAGGATCTCGTGAGTACACAGTACTACCAGGGCCCTTCCCTATGGCCACTCCACCCCGGGGTTCTCAACCTCACCAACCTGCCATGCACGAAACAGGGGGGCCACACCTCTCCATCAATCCCACCCATAGATCCAACCACCAAATCCACTGGGTTCCAACTCCTCAAACTCCACTGCATCTGCCCTTCTAATCCATGCCCAGCATCGTCCTAATTCAGACCCACAATACGGCCGACCACCCCTTAACGTGACTGCCCACCTTCAAGCACTCTGCAGAGCCAACACTCCAAGCACAGCACTCCACTGCTCAAACACCTGCAACGGTCTCAGCCTTCCTTCTCATCTCCCCTGCTCCCGCATCCCACAAGCCCCAGTGCTTTCCAAACGTGCCCTCCACGTGTTCCTCCACCTGGACTGCCAATTATCCCCAGGGTCGAAATCAGCCCAACACCACCTCCCCCAGAGCCATCCCAGTCAAAATCCACTTCTACTTCCAAAGAACCCCCACATGGCTTCATTTCTCTCTGGCTATCACAGCGCCCAAACCGTTCTGCATAGTATCAAGGTTATCTTGGAAGCTTAATGAGGGGCAAAGAGCTAGAAAGAATCAAAAGAACAAATATTAATGCCATTTTCTGGATCTTAGCTACTGTATCAGTTTGCCAGGGCTGCTGTAACCAAGTACCACAGGTTGGGTGGCTTAGATGACAGAAATATATTTTCTCACAGTCCTGGAGGCTGGAAGTCAAAGATCAAGGTGTGGGCAGGGCTGGTTCCTTCCAAGGACTTTCTCCTGGGCCTGTGGATGGCCCACCGCAGTCCCTCTGTACGTGTTTGTGTCCAAATTTCTTCTTACAAGGACACCAATCATATGGATCAGGGCCCACCCTAATGACTTCATTTTAACTTAATTCCATCTTTAAAGACCCTACCCCCAAATACAGTCACGTTCTGAGGTAATGGGGGTGACGACTTCAACATACGAATTTGGGGAAGAAGTGGGGGTGGGGGAGCAAGATTCAGCTCTTACAGCTACTTCCTCAGCCAGACGGGAACCACAGCACCTGCTCTGCTGACCTCAGGGCATTATTACAAGAACTGGGAACACACACAAAGGTCCAACGTTCTCAGCAGGACCTTAGAACCTGTTGGCCAATCTCAGCCCTATTATGAGCCATAAATGCCCTGTGATGTGCCTTCCCGCACCACGGCCATTCTGGATCCTTCTGTACGAAAGTGCAGCTGCCTCCCTGGCTGCAAAGATAAGAATTCTCGATCTCCCTAAGCTTTTCTCCAAATACAAGAGGCGGTACAATATAAAGATTAAGGTCAAGTTTTATTACCACTTAAAAAAAAAAAAAAAAGGAAAAGAGTACACACAGTACCATCACGTTTTTGTTGAAAAAAAACTTTTTTCTCCATACTTAGAAAAAAGGTGGGCCGGCGCAGTGGCTCACACCTATAATTCTAGCACTCTGGGAGGCTCAGGCGGGAGGGACTGCTTGAGCTCAGGAGTTCAAGACCAGCCTCAGCAAGAGCAAGACCTCATCTCTAATAAAAATAGAAAAAATTAGCCAGGTGTGGTGGTGGCGCCTATAGTCCCAGCTACTCAGGAGGCTGAGGCCGCAGGCTCACTTGAGCCTAGGAGTTTGAGGCTGCAGTGAGCTACAATGACACCACTGCACTCAGGGCAACAGAGTGAGAATGTGTCTCAAAAAAAAAAAATCACTTGCCAAAAACAAGGTCAATAATGTTATCTATTGTTTAAATTACTACATAAAGAACTACTATAACATGAAACATGTAGGTCTCACCCAAGGCTCCCTACAAGTTCCCAGGCAGGAGAGGGAATGCTATACGGGAGGGGTCAGTGGGAGGACAAGCTTCATAAACGTGGCAGCATCTGAGATGGGCCCTGAAAGATGGCTAAGCCCTTAAGGGATAAGAACCAGCCAATAAGAAGGCAGCACAAAGGTACACAGGTGAGACAGGAAGGGTGAAGGCTGGGGAGCCACCAGAGAACCACTAGGGTGACAGCCATGGAGAAACACTGCGGAGAAGTGGCCTTAGAGCCTGAAAATGAATTTAAGTTTAGTTGTGTCATTTACTAGCAGTGGGACATTGGGTCAAAATCTTACTGCTGATCTCTATAAAATTGGAACACCCACAATTCTCTCAAAGTGGTGCTATAAGGATTAAATAAAACTACAAAAGGTCACAGCTTGATCTAAACCTAAAACACTACACAAATGTAAGGGATGTGTCCCAGTGAAACACTGGTTCACAAACTTGGCTGCACCTCGGAATCACCCAGGGAGCTTTAAAACATTCTGATGACGGGGCCCCATCTCCCAAGCCCAGCAGTCCTGGTGGCAGTAGTCTGGACTGGACTAGGAAAAGCTCCCCAGAAGATTCTAGCATGCAGTAAATGTTGACAACCACTGTTGCAGCTCATTAGGCAGCCTCAGAAAAGCCAGAAGGCAAAGCAATGATGCTCTGAAGGTTGGAAGACAAAGCGGACCCAAGAATCCAGGTGATGTGGAAACCTGCGACTGCCTGGGGTGGGCGTGGGGGTCCTTTAACCTTCATGTCCTCTGAATGAAGCACTGGAGTCCTGCCCACCAGGAGAGGAACGGGCACTCAGCATGCTGACCCAGGGCTACCAAGGCTACCAAAGGCAGAGGTGACGCAGTACGATTCAAGAGCCACTCCACACTCCACCCTAAATGAGCTCCTTATGAGCAACGCCCAGGCTTCGGCCGTTTCATATTTCTCACACAGGGCCTTACTTACATATACTCGATGCTCTGTTTTTTCCCTCCCTCAACAAGTAAATGCTGAAATAAAACAGGTCTTGTCGGTAAATGGAATAAAGTGTAGCTGTCTGGAAAACTCACATATGTGGAAGAGCTCCTTCCCTGAAGTGAGTTAATATGATAAATAGCATGTTATAGTAATTCTAGTACATGCAATCCTTCTTATTCTTTTAAGAGACACCACGCAATTTTTGCATTTTTCTTCAGGAGCCTCTTTAATGAAGAGGAACTTATCCACAGCTTTTAGAATAAAGCTAAATAAATCCCATAGCTCTAGAATACTTGGGTATTCTCAACAAACAAATGCCTCCGACCTTAAATTCCCCACTTTACCATTTAAAATATCCCAAATCCCAGACCTCCTCCCCTTGGTTTTCACCCTGGAGCATCCACTGGATGTGCCACTGCTGGCCCATGCGCATGAGCTGGGCCAGTTCCAAGCCAGTCGGGGCCCCTCCCTGGACTCTGACCAGCCACTCTTGCTATCATCAAAGCGGCGCTGATGGCACCCAACACAGACTGCAACTGACTGAGCAGGTGGCTGGGGCCTGGGGTATCAGGGCCCAGTGAGCAGGGGCAATAAAAGGACTACGGTCAGTGAAATGCCATGGAAGAGGCTGTGGAGAGTGTACTGCAGGTTACTAACCCTCGTAAGCCCTTATGGTTCCCTGGCTGAAGCCTGCATCCTCCTCGTAGGCACAAAGCAAGAGAACACTCCCACTCCGCCATGTGCCAGGGGGAGAACCCCAGCTCACTTTCAGAAGAGGTGGCAGAGCCTCAGAGAGGCCAAGAGGCCTGCTGGGTGTCACTCGTAGGGGCTGGGAGGGCTGCGTGCAGGAAACTGCACTTACCACACACTAAAGACTCTGCATTTGCCACAGGTGAGCGCCAGAGGCTGGAGTGAGCAGCTGTGAACGTTCCAAGGCAGACAGGAAAGGCCTCCCCCCACCCTAAGAACAAGGCTTTGGACCACGTGTTCTCCACGGGCTTCCTTAGGGGTAAAACCCAGTGGTTCCAGCAGTCCCACACTCAGCCCAGCTCCCTTCTCTCTGAAGTGTTCATGGATTCTGCCCTCCCTAAAATGTCTGCTGGTGCTCTAGCCAGGAGAGGTGGAGAGGGCTCACCGAGGGCCTCCAAAAGAGTGTAAAGGGACCCAAACAGGAGTGAGCTAGAGAAAAAAAAAGAATCCAAGGTCAAGGAAGGCACTGGAAACCAGTGTCAAGAAGCTGACAAACAGAAGGTGGACACGAGGGAAAAAAAGACATTCTTTCATCGAATCTACTGAAAACTTTCCAAAGACGAAGAGGAATTTGAACCTCTTCAAAGTAACAAACATTGGAAAATGAGGAGGATGGGTGGAAACTGGCAAAGGCTGAGCAAGGAGCAGGAATCTGGAATATGTTATTTCAAGCCTCAGTGCCTTTGCATATGCTGTTCCAGCCACCAGAAAGGCTGTTCTTCGACTTGTCCTCAGACCCATAGCCTTCTCTCTGATATTTTCCCACTCGCTTACCTTAGAGTTAACTCTCCCCTTCCACTCTCCCATCCGACACCTTCAGCCTTCCTCTGAGCTTGTTTAAAGTACTCTGAGGCACTTTTCACATCAGATGTAATTACTTACCTCCACTCGGCCTTCTTGAGAACAAGAAGCCTGTCTTACTGATCTGTGTGCCCTGATTCAGATGTTTCAAATAAGGCAGCTCCTTGTACCAACTGTACCTCGGGGATAATGAAATGTTGAGGATGCAATCAGCAAAATCCAGAAAGTAGCAAACTATATAGGACAATGGCCCAGCTTCTTCAACAGATAAATGGCCCAAAGGGGGGGGGGGGCTAGTTCTAGATTAAGAGCCTTAGATAGAACATCAACCAAATACAATGAAAAGACCTCGCTGGAAACCAAAGAGAAAATTTGAACACTGACTAGTATCTGGTACTAAAAAGTAATTGTTAATTATTTTCAGGTGTTTTAATAGTAGCATGAATATATGTATATGTTTTTTAGACAAGCTCTCTTTTTTTGCCCAAGCTGGCTTTTTTTTTTTTT
>VBSM01003204.1:16171007-16188115 GCA_008086735.1 Cheirogaleus medius | reverse complement strand
AAAAAAAAGTGGGCAGGATTGAATACTACAGATCCAGCAGTTGGTCACGAATGCCACCAGCAGCAACTGACCTCAGCTCATTCACGGTGAAAGTGAAGTCAAAACGTTAATTCCTACTTAGGAAAAGCCAGCAAGGGAAGTCTGCAGCGTAGGGGCTTACAGTGAAGAAGGGGGTATGGGAGACAATCGCATACAGACCAGGGGTGAATGAGCTCAATACAATGAGAAAAATGCAACTCTACCCCAAAACAGGCGAAAATCATAAAACAAAGCATTTCAGGAGGAACTACAGATGGCTAATCAACATATGAAAGACACTCATCCCCATCAAATAATTGGGGAAAAGTGAGGATCACAAAGAGTTCCTGCTAACTCCCACCAGCCTGGCAAAATCAAACAAAAAAGCTGCACAATGCCAAGTACTGGAGAAGAATGGATTAGGGAGGATATTCATGTGCTGCAGGGACTCTCCTGGGAAACAATTCTGCATGATCCTGGGAAACAATTTTGCATGATCTTAAAAGGCCCTGTCCACTCTTCCAACCAGGTACAAACCCAGGAGAGATGCTTGCTTGCACATGTGCACAAGGAGACCAGTTCCAGCAGGTTCAAAGCAGTATTTTTTTCTAATAGCTCCAAACTAAAAATATCCCAAATGTCCACAGACAAAGGATAAATTCTGGTATATTCATGCAGTGGAATAACTACAGAGCCATAAGAACTATAGTTATCTCATCGACCTGGATGAATCTCACAGACACTATATTGAATGGAAAATCCGTTTATATAAAGTTCACGAACATGCAAAACTAACATGAACAAGGAAGGGATGAAAGACAACCTTCAGGGGGGAGGGAGGAATGTAATTAGAGAGGAGCACTTGGGGACTTAAACAGCACAGGCAATGGTCTTTGTTCTTAAGCTGAGTGGTGAGTACAAGGATGTTCATTGCATTATTATTTGTTTTAACTATTCATGTTATAAAGTCTTTAATATTTATATTTCATCATTAAAAAATTTAAGGAATGTGCTGGACAGAGGACTCACCAACAGTGAGCAACTCGGACAAAAATATAAGGGGGAGAAAGGAACATGTCTGCCACATACCCCCAAACTAAGACCAGATAGCCTTGGAGGGTGGTCAGAATGGAGCAGGAGAGTCCCAGAGAAGAGATGCCAGAATTCCAAAAATAAAACCATGAGGTGAGGGCTGGGGACATCCACATCTCCAATGGCAGTACCACAGATGAACAGGCAGGACTGAGTAAAGAAGGTCCAGACCTGCATAAAAACCCACAACTTGGATGAATGTAGCATATACTTGCAATGGAACATTATTCAGCCTTAAGAAGGAATAAAGTGCTTTTCTATTTTTAGTGCCTCTACCGGGAATGGATAGAACGAAGTTCACAGATGAACCTTGCAGACATTACAGTAACGGAAATAAGCCAGATGCAAATGGACAAATGTTGTGTGATTCCACTATATGAGGTACCTTGAGTAGTCAAATTCATAGAGACAATAAAGTAGAATGCTGGTTGCCAGGGGTTGGGGGAGGGGAAATGAGGAGTTGGTGTTTAATGGAGACAGTTTCCGTTTGGGAAGATGAAAAAGTTCTGTGGACGGATGGTGGTGATGGCTGCACAACAATGTGAATCTACTTAATGCCACTGAACTGTACACTTAAAAATGGTTAAGATGGAAAGTTTTATGTTGCTTATACCACGATTTTTTAAAAATTTGTAATTCAGGGTACTAGCAGACAGGATGAAGGAAAGGCACTGTCAGGCCTACCTTAAATGATACAGACAGCAGCATTCAGTGCACGAAACAGGCAGGGAAAAGACACCACAGAGCTGAGAGATGTCAACTCTGCAGGCACCCGCTGAAACCAGGCAGTTGGCGTCCCCACAGCTAGGCCTGCAGTGTGGACAATTCCACCCCTGGGACTGAGCTTGATGCTGGGTAACAAGGAAGCACCAGATGATCCCACAGGTAGGACAGGACCCCTGAGGTATCATCTTCCAGTTCTTAGCTTCCAGAAGAAAATGCTGGGCACTCAGCCAGCTATGACTTTGGGGAAAAGAACCTGCAAAAAAATGCTGAGAAATGGTAGACAGAACCCAAATGCCAGAGATCCTGAGAGGCACAGTGGCTCAGGACAGACAGGGGGTTTTATTGCATGAAGTTCTGACCTTCCCAGGGAGTTCTGAGGGAACACATATTTAACACAGGAAGGCTGGGTGTGCACAGCATGGGCTGAGGGAAGAGCACTGGAAAATGAGTCAGAAAACCTAAATTCAATCTGGCTCCACCACCGCGTACTAACTGAGTGGCCCAAGGCCATCTGCTCTCTGAGACCATCTGTAAAGGGACAATAACGCGCACCTTCCCAGGAAGCAACACAGATTCTGTTAGCCTGGGAGGTAGTGTTGCCTAACAGGTAAGAGACAAGGTGCTTTGCATATCAACCTCCAACCTGGAGAGATTGGTATTACTCACCATATACCACACACACACACACACAGAATGAGGGCTGAATTTAAGCAATCCAGAATGAGCACAAAAGAGGGCACCAAACTGCTTAGAAGCCTGTCAGGAAGCTTGGATGGGGAGGGAAAAAATTTTAAATAAGGATATAAACCATGTTTATAAACATGTACACAAAAGCACGAAGACTGAAAGGAACAAAGTGAAACCAACCAGTTGCTATGCAGCAGGATGGGAATATGTACAACGCTTTTCTTTGAGATAATTTTAATGTTGTTCTATTAAGTACTTTTTAAAAATGTAGCCTACTTCTGACCTGAGTGTTGAAGAATTATAGCCATCAAACAGGAATGCAACCAAGTGAAACTACATTCAAGGAGTCTAAAAACCTAAATTTGATCTCGAAATCCCAAGTGACCTGCTAAGGAGGAAACCCTTCTGAGGCGCAGGGCTCCCCATCCACCTGGGAACCTCTGGTGCAGGCTCAGACCTGCCTCCCCCTCCATGCCTAGCCATGCTGTCAGAGACCTTCTCAGACCACAGACCTGCAGCCAGACTGAGCTGGAAGCTAGGCTACCTTTACTAGCTATGTGACCTTGGGTAAACTTCGTAACCTGTCTGCTAAGCATTGATTCTCTCCTCTATAAATCAGGGATAACCACCAGCACAGTTTTTGTGAGGATGCAATATGATAACCACATAAGTTGGCCTTTATTATTATGCTCATCTGTACTTTAAAAGGTCCTGTCTACTCCTTTAAGATCCAGGGACACAACAGAGCTCACAATCCTCCCCTACCCAAAGGAGCCCAGAGCCCAGGGAATGGAGTTTTCTGGATCCCATCCTATATGAGTTTGCACCTGCTGTTGCCTCTGCCCAGATACCTTCCAGCAAAACCTAACAGCTGAATTCCCATGCATCCTTTGGGACAACTCCAATGTCACTTTGGGCATCAAATCTTCTTCAACCCCAGCCCACAGTTGAGCTACTCACCCCCAGCACTAGCTCATGTTAGGTTATGAGAATCTGCTTACTCTGTCTGCCCTTTTAGACCAGGGTCTCAAGAAACTGTCTTCTTCTCCTATACTCACCCCCGGTGCTTAATGCAGTGTAAAGGCTCAATAAGCCTTTGCTGACTAAAGAAAATACACTGTGAGCAAAAACATTTTGGAAAACAATTTTAAATAAACCAGAAATTAAAACCAAGTGGGATTAGTAAATAAACTCAGCTCTAGAGAGAAGCCATGGAGGCTGCAGAAGGAGATTTGGGGGATCAGGACAGAGGGGGCACACCAGGGATGCCGATGGCTAGAGCACCCCTCTGCCAGATCAACTCTGGCTGGTGGCAGAATCATGGATGTCCCCGGGCAGTCAGTACAGTCACAGCCGCCCTGGAGTACGTGCTCCTGGATGCAAAGAGCCTCTGAGGTCACATCAACAAGACCTTTAACCCATCAGCAAGAGAAGTGATGGGGGAGGGGCTCAGAGGATTGGGCAGCACGCTTCTCACCCAGGCAGGGGCAACAGGCGGCAGACAGCTCAAGCTCAGATGGCCATCCAGCACTGGGGGGCCTCCCACCCCAGCTAAGGGTCCCAGGAAATGTAAAGAGAAGTGGGCCAAGGGCCTCACCCTAAATAGATACAAACTCAGGGTCTACAGTCCCTATTCAACTGTACGAGATGGTGAGGAGAAAGACTTCCATCAACCCATACAAATCTATCATTTTAAATACATATTTACATGTAAATATGAAAGGAAAAAGCACAGATACACACCCCAATATTTACAGTGGTTATCACTGATAAAATTTTAGATGCTGTTTTAATTCCCTTGCTTCTCTGTATTTTCTAATCGGGCTGCTATGAACATGTTCTAAACGTGAAATGAAAGTGGGGGAGGGAGGCACAAGCCAACCTGGGAAAAAACGCCCAAATGAATCAGCAGCTGACCCTGCCTGCAGACAGCAGCCACGGCTGGAGGTGGGAACCGGACAGCAGGCTCCCGTAGAAGAGAAGGCTCCAGGCGGGGCAGAGAGGCAGGTGGAAAAACCCACCTCCAGCCGGGCAAAGGGAGTCGAGCAGTGGGCAAGGATGGAACACATGTTTTGAGGACAAATTGTAGGCGGAGGATTTCTGTGGTTGCCGGGCTGGATTTTTTTCTAAGTCCCCACGCAAGAATTTAAGGGAAGGCCCCACCCCCACCGACCTTCTGCTATTTCAAAACTAAACTGACCTGTGCCTTCATCCACTGCAGTGTACTTGGGACAGAATTCAATGAGATTATGCACGTGAAAGTGCTTAGCAAGTTAATATTTGTTCTGTTCGGAGCCCTGTACCAGCAGAGGGTCATGTTACTGGCACTGGAGAGGCTGGGCAGACCCCACCACCACCTGCGACCCCTTCCCCCTGCAGACCAACACCACTACCACCCCATTAATGCTGACAATCCAGCAATTCTGGAACCAGAGTTAGAGATCTCACCTATCATTGGATCTGGGTGTTCATCCACCTCTCCCCCAACCCAACCTCAGCCCTCCTTTTAAAACAAAGGTATTTCTAAAAATAACACAAACTCATGACCTGTGCAGACATCCAAGGCTCCCCATAGCCTCAGCTGTGGCCTGAGAGGGGGAAGGGTGGGGTAGGCACTGGAGGGCCACCCTTAGCCAATACTACCTGCAGGGGCAGAAAAGGCAAGCCACCCAGAGGCCTGGGATAAGGCAGTGTGCCCACGGCAGCCACATCCTTGGGGCGGGAGCTGCCTTCTCAGGCCTCCTGGGGTGTCCTGTAAGTCCCCTCATTTCTTCCCTGCCTGCCAAGCCTTCGCCTTCCCTTCCCTCGACACTCACTTACCTCCACCTGTGAATGGCTGTGCCGTTGCCCCTTCTACCCCACTCGTGGCCCCTTCCCTGGACTACTGCCACGGCATAAGTGGCCTGCAGTCCCTCCTCCCAGCCAATCTCTACTCCACTGTGGCAAAAATGGGCTCCCTAAGGCACAGGCCCACCCCCAGCTCAGAGATTGCCAGACCTTTACCAGAACCACCTGAGTGCTTGATAAAAGTCCAGCTTCCTGAACTACTGAATTGGAAATTCTAGGGGTGGGCTCCAGGGATTTTAATTGGAGAAAAAAAAAATCCCAGATGAACTTTGTGTACACTGAATCACCATGCTAGAGTTCCCTACTGTTCAGGAAAATCTGTCCTATTTCCAACTGCCAGGAACATAAACCACCCGGCTTCCACCATCCTGTGTAAGGACGAGGGGTCAGTCTTTTCTCCCACTGCTGACCCTACGCGCCACACCTTCAAAGGCTAGACAACCGGGTCCCCAAAGTAGTCCGAGCCAACTCTTTCAATGAGTGACAGAGGTAAGTCACCTTAATCCACAGGCCTCAGTTTCCCATATGCGTATAATGGGTGGGATAGGTGCTGTCCTGAGTCCCTTTCAACTCCAAAATGAGGCTTATGATCTTTATGTTGTAGCATGTCTGTTCCATCAGATCAGAGGTTTCAGTCCTAAAATTCTAAGAACCTGCATTTGTCTGGTGGTGTTTTGGGGGCAGTGGGTGGAGGTGGGGACTTCTTTTCTCACCTCAAGTGAAACTTTTAAAAAGCATCTCTCATACTACATCCAACTCCCAATTTCCACTAAAGAAGAGCCAGGCAACGGTTAGTCTGCCTGGCATGGCTTTTTTTTTTTTATGTCCATTACTAGAAATGTCTTCAAATCCTTTCCGGAGTCCACAGCAGAGGACTGAGAGGTTTATACAACTACACCCTACTAGCAACCCTTCAGCACCTTGCTGTTTATTGAGGCTTTTTACATCCTACCCATCATTGAATCCTCCCAACATCCTGGGTTTTAAAGACCAGGAAGGAAATCAATGCTCAGAAAGCTGAAGTTGCCCCGGGCTGCACAGCCAGGCTGCCAGGCAAACAGAGCTCTAACTCCGAAATCCTCCATGTGTGCACTACCAACATGAGTTGACGTTGAGTTCTACATGCAGGGAAAGCAACTGCACCAAAGGCGACACTAGCCAACGAGCCATCCCCTCCAAGGCATGGCGGGATTGCTAACCAGCCAGGCACACAACCTAACAGCTTTCCATGCCGAGCTGCTGAGAGGCTGTACACACAGGGCAACGGGAGGCGGGGCTGAGCGCACGAGCAAGAGCGATGCCAGGGATTTAGTCAACAGAGAGCTAATATGAGTCAACAGTGGGTGCCGCTGCCAAGCACACTAATGGGATCTTCAGCTGCATTAATAGAAGGAAAGTGTCTAGGGCAGGCCAAGGAAGGGAGGGAAGGAGTCCTGCCCAGCTCTGACCAAACCACACCTGGGCTGGGCAGGGCTGGGTGAAGGAGAGTGAGGTGCTGTCCCAGGCAGCGCCAGGGTTTCTAGAGAGGAGTGGCTCAGGGTGGCACTCTGGTTGGTAAGGTGAGCAAAGGACGCACCTGGACGCTGAGTTTGTATGGCAAGCCCACTTTAGACTCTGGATTTTTTTAAAAAGATCCCTTCGTTCACACTTCATCAAAGATTGAGAAACCATTGAGTATCCATAGCCAATATTAAGAACATTTAGGGGTGCTAGGCAACTCAACTGACCACAAGAGAAGAGGGATTCCTTCAGGGGCTCCTGTCAGAGAAGACAATTACAGTCACTTCTTCCTCTAGGTACACACACACACATACAACAATTGGGCCATGGTTTTGTCAAGGGACACCGTACAAGGGGCACTGACTGAGATCCTGTAATTTCAAGTGTCAACGTCTCCAAGAAGCCTACCCAATTCCCTGATTGTATGCCAGCCGCCTGTCTGGGCGTGCGTGTCATATCACTTAGCAAGGAACGCTCAGAATAAAAAACATGTGTTTCCACCTGTGTTTCCCAAGAGCCTCCAGGCCACGTCTCTTTCACCTTTGTGTCCCCAGCACAGCACTTGGCACACTGGAGACGCCCAATAAATGTTGACTGGACTGAACTGAGGTGCCTCGACATGGTCATACTGAGGGTGTTACTGTGTTTGAGGCAACTTCTGAACACAAGTGTCCTGACGAAGGCTAATAAAAAGGTTTATGACAGCACATAACCACTTTTAGTAGGCTGACAAAGGAATTCTGGAGGCTAATGCCACCAGAGGGTTCTAATTACAAAGGAGCCACAGTTAGCCTGGCAACGTCCCTCGGTGCACATGGATGTGAACGGCGACAGAGAAGCCAGCTTAGGGGTATCGCGGTCAAAGGTAAATTCTATCTTGCCACACACAAGCAGCAAGGCAACAATAGAGCTCAGGAACACAGAAGAAAATAATGACAAGTGGGGCCAAATGCCAAAAAGGACAGCATAAAAAGTGAGTCCAGTGAAGTGGGTCTGAGGACCAGCACAAATGCTACAAATTCATTGGGGAGCCGGCCGCCTGGCGCTAACCTTGTAGTTCCGAGAATTAATTACGGGAACTAACAGATGAGTGTGGGAGACTGTGTGATGCAGTCCTAATATCTAATAAATCTTTAAATCGATGAGCCGTGCTCGCTGGTGATTTTTCTTCATCTCTCCTCCCTGAGAGCTCACATGACACACGCCAGCATTTGCTTTTTATTTGCCTTTGGACAGGGTGCATGTACATATGTATGTGTGTGTGTATAAATAAAACTTGGGGTTCATGAAATCACATCTTAAAGGTATCAAGAAATCTGCCATCACAAGCAAACCTGAAACAGGTGAATTATTTTGACAAGAAGCCTTTCATAAAGTGAAGAAACCTTTTAAAGGATGCAATGTCCCCTTCTCAACCAAGCACAGTGAGGGTTCTACCGGCTGCAGTAAGTCAGCATGCCTGCCCCAACCTGTTCGTTTGTGTACCTGTTTGGTTCTGTTTACCATGCACACCACTTAAGCCTGTGGCACAAACCCGGCAGAAGCAATGTGTTTTATAAACAAATCATCCCCGGGAACAGATGAGAAAACCACCGGCAAGGAGCACTGTCAAAGTTCCCAAAGCAAGCATTCCTTTCCCAGATCCGAGATGCAAACTACGCCACATCCTCTCCAAACACAAGCTGCCCACTCCAGAGGCAGCCTGCTCCCCTCCCCTCCCTGGCTCTTCAGGCCTCCTCTCCCAGCTGAGTAAGAGCTGGAGAGCCTCGTTCTTGGGGAGCAGTAACATTTTAATGCTAGTTTAAAGACAACAGCTCTAAGCACCGGAATGCTGGCTCCTTTTCCATAAATAAAAAGGCCCCAAAAGGGTATTTTTCATAACAAAATGATATCCTATAGCAAGCACAAGGAACAAAAATAAAATTGCCATAAATTGAAACTGTCTCAAAATTAAATCTACACAGGGAAGCGTTAAACTCCAGGCCAGCCAGGCTCTGATTTTCCCATCTGAGACCCTTCACATGTTCCTAGTTCCATCATGAGGTCCAAGGAATTTCTCCCACCCAAAAAGGCCTACATGCTTCCTTTGGAGTCTGGGTGTGTTATTTCTTCCCTTGACATCCTCTGGGCGATCTGTAACATTATCTAAAGCTCAATTACTGCTGTGTCCTCAGTCACACCCAAAGATTCCCCAAGGCACCGTCTGCCACAGCGCCGGGTGCACAGTGGGCACCTGGTTAATATGTGGGTTTGATTTGGTCTGATCTGGCCCCTTTGGCCAGGAAGACTCCTTGGTAGCTGGACGCCCTGCAGGGGACAGCAGCTCTGGCCTAGTGTTCAGCTGGGCTGGAGTGGGGCGGGGGTGCAACCACCTGTGGGCAGGTGGCCTGAAGGCCAGGGCCCAGGCCCAGGCCCAGGCTCGGGCGCTGCCGCCCTGAGACACCCCGCCAGCCCCACGCACGTTGCCCGGGGGAGAAAGTCCCCGCGGGTACGCTGGGGTCGACTCCTAGCGCCCCAGCTAGGGCTCTGCCAGCACAAAGTTGCCCAGGTCCAAGAAATTCTAGAGTTAGCTCCCAAGTCGCCCAACCTCTTGCTAGGCTGCGGGCCAGAGGGGCTCTTTGGGATAGCAGCAGGAGATCAGCAGAAAGCAGAAATGGTCCAACCCCCTGCAAGCCTGGGGCACCTGCCGGCAGCAGGCGAGGGGCTTCTCTCCACCATCTCACCAAGGCCTGATGGCGAGTTTATGGGGGGCAAGCTGGACACCCTGGGAGAACCCCCCGAGAGAACCACATTGCTTTGAGATTTTCTCTCAATAATCCAGCATCAGGAAGCCCCCCACTGGATCTGAGGGACAGAAACGGAATACCGGCTGGGAATACTAGCCACCCGCGCCAAGGGGCGGGGACTGGGGATGGGGGACTGTGTGCACTGGGGAGGGGGGCAGGCCCAAAGGACGAGGTGGGCGCCAGAGAAGGCGCAACGAGCTAAGGAGGGGGCGCGGGCCAAAGGTGGGGCCCTGGAAGAGACTGGGACCGAGAGGGAGCAGGGTTAATGAGTGCTCGGAGATGGGGGAGGGGATCACGGGGAGAAGCAAGAGGAGCGCCCCAGGAGGAAGCACTGGACTAGGGGGTGCTGCCCCAAGGGGAGCTGGGAGCCAGTGCCCCGGCCCGGCCCCGTCACTCACCGGTAGGTCCACGCTCACTTCGGTCCCGTCGAGCAGGAAGACGCGGCAGTAGAGGGTGGCCTTGGCGGCGCCGGCGGCGGAGATGTGCACGGCCGCGCCGCCCGTGAGCAGGGGCCCGCCGCCGGGGGGAAACACGCTGCCCCCAGGCGCGGCGGGCAGCGCCGAGGCGGCGGCGATGGCAGCCGGGCCCCCCCGCGGCCCCCCGTCGCGCTCGTCCCCCAGCCCGGCGGCCCCGCGCCCCGCCGCGCCCCGCGCGTAGCGCTGCATGGAGCGGCGGCCAAAGGTCCGGCGCAGGAACCGCAGCATCCTGGCTGGGGGCGCCCCCTGCCTCCGCCCCCTGCGCCGCCGCCGCTGCCGCTGCGCCGCCGCCCGGGAGCGCCCCGCGACGCCGTCAGTGCCCGCGGCCGCCCGCGCCGCGTCCCGTGGGCTACGGCCCGGGGCTAGCTCCCGCCGAGGCCGAGGCCGAGGCCGCGCTCCGGCCGCCTGCGGGGCGCGCCGGCCCGGCCAGCGCCAGCTGCGAGTGGCAGCGGGCGGGAGGGCGCGCTCGGGGCCGTCCCGCCGCCGCCGCCGCTGCGCGCTCTCCCCGGCCGGTGGCCTGCGCTGGCTGCCCGGGGGCCGTTCCCGACGGCCGGCCGCGGGCGGCCCGGGGGCTGCGAGGGGCGCGGGGGGCGGGCAGCGGGCTGCTGCCGCGCCGCGCGCCGGCCGAGGGCCAGCCGGAGCAGGGCGCCTGCGTGCTCCTGGCACACTCGCTCCCACTCGCCGCGCCGCGCCCGGGGCCGAGGAGGCCCGCCGAGCGCCCGCTCCCAAGGCGCCTTTTCCTGCGCCCGCAGCCCCCGCCTCCCACCTGGGAGGCTGCACCTCCAGCCGCCGCCGCCGCCGGGACTGCAGCACGCCCTCCTCCCTCGGGGCTGCGCCGGGTAATTGCAAGCCGAGTCTGTGCTGCCCCCTGCCGGCCCGAGCGCCCCCTGCTGCTGTAGGTGTGCTCACGTGTGTACACGTAGGTGAGCACACACGTGTTTCCGGCGCCTAGAGCCCTGAGGACGCCGAGAGTGCCCCCGTGCCCCGTTAGGAAAACAGGGCTGCGTGCCCTCTGGGAACCCTCGTCCCGGAGACCAGAGAGAATAGCATGACGTTTCCCCTTCTGGAAAAATAACACTCAGTTTCCCCTTCTGGAAAAGGAAAGGGGTGGACTAGGTAATCTACAAGGTCCTTGCGACTTAATTAAGTTCTTTCAGTTTAAGATCTCAGAGCTGGAAGAGCTCCTTTGGCCATTCCAGTCCAATGGACTCATTCCAAATAAGGAAATTCAGGCCGGTGAGGAGAAGGAAGTACTTTTCCAACATAATACACAGGAAAAACCTTTCCTCAAGGAATTCAAGTCCGGTATTGAGGCAGAGGCTCGCATACGTAACCATACCTGAGAAGGCTAGTACAGGTTGAATAAACCGCTGCAAAGCAGAGTAGAACTGAAGCCTGGGGAATGAATAGCATAAAACACATTGAGAATATTGCAGAGGGAATTGTTTATAAGCAATACCTCTCAGGTATACAAGTTCAAGGTCTGCTTCAGAGAGAAGTGGGTTGTCCAGTGCTGCTAAATGAAGAAAGTGGAAGCAAACGAAGCTGAAAGGAGGTCAGGCCTTTGGGGAAGAATAACAAGACCATTTATCGTGCCCTTAATCTTGCGCCAGACACTGTGCTAAGCCTTTCCATTCATCATCTGTCTTAATCCTCCTGGCAGCCTAGTTCCATTGACATTCTTATCCCCATTGTACAGAGGAGGAAACTGAAGCTTAGAGAGCTTAAGAGACTAGCTCCAGATTCTGTAGTTAATACAGGTTCTTTTCCCGGGCTCCAAAGCTGTTGCTCTTAACCACAACCTCTGCTGCCAGGCAGAGGCATGAGGCATAATTGGCAAGAAATGAAGGTACCTGAGAGGCCTGGAGAAGGCATTGGCCACAGCAAAAGCGACAGAGAAAGAGAGAGGGTTGTATTTAGGAGGCATTCCAAAAATAGACATTTACCAAGGATCAAGCACTGTGTTAGATGATTTCATGGGTGATATTTTCATTAAACCGTATTCCAGCACTTCCAAGTATTCTATTTGTCCTCACTCACTTAGGTGGAGTTTGGATCTTGGAGAATATTCGTGCCCAAGGTCTCAGAGCTCCTGAGTGGCAGCAGCCTGTACCCTCGCTCATTGCCTAGTGTTCCCTTGTTAATACTATGGGGGCCTCCCACATGACAGTGTTCTCTGAGGGGATATCTGCAATTAGCATTCAGATGCCCACCCTGTTCCCTTCCCCCAGCCCCAGACTAGCAAGCTGATGTTCAAAGGAAGCCCAGTTCTGCTTACTGGTTTCTAGGGATAGCCCGTTTCCTACTATACAGCCTGGGAGTGCTGCGGTACACTGAATAATGGCCACGCAAAGATATGCACATGCCAATTGCTAGAACTTGTGACTATGTCACTTAATGTGGCAAAAGGGATTCTGCAGGTGTGATTAAGTTAAGGGGTTTGAGGTAAGGAGAATATCCAGTACTAACCTGATGGAATCACAAGGCAGGAGGGTCAGAGTCAGAGAAGGTGTCATGACAGTGGCAGCAAAAGTTATTGTAACGGGTCCAGGATACAAGGAGTGTGGGCAGCCGCTAGAAGCCGGAAAAGATAACAAACTAATTATCCCCTTGAGATTCCAGAAGGAATGCAGCCTTTGATTTTAGCCCATAAGACTTATCTCTGGCTTCTGACCTCCAGAATTATAAGATAATACATTTGTGTTGTTTTTAAGCCACTAAGTTTGTGGTCATTTATTCCAGCAGAAACAGAAACTAAGACAAGTGTGCACTATTACATAATATTAGTTTGATGCATTACAGTTTTCAAAGCTCTCCTGCTCCCGTGATCTCCCTTGGAACTGTCACATTGCCATCCCTCTCTTACCAAACATCATTCAGGTTTGTGACTGTCCGTGATCATTCTCTCCCACTATACTCTAACCTCCATGAAAATAGAATTTTTTCATATTCATCATTGTATCCCTACTCAGCACCTAGCCTGCTGTCTGGTAAGTAGAAGGTGTTCAATAAATTCTTGTTGACTGAATGCAAGATCTCATCTCATCTTCATAACAGCCCTGTGGAGTAGCTATTGTTAATTGCCTTTTAGAGATGGGGAAAATGAAGATTAGAGGGGAGCCTGGACTCACACTAATGTCTCCCGACTCTAGAGTCCATGTGCTACTGATAATGTCATTATGAATTGCATGGGGACTCCAGATTGCTTTAGTTTTGCCTGTACCTCCTATGTGTCAGGGATTGTCACCTAATGGGTCTTGCATTCAGTTAACAAGAAATTCTAAGGATTAGGAGCTGGGGTTTGGGGAAGGTGATTATGGAATTAGTACCCTTGTAAAAGAGACCCCACCCAAAGACTCCCTTGCTGCTTCAACCATGTGAGGGCACAGTGAGAAGGTGCCATCTATGAACCAGGAAAGAGGTCCTCACCAGACACCTAATCTGTCAGCACTCTGCTCTTGGACTTTCCAGCCTCCAGAACTGTAAGAAATAAATTTCTGTTGTTTATAAGCCACCCAGTTTATGGTATTTTGTTATAGCAGCCTGAATGGACTGAAACACCAGGATTTCTCCTGCCATTCTGTCTGGAACCATCTTGGGCTGAGGTTCTCAGAAAACAGTCTACACTAACTTCCAGGTCCTTTCCTTGGACATAAGCAGTAGCTTAACTTCCTTCATTTCATAGGCATCATTTGGGGTTTGATCTATAGTGTCACCTTCTTGCCTTCTCCTTGTTACATGTCAGCTGCCACTTTGCCCACATCCTCAGATTCATGAGAACTTTCCGTTATCCTTCCCATCACTACTCAGGAGTTTTATGTCAATGAACCTTGCAGAATTCCTAATGCACTCCCTTCCTCCACAGTTGTTTTACATGTTAATTAAACAGCCCTCAGCCCTGTCTCTAAGGAACTCCTCTTCAGAAATGTGTCATTTATCCCTCTCCTTTGTTTCCTGGCTCCTTTCCTAGACTCGACAAAATCGTGCCCTCATTTCATCAGATTCCATTTTTTCTCATAGAGCAAGATTATACTTTAATGTGTGTTCCTACTTATTCCCTTGGAAATTTATTCTTTTCATAAACATTTATTGAGAACTTACTATGTGCCTGCCACACAGCCATCCCTACTGTTCCAAGTGTTTCCTAAATGTCAGCTTAGCCTTTCCTCTACCGTTTTATAATAATAGTAGCTGTCATTAAAGACCACATAGTGGGCAGCTGTGGTTTCTGCCAGCCTAGCATGAATTTTCTTTCTTTTGGCTACAGAACTTGGGTTGCTTTGCAGAGCCATTTCAGCCCACTCAAAGGCCTGGTGGTCTGACCCCACGTTGTGCCTCCAGTGTGAGCACATGATCAGGCCTGGCCAATCAGAGAATTGCATTACCCAGAGACCTATTACTAGCTTAAGAATGGACAATAACCCATACCAGGCCAGTGAAGGTCAGGCCTAGAAATAAGGGTGAAATGATTAGGAAGAGGCACTTTCTTTCTATTGGAATTGGTGAACCCACAGTGTGTAAGCATGGAACTGCTGTGAGCTCACTTTGACATCATACGAAGAAAGTATGAGGAGGATACAACACAAAGAGAAAGAGAGCCGAGGGAAAGAAAGACACAGATTTCTAACGACAGGTTGATTTTGACCACCTGGATCCAGCTATGCCTGAAGCTAGAACTACCTCCTGGAATTTATGATTTAAGGAAAGAATCGGGATTCGAATGAAAGCTTTCCGGTCCCAGATCTTCCCTTCATTCCCGTTGTTCTCTTTCTTGAGTACAGGATGTAAATATTATTTTGAATAGGCACTTACCTTGTTCATTCTTTAAAAGACTCATCTCTAGGCAAATAATTAGCAAAGCAATGCTCATCACTGAATTGCACAGAAATAAGTGGACAGTTAATAAGTTCTCTTAGCTTTTAGATCCAGAAGTGGCAATGATGAAAGGATTCTTTGGTGACTACAATTGAGTTCCAAATTGACATTTTTAGCCAATCCTTTCCTTCTACTCCCCATCCTATTTCTGACTTCCTCCTCAACATCTAATCCCTAGGTCTCCATTCCAAGCATCTGCCACCTAGCCCTCTGTCTGGGCCTGAGAGATCAGTATCTGGACAGAAATAGGAGGGCCCCCTCCTTACCTGCTGGCAGCCTTAGCATGGGTTTCCTATTGGGAGGACCCTTTTCTTCCCCAGAGGATGTTTATCCCACTTTGGGGAAACACATATGGCTCCAATAAGATAACCCTAATATCCATACTGAAGATGCACACAGAGAGTGGAAGGGGGGCATTTATTATAGTAACTGCCCACCCTGAAGCCTTCCTGCCTCTCCTTTGTTACTCTCCCTTGCTAAGCTCCCTCTTACTGGACTTCCCTGATGACCTTGCCTGCCCCTTACTCTCTCTTAGCCAGCTGCTTACCTTTTGTTCTTGTCTATTCAGTGGACTAAAATCAGTCTTGTCCAATAGAACTTCCTGTGATGATGGAAACATTCTATATCTGCTCTATCCAATATGGCAGCCACTGCACATGTGACCATTGAGCACTTGAAAGGGGGCCAGTGAGACAGAGGAACTAAATACTGAATTTGATTTCATTTAAATTTAAATAATCACATGTGACTAGTGGCTACCATATTGGAAAAGGCAAGAACTACAGATCACCCCCACCCCACCACCCATAGTTCATGTCCCTTGCCCCTGTCCACTCCCATTGGCAGTTCTAGCTCCAGGCTGACCCCTTTTGCTGTGTCCCAGAGTGCTGACATTAACCTTCCCATGCCGGGCTACATCACAAGTACAGTCTTCCATCCTATTTGCCATCAAATAAAAAACCCAGCTTATGCCAAGTTGGTCAAAACCAAGGTAAATTGTTCTTCTGGGGAAAGCCCTGGGGAGCTGGGCTGGTGGTGGTGGTGGTGGAATGTGCTTTTGAAATCCTGCCACAACTCAGAGCTCACCATGGAAGCAGCATTCCAAAGCAAGGGTCCCGTGACTCACCTGCATTAACGACTAAGGTACAGAAACCACAAACACAGAAGGAACCCTCCTCTTCTCCTCCTTCTCCACGTAGACTTCAAGTCCTGGTTCAAGCCAAGGAAAGATAATTTGAAGAAAGAGAAGGTGGTGGGTAGAATCAGATGCATGCCAGGGAAGCGAGAATAGGAATGAGGTCTGGGAGGGGCCTTCGAAGGGGGCTCCTGGTCTGGAGCTAGTGACTGCGGTGACCTTGAGGAGAGCACAATGGTGGAAGCAATGAATGGACTATAAGGGCTTAAGAGGAAACAGAGGCAGAGAAATGCAAATGCCAATCAGACCACTCATTTTAAAAGATAAGCATCAAAGGAAGGCAGTGAGGTGTCTCTGAAAGAAAGAACATGGGGGACATGGTGGTGCAGCTGCACACTTACGTAATCCAGCAACCGGAAGGCCGAGGCAGAGGATCACTTGGGCCCAGAAGTTCAAGTCCAGCTTGGGCAACATAGAGAGTTCCCATCTGAAAGAAAAAATAAAAGAAAACTTAAAAATAAATAAATTAAAAGAAAAGAAAAGAAAAAACATGGAACTTACACTAAATTCTAGTCTGACACTCATTTTTCTCATATGTAAAATGGGTGAATACCACTAACCATGACATCATGGCATCATGACATTTACTATATGACAAAACAGATCACTGATGCCAAAAAAAGCTTCATAACTATAAAATTCTATGATAATACAAGACTGAAAGAAGGAGGGAATTTGGCAGTATCTAGGAGGGGCAAAGGCATCAGGCGAAGGTTTTTTTGGCGTGGTTCTCATTTTAATGTTGAGGAGGTTGATACACATTAGAAGAAAAAGAAGTCTGCAGAGAGGTAGAGACCAAAGGGACAAGGGAGTGTCAGAAAGTCTAATAGAGGGTATTTGGGGAGAAGGAATAGATGGCATTTCCTTTTCTTTTTTCTTTCTTTCTTTTTTTTTTTTAAACTGGTG
>VBSM01003204.1:16149961-16170907 GCA_008086735.1 Cheirogaleus medius | reverse complement strand
CCCCAATATCTATGCCCCCCATCCCCAGCTTTCCCTCAGCCATCCCTTGAGCCCCTGGACCACCGCACCAGCCTCCCCCTGCAGCCTCTCCCCAGAGCCCAGAGCAGCCTTTCGGAAAGGGAAACGGACCCAGTGCAGCAGGGCTGATGCCTGGGGACATCAGCAAAAAATGACAGAGCGCTAGGATTCTGAAAGGGGGCCCGGGCCGTCTATGTTGCCTAAATGGACACATGCCACGTGAAGATTTTTAGCTGGCCTGTATTTGCCGGCTGGGGAGACTAAACAAATTTTAAACCCGGCTTACCCTTGCTCTTGGAGGGCCTTTCAGTGGCTCCCCATGATCCACAGGGAAAAGGCCTTCTCCACCAGGCCCTGCTGCTGCAGTCTTGGCTTTGTCACTAAATTCTAAATTATTGCCATCCTTCAGACACCCTAAGATGCCCTTCCAGCCTTTATCTGTGAATCCATCTCCCTCAAATATATTTTTCCATCTTCCCACCTGCAAACTCTTATTCATCCTTCAGAACCCAAATCGGCCTCCTCTGTAAAGCCCTTTCTGACCCTCTCGGGAGAGAGGTGGTCATTTCCCTTCTCTGTCCTCTCATAGCACCATGTGCACGCTCATCTCCTCGGCCACGCAAATCGGGCAGCCCCTCTGTGCTGGGAGCTAGCAGTGCTTAGTGGTTGTAGATGATGGCAGCGCGGACCAGAGTGGAGGAGGACAGTGGACAGGATGGAGAGGCTACAAGAAGGGAAACCCCATGCAACACAGTGATGGCCGAGGGCGGTGCGGGAGGCAGGTGGCTCCCAGGTTTCTGGCTGGTGAGTTTCCTTCCCTTCCAGACTGAGAGCTCCCTGAAGGTGGAGTGTCTACTTCTCATCGCCTGCCCTGTGCAGACCTGGTGGAGGGAATTCCTTGAGAACTGGGGCAGGCCTGAACCTGCCGGGAGAGCAGTATCAGTGAGTCCAGCCAGAAGGGCTGGGGGAAGACAGGGAACCCAGCCAGGCCCGGCGAGTGGCGGTGGGTGCCATGTTCAAGAACTTTCATTGCAAGTTGCCTCCTGTTGTTGGCTCTCTGCCCCTAACCTGCCCCCACACCTCCTGCCTCCCTCTCTCTATAGGTAGGCCAACGCCCAGTGGATTCTAGAAAGTCCTGGGTTGGAAAAACTATCTTTGAGACCAAATTCTGCCCATTTGTTAAGTCACTTTAACTAATTAGTTAAGTCACTTCTCCCTGGGCCTTTGTGTCCTGGTAGGGCTTCCCCCCTTCCCCCTGCATTTACAAACACACACAGTGGATGGCAGGTAGAGCTGTTCATTAAATAGCCACGGTCACCAAGCAAGAGTGGGCATCAGACAGTCTAGTCCAGAAGCATTTCTAGGAGGTGGCATTTGAGTCCTGGCTGTACCACTTCCTGGCTGTGTGACCTTGGGCACAGAATTTGAGCACTTACACCTCAGTCTTTCATCTGTTACTAGGGGATAATAATAATATTGACCTCACAGGTCTGTTGTGGGGAATAAACCATGTGAAGCATGCAAACTATGTCTGGTAAGTACCCAGTAAATGTGAATTGTTATTGTTAGCACTAGTGGTCATGTTATTATTGATAATTTTATATTCATTAAAAAAATAGAAACCTTCTGGGTGAGAGTCTGCCTGGCCTGGCAGGGGGCCCAGGGGAGGAAAGGGGCCCCAAACCTCCAGCAGGAGAGTAGAAGTGATGTCAGAAGCTCAGAATCTTTGGTCTGGGGGTTGGCAAGGACGTGCAGAAAGGGGGGGAGGGTGGGAAGGAGGAGAGAGAGAAAGAAAGAGAGAGGGGGAGAGGGAGAGGGAGACAGAGGGAGGGTACGAAAGGAGAGAGGGAGAGAGAGAAAGAGAGGGAGAGAAAAAGAGAGAGAGAAAGCTGCTTTTGTGGCCAGAGAACCAGCTCCCAGGGAACAGAAAGCCTGCAAACCGGTCTGGGTAGTCCCAGAGCCAGGTGGGGTCAGCTGGTATGGACTGGCATCCGGAGGGAGCAGTCTGTCCTTGGGTGCTGCCTGAGGCCTCCTCTCCTCATCTGGAAGGCACTGTCAGGGACCTTGCAGGCCTGCCCTATGACAGCCCTTCTGGGTCTTGGAAAGGAAGAAAGACTGCTATAGGGAAAACTGGGGCAGACACTCTACTACAAAAAAGCCACACCACTTAAAGTCCAATGGAGCTGGATTCCAAACCCTGCTCCAACAAGGGTAGCAAGATCATTCAATGGGAAAAGGATAGTCTCTTGAACAAACAGTGCTGGGAAAACTGGATATCCACATACTAAAAAACAAAGTTGGATCTTTACCTTATATCATTTACAAAAATTAATTCACAATGGAGCAAAGACCTAAATATAAGAACTAAAGTGGCTGGGCACAGTGGCTCATGCCTGTAATCCTAGTATTTTGGGAAGCCAAGGCAGGAGGATTGCTTGAGCCCGGAAGTGGAGTTCTAGATCAGCCTGGGCAACATACTGAGACCCTGTCTCTACCCAAAATTTAAAAAATTAGCAGGGCACAGTGGTGAACCTGTGATCCCACCTATTCAGGAGGCTGAGGCAGGAGGATCACTTGAGCCCAGGAGTTTGAGGTTGCAGTGAGCTGTGATCATGCCACTGCACTCCAGCCGGGGCAACAGAGAAAGACTAGGGGAAAATCTTCATGATATAGGATTTGATAGTGATTTCCTGAATATAATACCAAAAGCACAGGCAAAAAAAGAAAAAAATATATAAATTGGACTTCATCTAAATGAGAAACTTTTGTACATCAAAGGACATTATCAAGAGAGTAAAAAGACAACCTAGAAAATAAGAGGAAATATTTCTAAATTATATATCTCATAAAGGGTTAACATCCAGAATATATAAATACCTAAAACTCAACAACAAAAACCAACCCAATTCAAAACTGGGCAAAAAATGTGAATAGATATTTCTCCAGAGAAGATATACAAATGGTCAACAAACATGTGAAATGTTGCTTCACACCACAAGCCATTGGGGAAATGCAAATCAAAACCACTTCATGCCATTAGGATGACTATTATTTTGAAAAAACCAGAAAACAAGTGTTGACCAGGATGTAGAGAAATTGGGACTCTCATACATTGTTGAAGGGGATGTAAAATTGTGCAGCTGCTATGAAAAACAGTTTGGCAGTTTCTCAAAAAGTTATACATAGAATTTCCTTATCATTCAGCAACTCCACTCCTATGTCTATATACCTAAAATAATTAAAAGCTGAGACTCAGATACTTTTATACCAATGTTCATAGCAACATCATTCACAATAGCTAAAAGTTGGGGACAAGCCAAATGTCCATCAACAGATGAATGGATAAACAAATGTGGTATATCCATTTGATGGAATATTATTCAGCTGTGAAAAGGAATGAAGTACTGATACATGCTCCATCATGGATGAACCTTGAAAACATTTTGCTAAGTGAAATAAGACAGACTCAAAGGGACAAATATTATATGATTCCACTGATGTGAGGTATCTAGATAGGCAAATTTATAGGGAGAGAAAGTAGAATTGGGGTTGCCAGGGGCCGGGAGGAGGAAGAAATGGGAAGTTAGTGTTTAATGGGTACAGAGTTTCAATTTGAGATGATAAAATTTTCTAGACGTGGATGGTGATAATGGTTATACAACATTGTGAATGTATTCAGTGCCACTAATTGTAGACTTAAAAATGGTTAAAGTGGTAATTATTATTATTATTTTGAGACAGAGTCTCCCTCTGTCACCCTGGGTAGAGTGCAGTGGCATCATAGTAGCTCACTGCAACCTCAAATAATAAGCATAATAGATTTGGGAAAGGTGCCAAAGACATTCTTCTCTTGGGGGTTTCACCGAGAATTTGTTAAAGGAGACTCGAAGGCTCTGATCAGTCTTGCAGTAAAGCAGTTGGTTTAACATTGTTTATTCTAATTGTCTCATCTTGTCCTGTAACCAAAGTGTCACGATTAAGTCAACAAGCATGTGTGTCAGTTATTGTGTGCAAAACGCCCAATGCAGTTAGGAAACACTATAATAGAGGTTTAACCACAATGGAAATGGGCTGCTTTTCTGACTTGTGGGGTTTTAGGATGTTGTCACTAGAGATGTTGAAAGCTCTGTTATGTTTCTGAAAATATATCGAATAATAGGCTTAATAGTAGAAGGGGGTGTCTAGAAGATATTATTTTGGGGAAACTTGGGGAGAAAAGAAGACACGGATAGTAAACACACCAGTGGGAAATGGTTCGTTTTAACTAATAACCATGCTAATGCAAATTAAAGATGATTTGAGGCACTTTCTGATATTTACTAAACAAATATGGGAAGTTGGTGGGAGGAATGCAAAATGGTATTCCCAGTGCTATTAAGGTTGCCACGTAACTGACATAATCAGTTTCAATGATTACAACGTAATATATTAGAAGGCAATATGTAGCAAGAACCACAAAGATAAATATCTCTTTGAGGGGGTAATTTCATACTAGCAATATATCCTAAGGAAATACTAAATAGAAAGCTTACACTGATGTACTACTAACAATAGCAAAATACTGGCTGTGTCCTGTGTTAGAGTTTCAAACGCAAGTTTGAGGTGAGGTAGAAGTGTCCTATTGGCTGATTAAATACACATGGAAATTTTAAAAAATAGATATTAGGTGTTTGAATTACTTACAGAATTTTTAAAATACAGAGTCCAAGGCTCTATCCCATTTGTGCAAAATCAGTCCCTGGCTCCTCACCTCACTCTACTTGACTCCTCCCCCACCTGCTATTTCCCATGTCAGAATCTCTCTGCTTCCAGTTGAGAGTCCAGAGAGGGGGAGTCTGGTTGGAAGATACTCTTTTGTGTCAGGTCATAGGCCACTGGCCACCCTACAAACTCATCTGCTTTGGGGTCAATGCCCAGCCCTTATCCAACCAACTGTAGGTGGTTGAGTAGAGTCGTACAAAACACAGTCCCTATGCCTCTGTGCGTCTTGTCAGCAGGGCTCATGCATGGGACAGTTTGCCTGGGTGCAAAGGCAATCATAAAAATGTCTTGTGGACCTTTATGGAGAAAAAGCAGATTATAAGAGTCCAATTTTCCAATGAATAAGAAACCACGCTGACTCGCTTGGGTCACTATAGAAAATCTTGGTGAACGAGCCTGCCTTACGGGGCCAAGTATTCTGACAGAGAGAAATAAATATTCCAGAGCCACTTAATAAACAACCACTGAGACAATTAGCAAACATAACCTCCAGTAGCATGCACTTTGGCCTCCCACAAATTTCAGAAATATTGCCTTCCCTTGTGTCAGGGTTTTAAGTAGCACTTTCCCAAATTGTGTTAGCAAATTAGCAGTTTGGAATACCACGCTCAGCTTCAGCGATCCTTGCCAACCTCATCCTGCTCAGAGAAAGCCACACTCCGTCTTTTCAAAGCAGATAGCGTAATGTTTCTTCTTGCTGAAGTTTGGCCAGTGCAGTAGGGTTAACTGAGGAGAGGCCTTGGCAACGGAGCTGCCAGATTGTTGAGCAAGAAGCTTGAATGTCCAGGGATGCAAGAAAAAAAAGAGACCAGGAAGAGTAAACGATACCCCTACCCCTGCATCTCCAGGCCAGCGAAATGGTGTTCCCTTCCTTCTGTGCTAATATGATAGCCACTAGCCACCTGTGGCTATTTACATTTAATTTAAATGGAACAAAATTTTAAAATTCAGTTCCTCAGTTGCCCGAGCAATATTCAAGTGCTTAATGGTGACATGGGTGGCTACCATATTAGACAGTGGAGAGTTGGACTGTCTCCATCATTGCAGACAGTTCTGCTGGACAGAGCTCTAGAGGAACCTGTGTCCCTTCCTGCTCCCCACTGCCAAATGTTGGTGATGCTGTGCCCACCCTGTGGGTACAGATGTCACAAAGACAGTTTGGAAATCTCTTGTTAGTTTAGTATTGAAGCTTGGAGATCTAAAGAGACCATAACCAAGTATCAAAGATCCTCTGAGGAGGGCTGCAGCGCTCTGTGGAGTCACCACTCAGCTTTCTTGGATGGAGAACTCTCGTGGTTCTCTCTCTTTGCAGAGAGGGGGGGTTCATTGGCTCCCCCTTTTTCCATCTTTTCTAGCAATGCAGCCACAGTCTTTGTTTCAATGAGCTGGTGATCTGCTTCTGTGCCCCTATAGGGAGCCTTGGAAGGGAGAATCATTCCAGGATTCAAAAGCCATTAAGGTTTGGGGAAAACAAGAAAAGCTGTAGCTTAAAAATTTACCAAACTGGCTGGGTGCGGTGGCTCACGCCTATAATCCCAGCACTTTGGATGCTGAGGAGGGAGGATTACTTGAGGCCAGGAGTTCGAGACCAACCTGGACAGCACAGTGAGACCCTGTCTCTACCAAAAATATAAAAATTAGCTGGGCATGGTGGCACACACCTGTAGTCCCATATACTCGGGAGGCTGAGGCAGGAGGATGGCTTGAGCCCAGGGGTTTGAAGCTGCAGGGAACTATGCTGATGCCACTGCACTCCAGCCTGGGTGAGAGAGCAAGACCCTGTCTCAAATAAAGCAAAACAAAAACCAAACCAACCTCTCCTTCCCCTCCCCTGCCCACTTCCATCAGGCCAACTAGCAGTACTGGGCAGTGAGGTGGTCTCCCTGGGAGACTTTCTGGGGGGATCACATTAAACCCCTACCGAGAGTGGCCATGCCCATCAGCAAAACTTCAGGGGAGGGCTTCACTCAGCAGAACTGAGTCCCCACTCTCCAGTTCACTGTTTGGAAGATTCTGGGCACACCATGAGGGTTCCTGAGGCCCCATTCCAGCTGTACCCGCTCTTATTCTAGTCCCAGTACTGGCGGCGCAGGCACAGTTCTATTGCAGAGGGCAATGGCCCTTGACCCGGTGGGTGCTGCAGACCCTCCTCCAGCTGAACATCCCCAAACCGAACTGCCCCCTCTTCTGCATCCCCAGCCTGCTACTCCCACTTTGCATGAACCTCAGAGTGTGCTGAGCAGAGGCTGTCTGAGTTGTCTGGAGCCACCCAGGCAGCCCCATTGCAAAAGACCCTGATGGTATTAACCCAGGTTTCCCATCTGAAAGGTTTGACTTCTTTCCAAGAGAAGCCTTAATAGGTTAATTAGACTTTTGCCTTAGGGATTTGGCAAATAAACAATGTTGCATTTATACCAACCTTAGGTATTAATATAAAGAACTAATCAAAATTAGCCAACCTGGGTTTAACTTGGGAGGCAAGAGAGAGTTAAAATTAAGTATGCATTTTGGGGGGGAGAAGAGGATGGTTATGGTGGCAAATTTACAGCATCCCTAACCCCCAGGCCCTTCAGATAAAATTTGGCAAAGAGTACAAATCAAAACATGTTTGTACTTGGCCTCATTGTAAATATACATTTCTTGACCCTTAGGGAGAATATTACCCCAATGACCAGGTATAGAAATGAATAGATCTTGTTTCTGAGAGTCACAGCCTCTTTACCATTTGAATAAGTTGAAAATATTTGTTTTTTGAGATCTTGAGGCTTCAGGAACATTTGTATTAAATAATATGAACAGTGAGTTTTTTTCAGGGATCTGTTTTTTAGGACTAAGTGGAACACCAAACTTATCAAATAAACTTCTCTGTGATTTAAAAAATATGTTTTCCTTGCTTTGAATACATTTCTATTTCTGGTGATTTAAAAAAAAATAGAGAGAGCTAGATAGATGATAAATAGATCGATTCAAAATTCAACCAGCAGGAGGTCCAATGTTTATATGGGTTAAACATTCCTTGGCACTTAGTAACCAAAATTTAAAAGTTTCGCTAAGTTTATAGATGGCTTTTCCTAACGAGGAGGAAATCATAGAGTCTTGAATGCATTTTTCTCTGTGATCCAAGAAGCAACATCAAAATGCTTCAAGATCGTTTCCATTTGGCCCAATTACCTTTCCAGCCTCCACTTCCTCCACCCCTGTTGTTTCATCCTTCACTGTCCTTTGGCGCCCTACCTCCTCCAGGCCTGCAACTCTTTGCATATGCTGTTCCCTCTGCCTCCTGTGTCTTCCCTCACCTGGCTTCATTTTCTAACTGCTTAGCATACTCCTACTTACTGTTTAAAATGCAGAAACTAAATGGGTACTTTCAAAGTACAAAGTAGATATGCAGCAACAAATTCAAGATACTTAGCACAGTGAACCAGTTTTGCTGGTTCCAATTTATCAGGGAAGTTAGGCTTCTCTTGCCGTCCTAAACTGTGAAGTCCTGGATCAGTTTTGTCCCCAACCCCCAGCCTGAAGCCCTTTCTTAGCCCTTGAGGAAGCATTGCCAGTTTTCTAGGTACAATTCCTGAGTTTAGCCCAATGTACCTCTGCAGACAGCTTCTCAGAGTCCCCAGAGTGGCTGCTGT
This sequence comes from Cheirogaleus medius, assembly GCA_008086735.1. Taxonomy (NCBI): domain Eukaryota; kingdom Metazoa; phylum Chordata; class Mammalia; order Primates; family Cheirogaleidae; genus Cheirogaleus; species Cheirogaleus medius. The sequence goes on along the minus strand of VBSM01003204.1, from coordinate 16,162,496 downwards.
ACCCTCCCTGCCCCCAACACCTAGAATTCCCTCTCCACGGATCTTGCCAAAAGACCTGAGTTCCTGAAGCCCCGCCCACCCTCAGGCTGCCTCACCTGAGAGGTGCTAACCAGGGGCAGAGGCCTTCCTGGTTGGCATAAGGGCCGTTTCTCTTTCTTGGCTCTCAGACTTGAATCTGCCTCTTCGTGGGGAGGCCTGAGGGCATGTTAGCCAGCCCCAGTGTTCACACAGCAGGAAGCTGTGCCCTAGAAAAGAGGGAGGAAGGTGGTGGCCCTACCTGGAGAAGAACTCTCTTTTGCAACTGCGTTTTTTAAGAGAAACATTGCTGAGCCAGAAGGAGAGGAGAATATTCCTTACTGGGTACATACTATGCATTCATCATTTTTTTGCATTTATTCCTCACAATGACCTAAGTGATTGTGTTATTTTCCCCAGGCCTGCCTGTAACATTTGCAGGGCCAGGGTGAGGTCCACATACCATATACTCAATTTTGTAAAGTTAAAAATTAAGCTAACAAGCTGTTAACTAAAATATGTACTAACCTCCTAACTTGGCACATATCTTCCTAATGACTTGGAAGGCCAAGTTCAGCTATAGAATTCTTAGGCTCCTCAGTGTTCTGTGCTGAACCGCAGCCAGGCAGGGAGTGCTGCTCCCTTCTCTTCTCAACCCTGACTCTGTCTTGAACCACCATGAGGACATACCTGTCTCAGGTGTGTCCACTTTCATCTAGATCACCCTCTCCCCAACAGTGCCCCTGACCTACTTCGGGGCCTGGGATGGGCAGTGTAGCCCATCCTTAAGAGGACAGATCTGGGAGCAGCCCAAACAGACCCCAGCAGTGGGCTCAGCCTCACTTGGGTGGGGAGTTTCAGGGTCCTGGCTCTTGTCATGTGGCCTAGGAAGGGGAGCAATGGTTCTAAGAGGCAGGTCCCTTTGGCCCCATGAACCCCTCACCTGGCAGGGAGGAGTACAGACAAAGGAACGCCCAGAAAGGACCCCTAGATGAGGATGGGCGCTGATCAGAGCAGGGCCCTCTTGCCCGAGCCTACAGGTTTTACTGACCTTATCTCCTGCACTAATGAGCTAATCAAATATGGTTGCCAAGAGAAGCCAATCCCTGGGACAATGAACCCAGGCAGAAGAGGCAAAGTCCTTCATCTAAGGGGAAGAGCCGGTGCCATCGTAATCCGAGGGTGATGCAGGGTTGACACAGCAGTACCTCACATTCTCCATCACTTGCTGAGTTCATAGACAAGAAACAGAATGCTGAGAGTTAAACATGTCATGACCACCACACAGCCAGTCAGTGATGGAGACAGGCTGTGAACTCACACCTGTCTGACTCCAAGATCCCTGCTCTTTCTGTACAGGGAACACTACATTATTCCCTGAAAAGCCACAGAGGAGGGTGGCAGAGGATAAAGTGAGAAGATGCAGAAAATAGAAGGCTGAGTCTTGAGTCTCTGGGATTTGACAAATCTTGGCTTTCCTGCCTACCTTTCCAACCAAAGTCCCATCCAAGGGGCTCCTGAACGTTAGTATGACACCCAGGAGAGCTCCTGAGCCTTTGCCACCCTCTGGCCCTGGTAGGCTGTACTGCTGCCCTTAGAATGCAGGATTCTCCCCTCGGGGCGTATCTGATCATCCCCAGCTTCTCCATCTGCTATGTTTAAGTTTTTGCCGTGATGAATTCTGGCATTTCCTCCCATTCTTCCAAGCCCTTCCGCCTGCTCAGGGAAAAAAGTTGGCCTTGGATTTGCCAACTCACAGAGCACAAGTGACACAAGATATTTTCTTATTAAATTTAACTACTAAAATTATAACTTATTTATAGATCTCTAATTGGCTTTGCAAATGAAGGCCAGGATGCACTATAAAGCAAGATTTAAAGAAATAAAACACCCAAGTACAGACTGGAACTATGGCCATTAAAGTTATATGCCTATTAAGGCATTAAAAGCCTCTGGCCTTCTTTCATTATCCATTTAAGGCCAGGGGTTCTCAACCTTGGCTACACATTGGAATCACTTGGAGAGTTTTAGGAGACACTGAAGTTGAGGTCCCAGCCCCAGAGATTTTGATGCAATTGGTCTGGGTGTGGGGATTTTTAAAAACTCCCCAAGTGATTTTTTTTTTTTTTTTGAGACAGAGTCTCACTCTGTTGCTTGGGTTAGAGTGCTGTGGTATCAGCCCAGTTCACAGCAACCTCAAACTCCTGGCTCAAGCGATCCTCCTGCTTCAGCATCCCGAGTTGCTAGGACTACAGGCGTACACCACCACACCCAGCTAATTTTTCTATTTGTAGTTGTCCAGCTAATTTCTTTCTATTTTTAGTAGAGATGAGGTCTCACTTTTGTTCAGGCTGGTCTTGAACTCCTGAGCTCAAGCAATCCTCCCGACTCGGCCTCCCGGAGTGCTAGGATTACAGGCGTGAGCCACCACGCCCGGCCTCCCCAGGTGATTTTTTGCACAAGTAAAATTGAGAACCATGGTTTTTGAGGAAAAGTCTTACCTTAACCTTATCTGGATTGCTTTTAGCCTGGAGCCTGCCTAGATCCAGTATTTTCAAACTTTAACATTTTTGTCAGCTATGAAAACCCCATTGACTTGCTAGGTTACATGAATACTCTGCATATAGTCAAAACTCTTCCTGTAATTATAGTTTCAAGGAAAGGGGGGTCTTTATTTATCTCCTGCACAAATGAGCAAGTCAAGTATGGTGGGCCAGGAGGGGCTGATCCCTGGGAAGATGGGTCCAGGGGAAGAGGCAAAATGCTTATTCCAAGATGGTGCCGTCTTCATCCTTGAGGGATGTAGGGTTGACACAGCAGTACTGCATGTTCTCAGGTCACTTGGTGAAGGTTGTCCCCCTCTCTTCTCAGCTGCACTTGCCTAGCCACTGTTAGTGGCATGGGCTCTGGCAGGCTCTCCCTGTGTCAGAACCTTCTATTACAAGAACCATGTCCAAACGGGAGGGAGGGGATACAGAGGAGGACCTAAAGGTGCAGGAACTCAGGTCCCTGCCCCCACCTCCTCTTCAGCACAGCCCTGGCCACGTGGCTTGCCACCCACTCACTTTCGGGTGACCCTGAGCCTTGGTTAAGGACAATTACCCACCACAGTCTCTCAAGCAGCTGCCCAGAACTTGCACAACGAGTTCTACGACAAGGTCTGGCCTGCAGCTCTGGGAACTCACTTCAGGACTGCGGCTCCCTGGGGCTGGGGTGTGGCCATCTTTCAGAACCCTCTCACATCAACTCTCCTCATAAACTAAGCCGCAAAGGTCGCCCCATTGGTCATCCACAGATCTAAAGATTCGTGACCACACTGGTCGTCGTCAGCCAAAATAACAAACCGAGCTCTGCTCCCGACCCAAGATGGAACCAAGCCTGGGAGAGAATGCCCACATTGTTTTATTGTGAGATCAGGCATAGCTTTCCCAGTGGTGAAGGGAAACCCTCAAATGCCTTTAATATTTCTGCCAGTCCTGGCAGGTTATTTTCATTCTTCACCCGGGCACAGAAAACTATTGTTTCAGAGAACTCTCGAGCTCCCTCTACTGTATACAATATATCGGGCATTACTTGAACATCAACATTTTGAAGGACCTATGGAAATAATCAGAAATTTGGACTAGGACTTATAAATGATGATCATCATAGCAGTGATATTCATGATAGCAAAAAATAGAAATAACCCAAATAGGAAACTGGAACAATAATTGTGTTATATTATGGTACACAATTTTGAAACATATTTATGAAGACTTTTTAATAACATGGGAAGATGCTCATGAAGCAATTGTTTTAATGAAATTGTATGTACATTGAGATATAAATGATATAAAAAATATGTAATGTGTGCACAGAAAAATGTTGGAAAGGAATATTAACTATTTCTAGTGGGATTATAGATTATTTTAATTTTCTTCTTTAGTCTGTATCTATGAGAAAGTCTCACACTGAGCATGGAGAAAAATGTAATTAGGATATAGAATTTATAATTTGGAAAAAAGTTGTATCAGTGAGGGTCTCAATAGGAAACAGGTGGCATGCTCAAATCAGAACAGTTTGAGGAAGATTCGTTGACAAAGGGATTAATTATTAATACATAGGTGTGTGGGTGTAGGGAAACTCAAGGGATGTTGTAGGACCTTCAGAATAGCAGCAACAGAGCTGTTACCATCCCTAGGCTAAAGCAAAGAGGCAAGAAAGGAGTTAACAGAGCCTAGAAGGAGCTAGAATTGTGCAGAGCAGGTCACAATGAGAGGGAACAGCCTACCAAACTTGCCTCCCTCCTCTGGTCTGCTGGAGATCCTACTAGACAGAACCAGCTGGCAGAAGGCAGCGGGCAGGAAGATCATGATGCAATGTGTACAAGTCTGCACATTATGAGGCACAGAGCAGAGTACAAAAGAGTAGAAAGTGGTTTGGGGGCGTGGCATATGGAAGATATCCAGCAGGTGTTTTGTTTTTTGAGACAGGGTCTCACTATGTTGCCCAGGCTGGACTTTAACTTCTGGCCTCAAGCCATCCTCCTGCCTCAGCCTCCCGAGTAGCTGGGATTATAGGTGTGTGTCACTGTGCCTGGCCCAACAGAATTTTTAAAATAATTTGTAAAAGCTTGAAGAATTTATTGAGCAAAAGTTGGAATGGATCTTAGGGGGTTTCTAGTCCAAACACACCTCCCATTTTGAAACGCATCTTTATCGAGTCCTGGGAAGATGGCCGTTTGAATTTTGCAGGGGTACTTTCAGGTGTGGGCAGCCCCTTGCTCCTGGAAAATCCCAGCTGTCTTTGAGCAGAAATGATTACTGGAGAGTTGAATGCGAAGACGCAGAATGATGTAATGGAAATAGTGCAGAGACAGAACACCTGGTTTCAGATCCCTGCCACTTGGGCAATTTACTTTATTTATCTTGGTCTGTTTTCTCACACATAAAATAGGAATAATGAAATGTATCTGACAGATTTATTGTGAGGATTAACACATTGACTACCACACTAGAAAAAATTTTTTTTTCCTTGGGGCCACAGTGTTTTATTACGAAAATAGAATAAAAACTTCGAAAACAAAATGATCCTTTCTAATTTAATGAAAAATTTCTCATTTTTTATTTTTTCTGTGTGTGAGCTATATGCACCTTGAAAAACAGTGCATACAGCTTCCAAGGTGAAGAGACACGTGAGTTACATGTACTTCATGAGGCCCCATGCTCAAAACTACTCTGAGTTAAATACAACTCACATGACAGTTAATGTGTTAAAAGAGGTGATATATGTGAAAAAACTTGGTGTGATAGCTGGCACTCGGAAAGCACTCAGTGGATGTTGAATCTGAACCTGCAATTCGTCTTCTGGAAACTTCTATCTATTGGTCCCATAGTGACCCAGAGCTCATCCTTTATCTTCCTCATGCTGGTCCTTCAGACGTTTGAAGATAACAGGAATATCCCCCTGAGTATTCTCTGCTTCAAGCTAAGTGCTTACATTTCCTTTGACCATTTTTGTTTTTTAGACACTTTATCCTCTTTCAGACCAGGAGCTGCCTTGTTCCTAGGTCACCCATCCCCATGGCCAGAGTGGATTTCTATAGAGGAGGTGCTTGGCCAAAGCTGGCCAGTTGAATCTCTGCCTGGGAGTTCTCCAACTGGAGCTGAAGCAAGTCAGATCCTCTGTCCTGGTAGGAGCTGAGGGACGTGAGGATGAGAGGAGCAGAGAGATGGAGGATGGGGGACGCCTGGCGGTGTGGCGTGGGGGCATCTGGTTACAGTTGCTCCGGAAGCCCAGTGCTGTCTCTGTCTTCCAGTAGATTGTCATTCAATCCTTCTTGGATGCTGAGAACCAATACAGTCCCTTTGTCTACACCAGTTCACTGTGGGTTTTTGAGACTTCCAAATAAAAGAATTGTAGGGGCCTCATTTGAAAGCCTAGAGCATAGGCTTTGGAGTCTAAGACACCTGGATTCTATATCAACCATTTACTAGTTATATGTCCTTTAGCAAGTTTCATTAACTACTCTGAACCATTTTCCATTTTCTTCTTCTTCTTCTTTTTTTTTTGAGTCAGAGTCTCACTCCGTTGCCCGGGCTAGAGTGCCATGGCATCAACCTAGCTCACAGCAACCTCAAATTCCTGGGCTCAAGCAACCCTTCTGCCTCAGCCTCCAAGTAGCTGGGACTACAGGCATGCACCACCATGCCTGGCTATTTTTTCTATATATTTTTAGTTGTCCAATTAATTTCTTTCTATTTTTAGTAGACACGGGGTCTCGCTCTTGCTCAGGCTGGTTTCGAACTCCTGACCTTGAGCGATCCTCCCACCTCAGCCTCCCAGAGTGCTAGGATTACAGGTGTGAGCCACCGTGCCTGGCTCATTTTCTTCTTTTTTAAAAAAATGACCATAAAATGTGGTTTATATTTATTTATTTACTTAGAGACGAGGTCTCACTATGTTGCCCAGGCTGGAGTGCAGTGGCTATTCACAGGTGCAATCATAGCACCCTGTAGCCTCTAACACCTGGCCTCCAAGGACCCTCCTGTCTCAGCCTTCCAAGTTGCTGGAACTACAAGTGTGCCCTACTGCACCCAGCTGAACCCATTTTCTTTACCTGCAAAATGAGACTAGCATTACATACTTTGCCACTTTATTACAAGGAGTAAGAAAGGACAATACATATAAAGTATAGTTCTGTACCTGGCACAGAGTAGACTCATCCCATAGGTGATAGCAAAGCAAAACTTATTCTTTATTAGTCCTGAGTTTGCAGTTAATTCAGACATTTACATAAGCTGTCACAAAATCTGTTTTCCCACCCTGAACTTTCACTGACTTTTTGAGCCTACTGGTGGGATTTTAAGAATTTCCCTGCTCAATTTCCTCTTTGTTTATTCCCGAGAAATTGTTTAACAGGAATGTCGAAATTTTTGAAAAGACAGATGCTCTTCTGTCCCCAAGGAAGATTCTGACTTGTGTTGCTTTCAGAGTTTCATGACCAGAGCAACAGCAACAGTCAATGTTTAAAGAAGTCTTTCTCCTCTGCTGTGTATAAATTCTTGGGCCCTTTCCCAGAAATGACTTTCCAGAATGATTGTCCTAGAAAGCTACACACAGACTGTCTGTCTGCTGAATTGCCACACATTGGAGTTAATTCACAGTTCCCATCATTTATCCACAATGGTGATGTGCAAAAAGCTCTTGGCGTGGAGTTAGAAGATTCTGGGTTCAAGTTCCAGCTCTAGACATTTCTAGACTCCTTGGGTTTTTAGTTAAGTGATTCGCTTGTGATGTTGAAACATCAGGTGGAATGATTCATTCACTTGTAATTCAGTCAACACACATTTAATGAGAACATTGTATGTTTCAGGCCTGATAGGGGCAGGTGCTGGAGTTATAAGATGAACACCTGCTACTGACCTCAAACAGATCATATTCTAATGGAAGAGATCAGTAATATATACCTATAATTTAATGGGTATAGTAGTTAGTATAATTAATAGTAGGTGCTACAAACAGCGCCCCCCACCCCAAAGTCTCAGCAGCTTCTCACAAAAAAAGGATTTTTTTTTTCTTATGCAAAGTCCAGTGTAGGTTAGGAGGATTTCTTCCTTCTTATAGCCACACCATACGGAACACATTGTCACAGTGGAGTAAAGAGAGATGGAGGAGGTACATTGGCTCTTAGCTACCTGGGCCCAGAAGTGACACCCATCACTTCTGCTAATAGTTCATCTGCTAGAACTGATCACAAGGCTGGCCCAAGCTAAGTCCAGCAGGGCCTGGGAAGCGCAGGGAAGCTCATAGGTACTTGTGAGCACTAACACTCTCTGCCCCTATAGGTAAAGCTACGCTACCAGTGAGCAAGGATCATGTATTAATTATGACTCTAAATTCAAGTTTTTAACCAAATTTAGGAATATTTTAGACACTATTTCTTCCGATATTTTTTTACTGTTCTATTCTCTTTCTGGGACTCCAATTACAAAGAGGTTAGACATATAGGTTTATATTATAATTATATATATGTATTGACATACATTGATATTATCTAACAGTCTGAAAGAGTCAGACTGTTAGACTCTTATCTTTTAAAAAAAACATTTATCTGTCTTTTCTTAATATAATATAATTTCTATTGCACTATCTTCAAGTTCACTTACTTTTTCCTTTGTTACTTCTACTTGGCTCTTAAATCCATCAGTTAGATTTTTAAAAATTTTAGATATTGTGTCTTTCATTTCTAGAATTTCCATTTAATTTTTAAATATTTGATTTTTCTTTCTCTGTATATTTTCTATTTTTTTCATTCATTGGAGGTATATCTTGTTTAGCTTCATTGAGAATAGTTAATAATAGCCATTTTAACTATGAATAGTTGCAACTTCTGTGTGACCTTGGAGTTGTTTTCAGTTGATTTTCTCTTCTCTGGAGACTGTTGCTCCATTTTCCTGGTTCTTCATATGTTGGGCCATTTTACATTGTAAACTGGACATTGTGAACATGGGAAGTCACTTTGTACAGCTTCCCCACTTTGCATGTGTACTGGGCGCCAGACTCTGCTTGTTTCTGTCCTCCTCGAGTGCCTTCAGGGAACTGCTATTTTATCAAGCCCAGATTTTATAGATGCTGTCTGTAGGATCTTACTTAGTCAGACCTGGAAACAGAAGTCTGCGTGGGTTTTTAACTCACTTAGGCCTGACAGCATCTCACCTCGAGGACAAATCACACACCTTTCATTTTTGTGCCCCAAGGCTTCTCCAGTGCTGCCACGTGGGATGCTTGGCTTAGGAGGGCAGGGAGTTAAGGCCTTCCAGGGGCAACCCTCAAATAGTGGGGGATGAGAGTCAATGGATAAACACTTCTTGTTGATTTTAGAGTAGACAATTCTGAGAGGGTCTGTGTGCTCCTCGGAGGGCCCTAGCAGGATTGAGCCACAGTTGCTCCGTGCTAATATCATAACATACTCTTCAATCAGCCTTTCCTCTTTCCCTGTCTTACTTTCTCTTGTACCTCTCTCTTTATATATACACACACCCCTATAAATATACACACACACCTATGTATATATACATGCATCCCTCTATATATATACATACATTACCTATATATACACACACATCCCTATATATATACATACACACACATCTATATATGTGTGTATATATATTTCAGAGAGACAGGGTCTCAATATGTTGCCCAGGCTGGTCTCAAACTACTGGCCTCAAGCAATCTTCCTGCCTCAGCCTTGCAAGTGGCTGGCACAACAGACTACAGGCGTGTACCACCATGCCTGGCTTTGTACCTCACTTTTAATTTGGGGGCCAACTTCCAGATAAACTATTTGCACTCAAGTTCTTGTTTCAGTTTCCATTTTTGGAGGGAACCCAGGCTAAGACTCAACTATCAGTCACATTTTCTCCTTCTGGGACTCGGGAACAATACTGTCTAATTCAGGTTCATGTTGGGAAATGATCAAGTTGAAGAGTTAGGTTAGGATCCTGTTTTTAAAAGTCTTAAATGCCATCTAAGAAGTTTGAATTCTGTTCTGTAGGGTAGAAGAAAGAAGTGAAAGATATTGAGTATGAGATTGACATGATCTCATTTAAGGTCCTATATTCTCCCAAGATTTGAGGATTCTATGATTCCACTTTCCTGCATTTCAGTTTCTTTCATTAACGAACTGGGAATAGTAGTGCTTCCCTTTCTACTTCACACAGTTGTTCCAAAGACCAAATTAGATAATGCACATTGCACAAAGAGCTAAATAAAAGTAGGGTGTTACTACCATTACTTCACTCTGAAGTATTTTATATGTTAGTGTGGGAATTCAGCATCCTAATACTTAAGAAAATTATCTTATTTTACTACTATAATTTCCAATTTTGGCAAAATATATTTTTCAGCATGCAATTTCATGGACCAGAGAATCCAAATGCAATATTGGGGTATATCTACAAGATAACAAAATGATAAACAAACTCTAACATATCTGTAAGGAATTGTAGATTCTAAACTAACAAGAGGCCTAAATGATAGTGGTGGGCCTTCTAAGATGATATGGAAACTGTGAGGTCTCAGGCTTCTTTCTGCTCTGCCAATCCGAGAGAGTGGCTTCCATCCTCAGTGTCCCCCAGCGGTTGCTGCGCCTTTAGACATCATGTCAACTTTAAAGCAGGAGGAAGGAAGTGGGAAGGGAAAAAGGTGAATCTTCAAGTTGAGTCAATGCCTCCCCAAAAATGTTCTGGAAGTCTTATCTAATGATTTCTGCTTAAGTCTCTCTGGCTAGCCTTTAAGCACAAGGAAGGTTGGGAAATGCAGCCTTTTATTTGTGCACAAGTGATCCCTAAATAAAACCAGAGCTCCATTAGTAAGAAAGAAGAAAAGAATGGGCATCTGGTAGGCGATGAACTGTCTTGGTCATATGTGGTGTTGTGGAAAGAGCCCTGGATCAAATCCTGGATTCAAATTCTACTTTTGACTTTACTTTTTAGCTAATTAAGCAAGTTACCTTCTGAGATTAAATTTCTACATCTGCAAAATGGTCCTAAAAATGTGTACTTTACAAAATTTGCCCTTTACAGCATGATTTTGAGGATTCTGTCAGATAATCTATATAATGTGCCTAGCACCGTGCCTGACACAGTGTAGATTCTCAATCTGTTGAATCTAAACCTAATAGCACCCTGTGCCAGGTGCTAGGCTGGAAGTGAGAAACACAACAGGATGTAATATCTACCTTTAAGGAACTCTATGTTTGTGCATATGGTGAGATCATACAGGTACCGTGGTGCTCCACCCAGGTCCCCTCTTCAGTGCCCCTGCACCGCCACCCCAGATGCTGGGGAGAGGGGTTGCTGCTGGTTCATAACCATGCACCTTAATGGGAATTGCCTTCAGCTGCAGGGAACAGTCTGCCACAAGGTCATGCTCCCTTCCAGGATGGCCCACGGCCAAGGATTGGCTAATGTGTGGGGAAAAAGCACAGCCCCCTTACCCCAATTTTAGGACAACTCTGAAAGCCCACCATGGCTCCAGAGCACCCTGAAGGACGAACTGAAGCTCAGTTGCAGCTGCATTTAAGTCTAGTCCTTCCAATCTAGTCCTTCCTTCCTTACCTGCCTACAGGTGTATCTCCCAAAAGCAATCCCCGATAAATCTTCTGCACACAACCCTCCATCTCAGAGGCCATCTGCAGGAAACCCAGTGTAACACACATGCCAAGTTAGGTCACACGTGATTCTCAGGTGTCTTCAGCTACCAGGGCTGGGAACTAGGGCTAGAGCAACATCAGGACCAGCTGTTCTCCATCTCTCACTCCCTCTCTGTGTCGTCTCTGAATGACTGCTCCCTGACAAGTCCAGCTTTCATGCCCTCTGGATGCTACCTTAAAACTTCTTTTCAACTTCATCTCCCACTACTAACGCCCTCTTTCTCTGAGTATTTCTGTACAGGTTCCTGCAAGAGAGCATCTGACAGCCTTAGCTCATCTTCTCAACTCCAGCCCCTGCATAGGTTGCCCACAATCCTGTAGACTGGCCTCATCTCTGGGTGGGTCACCTGTGGCTGTGGGGAGCAGGGAGTGGGGAAGGGGTTCGTGGCCCTCCTGGGGCTTCCCCTTCAGCAGGGCGAATTGTCTGTGTGTGGAGGGGTGTTGTAAGGAGTCTAGCATATTCTAGGTGCTTTGAGAGCAAAGGAAGCTCCGGAAGACCCAGGGGAAAGGAAAGGAAGGGATGAGGACGCCATGGCAGGCAAAGCAGGGGGCAAGGCTGCTGCCCCGTGTTCTTAGTTGAGGAGAAGGGGAGCTGGAGGGTTCCAGGAGGCAGAGGGCGGAGTATGTGCAGAATGAAACCTCATGGGGCGGCCCTGCCTAGTTTCAAGGGAACTTGAACTCCAGATATCTGAGAAGAAGGGCCATGGGAAGGGGGCAGTGGAGGGATGGGGCAGACTGCAGGAGAGAGGAGGGAGCCGGCCTGCAGGCAGGAGTCACTGGACCGAATTTAGTTACCTGTTGTTCTCGACAGCACTCGGTGTACTCCACAGGGAGCCCTCAGCTTGCCCTCGGGGCAGGTGCTCTCAGACCAGATGCCAGGGCTTAGTCACCGCAGTTTTGTGTTTTCTTCCACCTCTCCGTGTCCACTTACAACAGCCACCAGGTCTGAAAAGTCCCGACGGCTGAGTCTCCTCCTACAGCTTGTTCTGTCTGGGGGAGGCATGACACACCCACACTCTTGAATAGGGTCCCACAGTTCTGGCTTTCCATAGCTTCGATCGTCTCACAAGCTGTGTGGTAGAGGGCCAGAGGCATTGTCTGCTGTTTATGATGCTGTCCAGTGGTTACAAGTTGTTTCCAATCCTTGACTGTTACAATGCTGCAGCGAATAACTGGATGCAGGGTCTGCTTCACATGTGTGTTCCTGAAGGTTGAATTGCCGGGTCAAAGTAATGTGCATTTGTGACATTTGGTTGTACCACAGAGCAATCTGTGACTAGCTAAAAATCATGGGGACCTTTTTACCTTTTTTTTTTTTTTTTT
>VBSM01003204.1:16086895-16141876 GCA_008086735.1 Cheirogaleus medius | reverse complement strand
AAAAAAAGAAATAACCTTAGAGGGAAAGGAATTCTTTTCCCTCCCTCCTTTTGTCTGGCTAGAATGTGGATATGATGGCAGGAGCTGGAGCAGCCACTTTGGACCATGAGGTGGAAGCTCTATGTTGGGAACAGTGGAACAACCAGATTGGAGTAGACTAGGTCCCCAATGAATGTGGAACCACTGTAGCAGCTCTGGACTTCTGGTATTTATGTGAGAGAGAAATATTTCACTTGAGCTACCTTTACTTTGGTTTTCAGATTCAGAATTTGATGCCTGAAAATGACATGCTGCAAATAACATCTAAAATGTGGCACTGACTTAATGCAATTGATAGGCCAACAGATGGCAAAGACACATGTACTGGCTTTTACGTAATGGCTAAACATTGATGAAATGGTCATCTGCGGTATCTTGGAAGATGGACCACAGGCTGGCTGAAGCCACAGCTAGAGAAAATGACAGGAGGGTACAAAAAGCGTGAATGTTGCTCCTTGTTGCTTTTCACAAAGTTCTATAAAAGTGAGATGAATTGAGGCAAGAGCCAGCCAGATGGCAAGCAGAGATGGGAGGTGCTATCATTTGGAGGTTTGTCCCCTTCAAATCTCGTGTTGAAATTTGATCCCCAATGTTGGTGGTAGGGCCTAATGGGAGGTGTTTTGGTTATGGGGGCAGATCCCTCGTGAATAGATTAATGCCCTCCCTGGGGGGCAGATGAGTGAGTTCTCCCCCTATTAGAGCTGGTTGTTGGTAATATTCATAAAAAAAAAAAAGCCTGGCACCTGCTCCCTCTCCCACCGTGTGATCTCTGCACCTGCCAGCTCCCCTTCAGCTTCTGCCATGCGTGGAGGCAACCCGAGGCCCTCACCAGATGAAGTTGCTGGTGCCATGCTTCTTACACAGCCTGCAGAACCGTAAGCCAGATAAACCTCTTTTCTTTATAAATTACCCAGCACCAGGTATTCCTTTATAGCAACAGTAAACGAAATAAGACAGGAGAGAATCCTGCTTTGCTCAGGAAGGTGCTGCCTATAGCCTGCACTCCAAGTTGATTTCCTGAAGCTTTGAAAATGCCACTGCAGCTATTAAGCGCAGTGGCTGTGAAGTGGCAGCCTTCCTGGAGATAAGACTGGGACAGGAGGCCATCTTCAAGACCTCTCTGCCAGAAAATGCAAACCGGGTAACATCAAAGACCAGGTTAAGGGTGTTGCTTCCCATCCATGCTTCTTTCAGGTGGCCTCAAGGCAGCTGCCTTTAAGTAGAGGAGGCAGGAACAGAGCTTAGAACACTAGCCAGTCTAGATCAGGTCTTGGGCTGTGAGTACTTGATGGATTCTACTGGCAAAAAAACTACAAGCCTGGTCTTCCAGAACCATGACAGAAACCCTGGGGACTCTCCCAAAACTGCCCAAGAAGTAAGAAGGCTTCAAAAGCAGTGCTATTGCCAAGAAGGCCACCCTCTGTAGCCCCACCTTGGCTGTGGCCATGGAGGTCAACAAAGAATCCCTTCCAGGCAGCAAGTCTGGAATGTCAGATGCCTATTCAAGGGACTCTGTACTGCCAAAGGGTGTCTTCACTGTTCCTGTGCCATGGGATTTAATAACCACTGGGAATAGTGACTCCATGCCCCCATCTCTCCTCTAATGAATGAGTTTCAGTGGCTGTTTTCCTATTTGTATGTCACTGCTGTTTATGGGTGATGTTGGGAGAAAATAACTTTTCTTTTAGTTTTAAGGCATGAGACCACAAGAAGCCACCTAGAGCTAACAGAGAAGACTGCATATCATCCAAAGATAATTTTAGCTTTAGCTTCATGTTGTGACTGCATGAGGCTTGGGGTGTTTCCTTTGGGGAGAAAAGGAGTGGGCTCTGTGTGGGAGAAGAAAGGTGGCCAAAAAATTGAGCTATGGCAGAGACCACTAGAGAATGTGTCCCTCTTTCCTTGTTTCTCAGAAGTAGAACACCTTAATTTTAGTTAGGCACGTGGCTGTTAGAATTGAAATGACCTTTCCTAGGCTCCCTGGCAGTAGGTATGTCTTTGTGACTAAGTTCTGACCAATAGCATGTCCAACATCCAGTGATGCTCCCTCTGGGAAGGGGTTTTGCTTTTTTCCGCTCCTTTCTGCCATCCTGCTGGCTGGACTGTAAAGAAGATGGACGCTGTGAACCGAGGGTGGCAGAGCAACAAGTGGGAAGGAACCTGGGACCCTGGGCAGCATGCAGCCACCCTGGCAGCCCTGCAAAATAGAAGGTAAATTTGTATTTTGTGTAAGCTACTTTGGTCATGAGTGGAACCCAAATCTGATCTAGAATTTGCCAAAGTCAAGGCAGAGATGGGTACTGTGTGTGGAGATGAACAGAGAGAGCTGTCCTCCAAAATAATATTTATAAATTTTTAACAGGCAAACAAAATAAGAAACATGCAGAAACCAATTATTAGAATAAAAATGTCAACAGACAATAGTGTTGCATAGCTCGAACGTCTTTATGTTGATCAAATTGCTTTTCAGCAGTCACTGACAGAACAGGGCAGAATGAAAAACATTCCAAATTTACATGAGAAATATCACCGATTAAGAGACTTTTCAAAATGATGTGACTTCACACAAATCCATGAGCTATGAAGATGGTGGGCCAGCCTGGCCTCCAGCCTCCCACGAGCTTGGTTCCCCAGGCCGGGGTCACAGAGTCTTTGCCATCTGTACTGAGAATGTTCCCAGCTTAGGATGACAGGCAAGAGGGTGGCAATCCTCATCTATGCGTGCAACAGTGCCAAGGTCTGAGGGACAATTTCTTGTTGACAAGTCACAGAAATGTGATACGTGTCACTCTAGCAGTTCTACAGCTTTGGTTCAGGATTAATTCTGACTCTGGAATATCCGGCTCCCAGAATGGCAAATCTTGAGCTCATCCAGCCCAGCTCAACCTTCCCCTCTTACAAATAAGGAAACTGCGGGGACGAGGGTGACACATCTTGCCTAAGTCCAGGTCTAGAGCCAAGTCCTGCCTCTACAGTCTTTGCCCATCGATGCTGCTTCTTTGCTGCCTCTGGAGGATGAAGAGGACTGTTGCCTGTCCTCAATGATAATTTCTGAGGGATAAAAAAAGGGACAACCGGCAACACAGCAGCAGTAGCACCGACACCAATCTGGAAGCATGTTCAAGTATAAATGACGGTGGTAGGAAACTAAAGACCCGCACAGGTTTGTGATCCTCCCCCGCCCACAAGTTGAGCTGAATCTTTTTCTCTGGGAAGTCAAAACACCAAATGCAGATTCCAGAGGGTGACACCGGCAGGGCTCTCCCGTCTTGATTAAATCAGCACATCAATGCAGAGTTTAATTAGATCTTCCGGAAAGAGCCAAGAACATAGGATGTAAATGTCTTCTCCATTCACATCCAGCCAAATTTCCCAGGCAAAATATTTATCCTGATTCTGATGCAGTTCTCCACTTAAGACTAGAAATGTCTTCTTAAATATGATTGCTTAAAAGTATAAAGTGGTGAAAGAGGAATCTTGAGCTATGGATTTTAATTGGTAATATCTATATAGTATTTACTTATATATTTTGCTCCTTTAGGTAATTCTCTTGGCTTGTTCTTCCCAGTATTTCATGGATTTTGTTCCTGGCAATATCTGCTGGGTTTAAACTGCTGGCCTGCACAGTTGTAACCTTTGGTAAGCTTTTTAGAAATTTATGTGACCATAATGGCAGCATTTCTGCAACCATATTAAACAATTTCTTTCTTTCTTTCTTTTTTTTTTCGAGACAGAGTCTTGTTCTTTTGCCCCAGGTAGAGTGCAGTGGCATCATCATAGCTCTCTGCAACCTCAAACTCCTGGGCTCAAGCAACCCTCCTGCCTCAGCCTCCCAAGTAGCTGGGGCTATAGGCACAGGCCATGACACCTATCTAATTTTTCTATTTTTAGTAGAGATGGGGTCTTCCTCTTGCTCAGGCTAGTCTCCTGCTCTGGCCTCCCAGAGTGCTAGGATTGCAGGCTTGAGCCACCGCGTCTGGCCTAAACAATTTCTTTTTAAAAAACAATAAAACACAAATTTCTGAAGACATTTAGACTACTTCTTAAGCTTTCTGCACACAGGGTGATGATGCATTTTTATTGAATGGCAATAATTTGCTAAGTATCCTGATGGCATTTCCTTTCTCGCCCTCTTTTATGGAGCTTTGGTGAGAGAATTTCTCTGAGTCCAGATTGAACAGAGGTACTAGTATAATATTCCTTTGTGCTCTTGCACGAAGAAGAGCAGTTTCCTCTTATAAAAACCCAGTGGATTCTACTTTTGTTTCATTATGTTTTGTGGCTAATCACTGATAAGTTAACATCTCCAGGTAACTCATCCAGAGCAGTGTCTGTTTCTATTCCAGCTGCTGAAAATTCACATGAATAGCATGTTCTTATTCAGTCCTCGTATTCAGCCTAAGTGCTAAGGATTGTTTCTGTTATATTACAGATGAAGAAATAGAGGCAGAGCTCCTAAGTGACGAGGCTCACAGCTAGTTAGTACTGAGTGGGAGCAAGAACCAAATCTCCTACCTGTTAGCTCCAAACTTTCCAGTGGTTTCTTGTTTCACAGCCTGAGGTTAGAGCACTTGTGTAACACCTTCTTCCCACCCCTGCCACTCAGCAGTAAAATATCCACGGGGAAAACTGGGAAGTATGCAAGTAAACATGCTAGCCCTAGAGATAAGGAACCTTTAGAAACTCCCCTCCCCCAAACAGGTCTTTACCCATCTCGTAAGCAGGAAACTACTCAATTGGTCCCAGAGTTTGCTAAGATCCAAATGGCTTCATTTATGCGCGCTATGATAGGAAAGCATCCTTTCCCCATAAGTATCGTGAGGAAGCTGGCTTAGCATCCTCTTCTGGGTATATAAAAACCGCTATTTAAAAATGCCACATTAAAATGTTTATGTCATTTATTTTCCTTAAATAATAATTTGCTACAATCCTGTCACAAATTTTAAAAAAATTTAACACAGTATTCACAAAGGCAGAATTCTTTAGGACAATCAAAATCCTGGTGTACTTAGAATAAATTAACTTCAAATTGCGTTTATATTCAGATAGTCTGATCCTCTCCTTTGAAATGAAATGGAGACCATTGTAACTGAGGGTGAATGCACACATTTGTTCTTCTGTACAGAGACTCATTCTTTACATAAACTCAGCGGTAATTTGAATCAAGTTCGGGATCCTGAGAAGCACTCACCCGTGGGCGTACACACACGTACACACACCCGCAGACAACCCTCTAGAAGCCGGGTTTCCCATGGTTCAATTACCAGAAGATCTTTTCTCAGAAGGGCCAAAGGTTCTGAATATTTAGATGATATCGTCCCATCTCCCCTCAGGAAAATCGTAAGGTTTCAAGTGTAGTAGCTTGAAGTAGCAGCAATACATGTAAATAGTAGATTCAGTAGTCAGCGATTCCAGTCCTGGGTTCTGAGTATACAGTAAGAGGCAAGCAGAGGCAAGAGACACACCTACTCCTAAAACTAAGACACACGATGACAAGACAACACTGAGAGTCTTAGTTCTCAGAGTTGGGGCTGAAAACTCACCTGAACATCCAAGACTCATGGGGTTCAGGCACCGAGGGGGAACCCGGAGAGGGACCCCATTCTCAGGAACAGGATTATTGAAGTGGCCAGGAGATGGGACAAAGGAAGGGAGGGCAGAAAAGGTACTGTTCAGCCTCCAGCATGAATTCCCACTGCCCGGCCGTTAGTACATGCCTCAGGGTTTCCGTAGCATCAGGGGCGGGTGGACGTGAATTGCTCCAGCTCCGCCTAGGAGCGCGGAGAGCTCAGCACTTATGGTCCTGTACACATAAACGCACGCGACATCCAAGCAACCCCGAATAACCACACTGTCTTGTTTCTGGGAGGTGAACAGTACTGCTGGTGTCCCCTCTCCAGTGCCCAAGGATGGCCGACAGGGGTGTGTATGGTGACATTAAGGAGGAAGGCATTAGAACAGGCCCCAAACTGAGATTCCTTCTTGCGTATTTCTCTCCGTAGGAATAACGGGCCTACATGATGCCGTAATTGCATGCGTATCTACACCAGTTCCTATGTACATGATAGCTTTTCTAGAGAAATTTAAAGTGCCTGGGTTCAAAGGTGCCCATTCCTTTCCCACAGCTACTGGTTCCTCTTGCTGCCTCCAGAGAGAAGGTCTGTCCTCCTCTCTTAGGGAGGCTGCCCTGGGGGAAGAGGAATGGACGTTTCACAGTTGTCTTAGCTGGGCTCCAGCGTCGGGACTAGGCCTTCTTCATACACGCGAAGAATCGCTTCGCACACGAACTTGTACTGGCTCTGGAAAAGAAAACAGGCTGTCAAGTCCCGTAGCTGCAGGAACACTGCGTCACACCACGGACACGGTGGTGCTTTTGCATCATTTGTAAATATTCCCTGGGTGCCAACTCTGGGCCACAAGCCAGGCAAGCAGAGTGGAGAAGCCACACCTGTGACCTCCTAGTTCCTATATGATGGGGGCAGGGGGCGAACCCAGAGCGCGATGGGCGAAGTGTCACACAAACACGACACAGGGAGGAACTGGCGGTCGGGGGGAGTTGGGGAAGGGGCGAGGGTTCCTGTGGGGTGGCCGTTCTAGTAAGCAGAATCGTGGAAGCCCCGACGAGGACAGCATTTTGAGGAGCATAGTTAGGGTCCGTGGTCCTGGCCCGAACACCTGGGTGTGCGTTGGAGGAGGGGCTGCACAGGTGGGCTGGGGCCTGGCTGCGGAGCGCCTTGTGTTGGAGTAAAGAGTCTGGATTTTTGTCTTAACAGGGAAAGCCACTGAAAAAGTCTCTGCAGGATATGGGCCGTTTATATTAGCAAACACCTAAGAAAAATATTTTAGCATTTAGATTGAGCTTCTCCAGCTAGGAAAATCTACCAAGATGATGGATTTTATTTTCCTTTTTAATCAGCAATGAGGTCTTCCATAACACAAAACGAGGCAGAGAATGGCATTAATAACATCAGCTGATTTTTTTTCTCTTAGCCAGATTTCCAGGGTACAAACTACAAGAGCTGTGGTCTATTAGGGAAATCTTATAAACTTTGTCCACAAGCCTGTGAGGATACAGAGCTGGTCGGAATAGGGAATTCCCACTCCTTTCTTTGCTAAGTCATTCTCATCCATCCTGGGGGTTTTGCTTCCTCCAGGAAGCCTTCCTTGACTTTCCAAAGTCTGCTTTAGATACTCTCTCACTGTGTCCTCAGACATCCTGAACTTCCCCCTACTGCTGCTGAGATTTATAATAGACTAATTCAGTTCTCCTACTCGATACAAGCTTCCAGTCTCTCCTGTTGCACAATTATCTGTGGAATGAATGAATGAACGAGCACAGGATGGTCCCCATTTTGCAGATGGGGAAACAGAGAGATTAAGGATTATCCAAAGGTCACTCAGTATGTGGGGGAGCCTGAATCATGTTCTTTCCATACCACCTCACTGCCCCTCTAAGTCCTGGGGGAAAACCCCAAGATTTCCTCCTAAGGACACTTGCAGTGCTGAGTATGCAGACACCACGGAGGTGGGAGCCAGACCAAAGGGAAGAGTAGGGCTGTGTATAGCATCTGCTGAGCCAACAGGGTCACCCCGGCACAGGTGGGTGGGGTGAAACCCTTGGTGACCTGGCTTATGTCTGATGGACAAATGATGGGCCAGTGGTTCAACAACGCAGAGTATAATCAGGGCTGACACCTGGCAGAGGGGCTGGTGGGAAATTAACCAGAGGCAGCAGCAGTGGAGGGCAGCAAAGCTCAGAGGCTAGATGGGCGTGGGTTGTGGAGTCGTGCAGCCCCTGACAAGCTCTGTGACCTCAGGCAAGAGGCTCAGTCCCCTGGAGTCTCAGTCTCTTGACCCGCAAAGCCCTCCTCCCAGGCCTGGCTGGGTGCAAGCATGCAGGAAGAGCTGGCCATGGTTATTATAAGATTTTCACTCACTGATGTCTGCACCATCATGGCGCGCTGGTCTCGCATTTTCCGGACAACATCTAGTGGGTAGACCGGCAGACTTCTCTCAATTAAGCACATGGCTGTTTCCATAGTGACCAACACGCCAGTTCGACCTATTCCAGCGCTGGAGAGGGAGAGAAGAGAGACCTGGAATTGGCCTGAGCAGGATTTCTGCACGGCCTGGCGGAACTGCTAGCCGTTCCCACGTTTACCCAGCAGGAGGTTTCCTCTCTTGGTTTTCAAGAACACAAAACACACGCTCAGGGTGTGCTCTTGTACAGGCTGAAGAGCCTGTCCTTGTGTCCTTAGGCTGGGGGCGTCACAGCCAGTGGAAAGAAACCCACCGTTCACACCCCGTCTCTCATTCACACCTATCATGATGGTCTTAAGGGCAGAGGGAAGGGCGTGGGCAGGACTTTCCTCCATGGTTTCACAGAATTCCAAATCTTTTGAAATAGTGAGGACATAAAGTAAGTAGAAGTTTGTAAGAGCACAGAACTTTGTGGGTTTTAGGGTGGGTTTTGCATCTGGCTTTTCTCTCCAAGCCTTTCCCAAGGGGTACGAGTATTCCAAACAAAACAACACAACACGACAAGCATCATACCTGCAGTGAACTAAGACGGGCTCACTGTCCACTCTCAGGGACCTCATATAGTTTACAAATTCCAGAAAGTCCGAGGAGTCATCGGGCACGCCGTGGTCAGGCCACGCGACGTACTGGAGATGTGTCAGCGTGTGCTCTTCCCCGGTCTGCGGGAGACATGGTGGCCGCCGTGAGGCAATGCAGATAGATGGTGGACACGCGGGCCCCGGCCCCACCCCAGACACTGGGCAGGGCGGCCAGTCTCCCAATGCTTCTCTCACCATGCACTGCACAGCCCTGCTGTGGCCCTGCCAGTTCTGTCCCCCACGTTTACTCTCGGGCTCGGCGCAGGCCACCTCCCACAGGATGGCCACCTCACCGTTTCTGCCCAGTGATTTCGTCCATTTGTTTCTATGGTACTTGCCATCGGGGCCACACACCCTGGCTCTTTTTATTTATGTGTTTATTATGGCAACATATACATAACACGAAGTCCACCACTATAACCATTTTCAAATGTGCAGTTCAGCAGCATTGAGTATATTCACAATATTGTGCAACCATTACCACTACCTCTCTCTGGAACTTTCAAAATCGCCCAAACATAAACTCTGGACCCAGCACACCACATGGTATAATGTCCACATAGCCCCGCTCTCCCCTTCCCAAGCCTCCTGGCAACCACTGTTCAACTTCTCTCTCTATGAATTTGATGACTCCAGGTACTTCACATAAGCGGAGTCCTCGAGTGTTTGTCTTTCTGGCGCTGAGCCAGGGCTGGGCTTTGTGGGTCAAGAGACTGCGGCTCAAGGGGACTGAGTCACTTGCCCGAGGTCACAGCACTTGTCAGGGGCTTATTGCACTTAGCAGGATTTGTCCACGTGGTACGATGGGTCAGAATTTCCTCCTTTTAAAGGCTGAATAATATCCCGCCACATGGACACACCACATTTTGTTTGTCCATTCCTGCTGACGGACACCGGGCTGTTGCCACCCCCCGCCTGTTGTGAACACCGGGCACGGGCTCTTTGACAGGTTGTCTTGTGCGTTTACTGATGTGCCCACTAGGCCCAGGTGAAGACAGAGGGCAGACCCAGCAGTGTGGCCCACCTGGGACCACAGTGGCTGCTGACTCAGCACCTGCCCCTCCACTGTGCCCCCTTTAGACCGCCGCTCACCTGAGTGTTGGTGACCAGCATTTCTCGGGACACGTAGGCGATGGTGCAGTCCTCTGACTGACACTGGATGTGAAAGCCACCGTGGTCCATGACGTCAGGGGGGTCGGGCCAGTACTGGTGACATTTGGTCTGTAAGGAACCACCGAGTACAGGTTAGCCTTCTCTGTGGGGGTGTGTACGCGAGCAGGTGCGCCTGGACAGGCGTCGGCCACAGTCCTCTCACGCACACCTGTGAGGGCTGACGGGAAAAAAGAAACTCAGGCAAGGCTGCTGGCTCTGTGTATGCTCCTGGGGTGGGCCGGGGGGCAGAGGACCCTCCTTCCTCCTCTGGAGAGTGGGGCAGGGGCAGGGGCTGGGGCCACGCCACAGCTCTCTGATCAGCTCCCGGCGGGAGCCCAGAGGAGGAAGACAAGAGACTCTTCTTCCTCACCAGGGTGTGCTCGCTGGAAGAACAGCAGAGACCCCAGACGTGGGGCTTTGGCTTGTGACCAACCCCTCACCCCAACCTGCCCGGTGCCTGATCTAGCTGACCCGTCACTCAGGCCCCTCCTTGGCTCCAAGAGCCCCTGCCTCAGCCCTCTCCACCACCCGCCCCCGCCCTCCTGAGGGGGAGGCCTCAGATACAGCAGTGGAGGGCACGCTTCGGGGTGTCAGATGCACCTCTGCTGGGACCACTTCCTCCTCCCCTCAGTAGCCAGGTGACTCGGAACCAGTTACTAAACCTCTCTGATTACTGTGTTTTCCACCTGAAAGATGGGGACTGCACCTGCCTCAGGGCTGGCGGTGTGCCAAGCCCTCTGTAGGCCATGTCCACAGCGGCCACTATTACTGCTGCTGTTATGGGCTCCACGTCAACAAGTATGAGTGATCAGAGATTCCACAAAAATCTGGATTAAGGAAATCCCCGAACTGCCACGAATATCCTTTTTCATTTGAGCAGCGTCTCTGAGGCCTTCAAATGCTTTCACAGATGGAGCTGATACTCCCTACACAGCGGGCAAGGAAGCCCTCGCTCTTCCTGCGGCAGCCCACAGTGTCTCGCAGTGTGGCTGTGCTTTCCCCAGAGACGGGCTGATCCCACCTCCCTCCCCATTTTCTACCCCCTCTTCTAAACCCTGCAGCTTGTTCCAGTAGCTATCTCAGCGCCCACCTGCCCCTGACTTCTAAGCAAACTTCACAGCCAAGCTGCCCATCCCATCATAGTTCCTTCTGTTGGTCAAATTCTGACTCATTAAAAAAAGTGTTTTTCCCCAAGCCTATACACAGTTGTACCAACTTAAGTAAAAATTGCAAATATTAATGGTGCAAAGGTGATATAATCAAAAGACATGTGGAATTTGTCCAGAAACAGCTTTTCTATTCTTTTCAAATGTCGCAGTGAATATGTGCAATGAAAGTATGCTGCTGGAAAGCTGGAGTTAAGAATTAGAAACCATAAACATGGATATTTCAGGTAGTAGCCACCTCCTGACTTTGCTTGGACAGGAAAGGGTTACTCTCTGTAGAACCCAGGGCAGAGTCAACAAGCACCGGCCCATTGGCCTCCTCACTGGTAAAGGAAGGAGAAGTGCCTGCCCACAGGGCAACAGGGGAGAAGACATCCTCTGAAGTGACCAACTCATGCGAGGCAGAACTACAAACACCTGTGCTCCTGGAGAGGTTCCCTATTCCTTGGTGAATCTGACCAGAACTGGACTCTTTCTTTACAACTGTGATCAAATTCAGATTTTAGGTGTACTTGGACCTGAGAGCACTGGGAGTGTGGTGGAAACAGCAAGGAGTTTGGGGAGATCCTGAGTTTCAGTCTTGGTTACTAAGTTCTACCAACCAATTGTGTGGTTCTGGGCAAGATACTAAACTTCTTTGAGCCTCGGAGTCCACATTAATGCTGCTATAGCAAGGTGGGATGTGCTAAAGCCTAATCCCTTCTGAGCAGTATATGCCAAGCACTGAATGGCACTTTTCATGAACATTATTCTATCTTACTCTCAAAATAAGCTCTGAGGTGGGTGCAATGATTGTCTCTGTTTTGCATATGAGTCAACTGAGCCTCAGAGAATGAATAACTTGTGTCAGATCACACATATAGGAACTGAGGCAGACCTGGAATTTCACTACGAGGCTGTGAACTCTTTGCCAGGCGGATATATTGTGAAATGACAAGAAAATGGGCCTCTACAGGGCTGGGGATACATTAAATAGGTAACATATGCAAAGGGCCCAGTGCTGTGGGGAGGGCAGGAGCACTTCCAGAGAATGATGGAGGTCAATGAAGCTGGAAGGCCAGCAACCAGCTGCCAGGGACAGGGACGAGACCCTGGGCAGACACTGCCAGGGCCATCAGAACACTCTCTCCTTGGGGACTCACAGGCCTGAGTGGGGACTGTTCCCTCTTGTGCCAGTTCCAAGTGTGGCTTTGAGAGAAGGTCAAGAAGGGAAAGCTGACCACAGAGATGGCTTCTGAAAGGATGTGCTTTGCTGGACTGGAGGGAACATGCCGAAGGTGGGGTTCCAGGTAGGGGAAGAGCATGATCTCAGGAAGACAGACCAGCTGGGGTTTGGGTGGAGGGTCACAGGCCAAATTAAGAAGGCTTTACGGTGAAAAGCTTGCTTTCTTGCCACTTAGTCAACAGACATCCCTGTGGATGCTGAGATGAATTAGACACGATGTGGCATTGTCCTCAAGGTGATCTCAAATCCGGTGGGGGGAATGTGTGTGAAAGGAAAGGTGGAGAAAAGGCAGAGGTGGCTCGTGCAGGAGGTGGAATGGACGTCCTGGACAGAGGATGGGAGCTCAGGACTGAAGGACTTGGTGTCTACCAGGCGGGTGAGGCAAGGACAGGCCATTCAGGCAGAGGGAATGGGACCCACGAGGAGAAGAGGCAACTGTGTATCTAGGGAACAACAGATGGTTCCAGACACTGGCACAGAAGGCACAAGTCAGTCTGGGGGTGGGGAAGGCGAGACTCTAAGCATCCGAGAAGCCATCAAAGGATCTGAGCAGGAGAATGTGAGGACCAGACAACCCTCTGGAGAGCTCTATCTGAAGGCTGTGTCAGCAGATGGGCCAGACTAGGGAAGATGCTGGGACAGGAGGCCACTGCGGAGGCTGCTGTGGCTCCTGGAAGAGACGTGCAAAGGCCCTGAGAGAGGGCAAGGGCCAAGGGGACAGAGAGGAGAGAACGGCGGTGGCAGACCGTGGAGAGTGGATGTGGGAAGTGAAGAGAAGGGCGGAGCCAAGCCCAATTCCAGTGGCTTGGGTGGCTGGGTGGCCACATGACACTGGCCAGAATGGTGGGTTCAGGGGACGGCCATCTGTGTGCATGTGTGTGTCTGATAGCTTTGGCTCTGGGCACCTTGTGAGGACACTCAGGTGGGTGTGTCCTATCAATAAATGCGCAGGTGGGTTCGGGTTCAGGAGGCAGAAGGAGCCAGTGCCCAGATCCGTTTGCTGAACCACTCAGAGTGCCGGACAAAACCTGACTCCAACATGAGTTCCCTGGGGAGAAGCCGCATAGCCTAGTATGCATTTTACCAGCAGAGTGTTTAAGAGACAAGAGCAAGGGAGTTTACAGGGCTTTGTGCTGCCCCAAACCCCTTCCTGCAACCTCACATGATCCTCGTGACAATCCAGGGCCCCTAAGGTTGCACAGAGCAGCAGCAAACCCATCTTCCTCTGGCTCAGGGGACAAGTAGCACAGGATCCAGTCACTACCCCACGTGGAGCAACTCCTACGGGACAGGCGCCGGTCCAGGGTAGATCATTCCTAATCCTCAAAACAACCCCAAGAGACAGATAGGCATCACCACCTCCTTCCTATCACGGAGGAAAATGAGGCCTGGCCAAGGTTAAGTAGCTAAAAGCGGTGGCACCAGAACTCCAATGCCTCCAAGAGCCCGTGCCTTTGACGGCTAGTAGGCCGGAAGGAAGGATATTCACATTACTCATATATAGATGTAAAAAAATAATTCTCTTCCCCCAGAGAACCATCTCTGATGGAAGGTGAAGGAGAATAACTTTTTCCATTGACAAGTTACACCTCTCAGAAGATATCTATGAGCATGGAGGGAGAGCACAGAAAAGCATTTTGGGTCGGAATGAAAAAAGGGAGAAATGAGAGCCACCCCACTGACCACCTGGCATTTTGAGGCTTGGAGGGGCCCCTCTCTGAAGACTGCAGAGCAGCACAGAGTGCTGGTGGGCCGCCCCGGCCAGCCACACCCCTGCTACACGTGTGATATGGAAGGAAACACACAGGACAAGCTGAGGGTGTCATCTTTCAGAAAGAGCAAGAGGTGAACCTGCTTGCCTGGAGTGACCGGCTCCCAGTTTGGAAGAACTGGTGGGCGGTGATGCGGATGAGACAGGGGCTTTGGGATAAAAGGCTTGGGCGATTCGGTCACCTGAGGGTTTGTAACAGGAGAGGGAGGAAACGTGCACCCTGGATTTCAGAGAACAGGTTTCTAACAATTGATAAAGCAGGGAGAGAAGTTCCCAGGGCCAGAGACGGGAAGGGAATGCGAGGCCTCGTGGGAGATGGGAATCTCTATGGCAGGAAACTGATGAATCAGCTGGAATGGGTTCAGTTAGGAAGAACCTGCTGGGTCACATGGGGACCTCAGATGAGCTGAGGTGTGGAGAGGACACCAACAAAACAGGGGAAGGGGCCCGCGGATGGGACACAGCAGGCAGGGCAGGATCTGCAAGGGCAGCCTCTTGGATCACAAAAGGGCCTTTTCTCCTGAGCTGGAACAAGCAGGCCGAGCAAAGAGGGGCTGGCTACCCAGAGCAGACCGTCTGTCACCAGCTCTAAGACAACAGGCGACTCCTGTGGGGGCTGGGCTCTCTCTTCTCTGAGGAGAAGAATGACCTTCCTGCTGAAAAGGTAGAGTAAACTTTAAAGGGCAAAGAGAAGCCCAGCACAGACAAGACAGTGACAGCATTAAGCTGCCCGAATGGATTCAGGTGACAGCTCTAGAACCCTGCACCATGGGCCTGGTGTGGTGGTGTGCACCTGGTCCCAGCTCCCTGGGGGGCTGAGGCGGGAGGATTGCTTGAGCCCAGGAGTTTGAGGCCAGCCTGGGCAACACAGTGAGATCTCATGTCCAATCAATCAATCAATCAATCAAATTGTATCATGAACTAAAAGACCTTATGGGATAGGAGAGTGGCACCTCCACGAACTGTTCCGAGACAATCTGTAGCATCCAGGCACCCAGGAGTAACTGAATAAGGGACCAGAGGAAGGCAAATACAGTACAATTCTTGAATGAGGAAATGACAAGGTAATAAACTTTGATGTCTAGTATCTATAAAATACCAGAATGGCCCCGACCAGGGCCTGCAAAATGTATGATGCCTGGTGGCACATTAGGAGGAGATTGAGTCTGCATTAAACACAGAACCACACTGTGGGAAAGTGATTCTTTTCCATGCAGTGTTTCTGACTGTGCAATGCAGAGAGCTTCGGTTTGGGCCTAGGACAGCTTTAACATTACCTCCATAATATTTTAACTCTATTTTTATATCAGAGTGAGAGTGAGAGAGAGCAGGCCTTAGGTTCACAGCCTGGAAGGCAAGAGCATTTACAATTGAGTAACATCGTTTTGTGGTTTTTATATTTTTACATATATCTTCTATTTATGGCGAGTGATACTGTACTCCCAGTTAAGAAATATCTTTCAAGGAAAATTTATTAAAGCAAATAATGATGAGTCAATTTAAAGAATAATAATAGTAATAAATAATACTACAGTAAAAGAACTACAGTGCAGTCCTGGTAATGATGGTTAAGGTGGCACCTGAATTACTACTATTGCTGCTACTACCAGCTAACATTTATGTAATATTCGTTACGTGCCAAGCACTCTTCCCAGAAAACTACCTGTATTAACTCACTCAACTCCCCCATAGTCCCATGAGCTGAGTGCTATTACTATTCTGTTTTACACAAAGAGGTTTTGTAGTTTTTTTAAGCCGCATAGGTAGGAAGCAGCAGAACCAGGATTTGAACTCAGAAAGTATGGCTTCTTATCCACCACACCACAGAATCAGATTGTTGCAAGCATTTTAGAAACACAGAGGACACTACTGTGAGCCAGCCAGGGCTACCTAAGTTCAAAAAGGGTCCAAGTAACTTCATTTCCTATTAAAGACAAAATTTTTAAAAAATCATTAAAAAACAAAAACAGACAAAAAAGAGACTTCCAAAGAGATCAGGTGATTCCTAGACCTGCTGCACTGTGCTTTCAGCCAAGCTTCTGACGGTCTCTCATGGCAACCAGGTAGACGAGGTAGGGAAACAGCAGGAGACAAGAGCAGAGCCCTGAGGATTAACAACTGCTCCCTGAAGTGTGCTCTCAGCGCTCTAACAGCACTCTAGAAGGAGGTTTCTACTGCCGCTAGAGGATTTAAACATTTTTATCAGTGACTTATAAGAAGTAAAGAGATTCTCATCAAACCTGTGAATGACAAGAAGCTAGGAGTGACAGCCCACGCAAAGAAATAAGAAAAACCCAAAAAAGCTCTCTAAAGGCCGGATCTGAGGGCCGAATCCAACCAGTGATGATGATGATGATGACACAAAACAGCAGCTCGCATTTGCTGGACACACCTGCAGTATGCAGTTCTCTAAGCTTTTTCTATTCATAGGTGTTGCCTCAGTCTTCACAAACCCTTCAAGTGGGTACTATCATCATCTCCGTTTCACATACGAGAATGCTCGGGCTCAGAGAGATTAAGTAACTTGCTCAATGGGAACATGTTTCAAACCCAGACAGTCTGGCTCGGGCATGCTGTAGGAAGGCTCCAAGAGTCAAGGGCATGAGTACAAAAGGGGGAAACTGGCTCAGTGGCAACATCAAGACAAGGCCCACACAATTCCCACTGACCACAGGCTTCAGGGAAGCCGAAAGCTATCCTCAGACATCTGAAGGGGCTTCCCAGAGAGGAGGGGGGAAACTGATTCTGTGTCTTCCTCGCAGCAGAACTAGATGGGGTGGAGGTTAGAAGCAACATGCATTTCAGCTTGATGTGAAGTGTTTTAGCAGAGGAGGGAGCCATCTGTCTGGGACAACACATTTAAAAGCCCTCTGCAATCCAGGAAGCTCTGCAGAATCAGTAGGAATTCTTGCTTTGTTGTTTTGCGTGAGAGGCTAGACTCATTTCCTCAAACATACTGTCCATCCCAATTCCTGTGTTTTCTGATTTTCAACATGGATTCACTTGGCATTCTGAACCACACACTGAGCAGAGACCCTAGGAGGAGGTGGCACCCAGGTCATTCAAAGCAGGTGATTCGAAATTAATTTATATTTGATTTTGGAATCTGTTTCTGAATAAAAGTTTCATAGTCAAGATATCCAGATGTATCCAGGGGTTAGGGACTTCATGAAACAGGTATCCTTGCATACTGACTTTAGTATATAGTCAGTGGTCTGTTTATATGGACCATGGCAGTTACAGAATTTCTTCTACTTTTTACAGCCACTGTTAATGCCACATTGCACATGTTCTTTTAGGACCAGCACCTGTCCTGGGTGGGGGAGGCCACAGCCAGCGAGGGGGTTCTGGGGCAGGGGAGGTGAGGCGGGGAGAATGCCTACTGGCTTCTTACAATGGATCCAAGCCAGGACTGGGCAGGAGGGTTGAGCTTCCCATCATTGGCAGTGTCTACTGTGGCTCTATACAGGAAATTTAGGGTCACACAGTGGCTGGACCAGGAGACACAGAAGACCCTTTCCAGCCCCGAGATTCATGTTCCCCAGAGCATGGTGTGACACTGCACACATGTGAACCGGAACTCAAGCTACTTACCCGCCCTCGCTCTGTGAGAGTCGTCAACATGACGATGAGCGACAACTTCTGATCCCAGACGACTTGCCAAAACTGTGCACAGGTATGTGGCAGGGGGCCCTGAGTGGCAATGTATTTGTTCACAAGGTTAGCAGCAGGAATTTCCATCTGGCAAGAGATTGGTAAGGCATTAGAATCTGTCACTGCCACAGGTAGACAGGGGACTGGATTTTTAACTCTTCTACTTGCTAACTGACATCATACCGGAAGAATATCTCTTCATCAAGACACAGCGAATACGAAAATTCAAAAAAGTTATTTCTAAAAATCCTTGAAAAATATTTAACAATGCTAGCATTAGATCTTTAAGATAAAACTGTATGATACTCAGCAGGCAAAAATCAGATACGTATCTGCAAGATGGCAGAAGAGTTTTAAATGACTTTCATCGCCCTGTTCTAAATATAATCCATACTGGCTATCTGTACTTTGATGCACCAAACCCCACCCCCAAGTCTTTCCCTAGGCAGGGTTTTCTACCAACATTGATTTACATAAAGCATAAACCATACAGGTTTACACCACCAACTCTCATTGCATTTTGCTTTCTACATGGCTTCCAATGCTTGCATCATTTTTTTTTTTTCTTGAGACAGAGTCTCGCTCTGTCGCCCGGGCTAGAGTGCCGTGGCATCAGCCTAGCTCACAGCAACCTCAAACTCCTGGGCTCACTCGATCCTCCTGCCTCAGCTTCCTGAGTAGCTGGGACTACAGGCACATGCCACCACGCCCAGCCCAAGACACCAGAAATGTTGATATGAGGGCCAATGAATCCCACAGAGTTTTGGAATAAGTGGAATTACTGACCAGACTAATTTTTATTAGAGCAGTTCTTGATATTTTGCTATGACCTGAGAACCTAATCTTAGAAATCACATGTCTGTTTAGATCAGGGATTGGCAGACTGTGTGTGGCCTTAAGGCCAGACCTACTTGCCACCTTGAAAGCTAATAGTGGTTTTTAATATTTTTAAGTGGTTACATTTCAAAATGTAAAGACCAAATATTTACTATCTGGCCAGCTACAGAAAAAGTTTGCTGACCCGGGTTTAGAGGAAGAAACTAAAGTTTAGAGAGGCCAATTAAGTTGCTCAAGATACATTTTCGGAGAGGGAACAAATGCTTTCCCCACAACACGTGAAAACTTTCACTTTTTCGTTTTTCTTTATTTGTACAGAGGAGGTTTT
Organism: Cheirogaleus medius; assembly: GCA_008086735.1. Lineage (NCBI taxonomy): Eukaryota > Metazoa > Chordata > Mammalia > Primates > Cheirogaleidae > Cheirogaleus > Cheirogaleus medius. The sequence continues at coordinate 16,123,086 of VBSM01003204.1, read as the reverse complement.
ATTTTTCTTTTTAGGCAGGATGGCACTAATAACGTGGAGAAAAATATGGAAAAGTTACAAACATACCACTGGCAAAAATCAACACCTAAATGACAGCAGCCCAATACAGAGGCGCGTGGATGACGGAATTAGAAACACAGAATGTTTGGGTTCCATCTTCCGTTAGCTTTGTGACTTTTGAAATTATTTACCCTCTCCAAACCTTAGTTTTCTCCTCTGTAAAAGGAGACTATTCTGCCTCCCCTCGAACGGCTGCCGTGGTGCTAAAACGAGGCAGTGAACAGGAAGGCACTCTGTTGACCACAAAGCGCCACACCAGCTGTCATTGTCCTCGTTACGGTGATGAATGTGCTCTTTCTTAGCACCCAGCATCCTGACTTACGTTCACATAACTCGCATTAATATAATCTTCATTTCCCTGCAGTAATACCCGGGTAGTGTCATCTGTGGGGGAGAGAAAAATTGACCAATTACTCCGAGCATTATTTTGATCATTCCAAGGGAACAAGGGTTCGGTTCCCAGCCCCCTCTGCGGCTCTTGCTCATTAGCATAGGCACTAGTCTCCAACTGTTCTCAGTCTGAAATGGCTGCAATAAAGACGGTGGTGTTTACAGACACGCTGAAAATCATTCCAGAAGACCAGACAATCTGTTTTAAAAAGGGAAACATTATCTCAGTGCAGGGGGCGGGGCGGGGAAGAAGCATTCATGCCGGATACTCACATGGTAGCACATCTTTATATCGGTTTTTGTCCAAATTTTGAGGCAGCTTTGCAAACGTGATGGCTAAACCTGGCTTCTTTCTGTAGAGTTGCTATGTGACAAAGAGAGGAAAAAAAGTCATTGCAAAAAACAGCTATGAAGGAAGTGTGAAAACATACTTTATCATTTGCTGTACCAACATCTTAACATTTTAAAGTGATTATCTGTTATAGATTAAAAGAAAATCTTCCCAGTAAGAATTCCACAAGAAACTGACTAAATTCTTTAATCATTTTTTTAAAATTTGAGGATCTTTAGGGGAAAAAAAGTCAGAGCAAGGGGTCTGAATCACAGATAATGGATCATGGTAAGTAAAAGCTTATCTTTATGACAATTATTTGACAAACGCTAGAAGTAGAGGGGAAAAAAAGAATTCTGACTCAAAATTAAATGGAAATCATCTAAATTAGTCTACAGCCATTTCGCTCCAATTTAATGCAGTGAACCACATCCTTTGCTTAAGAACAAGAGTATTTCATTCACACTTCAGAAGTCTATTTCCACAGTAAAAACATTTATCCCAATACATACTAAACTTCATTTAAAAAGGTATTTCCCTATACATTTAATCACTACCAAAAAATTCAAATAAAGCAATCTTTGCATTTGCATAAGCATATTTTAGACACATTTGTACAGTACCTGACAGAATTTTCACAACAGCCCTGTGAGAGGTATTAATAGTATTCTTATTATGCAAGGGAAAGCCAGAGGTTAGATGCTTTGCTCAAGATCATAAACAAAAGGATAAACTCAGATCTAACTCCAAGTTAGATTGTGTTTTGTTTTTTATATAACTCCTCCCCCCCCAAGCCCTTTTACCATAAATTTCCGTAAACTCTATGGGAATTTAAAGATACAACTTTTCTTAAATGTTGGAAGTGATCTATGGGGTTTTTTTTGGTAGAAAATTTAGACTAATATAAAGAAAAGAAAGTATCAGTAATTTCACAATCCTGAGATGATCTTTTCATATATTTTCCCTAGCTGTTTTTTTTTGAGACAGGGTCTTACTCTGTTGTCCAGGCTGGAGTGTAGTGGCACCATCATAGCTCACTGCAGCCTGACTCCTGATCTCAAGCAATCCTCCCACCTCAGCTTCCCAATGTGCTACATATAATACACTGATCTATTACATTTTTAACAAAACAAAAACAAAATACGAAATTGAACTACACATTGGCACTTTCCATACTATGTTCTAGGCAACCCAAGCATACTAAAAGAAGATAATAGGTATTCCTTAGAAAAAGTTTCAAAGTCAAGAAATTTGGGAAATACTTATGTTCTATGAATCTCCAACAGGAGAGGCATAAGCTTAATTCTGATCAGCTGAGCATCTGTCCAGCTAATCTGGCCATGGGAGATCTCAGCATCTTATAAGGAGTGTTCTGGGAAATATTACCACAATTGAAAAGCTTGTTTCTTTTTACTTATTATACAGTGTCTATTTTCACATGTCATTAGACTCTACAAATGTGATTTTTAATGGCTCAATAATCTAGTTTACTATAATTTTGTAACTTCTACCCTAATTTCTCATAAGGCTGTTTTCAATTTTTTTCATTCTTATAAATTTCTAAGAACAGAATTACTGCATCAAAGCCTATTTTTAAGGATTTTGACACATACAATCAAGTTGCCCAACAAGGATGTATGTATGAAATGGTTAGTTCACCAAACTTTGGCCAACATCCTCAACTAAGATGTCTTTGTAATTTGGTTTTTTTTTTGAGACAGAGTCTCACTCTGTTGCCCTGGCTAGAGTGCCATGGCGTCAGCCTAGCTCACAGCAACCTCAACCTCCTGGGCTCAAGTGATCCTCCTGCCTCAGCCTCCCAAGTAGCTGGGACTACAGGCATACGCCACCATGCCTGGCTAATTTTTTCTATATATTTTTAGTTGGCCAATTAATTTCTTTCTATTTTTTAGTAGAGACAGGGTCTCGCTCTTGCTCAGGCTGGTTTTGAACTCCTGACCTTGAGCGATCCACCTGCCTTGGCCTCCCAGAGTGCTAGGATAGGTGTCTTTGTAATTTGAATAGGGAGGTTGAACATTATTTTTGCCCCTATATTTTTACAAATTGTGTTGTTTTGTAAATTTGCTTCTGTTAGTCTGTTTTTCTCTTATTAAATAAACAAATTGCACAGAACTCCCCAGAAAAGAATATGGAGATCTCTAGTCATCATAATAGTGCCATATCTTACACATTTACCAAATGTTTAGAATTTCCAAACACTCCAAGAGCTCAGCTACTCATCACTTTTACAGTTTCAGTTCATAACAATCAGGTAGCTGTTGAAAAACTTCTCAAATATCTTCAGGCTTTAACAGACTGTGAATTCATTTTAGGAATAAACTCATGCTTTATTGGAGGTTTCCATGTGACTTTGGTGGAAGTAGGACATCTTGAGTTGGTCAAATTGACCTAAATAGCATTTCAGTTCTAAATGATTAGGTGAATATGCAATTAAATGAATATAATCAGTATAGCTAACCTGGTGGTAAAAAGAGATTTCTTTTCTTTAAATAACAAAAATGTAAATGCAATCAACTTGAGAAGGTCTCCCAGAAAAGCACAGATATAGCAAAAGGCTTTAATTACCACAAGATTTTAAATGTATCTCAGCAGTAATGATCCACTGATAGGATTGTAAAGTACTAAAATAAACTTTTTAAAAACTACTATGGCAGCATTTAAACAATTTTAAAATGTGCACACTCTGGGCTTTATCCAACAGAAATACATAAAGATACATGACAATGAAATTTATCTGCAGCAAAATATTTATTCAGAGAAAATCAGAAAAAGCCTGAATACTCCTTAATAAGGAGAAGTGTTGGCTCAAATTAGAGTACAGTCATATCACAAAATTCTGTGCAAGTAATAAAAATATGATAGAATAAAAGTACAGATTTGGAAGGAAGTCCATTTATCTACTTTTTTAGCAAAAAATTCAAGTTATTGAATAATATATACAATGATGATCCTATTTATATATTAGTACACACAGTATGTATAATGTATAATATATACACACAATTCTCTGTGTGCACTCAAGTGTATGTATATGTATAAAATACATTTTTATGAGCAATGTATGGAACAAGTATGGAATGATACACACCAAACTGTTATTTATAAATTATAACTAAGAGGAAGAAACCACAGGGGATCGGGGGCAGGAGACTATTAATTTTACTTTAGTTATTTCTGAATTATTAAAACAAGAAATTTTTTTTTTTTGAGACAGGGTCTTGCTCTATCACCCAGGCTGGAGTGCAGTGACACAATCATAGCTCACTGCAACCTTGAACTCCTGGGCTCAAGTGATCTTCCTGCCTCAGCTGCCGAGCAGCTGGGAGTACAGGTGCTTGCCACCCTGCCCAGCTAATTTTTTAAACATTTTTTTGTAGAGACGGCATTGCGCTATATTGCCCAGGTTGGTCTCGAACTCCTGTCCTCAAGTGATCCTCCCACTTTGGCCTCACACAGTGCTGGGATTACAAGTGTGAGCCACCGTACCTGGCCAAGAACTATTATTTTTAAATTTCAAATGACTGAAGTGAGAAAAACAAATATAACAAAAGCAAGTTATAAAAATAAAAAATAGAAAATTTTTACAAAAAGCTGGGTAAACAAATCAAAGTTTAAGATTTTTTTTTTTTGCATCTGTGAGGTTTGACAACGCACACATTTATGTCTGCTTTGCAAGGGCTAACGCTGAATAGGACTGACACAATTCAGTAGAAACAGGATTCAAACACTGAGTTTCTAAAGTGTTAAGAGTTGGTTTTTGAGTTCCTTTAATTTGTCGCCTCTTCTCCAGACCTCGTGGGATGTTTGGCAGGCTGAGTATGAAAACACTGTGCCAAGAAGGGGGTGGTACCGGGTGGAAAGTGATGTGCTGGGGACACAGGCTTGTCATTTTGGAAAGGTCAGGATGGAAGGGCATGAGTTAAGGCTTTATGATATTGGCTAGAATTTGAGACAACGCTTTTAAAGGAAATATTTGTTGGAAAAGTGACGATTTGCTTTGGTTATTCCTGGGCTGAAGGTGTGTGAGGAATACAAGATCTCCCTTAAATTCTGCCTAGAATGGGAGCAACGAAGAGGCTGAGAGACAGTGTCACAGGGACAAAGGATTATAAAAACGACTTAGTTTTATGAAAAACCATTAATTTTTTATGTTGGGGAATACTTGTCCTCATCCTATCAGTGTAGTTATAAGAAGCTCTGGAACTAAGGGTAAATTATTTAAAAAAATGGGCTGAGAGGGGTTGCTAAAGAACAACTATTTAAATTACAGTATCAATATCACTTGCTCTGGCCTCCAAAGACTAGAACCTGAACGGTGGGAGCTGACGCTCTCCAACGCAGTACGGGTGGGATGGATCAGAAGACATGGTTTTGAACTAGTTCAAACATTTCTTCTTCGCATAAGTCATCTATGGGCATCGGGAGATGACTGTGATCTCCTTGCTCAACCAAAGATGTGAAATCTCATCACATCTCTCACGTGAGGGCTTCAGACACCTGCTGGCTGCACCAGAGGATGCGGGCACGGACTGGCAGAGCAGAAGGAAGAATCCCGTCAACTCTATGAACAGATGAAGGGGGGATTCTTACGGGAATTCTTGAAGGCTAAGAACCCAAGAAAGGGGATGAAAAGCAAGGAAGAAGGAAAAGAAAGGCAGGTGGGGAGTTGAGGGGATCACAGTTAAGAAGAGAGCAGTTTGGTGTGTATCAAAAAAAATCATTCCATACCTGTTCCATACGTTGCTCATGCAAATGTATTTTATACATGTGCACATAAGCAGAAGCAGATCCCCTTTCAGGTCCTCAACGATAACCCAGAGCAAGGAAAACGTCAGGGCAACGGCTTTTGGCATGGCCATGTCCCATCTGCTTCCTGCATCAACCACTATGCTGCTATCCTGGCGAAGCTGGGCATCTGTTCCATTCACCACCATAATCCCCGGCCAGCATTGTGCCTGGCACATTGAAGGTGCTGGATAAAAATTTGAAAGAATAATGGGATCTGCTGCTTTCAAAAGGGGGTGCAAATAGTGTAATAGAGCATGATGAGACAGTTTCAAAGTAGTTTCAGCTTTCTTAGACATGGTGCCATGTAATTAAGCTAAGGGTAACCTGTGTTTTATAAAGACCCTGCCCGGGAGGTTGTTTTCCTAGTACTACTTGGTAGACACATTAACAATGCACTACTCAAGGGCAGCTTGTCCACAATGGGGACATCCCTTTTCCTTTGTACCTGTCCCAGCCAGGGTGCAAGAGCCACTGTCTAGCGGGGTCCTCTACCTACCTTCCCATAAAGGTTTGCGGAATTGAAATTGTTGCTCGTAACTTTGGAACCTTCAACAGTGTGCTTGCATAGTCCCCCATGTGGATTTTAGTCCCAGATGCAGATTCCACTGCTGGCACACTTAAGTATTCTCGCCTTTCACAGGTAGAGACACAATAGCAAGTTGGGGCGGCATCTCCCTGAAGTGGGCCCCTGGCACTTGAAATGTGAAAGCTGCACACATGGCCACTCCAAAGAGCCCGGGCTGCTCTGTGTATCCCTGACACGTTACACGGACAATGTTTTCCTTTCTTAAAAAAAAGAAAAAAGAGACTATTTGGAAAATTTTTAAATGCATTCTTTTCAGGGATGGGTTCTAATTTTGAAGGTACGATAGCTCTCACTAATTTCTACATGTGCCAATTTAAACCTCTCATAATGTTTTCAGCTATCTTTGCCTTTCCACATGCAACTTTTATAATTATCACAGGGGCCAGTGAGCTACTTGTTTTGACACTAACGGAACTTTCCTATAATGGGCAATATAGGAAAAACCAGGGGTCAGAAGAGAGAAGATGGTTTCTGGCTTTGGTAAAGATGGGTGATGCTGAAGTGGAGGGACTCCGACTCTGCCATGACCTTCGGTGGTCTCTTGTAGTATTCCTCGTTTTCTATCAAGCAAATCCCATGGGTCTTCAGAGGGGTCTTAACTAACAGTGGGCAAGGAGACAGGGAAGTTGCAAGTCACCTGGTCACTGGATGAGAATGGACACTGGGTCCTTTGCTGGGAAGCTGGTTCTCGAATAAAGGATAAGTCTGCATCATCACTTGGCTTTTATCCAGGGGAGTCTATTCCAAACGCATATCCCGTCTTTTGCTTAGATGGAAACTTCAACTCAGAGTAAGCCGCAAGTTATTCTCAAGAAGGAGCAAACCTGTGGCTGAACCGATGGACTCCTTGAAGGAAGAGAGCATCCTGGAGGTGGTAATGGACTTTGGAAAGAGGATACCCTGCCTCGGTTGAACAAAGCAGAACACTAAAGCAGCTTGAGGCCAACACAAATGCTGCCAAACTGCTCCCACTGAAGTGGCTTATGGTGTCACTACTGAAGGGAAGGGTTAACCCAGACGCTGGGTGAATTGCTGCCAATGGTTAGATTTTTAACATATACCCTAATCCTAGCTCTCTATCTCCAACCAGGTGTGTGACACAGGGAAAGTCCCTCTGCCTCTCTGAACCTCGTTTTCTCCATCTATAAAAGTGCGCTCCTAATGATTCTGGCCACATCTCTTTCACAGAACTGTTGTGAGAGTCAACAGAGACAACATATGTGAACCACACTTGGTAGATTCCAAAGTGCTGCAGAAATGCTAATTATTATCAAGCGTGATTTTATTACAGCTGGGACCAAATGCTTTCTGGAACACATTTGTGTTTGTTTATTGAAAGCCATGGGAAGGATGGGGGGATTCCCTTAATGAAGAATGCTTCAAAGCCAGCTTCGCTGGAAACCAGCTCTCCATCGCAGGAGGAATTCCATCGTGGCTCGGCTACCCCGGGGGCAGGCCCTTTGTGTCATGGCGAGGGTAGCCACTGCAGACCTTGCTGGGGACCAGCCCTTCTTCCTGCTCCTGTCCAGAGCACACCCCTATCAACTGAGCTGCCCAACCGGCGATACCACTGGGGGAGCAGGTGGAGAACTGGAACAGTCAGGACTCGAGTCAGACAGCCCGGGTTCCAAACCCAGCGCGACACGATCACTTCTTGTGTGGAGACTGGACATGTTCTTTAGGCTCTTGGAGCCTCTCTTTGCTCATAAATAACAATAGCTGTTATTTCTTATGGGACTTTTACCAGGTACCAGACAACGCATTAAGTATCTCATCTGACCCTTACAATCAACCCACGAGATACTCAATTTCTAGATGGGGAAACAGAGGGGCCACAGCTGCCTGAGGTCACACAGGAAGTGAGGGGTGGCTCCACCCAGGATTTAAAGTCAGTCTGGCTCCATGCGGCTAAACAGCCTCTCATATCTTTTCTAGCTCTGAGGTTCTACTACTATAATCCACAGATCAACAGCATTTTGTAGTTTTCAAATGGTAGTTAATAGAACAAGCTCTTGGGTTAGCCTGCTTGGGTTCCAATCAGGCTCTGCCATTTACCGTGAGACTTTGGAGAGTTCACTTAATCTGCCTGAGACTCTGCTCCTTCATCTCTATGATGGGGTAATGACAGAAGAATGACAGAAGAATGACAGAAGAATTACAGAAGATGCCCTTTAAAGCCCTTTGCACATAGTAAGTGCTCATTAAAGCTTTTCTTTCATATTAGCTTCCTGTTTGATCTGGTTTCCTTTGGTATTCCTCTCCTCTGGCAGCGCTGTAAGACATCTCCCCCCAGCCTGTAACAGTGGTTTTCATGTGATGTTCCACTTAGCCTAGGCTTCCTTGGGACCATGCTCTGTGGATCCCATTGGCTCCATCACAGAGCAGATCTGCTTTCATCTGTCTGTATTTTAGAAGTCTACAAAAGATCTTATTTAAAAAGAAGGGTTTACTACTTAATTTCAAGGAAGTGTATAAACTAAATGAAGGAAACATATAGGCACTAAAATGTAACCCGAAAACGTGTGTGCTCCCCGTTTCCTATGCTATATTGTCTCACTGTGCCCTCCAAAGATGAGACGCACGATGGATAGCAGTGGGATTCCGGTTCTGGTTCCACCTTCACCTCTCATCCTCTGGGTCAGCTTGTGCATAAAACCCTCCGGTGATCTCGTTAAAAGTACCAATATCTGGGTCCCATCCCAGCAGGGCTGATGCAGTAGCTGTGGGCTGTGACCTAGTTTAACAAGCTCCCCAGGTGATTTCCATACAAGTGGTCAGAGGGTCACCCTTTGAGAAATGCTATTCAAAACACAGGTAGGGGACAGGGTGGGTACTTCTCTCTAAAGTCTTTTTACAACTTCCTAAAAAGTTGATGAACACTTTTTAAGGAACATCTTTTGTGGGATTCCCATATGTAAAAAACACATCAAAGTGCACCCACCTGAGTGGAGTGAAGGCGGTTTCATGGAGCACCATTTACCACTAGGGCTGAGTGTTTCCTTAGCAAGAGCCCACAGCGCCTCCTTGTGGGTTATCTGGCCTACTGGAAATAGCTCTCACTGGGCTGAAGGTCTCCTGTCACCTGCAGACATCTCCCTGGACTGTTCACCCCAGGTGGGTCAGTTTCCTTGTGCTACCTGACACCCTGTGAGCTTCGTCTGCATTCAGGCCCAGACTTTCCTGGAACACTCCCTGCCATGCTTAATCTCATTCCTCTTTTATTAACCCCATAGCTCACCCCAGAAGACCTCCTCCTGGAACCCTCTCACCTCCACTTGCTACAGAACATACACACTGTATAATAAAATCTTAGCCTTTTTGGTGTTTATCTGTTTCTGGGACTCATGGACCTACCCCCCAAGTATACTAAAATTAGACTGTAAGCTCCTTGGGGCCAGCAGCTCCCTTCGCCTTTCCTCATCTAGTGTTCAGCACACGGTAAATACCTGAGGACACAGTCAATAAATGAATGAATGAACTCACAGTGTCTTTCCCATCCCCCCCAAAACCAAAACCAAAAAAAGAATAAAACTGATACAGTTTTGTGACTGACTGGCTTTTAAGTTCTTCCTTGTTTCAATTATTTCGGAGAGTGTGTAAAAACTATGAATGAGTTTTATTGTTTAAAATATATATTTCCTTTTTGTTGTTTTTTAAGAGAGGGTCTCATTCTGTCACCCAGGCTGAAGTGCAGTGGCACGATCTCTGCAGCCTCGAAATCCTGGGCTGAAGGATCCTCTCACCTCAGCCTTCTAAGTAGCTGGGACAACAGGTATGCACCACCATGCCTGGCTAAGTTTTTAATTTTTTGTAGAGACAGGGTCTCGCTATGTTGTCCAGGCTGGTCTCGAACTCTTGGCCTCAAGCAATCCTCCTGCCTTGGCCTCCCACAGTGCTGGGATTACAGGCATGAGCCACTGCACCCAGCCTAAAAATGTATATTTCAATTGTGACCCTCTTTGCAAGGCAAGGCCAGAGAAGATAATCTCTACATTTTTTTTTAAGCCATAAGCCTACATAGCCTCCTGTAGGCCCCTGAAAAAAATGACTATTTCCCGTTGTAGAATATTCAGTATTCTACCCAGGAAATTATATTGTTACTATCCTCTTATCCAGATTTCATTTCCACAAGATACAAATTTAATTTTTATTTTATATAATCTGTCAAGGTGGTTAATTAAAAGTTTTAAATTCCCTATTGATTTTTGGGGGGGGCAGGAGTCAATTACCTTTCCTTTTTGACTTGTGGGTTTTGTTTTCTACCGCTGTTCAATACACATTGCACTAATATATTTTCACATTCTCTACCTTACACTGTTATAAAATAGACCTTACATTCAAAGCCTTCTGCTTTGCATTCCTTTTTGTTCAATATTCACAGACACGTGCTTTCCTGAATCCCTGTGCAGTCACATACATTTGATAAACTTCTGAGTTTTGCTTCTGTGTCTTTTTCCTTTATGTGCTTTTCTAATAAATAATGCATCGCCGATTTCTGTTTCCGAGTCCCATCTGAGACTCTCTTCTGCATTTATGAACCCAGACTGCATGTTATTTTTAATCATGATCTATTTTCTTCTATTGGCCTATTTTACACTTCTTTGTGCTCTTTCTTCTACTATCTTTGATTGCAGGAACTATTCTGTTTTCTTCTGCTTTTAAATAAATTTGGAAGATGAACACGTTCTACTTTAATTCTGTTAGGGATCAGTGAATCTGACTTAAAACCTGAGTCTCCTTTGGTCCTCCTTGGTTTGGTACAAAGTCTGTGCGCCTGTGTCAGCTGTCTCAGGCCTAGGGATCCCAGGTCCCTCCTGGGGAGGATGGGTCTGACTTTGGTTTCCACTCACATTTATAGGGTGCTGGGGGACTTTTGAGGGCAAGATGCTATTGCCTGCATGGGGTGACACCACTGCTCCAAATTACAGGGTGCAGCTGGGGGCTCCTTCATCACCCCTGGGCTGCTCACCCGCACCACGCTCCACTACCTTCCACTGCTGAGAGCCTCGAGCTTTTGTGTTGTCAGCCGAGTACGCTCACTCCCTCCTCCTTCATTTCTGACGCGTTTCTCCACGACTACGGAGCGTTACTAGATGAGAAGGTGAGTCAGAGTTCAGCGACAGGAGCCCTGCTTGCTGCTGTGAGCACCCTCTCAGGCTCAGAGCTCTGCCTGCTGCTCCGCTGACCATTTTAGGTTTGTGAAACACACCATCATCTCGACTGAGGAAACGAGGTCTTGTGTCTCTGCTGAGTGGCAGCGGGACAGACAGCCCCACTGGGAAAGTGGCGGTGGCCCAGGCCGCAAGACTCAGCCCAGGGCGGGAGGCTCTTACCTCAAACTGGATCAGCACCGTCCCGCTTTCGAGGCCCTTCTTCAGCTGTTCCATGGATCCTTCCAGAGTGTCCCCGCCCTCTGCACACATGGGGAAGATGGCCGTGGGGAACAGCTGGGTCAGTTCATCCTCAGATTTGATGTCGGCGAACGAATGGACAGCTGTAATGTACGAGAGCGTGTGTCTGCCTTTGCGTAGCAACACCCTGGTTTATCAGTTTTCCCTCAAACCAATCGCACTTACGACACCTGAATGAAGATGGTTTAAAACAGCTTATTAAATGATTAAGCACACGGTAATCATTTTTACCAAAGACACTACTTCTACGTGAATGATTCAATATGTGTTAATTACATAAAATGACATGCTGATCTTTCTGGTTAGTTTTAAATGATGGTGTTTAGGACTCAGAGGCTTTTGCCCAAGGTAAGGGAAAAGGAAAGAATGTTTTTAAAGAATTCATGTTTTCTTAACTTGCTCTCTCTGACCTGGATAAGTTTCTACCCATCCCAACTCCGCCTTCCTCCTCGCCTCCTTCACTTATATCCTTAAAATGGGCATTTTCCCAGGCATTGGGGTGAAGCCCCAAGCTCTCTGTGTGACACCATCATTTCTGAGAGCTCGATCTCCAACTCAAGGCCACTTCTACATGGGAGGCTCCCGAGTTTGTATCTCTAGTCCTGACATCTCCTCTGTGCTTCAGCCCTACTTCTTTAGTACAAATTATCTCTTTACATCAAACTCAACAAAGGTAAAAACAATCCTAGACCCCCCCTCCTCTCCCACCCTGCACAATACTTCCACTTCACTTGCCTGTGTCTGTCTGTTGTCCCTTCCTTCTTTAGTCTCTTCAATTGGGAACTTGGGGATCATTTCTGAGTTTTGCCTTTTCACTCGGAAGTCACTCCCTTACTCAAAAGCCTTCAGTGGCTCCTGACTGCCTCCAAGGTAACAGGAAAGAAGGAAACTAACAACTTTGGAGCTTCCCTACTTAGTTGAATTGAATCATTACAATTCTGAATCTGCGGTAGTTATCCCATTTCATAGATGAGGAAACGGACTCTTGGACAGAGCAAATCGTTTGTCTGCCCGAAATGCCCCAGCAGCCTGTCAGGGTGGAACAGGGAGTTCGGTCCAAGTCTTTCTCACTTGGCCACATTCTTTTCACTGACTGTGGCAGCTCAGCTCTTCTTCTGCTACTTTTGTGACCTGTGTCATCTGTTACTGATAATTTATCACTTTTCCTTCAATCGATTCACGTTTTTTACTTACATGTTTATTTTTGGTTTTCCTCACCTCCAACAGGCGCCCGCCCCACTGGCCGTGGTGGAGGCCTCTCTTGCCGGCCGCAAGGCCCAGCACGCCACAGGGCGCACCTGTGTGACGCGGAGGCCTGCTCTATCACAGCACCCATCCCTTCGGTCCCATTATCCTCTGGCCTCACCACTCGCACGGCAGTGGGGCAACTCACTTCACCTCTTGGTGACACGGTTTCTCCATGTTCTCACTTAGAGATAATAATACTAACCTTTCTGGAAAGTTACGAGGGTTGAAGAAGATAATGACGTGAAGCAATCAGTATAGCTCGAGGCACTTCACTGGCATATGCGCCAGTTGTTACTGGACACCTACTGTGTGCCAAGCACAGTGCTGGGATTTACAAGGGGTGGGGAGGCGGGAGGGGGAGGGGTAGGCATCCGGAGAGATCCAGAGAGGCCTTGAAGAGTAGGTGGGATCAGAGCTGTCCCCAGGCAGCCCTGGGCTGGGTTCTCTTGGGAGAGAGCTGGGGCAGGAAAGCCGTGACACGGGGTGGGGGGCTGAGTCTGCACGGGAGGTCAGAGCAGAGATGCGAGGCCAGGGCTTTGCAGTCACATCCTGCATTTACCTCCAGTACTTTAAACCTGGGCAGGAGGCTTCAAGGGACTAGGCTTGTTATTTCATAACAACAACAATAGTAATGCTGTGCAACAGAGATCACACTTCAAACACCGTCCCCTCATCGGGCAGCACCCTACCTGGGGTGACAGAGTAAGACTCTGCCTCAAAAAACAAAACAAAAAAAACCCCATATGAATAAAATATAACCTGATCCTCTGAGAAAGGGCTGAAAATGCAAATGTCTGCAGGGCCACGCAGCTGAGAGAGGTGCGTGATGTGGCCGCGCTGGGCCTGGAGGCTCACGTCCCGGTAAAGCACATGGGTGGGAGGGTGCTGCCCCCTCCGGAATTCTGGCCTCAATGGGCCAGGCCCCGTGTGGGCAGATCCTCACATTTTCAACCAAGAGGCAAGATGTCACAGTTATTATGTGAAAATTCTTAATTTTCAAATGTTGGCTACAAATTCAACAGTTTCGAAGATACAGAACAGGTTGGACAAGGCCCTGCTTTGCTAAGGCAGTGTCCCTGTGGCTCCTCCCCCCGCAGGTGGCCATTACCTCTCCTCCGGATCACCAAGGCCAGCTCCCTTGAGTGGGACTCCCGGCTGGCTTTGATGAACATCACCACTTGGTCGTGGGTGTGCTCCGAGATGTCCCGGCCATTGATTAGCACGATTTGATCCCCTTCGTTCAGCTTAGGAATGCAGGTGTCTGCCTGGGAGGAGGGGAAAAGCGAGTTTCTTCTGTTACCATAACACAGTCCTCCCCGGGAGGAAGGCTGAGTGCTCCGCTCCCAGACACCTGAGACCACAGCCGAGCTCGCCTTTTCTCCCTCAGGGATTATTGTCATTATTTTTACATCCACTGCTAGCTGGTTGTGAGATTTTAAAGAAGTGCTGCTCAGAATGCAAGTGAGGAAACATTTCAGGATAAGGCTAAGAAAATTACTGAAGCCGCTTCTCTACGGTAGCCCACCCTCGCTTGTTATGGTACGGTAATGACTCGGGTGGCTGCAATCCTTTGTTTTCTGGACGTACTGTTAGAAAATGATTTGGCAGCTGGACATGAGTATCTATCTTGCAGTGGAGAAAGCCTTTGTAACACCGAAGGCAGAAACCATTATGGAGAGAAGCAGTGAACTGAATGGTATAGGAATGAAAGCTATCTTCGGTTAGAGAAACCATAAACAGCAGCAGGAGGTAAACTGCAACCTGAAGGTCAACTTAAGAGTAAAATCCCAAAATCGTTCCCTCTTAGGAGGCACAGAGACTCCTTGATGCTCTACAGCTTTAAGAAAAGCAAATGATCAAGAGATAAGTATGGAAGGTGATGGATATGCTAATGAGTTTGACTGAAGTAGCCATTTCTCTATGCATATATATAGCAAAACATGTTGTACACCTTAAATATACACAATTAAAAAATTAAAAAGAATAAAAAAAGCAAATGATCTCCTTAGGAGGCCTAAACAGAGGTTTGAGGGGGTGGCGCTGGCGGCGAGACAGTGAGAAGAGGCACAGGGTCCATGTTCCCACTCACAGTGAGCAGAGCAGCAGACGCTATGCCTCAGTTTCCTTCTCTTGAGCAGTGCTTCTCAAAACTGAATGTGCACATGAATCACTCAAGGATTTTGTTAAAAATGAGAATTCTGGTTCGGTAGGTCTAGGCTGGGGCCAGAGTCTGCATTTTTAACAGGGTCCCAGGTGGTACCGGTGCTGCAGCTTTGGAGACTACACTGAGCAGCAAGGTTCTAGAACACACGGATCTCATCAGGGATCCTTTCTTCCCAGCTGAATGTGTGCATTTACACACGTTCTCTGCTGCCGGCAAACACAGAAACAGGACACAGAAAGAAACACCTGTTAGATTTAGGGGACAAAAAACAAGGGAAATAAGAGGAACAGGTTTACTTACAGGTGACTCTGGGTTTATCCTTGATACCACTAGAGGCATCTTTTGATCCACTCCTCCCTATAAACATTTTAAAGTAAAAAAACACGTGAGTCGTTCACAGCAACAAAGACATGCAGATACCAATAAATGAGAATCTTCTGGCCTCAAACTTCATCATGACCTATTCAAATCACACACGCTTTCAGAAATAGGGGGCAAGTTCCTGACCCCTCTGAGCTAGGGGGTTAAGCAGAGTAACTCTGTTCAGAATCCTGCCTCTGCCATCCCCATACTCCATGAACTAAAGACGCACTTGGAGCAGGCAGCTCCTTTTAAAAAATGCAAACACCCCCAGGAAAAGGACTCCACAAGCACATTTTCTAAGTGCTGCCGGAAAAGGGAACTTGCAGTGGAGGCGAGTGAGGCCTTGGAAAAGGTCACATGCTATGAACTCGTCTGGCCCCTGAGTCTCAGCAGGGCTGCTGGGGTAGAAGAGAGGGTGTGCACGATAGCAGCTGGGGGGTGGGCAGCAGAGACCACCTGCCCTCAATCTGTTCTGGAACAGAGGTGGATAAAATTTCTGTAAAGGGCCACAGAGGCTTTGTGTTGCAACTTCTCAACTCTGCCACCAGAGTGCCAAAACAGCCATTAACCCTGTGGTCCCCAAGCCCCGGGCCTTGGCCTGGTACCAGGGTTAGGAACCGGCCTGGCCTCGAATCACCGCCTGAGCTCCACCTCTGCCTCCTCCCACAAGCCCCCCGCCAACCCCTGACCCCACTGTCTGTGGAGAAATTGTCTTCCATGAAACCGGTCCCTGGTGCCAAAAAGGTTGGGGACTGGTGCACAAACCCACCTGTAAATGAATGGGTGTGGCTGTTCCAATAAAACTATTTACAAAAACAGGTGGGATCTGGCCTACGGGCATGGTTTGCAGACCTTGCTTAGCGGTGTCAGAGGTGGATGGTGACCCTGCACCCTGAACTGCTTTATCAGCTTTCCCAAGGCTGCAGGGTTCTCTAATAATCCTCCTCAAGCAGGTAGATCTGTTTGCCAACCATGCATCCTCATCTCTCTGAGCCTCGGTATTCATCTACAAAATGGGTTTGAAAATACCGACCTCACCACTCATTATAGGAACTCAATAATGCGATAAATCTTGTGCACAGCAAGTGCCAAGCACAGAGCAGGCACTTGGCAGTTGCTAAGGCCATATTAAAAAAACTTCTAATTCTGAAGGCTGAGCCAATTTCCTTGTGTAGCTTAGGTATGCAGCACATTTCTAATGGAAATTAAAAATTAATCTAAAGATTGCTTCATAGCATAAAACTTCTTCATAAATATACAACAACATACCTTAAGGTTAAATCCAAATTTTCCATCTTCATCTGGTGTGATACGGATCAAGACTAAGTAGCCATCACCATTATTATCATTCTGGAAAACATTTTAAAGTGGTCATTTACTTCCCTCTCCAGCTGTTGGTAATAAGATATTTTCTTTTAGTCATAACTACTTAGTTGCCCACAGGGGAGGGGAGGGGAAGCCTGGGTGGGTCACCTGGAGACTCCTGAGCCACAGGCCCTGTGCTCGCTCACCTTGTCGCAGTAGTACTGGCTGGCATCCTCGGTGGAGCCCCCCTTGGTCACCCTGTGGTAGTCCTCTAAGAACTGCTGATCGACGCCGTCAGGTGAGCAGGAGCCTGGAGCATTTGAAGATGGAGACACAGAACTGGATGACTTCTGGGTCAGGCAGCTTTGTGCTGGATTGTTCTCGGATAAACTCCTTCATCATGGGGAAGGAGGAGATATTTTAATAACTGGGTTAATATTTTATTAGAGTAAACATTACTGACTCTTGGCGTCTGGCAGCTCAGGGTTGGCCGTATCCCTGGAAACTTAAGAGAGCTGCAAAGGTCACCCTCGGGGACTGGGCACACCCAGAGTCCACCGGCCACTCCTGCCCTCGTCTGGCCCAAGCATCTTCACGTTTGGTTTTAGGACAAAGGGACAGGAAGCAGGGCAGATCCAGGTCCCTTTCCGGCTGCTTTAGAAGGGTGACTGGGAAACGTATCCAGCTCCTCTGGTGGCTACTGAACCAGACTCTGCCAGGCAAGCTCACGCAGATGTGCAACCCCATTCCTTTCGGAAGCTTTTTTCCTTCCATCTCATTCCTGCTGATGATTCTGCTTCATTGGGCTCTCAGCTACCCAAAGGAAATGACACTATTATTACATATTCGGAACAATTCATATTATTCCTAGTTGGCATTATTTGCCTGCGACATCCATTCGTTGCCCACACTAAGATCACATGTTTTATTTTTCTGTATCTAATATGGGTCTTTCTGTGTCTTAGAGCTGCATCGTCCAATACAGTAGCCACTAGTCACGTGGGACTACTTAAATTTAAATAAATGAAGACGAGAAACTCAGTTCCTTAGTTGTGCCAGCCACATCTCACATGCTCGACAGCCACGCGTGGCCATTGGCTCCTGTACCGGACAGCACAGCCACAGAACATTTCCGTCATCGCAGGAATTTCTGCGGGACAGCACTGTCTTAGGGAATGACAGATGATTCGAACCAAACAGACCTCTGCAGTCACTTGTTCCAACTCTCATTTCCCAGATGAAGAAACTGAGGCCAAGAGAGGCTAGGTAACTCGCTCAAGGTGGCACAGCGTTGCTCTCACTTAGAAGACAGAGGTCTGAGGAATGTGGGTTCCAAGTCTTTCTTTCCCCTCCAGGCCATGCCAAGTCTGCTCCTAAGACCCCCATTTCTGACCTTGCAGGGCCACAGGCATTAACCCTCCCTGCTGTCCCTGTGCAGGACAGGATGTTCCGCATCTCTGCATCACCCACACCAGCCCCTACCGGAGCCACAGGCCTGGCACAGAAGCCTTAGAAAGCTGACTAACTGGGGCTCTCTGTGCATTCCGCAGACCTGGCCCACGCTAACCCCATCCCAGGGGAAGTGACAGGAGAAGCAAGGAGACAAAGACGTTCTGGGAAACAGACAAAAGACAGCTGCCATTGCCTCTTCCTCAACTTTTATTCCAAAACCTTATCCATGGGTTTTTCATGAAATCGGTGCTTCTGTTTCCTAGTGATTTCAAATTAGCTTACTTTAAATGTAAAATCTGTATCATATTTGCACAGAATGATTCACAATCTCAATTTATTTGAGTAAAATATTCAGCGACAGACCAATGTGGAAACACAGCTATAAGTAAGAGAAGAGTTTGGCCTTATGGTTTCCAAGTTGCTGGTTGAGGGAAGGGTGTTATGGATGGAAAGGCATTTCATCAGAGACAGGATATTTTGGAATTTAAGTTGTATACAAGTAGTAAGTTTTCAGACTGAAGAGGAATGAGACTTTAATTTACTTACAAGGAAGCTTTAAAAAATTTCCCCCAAAGAGGACAACTTTGCTAGGTTTTACTGTTTATGAGCACACCACCTAGTGGCAGAAAGGGCAACTGCTTGGCGGTTGCTAAACAAGCCAAAATGCTACTTCCAGTTCTAGAATGGACTTGAACCTTTAACGTGGAGAAAGCCGCAAATAGCACGTGTACACTTTAAATGTTTAGAAGAGTCCAAAGGTCGGGCGACAGAAATGGAAAAGGTGAACAGCATGTAAACAAAAACCCACAAAGGTGAGGTGATAATACAGAAGCGAACAGACTAATTTCAATAAAATTGTAACGTATCTTATACTCACTACGTTTAATTTTTGAATGTTGAATTTGTGGATTTCATCATAGGAGGTTTAAGGTTTTTAATATAAAACTCAATGGTCTAACACTATTATTACTAATACTAGTACTAATACTACATTCAAAGTCATTCTATGCCCCAACTGTTTTCTAAGTAGGGTTGGAGAGGTTACTCATAGATAGTAATTTATGGAAACAAATGGCTGATTTGGGGCCTGATCAACTGTGTACAGAGGTTCCCTGTGGGGCGCAGTGATGTTCTGTTCAGTGTGCAGGATGGACAGTGAGGAGGACTTCTAATGACGAGAGGCAGTGAGCAGGTGGCAGCTGGAACACAGCCCTGGGAGGCTGGGCGTGAAGACAGCAAAGTGACGGGGCCTCCTCCCTTGCTGGGACAGGACGCAGGTGCTACTGAGGAAGGTGGGGGGGGTTGCACCATGGAATGGGGAGGAGAGAGCGTGAGCAAGAGGTCTGTCCCTGACACAGGAGGAGGGGACACTGAGGAGGACTGTCACTGTTGCCTGGGAGCCAGAGCAGCCAGTGTGGGACTGGCCACACCCTGGCCCCTGGGGAGAAGGGGACAGACAGTCAGACGTGAGTGACAGACTGATTTGTCAGGCAGACAAACAGGTATTCACCCTGGGAAAGCAGATGCTTCAGAACTGTAAAGACAGCAGGCATCAGAACAAAAGCCACGGGAGAACTCATTTCTCTGAAGAGTGGTAATGTTAAAAAAGATTTTTAAAGTGGCAGGACTGCCCATGAAAGAAAGACTCCTGCAGGATGCTCTCCCTGAACCCCAGAAAATTATAAAGCCACCCCCTATACCCCTCTACCTGTCAAAGGGAGCAAGGTCATGCTCCGAAATTGCTGTGTGACAGAATAAGGGCCCTCTTTTGGGTGTTTCTTTCTCAAGTCTATGAGCTTCTCAAGGTCAGGAGAGATCCCAGTCCTCTTTCTACTCTTCTCCTAGCGAGGGAACACAGGACCAGGCACCCAGCAAGTGTGCAATTAAAATGCTCAGTGAAGGAAGGAGAAAACGCTTTGAGCAGGTGCCTGGGATTAGCTGAGTTACTCTAAAAGAGCACAGAATTTACTCAAGAACCTGGAGGTTCAGGTGCAAAGAGAAGGTGGATTAAATGGTTATCAGCATGTGCACAATCTCAGATTCCAAGAACGTGCCATGCACACGAATCACCTGGGATCCCGTTCCATGCAGACTGACCCAGCAGGCCGGCCTGAGGCCTGAGACTGTGCATTTCCAATGAGCTCTCAGGTGCTGCTGGTCTGTGGCCATCCATAATGGAGTAGCGTGGGGCTAGAGCAAAGCATCCGGGTTCTCTCAGAGTGCACAGTTTCTTTTCAATAAAATTCCTGGAGAAATTTTCACATGTCTCCTTACATAAGAGTCCTTGGGTAATGGAAAAAATACTGTTTTCAACTACGGGTTTTATGACATGGAGCCAGTTACCACGTGAAACGGCTCATCGCAGGCTGCAGTAAATGCCACGGGCCCAAGATCAAAGTGGCTGAGGGAACGTGGTTCAGATATGTTGCTTTCTGAGCTCGCAGCTTCTTTACAGCTGGAATAACAGATCGTGAATCTCCCCTTTAGGCTGCCCCTGAAGGGAGCAGGAGGAGCTCAGAGGTCGGGGGTACAGTGGGAGGCCAGGATAGGCTTCACGGAACAGGTACATTTGAGCTTGAATTTGAAAGATGAATTAATAGGAGTTTGAACGGGTAGTCCAGGGAGAAGGGGAAGGTATTCTGGCAAAATGCTAATAATAACCAAAAACAAAGCAGCAGCATAGGCTGAGGTAGGAAATGTTGAAAAAGCAGAGAAAAGGTATTGACGCAGGGAGTGACGTTCTCAGGTGTGTATTTCAGAAAGATATGACCGCTGTTCTTGCTAAGGATGGTTTGGAAGGAGGAGACACCAAAGACAGGAGGACAGTTCTGAGACTACTGCACTAGTCCATGCAAGAGATGATGGTGGCTGCATGGGGGCAGTGCTGTGGGGATGGCAGGGTTGGGGCAGGGGAGAGGGTCAAATGCCAGAGATGTCTGGGAGGTAGAATTAACAAGGTGAGAAACTGGATGAGGACGGTGAAAGAAAAAGAGTAAAGGATGACTCAAGTTTCCAATAGCTGCAAACTAGGTAGCACTGAAACAATGGCCCCTCATCAAGACAGGAGCAGTCCCAGCCAGGCTAGATGTGAAGATGAGAGCTGAGCTGGGTCACGGTGGGTTTCAGGTATTTGTGAGACATCCACGCAAGTGGGCCCGAACCAAGGAAAGGACAGGCAAGGTTCAAGGAAAACGAACACAAAGGCTCCCAGTGAAACCCTGTCCCAGGCTGGCATCCTCCAAGGGGGACACTCGGATGGTGTGCAGCACCTCCCTGCACATTCAGAGCTGGTGCCACCTCTAGGTAAGGGCTGGTGTGCACTTGGAAAACGGTGGCTGACAGGGCGAAGAGGCTACGTTCAAAGTGTTTAGTTAAGAAGAGCAGCCAGGGCTGGCAGGTAGAATGGAAACAGACATCATCTGCGTTATTCTAGAGCTGGGGGCAGGGGCCTTTATGCCAGGTCGACATGAAGGAGGCTTCCATCAGAGTTTGGGAAGAATACGGGGTGCACTGCCACCCTGCAGAGGTGACTCTCCATCACCGGCGGGGTGCTCAGGCCCTGGGAGGCCCGTGGGACAGCCGAGGGAACTCCCACACTGCGACTCAGCTGAGGAAGGGCTCGCCTAGGTCCCTTCCAGTGCACAGAAGTTTTGAAATAAAAAGTGGCAGCTGCCCCGTATCCTATGGAAGGTGCTTCTAAGAAGGCAAACTAACACACACAAAGCCCCACCCACTCTGAGGGGTGTCTCATGCTGGCGACCCATCAAGTCAACTGTGATAAAATAATGCCAAAAAAAAAAAAAATCTTCTGAACACAACCCTAAACTGCACTAAAATTTGTTTCCCCAGTTTCTGTTTGCAAGTCATTTTTTTCCTTGGGGAATGACCCCTCCCCCTTTTGTCTGGGTGGAGGGCAGTAGGTTTTTTTTGTTTTTGCTGTGAAGAAAACTCACTTCTCTGTAGAATTTGGTCTTCTCTCAGAAGCAAGGCAAGGAACACATAATGGCTGATGGAACCTTGGGAGTAACAAAAGAGCACAGCCCACTTGGGTACAAAGCAGACTGCCGAGGATTCATAACTATAATCATAAACTTCGCTGTGCTTCTATAAATATGGAACCAACTGGCCAGTGACTCATCCACTAAGATAATGTTCAGACAGCCTAAGCTGTGCCTCTCCGGGTTTGGAGCCAAAGTCTAACCACTCTTTGCTTTCTTTCTCTCTCTTTCTTCTTTTTTAAACGAGTACAGAACATTACCCTTAATTCCTCTTAAAAGGAACCCTCCTCACTGTCTGTGGTGTTATTCATCTGATTTCTCTGACAGAATGCTTCTTTTTGCCTCTTAACACAAATCTGCTGTACAAAACATGTCAAACGTTTCTTAAACATTTTGCAAATACCGAAGTAACCAACACAGGTTCCCCCCTCCCCCACTAAGTACAGACCAGCCCATATTTCTTGCCTGGGGCAATGGAGGGCCCCCTGCCCCTGAAGACCCAGCAGAAAGTGGCTTCCCACCAGCAGGAAAAGGTGCCCTGCCCGAGGTGGTGGGGTGCCAATTTTCCAACTGTTCACCCGGCCTGCAAAGCACAGCCAATAACTTGCCTCCCCTGAGACCTCCATTGTCAGTGCACCCGGCAAAACCTCGGCGAGGAAGGCTGCCTTTGAATCACCGTGATTTTGCTGCTTTTAACATTTAGCTGCAAAATAAAAAGTGCCCCAGATGACATATCGTGCGAAGTCACAGGAGGGTTTCAAGAAGAATCGACATGCAATGTGTGGGGGTGAGCACAGCCAGATTACTTCAGTCAAACAGGGCCTGAGGAAGTGAATTTTACATTATATTTAATTTTAATAAACTTAAATGTAAGCAGTCGTACATGTGGCTGGTGGCTCCTGTACTGGACTGTGAAGGGCCGGGTGCTCTGTAATCCCATGTGACTGCGGACCACAGTAGGAAAATCTGACAGAGAACATGCACAATTCCCCAGGCCCTCTTCTCCTTGCATCAGAGAGACAGAGCCCCGTGGTGTGACGATGAGGCCTGATAATGTGCTATTCGCCCAGCTGGCCTGGAGGCTCCTTGAAGGCAAGGGCTTGTCTAATTCACTTTAATGTCTCCCTCAGTGACCAGCAGCGGCTGTATAGAGTGTGCTTCTGGACCCGGCAGTGAACGTAGCCCTCCGAAGTGTCCACCCACCACTGGACGGAATGTGTCTCTCCCCCACCCAGCACTGACACATAAGACATCAGAGGATGCTGGGCCATTAGGGCTCTCAGAGGTCACCCAGCCACCCTTGTTATACGGACGAGTATCCAGGCAAGTGGTGTTAAGTGTCCGGACTGCAAGCAAGACGATCACAAATCTACCTACACTCAGATTCTATTTGAAAATGCCCTTTTCACTTGTAGATGCTCTGTGATTCACTGCACTTTATTTTATTTTATTTTTGAGACAGGGCCTCACTCTTATCAACCCGGCTACAGTGCAGTGACATCATCATAGCTCACTGCAACCTCAAACTCCTGGGCTCAAGCGATCCTCCTGCCTCAGTCTCCCGAGTAGCTGGGACCACAGGAGCGCACCACCACACTCAGCTAATTTTTTCATTTTTTTGTAGGTCTCGCTCTTGCTCAGTCTGTTCTCAAACTCCTGGCCTCAAGCAATCCCCCCACCTCCCAGCCTCCCCAAATGCTAGGATTACAGGCATGAGGCATTGTGCCTGGCCTCACTCCACTTTCAATGAATGATACAGCAAACATGTTAGTCTAGACAAGTGCTGTCAATAGCCCGTTCTGCAATCACAGGAACGGGATTGTACCTATGCTGTCCAAGACGGTAGCTACTACCCACGTGTGGCTGTTGAGCACTTGAAATGAGGCTTGAGTGGCTGAAGAACTGAATGCTTATATTTTATTTTAATTAATTTAAATCCGAATTGCCACCTGTGGCTGGCGGCTACAGTACTGGACAGTGAAGGTCTAGAAGCTCTACAGTTCTGTCAGGGGTTGCAAACCACAGCATGCAACTGTGACGCAGCACATGTGAGTGGGCTTCTCAGAGTCCTTCAACAGTTCCCTAAACCATCTTTTCCTTTCACCACAGTGACAGAGCCCCATTGCAGGCTCAGACTGGCTTTAATCATGTACATCTGTACTCCTGCCTCTTGTTTCTAGATTTGCTTGTGGTTTGCAAAGCCACGGAGTTACACAAAGGAAACCCACACCTATCCACTGTTGCCTCCACAATGGGGCAACAGACTGCAAGTTGGAGCAAGAGACAGTGGTCATTTAACAAAAACATCGTCCAAGCTCAGGTCACAAGGAAATAATGACCACAGGGATTATTTAACCAGAGGTGTTAAGAACACAGATAAACTTAAAACCATGTTTGCTGTAGGCAGGGACAGGGGAGAGGCAGCAACCTCACACATGAGGGGGAAGGAGATTTGCAATTCACCTGTGAATGACTATAGTACAATCAGAATGCATTTAATGCTTTAAGCCTAGTAGCTACTGTGGTTAAAAAATAAAATTTACAGGTTAACTAAAGGTGCCTGTTTGCTAATCCTCTGCTGTTAGGAGCTGCATTATGTCTATATATTTTGGGCACAGTATGGGGCTTAACAGGAAATCTGCATAGTCATTGGGTATCCATTCTAACAGTTCATCCTTTTCTATCATACTTTAGCCTAATTTATAATCCATGTTCCGTCTACTTCAAAAAAATCATTTGAGATAACTTACCCCAAAATGTATAGATGTGGTTGAATGATAAATTCATTAAAATAAGGGGGACAAACACCCATATAAGAAAGGCAAGGATGGAAGAGAAGAGACCATATCAGAAAACTGGGCTGAGGAAGTGAATGCAGTTGAGCACAGCATGCAGCTCTGAGCTCCCTGGTAACCAAGGCAAAAGGGAACGGGTTAGATGTATCTTACTGAATAAGAAAAGCACTCAGGCTGGTCTTAGGAGAGACATTTTTTCCTGGCTTTGAGCTATGAGGGGAATTTGTCAAATTAAAAAAAACGGGAGTGAGACACAAAAGGATTTAGTGCAAACTGTCCTTGACAAAAATCTGACAAAGAAAATCAGAGATGTTCTATTTAATAACATGTTTGTTTCTTTATACTAACTATTAATTAAAAACAAAAATAAAGCAAAAACCCTGAGGACATACTGTTCTGAGAAGGCTTTTAAAAGCAAGCACATTCTCAATGATCTGAAATTATGCGATGGTAAAACTACAATAATCTAGAGAAATCGTAGTTAAGGCGGCCCTAGAGTCTGTATATCTAGAATATAGAATGATTTAAACTGGGCTTTGCTTATGAACTGGAGAGGAGACTGTTCAGGAGACTAACAAGTACTTGGAGAGCAGAAGGTCTTTGCTGTAGAAAAAAAAGAAGCACAAGCTCTGGATCCCAAGCGCATAGGTTGTCTTCTGCGCAGGAAGGTCTGATTTGTGTTCTTTTCCTGGCACAGAGCACCCTGGGAGCTGGCTGTAGGCACTGGCTCCTGCCTCCTCTCAACTGGCAACCGGGGCCTGAGCAAATTCCTCAACAGCCAAAAAGCAGATAGAAAGGAAGGAAAAAAAACACAAGTTTCTTACTCTCGATGTGGGCTGCAGTTCTGAGAAACTTCGGAATCACTGTCTTTGGGGGACAGAGAACCCTTGTATGTGTAAAATACATCTTCGGTTTCCGTGATGTAGGTCATTTCATTTGCAAGGTTATCTGCAGAAGAGTGGCGTGGCTTTCGGATTTCGTGCCGGAGCCGAGGACTTCGCCTGGGTGGGGGAAACGCTGAGTGTTAAGTGTTCAAAGCAAATTCCACTTAAAGGTTTTATTAGATATCAATGATCTAACTTGGTGTCCTGACCTTTCTAAGGATGGTTTCCCTGGCTGAGGCTGTTACACATTCAGAGCCAGTTAACTCATTTCCACCCCTGCAGAATTCACCATGGGCAACACAGATACCCAACGTTGTCAGCCGAGTGGTGTGGCCCCCAGAACAGCAGCCTCAGCCTTATAAACAGGCAGGATGAGGTTGGTTTAGGCCCTTTGGGAAGTCGACGAGTACTGATTTAGGGTGAGTTACCCTTCCAGGAGGACTCGAGCTCTCAAGATGGAACTAGGCCATATTGACGGCTGATCAATTTTTCTGATTAATTCAAACAGTGTCAATAAAAGGTTTAGAAGCCAAAGAACATTTCTTAGTGAAACTCAAACCTTATTTCAACTCCATTTCTTCAAATGGATGTTTGCTTTTTAAAATACAGCCCTTATTAAACATGTGGCATTAGACGGGCATACAAATGCCGCCCTGTCCTGCAACAGCAGGAGCCACGTGAGCTCAGGTGAGTCACGTCACCTCCCCAGGCCTCAGCTGTACTCACCCGCTCCCAAGAATGAGTCAAACGAGGCGACAGGCAGCGTTCTCAGGACGTGCAGCGCAGCACCTGGGCGTCAGCTCCTGCCGCGGGGGTCCCAGGCTGCTGAGCTTTCTAAGTTCTGTTTCCCCTCACCGTTTTCCCACCTTCCCTGCCTCTGTCAGCCCTTTCTCCTTGGGACTGTCAGGGCCTCCATGATTTGCAGTCCCCCCTGGGCCCAGATAATCAATAATGCTGTGTCCAGAGTAGAAGTAGAAAGGCTCTTGTGACTCCTCAGGAGCGGAGCTATAAATAGCCTCGGGAGCTCCAGGCCAGCAGTGTGGCAACATCCAGCCCCGCTGTTCCCCTGGATCCTGTCCTGGGCCTTGCTCTGGGCCCCTGGCATTGCTGCGTATGAGATTTTCAGATAAATCATGCTGCTGCTTGATAGCATAACATTACCTCTTTAGAGAGAGGTATCTAAATCTTGGAAACCAAGAAGCAAACCGATGTAGTCATGTCACGATTTCTAATGCTAAACACTGTCATCCTCCATGCCAGGAGCATTAGGCCCCCAGGGCAGGGTCGCTCCCTAGCAGGTCCTGCACAGCGTCTCCTCGTCTGCCCATCTCCCAGCTTCACCCAGGCTGAGCAGACCCGGGGGCTCAGGAACGTATGGGTCCACTCTGGCTTCAAAGCCACACTCTTCCTCCAATGTGGAGCTGGGGACAACCCGCTTGGCTCCCCTTCTGCAGACGCCTGGCCTTTTAGGAGGTATTCACACAAATGGTGTGATGTCTTTGGGGAATCATTACAATAAAATAACTATAATGATAATTCTACCTGACCCTTTTAAAAATACGCTTCTGAAGCACTTGTACTTTATTGTTTCATCTGTGATTGTTTTTACAATCCTTTTACAGATGGGGAAACTGAGACCAGAGAGGTAAAGAAACTTGTTAATTAACAGAAGAGCCAAAATCTGAGTTTGGGTCTTTCAGCTGCAAACCTAGCACCCTTCCCATGTTGCCACACGGCCACTTCCTTCCTTTCAAGCCGAGTCCATCCTCTCAGAAGCTGGCAGGCTACTCCCCAATATGTATCTGCTGCAGGACTCACACATCCTTAAGCCACTTATGTCATGGGCCTCTATGAGCTGTTCCCAAAGTTTATTTTGTGGGATGTTAATGGGAGATTACATAAAGCTAAACATGCTTCTTTATCATGGGACATCTCGGGAGTGCTTAATACGCTAATGTGTACTATGATTCCAAAAGGGGCATTTCAGGAGGCTACAGTTTCCCAATTTATTTGGATCAAGTAAGTTTTAAGAAAAGAGCGTCTCAGCCTGATATGCCATGGATAATGTTTAGCTAGACTTGTGTCCTTCATGAAAACAGTTACTTCTGCCCAGAGCCTAACATGCAAACATAAACTCTGACTGTAGGCCATCTATATCTAGGAATTTATAAGTTGAGATTTTAGTTTTACAAGAGATAAAGTGTTTAAGGGTGGGTAGTACAAAAGGAGGACATACCAGTTGGGAGTAATGGGAGGGGACCGCGAAGGCAGACTCTTGGTTTCTAAGTGCTCCACTGATAAGGATCTCCGCATGGCTGGGTTCCACACCATCCCTCCAATCACCTTTTTGCAATACTGGTTATTTACAGACCTGAAAAACCAGATGTAGGTTCACTTTCTACCCTGACATGTTCAGCTGAAAGAGATTACAGCATGTGCGAAACAGTCTACACACGCCCTTTCCCTCACGGGTGGCCTCGGTGTCACCAGTCAAGGTTATGAGGCGCAGAGGGAGACTGCAGACTGCCCAAACGCCATTCCTTTCTGTCCTGGCTTTTCCCTAGGTGACTTATTGGCTTTTGGTGGAAATGCTTTCTTGTTCGAACTAATCAAGCAACAAAGCTGCTTCCAGAATACAACCAAACTGTTCCAGATTAGAAGGAATCTCAGGACATCTAAGGCAATTTCACGGAATTCTTACTTTACTAGGCTGGCTTGAGTGAAAACATTAACCATTGCTCCTGGTGCCCTTTGCCATCCTAGCTGGCGGAAGCCGTCCCTGTAAATTACCAGTAACTAACTCTTGGAGAGAGAACCTGAGACTATACTTAGAAGGTATAGTTGCAGGCTATGGTCTCTGACTGTGCTACCCTGAAACTCACTTGTGAATTTCATGTATACCTCTACACCCCTCAGAGAATGAATTATTGGAGAGAAGAGAGCGTGACGCCTGTTAAAGGGTGACCCTTTCAGTTCTGGTATCTCTAAACCAGGTTTTAACGTCTTATGAAAACATTCTATGTATTTTCTTGCAGCCTAAATACCAGGCAACTGACAAAACCAAAACATAACAAAGAACATAAACAAAACTCCTCCTAGAATATCATGTACTAATTTATATTAAGAAATGCTGTTGTCACCCTGATCAAAATGCACACCGTAGTGTCACTGGGAGAATCTTTCCTCCAAGGTAGGCCTATGCCAGAAACCACACTACCAGTGATTAAGAGCAGAGGATCAAAACAAGGGGAGCAATTGCGAGGTTTAACGTAGCAGCTCCCCAAAGCACAGGTCATAGGTTATTAATACGGACCCTTGGAAAAAAGCGTTCCACTGTTCCACAAGCTTGAAAAATAGCGAACAAGTTTCTTTTGCGTGGAACCTTTCAGAGGGCCCAATACGCAAATATGCAGATGTATCTCCAGGGATTGGGCAAATTGTGTAAGTCCCCCAAGCCTCAGTTTCCTCATGTGTAAAATGGAGGTAACGAGAGCTGGAACTCACCAGTATGCTGACGCTGGTACAGGTAGTAAAGAGCTGCTAACTTGCCCCCCAACCCACTCCTCACATCTCTAGTGAGCCCCTGTGGTGCATTAAAGATGGCTGCAAGTTCTCTGACTCTTGGATCTGGGCTGGCCTGTGACCACTTTCATCAGCAGTGCCACTTCTGGGCCTCACCCTTAAGAGGTCCAGCTGGTTCTGCCTTTTGCTCATGGAGCCCTGGGCCTCCGTGTAAGAAAGAAGTTCAACCACCCTGGCTGGAGAGCCCCCATGGAGAGGCTGAGGGGTCCATCCTTGCAACCACTCCATCAAGACATCAGGTATGCAAGAGAAGTTGTCTTGGACCTTCCAGGCCAGTCCAGCCGGCAGCCACATATCACCAAGAAATCCCAGTCTACCACATGGAACAGAAGAATCATCTGCCAAGCCCTTCCTTAACTCCTGACTCACAGAGTCGTGAGATACAATAGAATGGGTGTTGCTTTTAGCCACCAAAATGGGGTACTTTATTATGACACAATAGATGACCAGCACCCAGGCCCCGGACAGTAGCTGCAGATGAGAAAGACTTGCAGAGGAGGACATTGAAGCAGCAAATTAAAACTCAAGTAACAGAGGCAGGATTTGAACCCAGGATCCCTGCTTTCAAACAGAGTACACGCTTTCAATCGCCTCACTATACCACCTCTCACCTGGCCTGAGAATTAGGTCTAACCTAAGTCAATATCACATTCCAATAAATTCTTATCGTGACTTGTTCAATAGTAGAGGTACTAAATGTATAAAACCAGTAGACAGTATTAGGAGCTAAAAACTTTAGACCTAGATTTGCTCCTGGTTCATCAGAAGCTGAAAGAGAGCACTTAGCATCATAAATAGTATCACTGATACTAATAGAAATTTGCTATTTATTGACTCTGTAAATTCCCTAATGTTTATCAACGTAGTACCGTGTTTCCCCGAAAATAAGACAGGGTCTTATATTTATTTTTCCTCAAGAAGACACCCTATGGCTTATTTTCAGGGGATGTGTTATTTTCCCCTTAATGCCTCAGCTTGCAGCATGCACAGGATGGCCGGGACCTGACAGTGGGAGCCAACCTTGTTGGTGGGGCTGCCCGCACCTTTCCAGTCACCTCTGGGATAGCAGCTGTCACGATGGGGCAGATGAGAAGGGCTGCTTGTCTTCTTTACCGCTCTGCGACGAAATGCATGGGTTTTGCAGATACACTGCGTAGCCACGCCCATCACTAGGTCTTATTTTTCAGGGTAGGGCTTATATTGCGCAAATGCTTAGAAATCCTGCTAGGGCTTATTTTATGGGTAGGTCTTATTTTTGGGGAAACACGGTAGGAAAGTCACTTGAATAGTCTGATGCAGTTCCACATACCAGATAATGGCTCAGACATGGGCCTCATTTAGTTAGTAACAGCTACATCGTCAACAACAACAAATCACAAAAGCAATTATAAAAAACCAACAAATGAGAAATTATAAGGATAACTAGATAAATAAATTCTGCTACCCCTTATAATACTTATAAGGCAATGTTAGAACAAAGAAATAAAAATATAAGCTGCATGGTTATTTAGAGAATAAATAAATTCTGTTCTAAATTAAAATTTAAAAATTTATATATGAATTACATTAGGCTTATATAATTCACATGTATAGGACTTATAGGCTGGCTTAGTGGCATTGGGCTGGAAAAGCCCAATATGCTGGCACTGGGAGATACTCAGAGCCATTGCCAGGTGATCCTTTCTTTTGTGTCATGGTGCAGGTGACAGCTGCAATTCTGGCTGCTTGGAAGCCTGGAGGACAGCAGAGTTGAGGGTGCAGAAACAAATGCTGGGAAGATGAGCTGTCCCTGAGTATGTGTGGAAAGAGACACTGCTGTCCCTGGGGAGACTTTCAGCCACGGTTCAGAGATCCAATGCCTGGGACCCCTGGGCTACAATGTTCCCTCCTCTGTCCAAGCATGTCCACTGCCCAGTGGCAACCAGGACATGTTCACAACTCAGGCTAGTGTGGATACTGTCCTTAAAGCATACTCACTTTTTGGTGTTCCTAGAGCCCATAGTCCAGTACTGAGACAGGACATTCTTTTCCTGAGGTAGTAGCTTCTTTGCCTGGAAGAACGTGTGGTGCTCCACACAGGATTTCCACAAGTTTTTGCAAGACCGGTAGTTTAGCATGTTGAAGGCCACGATATGTTCCCTGGACTCAGTCTGGGAGGAAAAACAGTAGAGATTTCATGTACACAGATGTAGGAGCAAGGTCTTGCAAGCATTTTACCCACATCTGTGGCAGCCAGGTGAGATGCAACAGACAGGGGAAAACCGGCTTCGAAAAGCTCGTAAACCAGGGTTATAGGAATATTCAAGAGCAGAATTTGTTAACCACCTTTATGAATATGGTAACAAAGATGACCAGAGTCTACTTTTGATCATCTGTGGTCCTTCGTGAACACTTTTATTTCAAATCTGCTTACATTTTTAGGTTGGATATATTTGGTGCAACCACATAAGGACTGTCTGATGTGTTCCTTTTAAAATTCAGCTCCAGGAACATCTCTCTCCTGAACATCTCTCTCCTTTCATCTATCAGACAGCAGAAATTTTATAACTCTTTGGATTTTTCTCTATTTGCTTTCCACAAAGCACAGAGTTAAAATCCAGTGCTCACATATAATAATCATTTTAATCATCTGCTATACCTTCATTCTACATGAGTTTAAATTTTCTGTTTTCATGCCATCTTACACCTTTTTTTTGCCACTTTGAATCTTGCACTGTGCAGGGGCAGGGGGTCAGGAGACCCAGATTCTAGTCCTAACTTGCTCTGAGCTTTAGTGTTCTCATTTCTGAGAGTTCACTGCTATCTGGGGCCATTTAAAGTACTTATTATCTTTGGAAAAATGGGAAACGGACACAGTGACAGTCGGTGAAAATCCATCGGCAAAACAAGATAGAGTGTGCATGACGAGACAGTGTCATGCAAAGAGCAGGCATCTCAGATTCCTAATGATCCATGTCAAATTCCAGCTCCCCACCTCTCTAGCTATGGGAGCGTCAGTTTCCTCACCTTTAAGTCCTACTTCTCTATGTGGATAAGCAAACAGTTACCTAGAGTGCCATGGGCTCCTCTTATGAGACACATACACAAAGCCATCATGCATTTTAAACACATCAAGGGAGGGAACTGAGCTTATGGACATTCATTGCTACTCTGTGGTGAGTTCTCTGCCAGGTTCTCTGACCAATGCTCTTTTATTTAATCCTCATGGTTCCCCAAGAAGTGAGCATTACATTTCTGGAAACAAAGTAAGTTGGGCTAGGGGGAGTTAAGTAATCCGTCCAGCTGGTAAGTGGAAGAGCCAGGATCTGAACCCACTGTCTCTGACTCCAAAGCAAATTCATTGTCCAACTACACAGGCAGAGTGAATTATACAGAGAACCAATGGATCCTCCAGACTCTGGCTCCATTATGCCATGCTCCTTCTTCCCTGTTATATATATGGCAAAATGTCTTGAACCCCTAAAGAACTAAGAGCTTAAGAACTTAAAAACACAAGAAGCCAGGCGCAGTGGTGTGCGCCTGTAGTCCCAGCCGCTTGGGAAGCTGAGGCAGGAGGATCCCTTGAGCCCAGGAGTTTGAGCCCAGCTTGGGCAACATAGCGAGACCTTGCATTTAAAAAAGAAAAAGAAGAAAAAAAACCGAGAAAAAACAAAGCAAGCATAGGCACAACTCACCTGTTTTTGTCGCTGATGTATAAAGAACTTTTTCCTTTTGAAAGAAATTTTGAGAATATTCACCCTACAAAAAATAAAACAAAACGCAGAGCAGATCAGGGATCAGCCAGGTTGCAGCGGACGCTTCTCAATGTGTGTCCTCTAGTCCACGATCCTGATGACAGGGGCTCTCGGCTGCCTGGAGTTTACTTCTCTGTGGAAATGATGGCAGCCCCATCGCCGCAGCCAGACACCAAGCGGCCGACTAAAGCTGAGCATCACATAAGGGCGACAGGATGATGATGCAGCTTTTAAATAACAAGGAACATGGGCCACGCTCTCTTTGCTCTAAGCTGCTTTTGTGGCACTGCAGCTCTGCATGAGCTGGAATATACAGGGAGAAGACAGCTGAGAGCAGTGTGGAGCGGCAGAAAGAGGACAGACCTGGTTCGCATCCCAGCTCCATTACTTAACAGCCACGTGTCACGTAGCCTACTTATCATTTGTGTAACAGCATTTATAGCTGCCATTAACTGAGCATTTTTTTTCTATATATCAGGCCACTACTAAGAACTTTACAGGCATCCCCACAATTAAGCCTTGCAACAATCCTGAAAAGTACGCATTGTTATACCATTTTCAGATGAGGAACTGGAGGCTCAGACATC
This sequence comes from Cheirogaleus medius, assembly GCA_008086735.1. Lineage (NCBI taxonomy): Eukaryota > Metazoa > Chordata > Mammalia > Primates > Cheirogaleidae > Cheirogaleus > Cheirogaleus medius. The sequence goes on along the minus strand of VBSM01003204.1, from coordinate 16,089,387 downwards.
ACCTAAGTGCTCAAGAGCATTCAACTAGGAATGCCTGGAGCCCAGGGTCTGAGCCAGGTCTCACCTGACTCCGACACCGGTGCTCCTCCCTCCTACACTGTGAAGTCGTCTTAACGGTGGCGATAACAGTGCCTTTGTCACAGAGCTGTCTTGTGAGGACTCGAGTGGATTAGGGGTGTCAGTCCCGAGCGTGATGTCTGACATACGGTGGGCCCCCAATGCTTGTTTCTTTAATTAAAATTGATTAAAGAGTTAACTTTTAAAATCAATTAGAGTTAACTTATAAAATCAATCCTTGAACAGCAGGGGTTTGAACTGTGTAGATCAACTCTGTATGTGGATTTTTTTTGACCAAATATGTGTTTGTGGGATGCAAAACCCATGAATATGGAGGGCCGACTTTTCGTACCCGCGGGTTCTGCAGGGCTGAATGCGGGACTTGAGTCTGTGTAGAGTTTGGCATATGGGGTCCTGGAACCAATCCCTCACGTGTACCGATGGGCGACTGTAATCCATTTATGCCAAACTTCTGTAATCCATACCAGGGAGGCTTATTTCCCCACTGAGTCTTTACTTCTGAAATACTTTGGGGAAATTGAGGAATTCTACTATTCTCTAGAGTCATATGAAGACCTTGGTAGAGCATTCTAGAACAGAGAGGCTGGGTAGGTAAAGTGAAAGTTCAGCTACTCATGTGACATTCCCCCAGCTGGACCAGCAATAAACCCATATTATATATTAAATATTAAATAATGCACACCTACATTAAACAATCTGTTGGTGGATGTAACTGTTTGACAAGTAAATTTTTGGGGGTGACTACAGGTTAATAGTCTAAGGATCAGAGGGGTGCTTTGGCTTGACCCCTTTTGGAGGTGCCCCTCCCAGTGTATGCTACACCCGGCTCTGTACCTCCTTGCTGTGCTCCCATGCCTGGCAGACTCGGGACTTCTGTTGTGCAGAACAAGTTGGGAGAACCAACTGCCCTTCTGAGTTCTTGCCCTGGCCTTGCTCAGCCCATGGGAGCCTGTGCACCTCTTGGTCCCCCACCGGCTCCATATATGGGAGGCCCTGCTGCACCCCCTGTAGTTCCCAGGGCTCCAGCTCAGCATCTCCTTCCTGTGCTGGCCTCAACTTCTGCACTTGACAGCTTCCTCGCCCAAAGCAAATCTGATCTCGCACAGACACAAACTCTTCATTTCCAGGCGCAAGGCCGGCCCTCCAGTGGCTCCCTACTGTCCTTCCTTCATTCATAAGGGAAAAAAAAACCACACCAAGTGTCACGTACTAAGTCCTGCACCAGGCCCTGTGTACCAAGGGAAGGAGAGAGGCGGCCACTGCCACCTGGAGGTGTATAATCTAATGCGGGAGACAGGTACCAAATAAATAACGCCGCATATAAATGAATCCCTATAGTTGTGACCACTGCACATAGGAAAGCCCGCTGTCTCATAAGAGCATAAGGGCTGAGCCTTTGCTCTTATGGCCTGTGCAGCCCCACATAGTCCTGCCGCCTCCTGCCACTCCCGACGCCCACACCCTGCTCCAGGCTAACTGCCCACCTCCCCTTGACTCGCTATGCCTGTCCTCTCTCATCTATGGACCTATATACCACACCTTCTCCCTAGCATTTATGCACGTGGGCCAAAGCCTAGTTGGCCTTCATGTCCTGGTTAGCGCTCACCTCTGCAGGATTAGGGCCCTTCCTACGTCCTGACCTTCACCGGCACTTGCCCACGCACCTCCCTTGACACCCTGGGGTCACCATCTGGTGCGACCTCCCCACTGGTCTTTGAGGTCTGCACCAGAGGCAAGGGCCAGGCTTGATGGTGACGGGCGAGGGAGGCTTCAGCAGGTGTGTGGGCCAGCCTGGGGGCTGGGGAGTCCCTGCAGGGGCTGTGAACAGGCTTCTGTTTGCAACCCTGTTTCTCCTGACCGAGTTTCCTGCTTCCCTCCTGAAATATCCTCATGGGACTCATATCTTCTCTGCAACACTATGGTCCGGCCCCTGTCTGTGTGGCCTTAAGGGGGTCTAGCCACACACAGAGCTGGACCCGGGTGGCTTCAGGCTTGTGGCACAGTGGGGAAAGCCCCAGCATCTAGAGAAATGAGCCCCGTGCCCTCTGCTTAGCCTGATGCTTGCCTGAGCAGGCCAAAGAGCTGCCCAGGCCACAGCCTAGCCGGCCAAGCTAAGGCTGGAGCTTCCTGCTTCCCCTGAGGGCCTTTTAATAGAGAAGAGGGGAGAGAAAGGGGAAGAGAAGTCCCTGTTATCTGTTACACTGATTTTATTGTCAAACTGAATAGGGCTGTTATATTTTTTTGTTTTTGTTTCGGAAAATAGCTATAGTGAAACTTAATTGAAAAATCAGTGTCCAAAGTGTGTATACTGTTTAAGCACATTACCACGAATATAATTTTTCGTGGTGAAACAAAAAGTACAGGCTCGGCCGGGCGCGGTGGCTCACGCCTGTAATCCTAGCACTCTGGGAGGC
>VBSM01003204.1:16028107-16083575 GCA_008086735.1 Cheirogaleus medius | reverse complement strand
AAAAAAAAAAAAAAAGAAAATGAATGGTTAAGTCCCAAAGTTGATATTTTGTAAGATCTAATATCTTTCGCCTACTTTATTACTTATGTTATAACTTGCCTACCTCACAGGACTGATGAGGGACTGAAGTGAAACAATAATGAAAATTTTCTGTTATCTATGAAATTATACAGATTTAAAGTTTGGTCAATTATGCAGGCTCTATGAGCCTCAGTTTTCTCATCTGTAAAATGGGCATCCCCACCAGAATACCGATCTCACAGAGTTTCCATAATCCTAAGCCAAGGACTTATGGTCTCATATGAAAGCATCTGAACAAAGGCTATTATATAGCAGGTGTTCAATTAATATTGACTTCCTTTTGGATATGATGTGGGCCAATCACAGGTAGAAAATGTTAGTATGTCACCACCGAAAGGTCAAGCTACAACTTGTGTGCTATGTGACGTGACCCTTGTCAAGTCCCTGAGTATCAGTTTCTCCATCTCTAAAATGGGTATAATATTATAATGACGTAACTACTTCACGGTATTAGTGAGGGAAATAAATAATCCATTGGCGCATACAAATTGCTTAGTAGATAACAGATGTTAGTCAATCCCAATAAAATGGTCACAACCAATTTAAAACATTTATTGATTTTCACAATCATACCACCGTAATTAAAAAAACAACAACAAACTATCGTATTTGAGCAACTAGCTCTAATTTGAGCAACACTTGAGATTAAGTAGTAGAAAACTTGGATCATTAAACTGTCACTTGGAAAATGGATTTATGCATACTTTTTTTGCCTCTTTAACCATAATATAAAATGGTCTTACAAAGACTAGAAGTTTCTAGTTCCCTGACCCCTCAAAAAAGTCTTCAAGTACAAAGGCAAACATGAAAAAGCAACTGGATAAATGACAAAAAAATTCAATATTACTTAATAAACCTTCCAAATAGCTTTTAAAAAGTCTTGTTTGTTATAATGAAAAGGAAACAGTTTCATCAAAAAAGTTTTCAAACTCTCAGAGATTAAAATAAAAAAAATAATGTTTAAGACAAAACGTGACAAGGATACCTACCCTACCACTGTGCAGCTCTACTCCGTAGAAGTCGAGGGTCCGAGCTATGTTGATATAGCAGGATTCAGCTTCTGATTGCTTGAGCCCACTGTAGAAGAAAAGAGAAAAAGCAGAGTTCACCCAATCAGTAGAGAATGTTAACTTTAATTTTTAAAAATAAAAAAAATCTAGAAAGTTTGATAACATTTCTATAAGGTTATTAAATGCCTTGTGTTACCAATCTTAAACTATCTAACCCTGGATTCTACTAAACCAGGGTTTTCTTCTTGTTTATTGAATTTGGTTTCATCTTGCCCTCTTACTTTTCAGTTAGCTAATACTTCCCCTTTAGTGGGCTCTCAATATTCAGAGGGAGAAGAATGTTACCTTTCAGAATGCCCACCCTACTTATTCCAAGTCGCTTAATTAACAGGTAATCTTTAGGTCTTTCTGCCGTTATTTCTTTGGCAGTGGCCTCAAACTCCGAGCGCCACTGGCCCTGTACTATTTTAGGACGTTGACTTCTGCCTGGGGAGTAATTCCGGGAGGGAGGTTTGGCAGCACCTTCTTAGGACGTACGCGGGTGGCTTGGCCTTTGTTTTTATGGTCTTCCCAAGAAGTGAGAGGTCCCTTGAGAGCTGGCCTCCTCGGTCAGGGTGGCCCTTATTTGACCAGGACTGAACAGCTGCCACCGTAGCATTAAGTCAAATGAGGAAAGGGAGGAAAAGACCAGAACTGGGCATATTTGCTGGAGCTGAGGCTGGCCCCAAGGCAGCTGATGAAGACGACTGAGGCCCCCTCCTCAGCAGGAAGGCATTTTTCATGAACTGAACCCAGGGAGGCCTTAGGATTCACCCAGCTGATCAGCACTTTATGTCCATCTGTCTGTCTGTCTAACAATACCCGAAGGAACAGCCTGTTTTATTAAATGTGGTAAACTGCTGAAAGGTTTACCTGGCAGGGTCAATTTGTGGGGCAATCAGATTTCAAAACAGGCATTTCCTTCAGGAATTAACTGATTTCAGTGACATCCTGAAAAGGAAGGCAGCAGCCATCACCCTAAACTCTGACTGCATTTTGCACTTTACAGAAAAGCTAGTTGTGCCAAATATATCTGCCACCATACAGCTCAAAGGTTCAAAAACCCCCGACAGTCTTGAAAGAGAATTCATGAACAAAAGAAGAGGCCGCATCAAACACAAGGGGACACGCTGTCTGAAAATACCCGACCTATGTTCCCAAAGTAGGCCACCCAACACCCCCCTCACCTGTGCTGCTCATGCAGAGATTCCACCTTTGTTAAAAAGTCATCGTTTTGATCTGGTATAAACTGACTTTTCGAAAGATAGCCTGGATGATGTATGGAAGAATCGTAGTCTCCAAAATGAGCTATCAAGACAGGATGAGGAGAAAATTGCAATTAGTTTTGTCTTTTCAATGTTGTCTGTATTTACAAGCATCTATAGCAACACAAGAAAAACATATGAATTGGAAATACTCTTCTGGAAAGTTCTGCACCACATGCACTGGAGCTTCTTGTTAGCTCCAGATGCCAAACTTCTTATCTGAACCCTCAGTACAGGCTACGTACCGTCACACATGTTCCAAGCAAATTCTCATTTTCCCTGAGGACACACAGGGAGGAAACTGGGTGTTTGAACCTAGGTCCTACTCTAATCCCATACTCTTCCGTACTCTGTGGTCGGCACAGCAGCTTGCGCTCATGCCCCTGGATAAAGGAAACTCATGGGGGTCACTCTGTATGCCAGGCACTGTGCTGGCTCTGTCATACCCCAAGGTTACTATGCCACTGGACCAATCTGCTCTAAAAACTGGGCGTAGGCAGAAGGGAGGTCATCCTGACCCACCTCCTGGGATTTGGGGAGGTGTGGAAGAAGGGGGACCAGGATGTGCTCAGAGGCCATAGGGACCAAGGGTGGGCTGGGGTGGGGCTGAAGGGACAGAGCCCAGGCCAGTGGCAAAGTCCCTAAGGAAAAGGATACATTCTAAGGGGAGTCAAACAAACGAAGGCAGATGCTGGGACTGTCAGGAGAATCACATTAGGGACCCACGGCCGCAGAGGGAAGTGGAAGGGGGCCTTACAGAGGGACTTTCAGACTGGCCCCCAGCCCAAATGGCACCTCTCCCTCGAGATCCTTGACTGCTACCTGCTAATGTGAATCATTGATGCTTATGATGTGATGAGCATTCTTGAGAGTTGTGCAATGCCCAACCTGTACAAGTGTACATGGTTAGCCCAAAGACTCAAATCATTTGGGTGTCTAGACTGCTGAGGAAAGTGGGGAAAAAGGACCCTGGGTGAGAAGACAAGAATCAGGGTTGTGGGACCCGAGGACATCCACATCCCTTCTCTAAGACTAAGTTTCCATTGGTATAAAAACAGGAGTGAGAAGACAATTTGTACCTCTAATGGGCGACTGATCTCGTATTCCATTTTACCAACAAAAAAAGCTTTTATTTAATCTTTTTCTTGAAAATATTAGCCCTGATCTTTCCAAATGTTTTAATGAATTTCTTCCTGCAGCTGGCTTCAGTGCTGGGAGGCTTCCAAGGACTCACAGGATTGTTTCAGCGTACCAACTGAACACAGAAGATTTCTAAATCAAGCAACTCCTTTTATATCACCAGGACACAGTTTGGGGAAAGCTGTGGTGATGCTTCCGAGCCAAGCCCAGAAGGAAGGGGGGTGAGCCAGTGGCCACTTGGGTGAATTTCATCACAAAGTCAACAGAGCAGATGAAACGGTCATCTCTTTCTTTACCCCAACTCAGCCTTGCTCACCCTCTACTGCCTTCATACCCCAAGGGCTGCTCTTTGAGATCTACACCATAAAGAAGGGATCCATTTCCTCCTTACACTGTGCCCTGAGGGCTGGGACCAGGTCAGACTATTAGGGTGCTGCACACGCACACACAGTAGGTGCTCAGGGATATGGCTGCTCTGCTCTGTACAGAGGTTAATGCAAAGGTCAATTCTGGAAGGAGAAAATGGCAGAAAGCCAAGTGATCTATGCATACAGGCTTGACCAAGGTTAGACCACAGGCTGTTAAGGCCAGCCAAACGTGACCAAGTTGTGGATGGAACTGCCAAGGCTGGAGGATGTAAGCACAAGTGTGGCAGGTGAGTCTGTGTATGGGTAAGGGTGCAACAGGGCACTTACAGGAAATCTTTAGATGCCCCAGCACAGGGTGCCCAATGAGGAAAGCTTGAGAAAGCATCAGAGTCACCTTGTTGAAACTCCTCACATTAAAGGGGAAGAAACTGAGGCCCAAAGAAGGGACTTGCCCCTACAACAGGGTCAAGACCAGGATCCAGGTGACCTGAGCCCTAGTTAGAGCTCTCACCACCCCACCAGCCTGCCTGTCAGGCCTACGAGCTGCTGCTGGCCATCTGCTGACAACATGGGTCATGTCCCCAAAGGCCAACTAAATGACTTTCCTGAGTCTCAAAGCAGAATCCCATAAAGTTTTACTCTGTGGGTTTCATTAGCTCACGGGGATCGTCTTGGATGTTGGTGTGGGTATCCATCGTGTTATTTAACAGCCCCAACCCCAGTGCCATTTTGCAAACATGAACAGCAAGGTTTTTTCTTCAGTCAAATTGCTGTGGATTTTAAAACGTGACCAATGAACCTCCCCGTCCGGTGGTTTTCCCTTGAAACCTTAAGCAGCTACTCTGTGCAAAGGCCTGTGCTAACCACTAGGGGGAAACAGAGTTAATCAGTCATACACAACATCTGCAAAACCCTGGGCCATTTCCACATTCATTTCAATGGCATCATCCCACTTGATGCTCAGGGTGACCCAGTGGTAGACCAACGCTTTTCATCCCCATTACACAGACAGGGAAACTGAGAGTCAAAGAAGGGGCCTGCCACTGTTGCTCAGCTGCTAATCTGAAGCCTACGCTCCAACCACAGTCCCTACGCTCACCTACTACTGAGGAATATATTTTCCTATTTGTGGGAAGCAACCCATGCAAATGCTGATTACAGCAGAAAGAGAAGTGCGTGCTTACGTGGAAAATGCCTTATCTTTTAAGTCCCATGCTTTGTTCTGGATGATAATATTTTATGTTTTGCAGCAAAGAGAGAATATATCCCAGGTTCCCAAAGTGCGGCATTTCAAGCTGTCAAATTGTTCTACTGGGAAAATCCTTTACCTGCTATTCATCTAATTTCAACTTGACCTCAGAGGCTCTTCTCAGGGGTCATTCCTGGGATGTTTGTCCAGCATCCCCCTCCCCTAAGCAAGATAGAGGATGTTCTCGGTAGTCACCCTCCGTGCTAGCATCATCCATGCCTGCCTCCCTACCCGGCTGCAGACTTCTCGGGGACAGCAGTGTTTTATCTGTCTGTGTGTAACCTGCATGTGTCATAGACCCAGAAAATATTACAGAATAAATATGTATTTCCAAAAACTTCATTTACTTCTACTGAATCCCGTTTGTACTTCTTAGGTGCTAATGAGCCTCTATTCTATCAGTTCTTTGCAGAGGAGAACCTGACTACTGAAACTTGGAATAGGATTTTTTATTTGGGTCTTAAATTTTACTGTAAATAAAGTTTGTAGTTTACAATAGGCAATTCTTCAGACGGCTGTCTTTTGGGCAGACATAAAAATACAATAAGAGTTAACATTTGCAGGTTGGGGGAGTGGGAGGGGGGTAGATGATGAGAAATTACTTAATGGGTACAATGTACATTATTTGGGTGATGGGTACCCTAAAGCCATGACTTAACCACTATGCAATCTGTGCATGCAACAAAATCACATTGTACCACATAAATTTATACAATAAAAAAAACTTGCCACGTGCCATGTACATATCTAAAGACTTTATATACAGTAACTAACTCATTTCCTCTTCACTACACCCCTATAAAGGGGATACTGGTACTATCCCCACTTGACAGGTAAGGAAGCTGAGGCCCAGACGGGCTCAAGGTCAGACAGACTCAAGGTCACACAGGTACGAGTAGAAAAGGCAAGACCCAGGCAACATGGCTTCAGTCTGGTTCTCAGTGACTCAGTCTGGTCCAACAATAAAGAATCTTTAGTTATAGATCACCTTCACATGTACTGTTTAATTTGAACCAAGTAGCCATATTGAGAGCTGTCACAATCACTCCTGTCATCTCTATTTTATGGATGAAAAAACCAAGATTTGGAGAGGTAATTGCACATAAATGGCAAATGGAGATGCCAGATGGCTATGGAATGGCTGGGTCTGTTCCAGATGAACTTTAGGGAGGAAGGGAACTTTAAATCCACCCAGGCCCATCAACGTGCAACGGTGGGGAGGAGGAGATGCAGGTTCAATGGAGAGACTAACACTGGGTCTTGTCTCACTTGTGAACAGGGTCCCTGTATGTTCAAAGCCAGGGCAGTCATCTTTGATGTCTTCTGTCTTCCACACAGATGGGCAGGTAAGCTGCAGGCCCAGCCACTTTGCTCTCTACCTCTCTCATTTATTTATTTATTTTTTGCTGGTAGGAGAGCAGGCATACTTAGGGACACCTCAGCAGTCCCTGTCAGCCTTCTCTTGCTAGAGACCAGAGGAGGGTACACAGTTCAACCAGTACCTGCCCTGAGACCTGACCATCCTGAGCCCTTACCTGCCTACCACGCAGTGAGTCAAGAGGGCAACAGGCTAAGGTGGTTTTGGGCTTATGGGAAGGTAAGTCTGGAGCTCCCACACAGCTCTACGCGAGTGCTATGCTGATGTGCTGTGATGGCACCACAAAATTAACCAACTATAAAGTGATACTTTGACTTCCATCTAGCTGCGTACCCTTTTCATTGCGCATACCTGGCATCTACCACCGGACCTGACAGGGAATATGTGCTCAATAAAGTTTGACTGACTGAATGAGTGGATCCTACTCCAGCTTAAACTAGCCCCGATAGAAAATCCCATTTGCATTTTCTATCCAGTAGCCGCTAACCATGTGTGGTGTGTGGTGTGCTGTAAGTGTAAAATCCAGACCGGTTTTTAAAGACTTAATATGAAAAGGGGGGGGGGAGGGAGGGAATGTAAAATATCTTTTAAATAATTTTTACATTGATTATGTTAAAATGATAAGATTTTGTTTTTTTTAAAAAGAATTCTTAAATTCTAGTGTACATGTCTTTTTTATAGAATGTCTTTTGTTTGTTTGGGTAGATGCCCTGTAATGGGATTGCTGGATCGATATTTTAGATATATTGGGTTAAATAACTCATTAAAAATTAATCTGTTTCATTTTACTGTTTTAAATGTGGGTATTAGAAAACCTAGAATTACAAATGTGGCTCACATTATATTTCTATTGGACAGCACTGCTATAGACTGATATATAGATTCTATTAGCTATATCGAAACTCTGAATTCCTAAGATCCTAGAAGTGTTTTAGAACGGCACCAAGCAAGCCGGAGCAGTGACTTCCAGCAAATTCCTTGACCTAGCTGGGTCTCAGTTTCCATGCTTGTAAGGGGTGACTGGTACAAATATCTGTCCCACTGGGGTTTGTATGGAGGTCAAATCCAAAATACCTGAGCCAACGCTCTGGAAAATGCAAAGTGTGCCAGCTGTCTACCATCCAATGGGCTCCCTTGGGAGAAGACACCACACCACAGCTCATCCACTCCTTTCCCCCAACCACCTTCCTTAATCTACCACCCCCACACTGGAGGACAGTGTCATCCGGGTAAAAGCGGGACTATCCGGACAGCCAGAGATATGCTGCCCAACAGGATTCCTGGGGAAAAGGGATTTCGTCACACAGGAGAGACTGGTGACTTTCTCAATACACAGGTCAGAACAACCTGTCCGTCCGTGAAACTCCCCCTTCCCGACTTACATTGTACTGCATAGGATGCCAGAACCACTGCTGAGTTAAGAGGGCAGGTTAACCTGTCAGGAGAAAGACATATTAACAGTGTCACAAGAACCAATGACAGCTTGAACACCCATAGATCATGGGTAGCACGTGTCTTTCTTTTCTTGGACCCACCATTAAAAAATAACATGAATCATAACAGAAACAACTTTATGATACAAATCAGTAAATAGTAAATATAGATGTAACACATTAAAGATTTTAAAAAAGAAATAACTTTTGCACGTTTAAAATAATATGCATTGTAAATACCATGAAGCTAAAGGTCTAAAGTTGGTTAGCATTTTGGCTGATCAAGAAAGGTCAGATTCCTATCTCTACGAGGGAAAACACAGTGAGAAAACTGTACTCTTAGATCAATGGGCAGCCTGCAAATCTTTCTAGTAAAGACGTGAGACTCTTCATAGTGATATCTCACTTCCCAAGTTCTAGTGACTGTGATTCTGGATTATCCTCATTCTAGAAGGGTAACATTCTCTTAGAAGGGAAAAGCAGAAAACTATTTTGAATTTGAAAACTTGCTCTTCCTAAATTAGTTAAGATTCCCCGTCTATTTACTCTCCTGAAGACCTGCAGGGTTCAATGGTCTGTCCGTCTCTCCCAGTCTTCCTGCTGTCCACTGGAGATCCCAGACTTGGGTTAGACCTGTTCTCCTTTCTCTTAAACTCTCTGACCTCCCAAACGCCCCATTTCTCCAATGAGTGCAACTCTGTCTTAGTCATAGTTGGAACCCTCTCACTGCTCCCTTTTCTCCATTCAACCACAGACCCCACAGTCTACCAAGGAGCTCGCCAGCAGCCCTGGAGCCGGGATCACTGCTAGGCAGCACAGCAGGTGGGGAGGGGCCAGAACAAGGGCTTGCAGGGTCAGGAGAGGTGTGACAAAGGGAGGTATCCTGAACAGCTACACTGGGAGACACTGGGATTTTAAAAGCATTCTTCTCCTAGCACTCTGGGAGGCGGAGGCGGGTGGATCACTCAAGGTCAGGAGTTTGAAACCAGCCAGAGCAAGAGTGAGACCCCTTCTCTACTAAAAATAGAAAGAAATTAATTTGCCATCTAAAAATATATAGAAAAAATTAGCCAGGCATGGTGGCATGTTCCTGTAGTCCCAGCTACTCAGGAGGCTGAGGCAGGAGGACTGTTTGAGCCCAGGAGTCTGAGGTTGCTGTGAGCTAGGCTGACGCCATGGCACTCTAGCCAGGGCAACAGAGTGAGACTCTGTCTCAAAAAAAAAAAAAAAAAAAGGCATTCTTCCCAGCAACCCAGTGGGAAGTGGAGAAAACATGCAGTTTCCATGGCAGCCCACAGGGGCAGCTCCCAAGACGTGAATCACCGCACCTCTCTGACAACCTACTGGTCCTTCCTGTCCACTGCACTGTGTGCTGGTCCTGTAGCTGCACATGAAGGCAACTTTTCCCATCTGTGGGGCCCCCATCTTTCCTCAAGTAACTCTGCGTCCCTGCTCGAGCTTCAGAATGATCCTCCGAAGTCTGCAGATGCGTCCCAGGGACACTCGCTGCCTACTGGTTCATCTGGAGATCATATTGCCCGTGGAGAAGGCAGGCAGGAATGGCTGGTATCAGCCATTCGCTCTCCCACCAAGATGGGCTTCGATTAAACCTAAGCCAGTGTCCTTGCTAGAGGAAGAGCAGGCGAGTGGGATTTGGGGAACAACTGAGGGCAGGAGCTAAGGAGGTTCCATCTAGATGGAAGAAACAATCCTATGAAAAAGTGAGAAAAAATATTCCTAAAGAATGGTGTTCAAAACACATACTGAAGAAGACCAAACGCCTGCATTCTACTCTTAACTCGGCCACTCATTCTTACACAGATCCCTTTCTTCTACTCCGGGCTTCAATGAAGGGCTTGGACCAGATCACCCATCTCGGCAGGAAGGAGATGATACCTTGAGTGCTGGCCTCCAATGACAGTTCCAACAGGCCAGGGATGACTTGACACGCAGGAGAGATGCTATGTAGGCTCCAGCGAGCCTGGGCAAATATCCACAGCCACAAATAGCCTGATACACCCCTGAGAAGTGTTTGGTAGTGGAGACCCTCTCCTCAGAGGGATCTAGGCCAGGACGTGGCCCTCAACAGATGTATTGATTCACACAGAAACAACAAGGGGAATTCTGTATGGAAAAGAAAAAAATGAAGCCAACTAACTTCCAGTATTTGGACAGTTATATCGGAAGCTCCCGAGGAGGCAGCACCCTTGCCTTATTTGACCAGCACAGTGCAGTGCCCGTTTTAGAGATATTTGTGAAAAAAACCGAAGTAAGTGTGTGGGAGAGAGGGACAGAGTAAGTTTCTACTGCTGCTGAGGGCAGCCTGGACCCAGGAGAGGGGTGGGGAATTTCAACCTTGAGTTACTCTAAAATGCAAAAAGGCTGCTCACAAAAGAGTGAGCTCCTCATCACTAGGGGTAATCAAGCAGAGACCCAAAGGCCTGTAGGTGGTGCTAGAGAAGTGACTCATTCCTACCTTGAGTGGGAAGACGAGCTAAATTATGAGAGTTCTGTAATTCTATGACTGCTAAACAGTCAACAAGTTCTGGCAATCCTTTGTTTAAGATGTCTCTTGTTTCTAACTGTCCATCTCCCCTCCCCTAATCTTCACTGTCCTGCCTCTGGATCTCTGCTCTGCATGTCTGCAACAGCCTCCTTGAGGCCATCCTTCCCTTCCACCCACCCTCGGCCTCTTCCAGTCTTCCCCTGTGCACACTGACTCTGTCCTTACACATACAGCTCTAGCCGTAACCTTCCTGCTTAAAACCCTTCAGCGGCCCTCCTCTGCCTGCTGGATGTAAGACCCACGCCTACCTTTGCTGTGAAAAGCCCTCTCTCCTGCTGTAAGCCCTCAGTGTGCGGTTTCCAGCTGGAGCTGTGGGCTGAGGGGGTGTCTTCTCACGGCCTAGGGAAATCCGACTCCTCCCTTCTCTACTAACCCCAAATCTGGCTCATCCCAGCAACCCATAAAGACTTTTCTAGCCCACATCAGCAGAAGGAGCTCCTAAAATCTCATGACAACTGTCATTTCCACTGCCCATATTGGCACTAACTACTTCGTGACTGCTTCCTGGGCTCCTGTCTCATTTCTCCAACTGGACTGCAAGCTCCCTCGTGGCACAGCATGTTGGCTCCCTTTGAAAATCCTCCTCGGTAGAACTAAACTCACAGGGAGAAAGAGGGGGTGAAGAGATTGGGAATAGATGTGGCTGTTCGCCTGCTGCAGTTTCTTCGGTAAGTCAAGAAAATACTAAGAATTTAGGGGAGGTAGCTCAGGGACCACTGGCTTGGAGTTTCTTCTCCCTTCCTAAGCTGATACCTTGCAGCCTTGAGATGGTCTTGACACATGAGAAGTGCTGAGTTACAGGCAGATGCTCACGCGTTTGAGCAAAAAGCTTCCCAGAGAGAAAATGACTCATCCATAGATATTAAGGCGCTTGGAAGTAGACCTAAATTAGGCCTGATCTACCTTCCTGAATGAAGCCCATTTTACATTCTGGCTCCCTTCCTTCCTTTAAAATTTCTCAGGTCTTTACCAGAAAGATAAATGCATCTTTTGTAATAAAACTGAAATAACATGAAATGAATCTGATCAATTCTCAGCGTCCCTAAACCAAGACTCGAGTTAGAAACAGATGCCCAAAAGCCTATAGTTGTACAGGATGCTGCTTGCAACATCTATTCTCTGGATTTAACATCGTTACCAGAAATGCACGCTCATTAGATTAAAACCAGGAATTTTGCTAGTCTGACAGGAAAAGAAAAATGGAAAATTCGTATTACCTTCCTTCACAAATATCCATCTTCAGTTGTAAGAAATACAAATGCCTATGAAACAATGGTTTTCATTAATGCATACTCAAACTGAAATAAGCAAAAAAAAAAAAAAAAAAAAAAAAAAAAAAAAAAAAAAGTTGATGAGTCAAGGACAAGACCTGTACATGCGAAAACCAAAATACATAAAAACACATTTTTGTTCAGGGTACCAGGTGCTATTTTGCACATTGCAAAGCGGCCCCATGAGTAATGTGACTAACGTTGGTGCCCTAAGTCTTGACTGGCAGGGGCAATGTCCCCCCAGTACGGGCTGTCCCAGAGAAGGCTGTGCAGGGGTGGATGGGGTGGAAGCAGCCCGTCAAAGCTGGGCTGGTACTGCTGCCAGCGAAGCCCCTGCCCCCAGCCCGGGCCTCGCTGACAGAGCACAGAGGCACAGGCGCTCTGCACAGGCAGCCCCCACACCAACGGGGCCACTGTTCTGAACACCGTGCCAGCTTGTGCACACCCACGTTCCCCCTAGTGAGGAGCTGCTAACGGAAGGAGGGTCTGTGAAGACACCTCCCCGGCTGGGGTGCAAACACCCAGCTGGCTTTTTTCCTGTGTCCCAGGAACTGTGGGTACGTGAGCAAAAGCATAAACATCAGAAGTTGCCAGGGCCTCTGAGCTGAAAGTTTGCACTCTTCTGGGAGTGACCAGCAAACGAAACCTCCAAACCCCGGCCCTGTTTTATGGGCAAGTTGTGGCAGGCCCCTCAGCCTGGCAGTCTGCTCCTCCGCCTGGGGAGTGGGGTGAGGAGGCCACCAGTGGCACTATGCAGGCCAGGAAGAGCCCCGGGGAGACTTCTATTTAGGGACACGGCACACATGTGACACTTGGCCACCAGCTCCCACTCTTTTTTAAAACCCAGATTCAAAAGGGATAGTCATTCCAGAGTCTGGCCAAGGTGACAAAAGGGAAACCTCTTGAAATCTAATACAGACAGGGCAGAGGCGTAGGGCAGAGGGAAGGAGAGAGAGAATTTTGGCAATTGAAACAAATCAGTGTCATTATTCCTTCGGTTTTAGAAAGGTCAAGGGCCTGGCTTTTTGAGATGTGAATGCCTCAAACGTTATTATAACCTCCTGTTTGCAGTTCTGGGCTGTGTGCATGGTACTTTATAAGCTCACCTCCCATTTCGGACTCGTGTTAACTCTGCAAGGGAGACCACTACCTCCACTTTGAACAGATGAGAAAATCAAAGTTCAGACAGCATATGTGGGGTCAGCTGCACCTTATTTTAACCTGGATAATCGTTATTAATAAAACATCTCATTATGCTGCAAATTTCCTATATGTTTAACGACTAAACAGCTTTAGGATCTATGTCACCAACTGCCCACAATGTACCAAGAACCCGGCATTGAGAAACGGAGTAACATACATTTGCTGATTCATGCCTATTTGGTATTGGAATCTCTATCTTTTCCACCTAGCAGAACATAATCAGTCCTTTCTAGTTTGTTTCTATGTTTATCCAAGCTGACATTCAACCAGAATTAAGTGTTCTCTCCTCCTACAATGCTACAGAGAGAAAGAAGAGAAGGGAGAGAGTTATAGATAATCCAATGGTGAATCTGGGCTTTCACTGGCAAGCTCGGCTAATCAGTTTATCTTCCTGGGGATAAACACAAGAACGTGAACCTGTAGATCACCATTCACCAAATGCTACCTTGTCACAAATTGAGCAAAGTTTCTGAATCAACCCCATGACGTCATACACAAAAAAATCGGAATAGTGAAATGCAATCCAATCTTAGGAGACTTTCTAGAGTTCTTGAAGGAACCTAATTCTAATTTGAGGTTGCCAGTAAATAAAATTCTGTTTAGAATGACCTAAATTTATCAGAAACCGCACTTGTGGAGGCTCACAATAAAGACCTTTATTTAATAACTAGAATAAAGGAAAAGTTATTTATAAGAGATACTTGTTGGCATGCCTAGCTTCAGAAATGCAATGACTTCTCTTAGAGTGCACCCCATCCACAACCTCAACTTCGGAAAGAAGCAATGCATGCCTCCTTGCCCAGATCCTTAAAAAACAAATACAAAGCAACAAATACCACCTTCATATGCATTCTTTGACTCTTGAGAGCTACATTTCCTTAAAAGGGAACTCACTTTTGGACAGGCTACAAAGCTGGGGCTTAATAAGATAATATGTGCCAGGAATACAGGTAAAATCCTTCATTTAAGTTAAAAAAAAATAAGCATGTGTATAAGTAATAGAAGCCTGGCCCAAGTTAAGAAAAAGATCTGGGGGGAGGGTTGGCAGGGGCAATGTATGTAATCCTAACAATATTTGTACCCCCACAATATAATGAAATAAAAAAATTTAAAAAAAAAAGAAAAAGATCTGGCAGGTGGGCATGATAGCATGAACCTGTAGTTCCAGCTACTCAGGAGGCTGAGGTGGGAGGACTGTGCAAGGCCAGGAGTGCAAAGCCAGCGTGGGTGATATGGTGTGGCCCTGTCTCTTTAAAAAAAATAAAAATAAAAAGATCTGGAGGTCCTGGTGGTCCACCAGCTTTCTAGGAGTCATGGGGTGTTTCACTAAGAGAGAGCTGGTACCCAAATCCTAGGAGGTGACAGATACACCCTATTCCACACTGTGGATACCACCCATCTTAAGATGAGAGGTGCGGGTAGGGTTGGGTGTCAGTTCTGAACCAGTGAATTTTAGGAGAGACACAGACAAACTGAATTTTATCTGGGACTCTGGTAAGAACAAATATTAGTCTATTACTCATCTTGAGCAAAAATCTGCCTCCCTGTAACCCCCGCCCTACCCACTGGCCATAAAGCTATGACCCAGCACATCCAGTTTCCTTTTCCCAGGAGCACAGAGATCTGAGGGTAGCCTTTGTTTCTCCCAGAGCCTCCTCTCCATCCTAAACATCCTACATTTTCCCTGATGTCCCTCAAATGATAGGTTCAGCAGGAGGATTCTGTCAGCTCCCAGAGGGAGTTTCTTTCCTGTAGGGTGTGGAAGTGGACGGCCGGGGGTCAACAGGGGCATTGGGGAGCTACTCCTGGCTTAGGCAGGCCCTAGTAATCCCTTCCTGCAGGATCTGTCCCTGGGGCTCTAATATGCCTCCTGGGTGCCACAAGCCCAGAGCTCTAGCCTTCTGGGGAGGAGACAGGTGATGAGTGACAGTCACTACTTTGGGCAGTGCCATCCAGACTTGGGGTTGAAACCCACCAGTTGGTCATAAAATCAATCAAATGGATCACAATTGGCATTTTTTAGAAAAGGAAATAGAACAGATTAGAAAACTTCAGGAAGTGCTTGACACTTACTATAGTTTTATAAAACTTTTGCTTCAGTCATTTATATATGTGTACTGCATTATGAAATAAAATGTATTTTTACTATGGGGTTGTGATTTTAAAAACACCTCTCTGGTTAGAACCACACACACAGATGTGCACAAGTACATACATGTATAATCACACACATATGTATGTAATATATAATATGCACATACACATAATTCTTCATGTCATTCTTAAAGCATAGCTTGAACAGAACTTGTTATTTAGTAATGGCCTGAGGAAACCCTGGTAGGGTCATTTCAAACACAATCTTAAAGATTATGTCACCAACTTTGTGTCCATCAGCTTATGAAATAACCCGCTGGGCTGAGCGTTTCTATGCTACCCCAGTTACCAGTGTAAAGAGCCACTGTGGGCAAAACTCAAAGCACAGGGTGTGTTTCCTCATGGTCACCTGGTGAGTCACCCTGGATATCTCTCGCTTGGCTTAAAATTTAACATAACAGTAAACACAGTCAAATCCCAAATGTCTGCTATTGTAATGGGAAGAGGTACATAAAAAAGGCAAAACAGAGTAAGAGACTAATATTTGGCCTTTAAACATATTAAAAGTTAAAATGTGATCATGAAATTACCACTAAAAAAAAAGAAAAAAAGCAAGACAGGACTCTATGTCTGAGTTCGTGTCGCCTCCTGGGTGACGGATGATCTTATGGCTACAATGAGGGTAGAATAGGATTCAAAAATGCTGTTCATTGTTTTTTTCTGGTGAAGCAGTTTCCCTCCTTAAGAAAAATAAATGGATCAACAATAAAAGGGCTTAACGCTGCCGTGGGGGAAGGAAAGTTGAGTTTGCACAGTCTGTGTTCAAATAGCGACAACCTTCCTGTGCTCCCCTCCTCCTCCATTCCAGATACCCTGCTCCCCACCCAGAAAACCCAGGTGCCAGCTCTAAACCAGGACCAGGCCAGACTCCAAGCCCTGAGGGGTAAACAACTCCTATCACAGCCCTCTCTCCCTTATCTGGTTCACATATTTCCTGCACCTGCTGATTCAGGAGGAGACAAGCTGAGTCCAGCCTGCTCTGCTTTCTAGCTCCTGCAAACTAGGGATCCGATAGAAAATTCTTATTACAGAGATGTCTTCTTATCATCAAGGGCCTCACTTCTAGCTCTTCAGTGGTACCATGCTATTTGACCTGCGGATGACTGTTTCAACCCTGCCTACATTAGTAGAAAATGACTTTTTGTCCTTGGAGCATGTGCTACGCAGGGGGAGAGGCCGGGGAGGTGGAAGGAGGCGGGAGAAGTAGGAGGCGGATGTGAGTGTGCTGGGAATCAAATCGCACCAAATTAGGAGGGGAGAGAAGCAGGCCCAAGACTGAAAACTAATTAGCCAATTAGAATGTCAATATGCACACCCGAATTTTTACTTGGATAGTAATTACTGGTGCAGTTACACCCAAATGAAGTTACTTGGCCGTAGTTATAAAATGAAGAGTACATTTTTAGTGGTTACTCATTTTTATATACTAAATAGAAAACTTTAAAAAAACACATTATTACCTGGTTTGTTCTTGCTGCAGTGTGTTGGGATCAGGTATAAAAAATCTTACTCGAAAATGCAGGGTACAGGGGAAACCTCCTACAACATTTTTCAAAAACAAATTAAATTTTCCCTTTACAAAAGTCAATGTATGTAAGTTGTTACTCTCCCATAAGTGATGCATTTTCACTCAACCATAGCTTTTTCCACCATAAAAGGGCTAATTTCAAACAAGGAGTGCATACATTTTTTAATTGGTTGTTTCAGAAATATTCATGTCTACAAAAAGTAAAATAATTACACCACATCAACACAGACGGAAGTATCATCTATTTCCAATTACATGTTTACCTTAGGGCTGTGTTCAAACATTGCACTCCATTATCTGCATTAAGAATTTTAGAAATCCTTAAATCAGCATATCATACAAAGTTCACAAAGAAATAATAGCTTGCATTTGTATAGTGATATATATATTTCAAACATTTAGATGTATATGCTTTCATTTAAGCACCACCGTGACTAGGGGAAGGCTAGCCTGCTATGGACAGCCCTGTTTTATAGACAAGCCAATAGGCTTAGAGATGCAACTTGCAGACAGCTAGTGACAATACCAGAATTATAGCACCGAGGTCTTCGATTCTACTATATCACATTTCAAAATCATTTTTATACTATAAAATATTTCATGCTTTTGATGCACAACATATTAAATGATTTATACTAGTGAATATTACACAATGAACATACTCAAATATGGCTTTATGCATCAACACCAAGAGTCAATTGGCCTGCGTGGATAAAATTAGTCCATTTCTTTCAACAGATATGGCAACAGGAGAAGATAAGATTGTGTTGCTAAGATCCCAAGATCTTCATGTCAATTTCATCCCCCTCCATCATTCAGTAAATATTCACCAACCCTATCTACGCACTCAGCACTTTCTTGCTCTCTGCAGCTCAAGCCCTTCTCCATCGTGCTGTCTTTGGCGATCCTGCTCATCTCCTCTTCTACATTGCTCATCCTGGGCTCCACCCTCCCACCTCTTTCGTATCTTCAATCTTCATCTCTGGCTTGTGTTCAAAGAATCTCTAATGGGATGTGTGCACCTGAGTACACCTCTGTCCACGTGTCTAGGTACCAGTGGGTGTGCTATAACTCTGTGTACAGGCTGACCACCTGCACATAAGGGGATAGCAATGTCCTCCCACTGCCTTGGGATGCCCTTTCACTTCCCCTCCTCTTCTTTAACTTGTCATTTTTGTGTTGTACACATGGCCTCTTCATTTTTCTTGTGGCCCTGTGCACACCCATAGCATCCTATCCTGTGCTTGGTACTTGCATAGAACTGTCTCTCCTGCTTGGCTGTGAGCCCCTTGATGGCAGGCTCCAAATCTGATTTGAACTGGATACCCAGGGCTTAGCCCAGTGCCTGTCACAGTGTGAGTTCAGGACACGTTTGCTGAAAGAATGAGTTAGTGAGAGAATGAATGATAACACCTATCCGTGCCTTGTGTGTACTTATTCCTGTGAATTCAGATGGGGCAGGTATTTGTCCGTGAGCAGCTCTGTAGCTCCCACGGGTACTTCAGAATGCTGAGGACACAGGCCATGGGAAGTGAGAACTCTGAGGATCTGGTTTCCACTGGGGCCAGTGGAGGATCAGAGGCATGGCTAGCTGTGTCTGCTCCTTCTACCTATATGTTGGGGGAGGGGTGTTTGTGTGTGTGTGGCATCATGTGTATGCACACTTGTGTGTTCACATCCACTTGCCCTACATCCCTCCACCTCCTGTGTCAGGAACTGCAAGGGATCCAGAGAAGAACGTAACAAGGGTCCTAACCTCAAGGAACCTGCAGTTCTGAAAAGAAGCTAAAGGCAAATAACTAAGAGATGAGGATGAATGTGTTCAGAGCCACAAATCAGATGATGATAAATGTAAGGGAATGTCGAGGGAGTCACAGCTTCTAGTAGGAGAGGAGCTGGGATCTGGGCAGTCTTGAAAAATGGCAAGATTTAGATATAGGGAAGTGGGAGGGAAAAGCATTCCCAAGAGAAGGACAGACTGAGGGGGAGGCGCAGAGGGGGCCCTGCAGATCTGCCAGGTTTGTCTGGGGCACAAGGAACAGAAAGGGCAACAATGATGGAAAATCAGGCAGAGAGCAGATCAGAGCAGTGGGTGGGGCAAGGTGTGGCCTGAATGGCCACCTAACTGGAGTTAACCTGCAGCGCTGGGCTCCATCCCTGATGGATGAGCTGAAGTTGAGAAGACTTAAGTTTTTATATTTGTGACATTATCTACCTATGGCTCAGTTTCCAGTGAATGCAACTGCGCTCTTGGGAAGTACAAGGGTTTGTGTCTGTCTCTCTCTTTCCCGCCCTGACTCTCACGCTGGGCTGAGAAAGGCCATTTTCCTTCCTCTTCCTTCCTTGTAAAAAGAAATGTGGGTTCTTTCGCCCTGAGCTGCCTACTCTCACCTCTTTCCCTTTTTTGCCCACAGCTGGTGAGGATCCTTGAGGGCTGATCTGGAAGCATCTCTGCTAACTCAGAAGTCAGACAGGGAGGGGTTGGCTCACTTAGGGCTCTAGGACCCCCCGGAAGCCACGTATCAGATGTCATAGGCACTGATGGCTGGAGGAGAGAAACAGGCGGTGACAGGCTAACACCTAAGGCTCAACTGAAATGAAAAGATCACACCAACCTTTTAACTGCTTCCTGATGGGTTTGCTTGATTCAAGCCATCTCTGTTGGATAAGAAAACAAAGTTATAAAACCAAACCATGTAGGAGTCCAGCACATTGTACAGGAATGGCACTTACAGGAGAGTCCAAGGAGTCGTCACCATGTTGCAAACCAAAATATTCCTTTTCCGTCACATCCAGATGGCTGTATGCCATGTCCAGAAGAACCTGACCAGTATCTTGTTTCTAGAAAAAAAAATTAGCAAGTGGGAAAAATCTTAAAACGAATTAAAAACTGATGGTAAAAACGTCTTTACTGTAGGCACAAAAAGAGTTAAAATATTCAGAGAGATTTGATGCACCCAGATTTCCCACAATAAGAAAAGCTTTAATAAATTTCAAGTGAAGAAGCCACACAACACACAGAGGAAGAAGGGCCAAGGAAAACCACATCAGTACAATTTAAGACAATGTCAGCTTAATTTGATTTCATTTTCTAAGATTTCTTCCTTCCCCTTTGCTGCAATTCCCAAGTGATGATGTCTAAGTTGGAAAACTCAGATATCATAATTACAGTAAACTCTCTGTGACCTACCCATGGATTATCCACAGTAAAATGCTAATCCCAGGTCGGTTTCTGTTGGCTCCTCAGGACACATCTGTGGCTCCTACCCCTGGAGAAGCCACAAAAATGTGTGTCCAGGAAAGGAAAATGCTTGCCTGACAGCATAAAGGAAGACAGCTAAAAATACTCAAATGCCATTCAAAATGCCCTCAAAGCGATTTGGCCCGTGCCACCCTGTAGGATTATCTGCCTCGTTGAGTCCTCTTCCCGTCATCTGAAGTGAGAATCCAGTGGGATTCAACCACACTCTTCTACCAGGGCAGGACTCGGCCTCCTTCCCCACTCCATGTTTATGGGGCAGACATGGTGGGGGCACTGGGACAGAACCCTACCAAGTGTCCCTTTCCTGCCCCAGCTGGGGAAGCAGCGACCATAAGAGTGTCAAATGCTGTCAAATGCTGTCAAGTGCTGAGAAACGATCAAGGCACAGTGCACATCCAAGGGGACAGCACACACGGTCAACTCAACCTGGGGACAAGAGGAAGCAACCCTCGATCTGGGTTTGGGAAGATGGCAGGGCTGAGTCAGCTGTCCCCTCTTGGTGCATGAGCTCAGAAAAGGCCTCTGGATCAGGCGGCCCAGTACAAACAGAGGCCCGAGGTCGGCAAACAGCATGGAGTGTTTGGGAAACTGCAAATTCTACTGTAACAGGCAGGCTTCTCAGGAATCCTTTGAACCAGACCATCTAACTAAAGGACAATATGAGTCAGAAATAGCCTGTGTATAGAACAGGCAAAGGTAGCTCTTTTTTTTAATTCCTGAGAGCAGATAATGTCCCTGAAAATAGGTCACAGTGACCAGGACTGAAAGAATTAGATAATTGTCAGGCCCCCCCCCCACAGAGACTTCTTTGGGGCAGCCTCCTATCATTTAGTCTAAAGTGTGGGAACATGAGACACAGTCTTTTCCTGAACACGCCTCCTATCCTGCCCAAGGGCCCCGTACCTCCTGCTTCCTCTGCAGGACACTGTCCATCACAAGAGGATCACAATGGGCATGGAAAGAATGACCCAGCCCGCACATTCCAAATTATGAGAAACTCTCTTCAATGTGGAGAGCTATCAGGTCCCATTGTTGGAATTATTTATATATGATTTGATATTAACTATTCTAATTCAAGGAACATCTATAAGGAGTCAGACATAATACCACATACACTTTTTATATATGATCTCTAATCTTTGCAGCCACTCTGCAAAGCACAGTACTCATCACCATCCCTCTTGCCCATGAGCAGAGGCACCAAGGCTCTGTGCCTTGCACCTTCAGCCGATGGACAGTCTGACCACCTGACTCAGGTCTGCTTGCGGCCAAAGCCCACAAGTTCCCACTCCATTACACCTCTCCCCTCTGGAATGCATAATTCAAACATTCAGGTATATTCTCCATAATTCACCTGGCTCTCAAAGGGATTGAAATAATGAAAGACACATTCACAGTAAGAACAGACCTCCCAGCCTGGCCCCTGCCCCACAGATGGTCATCTCTGTTCCACTGGGGCACTGCCAGTGACCAGCTTGCTCCCTGGGCTGGGTTAAGAATGAATGACATCCAAGTCTGCTTCCCTGATGACACCTGTTCCTGGTCATGGATGGTCTGGGCTGAAGAGTCTGAAAGAGACTATGCAAATAATTCCCACACTTAGAAAAATATAAAGTGAGGGATCATCTAAGCTGCAACCAGGCCCTCAAATCCCTCAAGTTCAATGTGAGCCAGCCTGGGACCAGCTTCTGGAAGCCAGGGGTGGCAGCTTTGTGATGAGATTAATGATGCTCATAACTGGGAGTTTCTGGGCTCTCCCTGTTTGCGAGGCTCCATTCTAAGGCTTTACGTGAGGTCGCTCTGGGCAGGTGTTCACAGGGCTGATCACTCGTCCTGCTCTGGGTTTCTCAGACCTTCGCTCTCCTAGCTGGCTGGTCCTTCTCAGACTCCTTCGGTGCCTGCCCCCCTTCCTTCTAACCTTTAAACATCCATCGTTTGCAGCTTCTGTGCACATGCTTCTCAGGGGACTGCATCCAGTTTCACGGCTCGAGATGCCATCTCTACCCTGGTGACATCCACATTTGCATCTAGAGCCTGGACCCATCCCCTAAACTCCAGACCCTTCGATCTGGTGCCATTCCTACATTTCTACATAGACGAGTAACACGCATCTCAAACTCAACATGCCCACCACAGAACTGATTATTTCTGCCCCTAAATCTGCTCTTCCCACAGTGGCCCCCACCTCTAGAATGCAATTCTCTCTTGCCAGGCTGCTCAGGCCAAAAACCCTGGAGTCGCCTGGAGGCCTCCTGTTCTTTCATATCCCAAATCCTATTTATCAGCAAATCCTGTGGGTTCTGTCTTCAAAGGACTTCCAGACTTGGTTTCGTCTCAGCCACCCCCACATGGCCTCCCAGTCCAATTGTCATGGTCTCTCTGTTGGATTTTTGTAATGGTCTCTCAGCCCTTTCCTCCCCACAGTCAACTGTGGACGGAGCCCAAACCTACTGATGCTATCCACCTCATGCAGAATAAAACCCACTGTCCTCAGAATGATCTACAAGGCTCTACACAATCCCCCACCCCTAGTGTCTCTCTGCCCTTCTCTCCTGCTACTCCCCTCACCCCTTCATTCCACTTCAGACACACTGGCTTCCATACTGTTCTGCAACTGCACTAAGTGGGCTTGGGCCTCAGGGCCTTTGCACTGCTATTCCTCCTCTCTGGGATGAGCTTCCTCCAGACAACCATATGGCTCTTTCATCTTACAATGAAGCCTTCTCTGATCTCACCCATATACTGGGGACCCCACCTGTTGTCCTGCCCTGACACCCTCTCCCTCTCATCCTGCTTCACTTTTCTTCAAAGCACTTAATGCCACCAGACACAGCACACATTTGTTCATGGTCCTTCTCCCCCCACTAGGATGTAAGCATCAAAAGGGCAGGGATTTTGCTCTGTCTTGTTCACTGCTGTACTCTTTGTACCCAGAACAAAGCCTAGCACATGGTAGGCGCTCAGTATACATTCGCTGAATGAATGAAGTGAATGAATGAAATAAAGTTATATACTATCAAACATTCATGTTGCGGTCAGGGAGAAGGTATACAATTAAAGAATAAATCCAAGACAGATGAAGGTAAATTTGAACAAAGGAACCAGACACATACTAAGCTGTCAGTTTATAGCAACAGGAAGAGACATTTGTGACCTTTACAGGGCTTGTTTAATCACAAACTTCTTTGGAAAGGCTGTGTTTAAAAGGAAATCGGATATAAGACAAGGTTCTGTAGAGCCAAAGTAGTTGCTTTTGGAGGGAATTATGTACGACCCTGCCAAAAGACCACTAAATCTGTGGTTCTCCAACTGCAGTGCACGCTGAGCTTCTCAGGCCCCGGCCCCACACAGTATGTTTCAAAATACTCAGGCAGGATGAGGGATTTATATGTTTTAACATGCATCCTAGGAGGTTCTGAGGTACTTAAAGAAATGTTCATTAGGGTTCTGCTGTCCAAAGTGGGAGCCGTGAGCTACTAAAGACTCCTTCAATTTTAATCAAGATAAAATAAAAATGTAGTTACTCAGGTAGGTTAGCCTCATGCGGCTGGGGAATCGGACAGCGCACACAGAGAACATTTCCAGCAGTGCAGAAAGTTCTTTTGGACAGTCCTCCCCAGAGAATGATTTTCTCCAAACTGGCTTCTTCAGAAACAGGTCACAGGTGTATGTTCTATCCCCTTAATGAGACTTTGGAGCTGCCTAATTAGACAATTAAATTTCCTTGCTGGAGTTTTTCCTTCTTACTACTATGACATTTCCCACCTGCAAGAGTGAGGCCCTGACCCTGGGGAACAGCTGGAGGTCTGGGTGGCTGCGTGCATTTCCACTCTCTGCCAGGCAAGGGGCCCAGACTCCCACGACCTTCGGTCAGCCGCCTGACTCTTGCGCACTGACAGGGAGATGCCTGAGACCAAGGCACAGGGCAGCTGCTCCACCCCTGGCTGGGAAGGAGATGCAGCAGCCACCATGCTAAGGCTTCCTGCAAACTGCCTTCTCCTCCTGCCTGCATCAGCGGCCTTGGTGACCTGGGGGTAGCAGGAGGCCAGCTTGTGTGGGTGGGGCGGAAGTTTTTATTACCCTTTAAATTCTTGTGGCCTTTTATCATTCCCGCAATTGTTCTCTCCTCCATCCTGTCTTCTCTTCTGAAGCCTTTCCTTGCACACTGAACTTTCCAGGCTGGGGAGGATGCGGGCAGCCAGATCAGCGTCAGGGCTGACCCCTTTAGGGCTGGCCAGAGAGTGGCAGAGAGGGGCAAAAGTAATGCCAGGTGGTGACCGATGGGGTGGGCAGCTACTGTCCATACACCTGCTGCTGGCCTGCGAGACCTTGTTCCCAGCCCTGGCTCTGCCACGGGCTTTAAGTGGGATAAGCCAGGACCCTCCCTGAGTCCTGCCATCTGTGAGGCTGACCACCTCACAAACCCACCCACTTGCACATTTAATGAGCACTTGCTGTGTGCCTAGCCCTGTGCCAGGCACAAGGGAAACAACACCCTTCCCGTCCTCGAGAAGCTCACAATTTAATGTACAACATATAACCTAATGATAACTCTTTTTAAAAATGCAACCTAAGGAAGCATGTACAGTACATCCTGACCTAAGAACCAGCTCTGCTTCAGGAAGTGGACGACGATCTCACAGAAGCGCCAACGTCTGAGTGTCACTCACTTCGAGTCCCAAAGAAGAGGGGGAAAGATTTTCCAGGTAGAAGTGAGACATGAGCAAAGTTTTTAAGTATTTCCAGTCCAATCTCAATATAT
Source organism: Cheirogaleus medius (assembly GCA_008086735.1). NCBI lineage: Eukaryota > Metazoa > Chordata > Mammalia > Primates > Cheirogaleidae > Cheirogaleus > Cheirogaleus medius. The sequence goes on along the minus strand of VBSM01003204.1, from coordinate 16,058,866 downwards.
AAGATCTGAGATCTCAAGCTTTCATTTTAAAAATAATGTTTTTCCTTCATTTTATAAGCCAAGAGACCAAAACCATTTCTTAGGAGCATTAATTCAGAAACACAAAAGTGGAGAACTTACATTAACTTTAAAGGTCTGTACCAAGCCATCTAAAAAGCGGATGCTGCAGACGACTTCGGACCGAGTTTTCTCTTTGGGTAACTCTGAGGTGCGTATATTATTAATTCTTCCACCCAACGCACGTAACCGGGAGGTCATAACTATCGTTGAATAACCTGTAACATAAGATACACTGTTAGGCTTTGATATGCAAATGACCAGTTACCTGTGAATGTGGATACCTGTTGGATTTGATCCTCTTAACCCAGTCTGAGGAACTCCCAGATAATGAGAACTAGATAACAGATCATGTTTCCATTTCGGTTTTGACTTCTAAGATGCTCTAAGTAAAATGTATTGCTCAATTACAACATGTTCATAGAATGCTGTATGGTTTCATGGTTTATTTGTTTGTCTTATTATCTCCCTGGTCTAAGTCTTCTAATTTATACTTCCCAGGCTTTGAAATTTGCATTTATTTTACTATTTTATGCATTTATGTGTTCTACCCCTAAGGTTCCACAGAACTAAGTGTGGTATGCATATGACTTAAAACAGGAAAAGATTTATTGATAAAATGTTAAAATGAAGGACTTTTGAAGCCCGGTGCAGTAGCTCACACCTGTAATCCACGCTTTGGGAGGCCGAGGTGGGAGGATAACAGGGTTAGGTGGCAGAGCAGATAAGGATGAAGGAAGGGCTTAAAAGCAAGTTAATATTCTTTTTATCAATTCTCTGCACACTTTCTCTGATGAGCTGGGCCTTTGCATGTGCAATTCCTTCTGCCTGCAAAGCTCTTCCTGCTCCTCTTGATCTGAATTAACTCCTGTTAATCATCGGTGCCCAGCACAAGCATCACCTCCTCAGGGAAGCCCTCCCTGGTCTCCTTGCCCAGCCACAGACTTGTGTTACAGGCTCTCCTCTCTAGTGCTCACCAGCACTTCACATTTGCAACTGAATACATGTATTTAATATCCATCCCTCCCACTAGACACTGAGCTCCATGAAGGGGGAGTCAGGGCTGGTTTTGCTCACTGCATCTCCAATATCTAGCTCCGGTAGGCAGGCAGTAAATATCTGAATAAATCAATAGATGGAAGGAAGAACAAAACAGAAAAGGAAGCCAAGATCTAAAAGTCTGAAGTAGCAGCACAACCGGATAGACAAATGTGGGGTGGGGGGAGCAGGTGGAGGGAAGGATGAGATGGAGCGAGGGGTCTAGTTAGAATGCAGGGGGAGACGTCCCGTAGGCCAGCGCTTCTCACACTGCAGGGAGCACACAGAGTGCTTGGGGATCTTAGAAGGCAGACTCTGATCCACATAGGTCTGGGTGGGGCCCCAATTCTGCACCTGTTTCCCAGGTGCTGCCCAAGCTGCTGATGCAGGGTCCACCCTGGGAGAAGCAAGTCACAGGTAACTGGAAAAGCAGCACCAAACGTCAGGGCAGGGCCAGGGAAATGATTTGAGAATCAGGAGCAAGCAGTAGTGACTCAGCTCTCAGAAGGATGAGGACAGAGCAGATTGGAGAAATCAAGCCTCAGGGAAGCACACAGGCACAGATCAGGAGCAGGAAGAGAAAACATGAGGATGAAAGCTTTGTAGAAAGTACATTCAGGAAGAGAGGGCTGCATGGGTTCCTTATCACCATATTCAAGGAGCTCCAGGCAAACCTCCCTTCTCTCATAGACAGGGACAGAGAATATTAAATATTAATAAAAAATTCTTGGGACTGGCAGCACAAGACAACTTATTCAGTTACTTATAAAATTCCACCCACCCCACCACCTCCACCTTGCCCTTTCCAATGAAAATGTCATCAGAAGCAAGGATGCATTTTCTGAGTAATACAAAAAGTTATCAAAAGACAACAAATGTGTTCCATAACGCTTTAACCACACTGACTTAAAAATGTCAATTTTATTGTTTAGTTCTTGTCTAAGAATCTCAGGTGGGTTACAATTTTTTTTTTTTTAAAGATACAATTGAACCATTACAAGTGAGGTTTTAGTGGGAGGTACACATCAGAATCACCTGGGGAGCTTTTAAAAACTATGCCTGTCCTCCCCATCCTACCCCTGAGAGTGATTCAGCCCCCTTGGGTGTGGCACAAGATGACATTCCCTTTGGGGAATGAAGCCCTCAAAGTAAGGGCTGGGGGAGTCTGCGACTACTGTAGTGGGTTTCCAGGGAAGCTCGGGGTGTGTTTGGGATGCTCAGTTTTAGGATACAGGCTCTGTGCAATCTAAGCTGTTCACTGTGATGCCTGTGTGAGAGTCAGGCAGTCGTTCTGCAGAGCAGCTGAAACACAGATAATCATACAATAACCCTAGATAGAAAAAACCAACGGTGATTTCAAATAGGAGTCTCCAAATGAAAGTCACACGGACCGATGCTCCAAACTGCTCTTCTCCTGAGCAGCTCCTCAAAGCTAGAACCAGCGTGGGTACCGAGGGACTTACTAATGTAACCATGATTAATAATGATGCTCCCAGCACAGTCACACAGACAGCTGGCAACATAAAGTAGACCAGCAGCCCAGAAGACACAGACTTTTCCCTTCTCACATCCATCTCTGATTGTTACACGTATTGGACCCGCATGATGATGCCAGAAATAGGTATTTTATGAAAGCTGCAGAAATGTTCTTCCTACAATTGTTCCCAGAGCAAACCTTGATAAGAGCCAGCCTCATACTGGATAACCACATAATTGAGCCATGTGGTGTTTTCAGATTGTCTTGAAATTATATCTTAAACAATCTGGTCAGGACAATGGCTGCTGACTAACAGCCCTGTTTCCTGTACCACAGCAATTGGGGAACTCAGGGTTTCTATGGCTTCCTTTATAAGCCTCTTAATTCTAAACAAAGCCACAACCCAACCAGAAACATACTGGCCTCTCTGACCGCAAATGATTACAGCAGCAGCTGATGCATTTTAAGATCATGGATGCCAAAATCCTGTTCTTTGCATAATTCTTAAAATCAGTTATAGCCTTAGAATGTTTTGTACAATAGCAATAGAAGTCCTACTGTGAACACAGTTTTTAATCAAAGATTATACTTGGAAAATGTATTATCATAGAAAGAGGCAACATCTCACTTTGCAAACAGGAGGGGCTCAATAAATACCGTGAGAGTTAGAGTTGGCAGATATAAAGTGCCAACGTGGGAGACAATAAAGGCTCAATAAAAGGCATTTTAGTAATGTTAAGCTTCGAAGGCTATCAGGTGTGGACTACAGATGCCTGATTTTGTAGGGCAATCCTGATTTCAAATGCCTTAGAGATATGTAAGTGTTCCATTTCTTAAATTTTTATTAATTTTATTCATTTTAATGAAGACAGCTTGCTAGAGTTACAAGGTAGTGGTTATGATAGCTGTGTGACATGGCAGGAGTATGCTGGCACAGACCGCCACACCGTGGGCGTGTGAGACATCAGAGCCCTCGTGGTGAGGGTTGGGTAACAGGGCTTCTCCTACGGCCCCTCCCTGGCCGCCCCGGAGCCCGAGACAGGGAGAGGTAATTCTGCTGTCTTATTTCTCAAGGATCTGTCTACATGCTGATCTGGGGAACTTTGTTCTTTCACAAGCCAATAAACCACAGACCGAAAGGTGGGAGAGGAGCACACGCAGTGAGAGAGCAAACCTGACTCCACTGTCATAATTTTAAAAAGACGGTGCAAAATATTTCATACTCTTGTTTTGAAAATTGAGGGAATTAGACCTCTAATTCAATAATGCAGGTTTTAGTTGGGGAAAAAAAAAGAAGAAGAAAACAGTCCTGATTTATAAATACCTAATTTGCAAGAAAACTGTATAAATGAATCATGGGTGGCTCACCACAGGAATCAACCTAAATGATCATCAAGCCGGCCTAGCCCAATGCTACCACCCAGTGGCCACCAGAGGAAGATGCTCCTCCTATGCTATGTCTCTGCCTCAAGGGAAACACGGACAGCTTGGCTCTTCCTTGCGGCTCACTCCCAGTTCAGCTTATTTCAAAAATCCCTCCCACAGTGCATAAGACCTTCTCTTCAGCCCAGTTCCCTTTCCCTAGTGAATTCAGGAAAGTGCTTTCCACCCCTCCCCCTAGTTTTTTCGTTTTTGTTTTTATTATTATTTACAAGCCCCAACAGATACTGGTAGATAGATGACAGGTCTGCTGCAGAGGGACATTTCCAGCATGGAAAAGTACATGCACTATCAGCCACACTAGACAATGACTCATCAGATTAAGTGTGCTTCTTGTCAAATACCAATATTTAATGTATTGCAGATCAATGCTTTATTTATTTAGCTGCCAATACAGTACCAGCATCGCTTTCTCTTTCTCGTCACTGTCGGCACACGGGCACCGGGCTGCTCTATGCACTGACTAAGTCTTCAGGAGCCAACTAGGGCACCAACAATCAACAATCACTCACGACTGTAGGAAACATGCACCCCACTTTCCAATTGCTGCCTGTACCTCACAGAGCACAGCTTCTAGCTGCAGTCTGTTTTAAGGCCAGGCCTAAGTGTTCCTTAAACTCCCCTGAAATAGCGTATTCCCGCCTAAAGATAAAATTTACAAACACTCAGGCAGGTATTTATTTATCATTTATTAAGCGCTGATTAAGATGAGGTCAAACTGTAAGAATGCACCCTTACTGATTAAGTTACTAAAAAATAGTGATTGAAATGAGACTTTCTTTTGAACCACTGACAATACTAGTGTAAAATCATCTGGGGAGCTTGTTAAAATGCAGATTCTTGGGCACCACCCACAAAGATTTTGGTTCAGGAAGGGCCCAGGAAACTGCATTTTAAAACATAAAAAAATAATTTTTTTTGAACTTATATAGAAAAGCTGCAAGAAAAACAGAACTCCTATATACCCTGTTTGGCCTGAATTCAACTGTTAACATTATGCCACATACACCTTCTCTCCCTCTCCCCCTCCTCTCACTCGTACAAAGACACACCATGCTTTTCCCTGAATCTTCACCTCTAAATATTTTAGCATGTGTCTCCCCAAAACAAGGACATTTCATAACCACAGTACAATTATCACAGTGGAGAAATTTAACTTTGATAAAACACTTATTTAGTATACAGTCCATATTAAAATTTTACTAATTGTTCCGGTGATGTCCTTTCTTTCTTTCCTCTTGATTCAGAATCCAACTAGGATCATGCCTTGTTTTACTTTTTTTTTTTTTTTTTTTTAAGAGACTGCGTCTTACTACGTTGCCCAAGCTGGACTCGAATTCCTGGGCTCCATCTCCCACCTCAGCCTCCTGAATAGCTGGGACTATAGGAGCATCACCACACTGAGCTCAAAGTTGTATTTTTAAAAAGCACACCCCATCCCTCCAACCCCAAGGACAATGATGCAGGCAGTCTGAGCACCACACAGCAGAAAACTCAACCAGACAATCTCCAGGCTTTTCAGTCTTGACTGTCTGTGCCTATGGCCAGGGTCCTGGTTAGGTTGGCATCCTCTGTCAGTTTTCCTGTCTATATTACAAGTTACTTCCCAGAGCTAAATAGAGTGTCCATAGCTTAGCAGCCGTCCCATCACTCAGTCTGGGAGAAGGGTTTCCTAAGTCATTGTTGATGAAGTAACAGATTTTCCAGTCTATATGTCAGTGCTGGGATTAGGGCTGTTGTCATAAAAGAGAAGAAAGCTACATGAAAACACATTACTTCAAAAAGAACTCTCACTTGATATTACGTAACCAGATGTCTTGGTTTGTTCATTCAAATTAGAATTCACCAATACCAATTCTTAACAATTCATACCATCCAAATTATGAAAAAGACCAAATGCACATACTCTTTCTCAGAAACATGTGAAAGAGTTTACTAGTATTTTCTCTTGCATAAATTTTTTTGAATGGGGTAGTCTCCATTCTACGAAATAGAATGAAAACTCCCCAACTAGAATTTTCTTAAAGCAGCAGCAAAGAAAATGAGATGCATGTTGTGTGATTTATTAGGCTTTGCAAATGTTCTTAGTGAAATTCAGCCCAACTAATTAAAATATAGTGATTTTAGCTTTCATGTGGGAAATGCCCATATATCTTATAAATGCTTCCATATACATTATTTCACTTTATTAATTTTAAATTAAGGGTCGCTGATAACAAAATTACTGTATATCCGATACATGGAATTTAATCTTTTTCCTCATAACTCTATAATTTTCATAAATCTCTCAACACTACCTTCCACCAAGAAATATACACTTTCTTGGCTATTTAAGTTCTGAAGTACAACACTGCATAATAATAAATACACTAACTTATTTTAAAAGTTAGGTTTTAATGTAAACATAATCACTGCTGAATACTTGCTAAATTAAAAAAACAAACCTATTTGTTTAGGATTTTCATATTGCTAATTCAACGCCGAAGCCAATAAATTAATTTATCCTGAGCCTATATAATGAAAAATTAATTTTTCAATAACATTCTTAAAGCCTGCTAATAAATACAATAATCACAGATAACAATGCAAGTACAGGTGCACAAAACTTCTGAGTATACATTTGTAAAAGTATGTGATGCCTTTTATGAAAAAATGCAATTATGATAGTATTTAACAGTCAGGACTTCATTTTTTTTTTCTGCCATGTGGGAGAAAATGCTTATATAAGTCACTTTAATAGCACAACTCAATAACTCAGTCAAGTTATCTTGCAGTTTTCAATCTTAATACTCCAGAAGTACAATTTTGGGATCAAACCATTTGTTCCACAGATCCTGTAATTTGTTCAGGGAGTGGCTCTCAGACTGAAGCCCCTGGGAAGGAGGGGTGGAGTAATTTGCAGGATTAGTTGTATTCAAACGGAGGCTCATAATTAGTGCCCTTCTCATACAACTTCAAAATGTCAAATAGTTTTCTTATTATGGAGTTGGGGTTTATTTATAGGTTTTATTTATAGGCTCGACACCATGACACTTGCAAAAGTAACAAAATAAAAAAGTTATACTTGATACCGGCAGGATAAGAAGTAGTTTTAAGCTCCCTGAAGGGCAAGATAAAGAATGCTGTGGGAGCCGAAGGCAGTTTCGGGAAAGAGGTAATGTTGCTATAAAGAGAAACCAACCTCCCAAGTGCGGAGAGCCGAAGTTTTCCGAGTAGCGATGAGAGGCTCGCTAACTTAAACACAAAGTTTGCTCCTAAGTCTGCAGAAAACTCCTGCTGAGGGTATTAAATGGAGTCATTCAATTCTGTTTTGTTTTTTTTTAACTTGTTCTTGAAGTTTCACACAGAGGAAAAAAGTACAAATCCTAAGTATACAGCTCTCCAGAAGCCTGGCAGTGGTCCCTCCACTGGTGACCACTCTGTTCTGTCTGACTTACCACACCATTTTCATGAGATTTTTAAAAATGAGATTTGAAGGTTTATTTTTTTTATGCTTAAGAGAATGCTATCACGGTGCCGTGTTTAACGGCACGCCCCCAAATGTCCCAGGACTCAGCTCTCCCGGGGTGGCACCTCGGTACAGGTGGATGCTCTGGGTGGCTTGAGCGGTGTGGGCAGCAATCGAGATGGGCCATGATTCGGTCTTGCCCACGAGGTCACCGAACGGGGACTGGTAAACTTTCCCCATTATGTGCCACCTCAGTAAACCCAGAAACATTAAAAGCCAGCAAACCTTCCTTATGGGGATGCAGGGAACAAATGCCAGTCCATGGAGGGTTTCAACCAAGCCATGCTGAGGACAATGACATCGGGACTTACCACCAGGCCAGGCGTCCCCCAGCAGCCTCCAAGCAACCCTGCGCCAGGACTCCTGATCTTGTTTGGAATTACTTTTAGCCTCCTTTGTTATTTCTTTGGCAAAGGAGTTCCGGATCATTTACTCACTCAATATTCATTTACTCTGCACCTTCTCTGCGCCAGCACAGTGAGGAGTGGGGTGGGGGTGGGGGAGAGGCAGACGCCCTCCCAGTGTCAAGTTCTAGGGGAGATGACGGCCCAGGGAGCTGGAGGAGCACAAGGGGGGCTCCCGACCCTACCAGGTGGGGTGGGAGGCAGGGCCAGTTCACACAGCCGCCTTCAAGAGGAATCTTGCAGGAAGAAGGGAAATTGGCCAGGGGGAAGCAGCGGCCTTCCAGGCACTGCAAACCACGTGTGCAGAGGTCCGGAAAGGAAAACGCACGCCCATTTAGGAACTCCACTGAAACTGATTGAACAGGCGTGTCTGAGGAATAACTGAAATCTTAGAGAAATCTTGAGGAGGATAAGATTAGTTTCTTCAGATTTCTCTTCAACAAAGAGCTTTTAAACAGTCAAGGCTGCACAAATACAGAAGAGACTGGCTTGTAAAGGAGGGAGCTCCCTGTCAATAGAGGTAATTAAGCAGAGAGGCTGGACGAGACCATTGGTGAGAAGGCTGCAGAAGGCAGACTGACACAGGAAAAGGTGGGACAGATGAACATTGGGCTACCAGGACCAGGATTCTATCATAACTTCTGTTTCAACAGTACCAAGGTTAAATGTTTGTACATGTAAGACTCAATGAGGCATTGTTCGAAATCCTTAAGTGGATTTCTCATGGGAAATAATTCTAAATAGACATCTCATTCTTGGAGAAAACAAAAATGGTCCATCAACCCATGAAATGAGATAAAAGAATATGAACAAGTTATATATAAAGCTCAAAAAATAGACAATTGGGCCGGGCGTGGTGGCTCATGCCTGTAATCCTAGCACTCTGGGAGGCCGAGGCAGGAGGATCGCTTGAGGTCAGGAGTTCAAGACCAGCCTGAGCAAGAGTGAGACCCTGTCTCTACTATAAATAGAAAGAAATTAATTGGCCAACTAAAAACATATAGAAAAAATTAGCCGGGCATGGTGGCGCATGCCTGTAGTCCTAGCTACTCGGGAGGCTGAGGCAGAAGGATCGCTTGAGCCCAGGAGTTTGAGGTTGCTGTGAGCTAGGCTGACACCACGGCACTCCACTCCAGGCAAAGAGTGAGACTCTGTCTCAAAAAAAATAAAAAATAAAAATAGACAATTGGAATATGTCTTACATTTAGCTGTTTCTTCCTAAAATTAACCTGCCAATCTCTTCTCATTTTCCCTTCAAACAGTTCTACCAGGCCCCAAACAGACTGGACATCAGGATGGAATAAATTTACTCTACAGGGACACGAATCAAGTTGCATAAACTTTACAAAAATACTGTGTTAATATTTGCCCTCGGGCACACAGACACGCCCATCTGGGTGTCAGTCCATGATATTTCTATCTCAGGCTCCGGCCCCCACCCCTTTACAGCCAAAAGCAGCACAGGCCTCCAGAAAAGAAAACAGCTAAAGTCACTTTGAAAGGTTTCAGATGTGCTAATCACAGCGCATCCCAGCCAAGAAGCTGGAATCTCACAACCGGACCATCCTGCCAGCTCTGTTCCTGCCAAGGGTCTGAAGCCAGTGGCAGGCTGGCCAGAGAAACCCAATCGCCACCGCCAGCATCCCTTGTCATAATTTTATCTCAAGGAAACATAGAAAAATACCCCCCACCTCCCCATCACCCCATTTGTCACAAGTCAGCCAGGTGACTTGGGAAGTCACTACCTCACTTTCCTTCAGCTTGGTTTCCCAGCTTAGAGCCCTCTAAGGCTTTTTCCAGCTTTAAAATCCTCTGCCTGTAAAGCTGTAATCCGAGGGGCCATCTCGGGTTATATTAGGTATCATAGCCCTGCTGGTGGCCAGCGCACCTCTAGAAACCAAGATAAAATATATTTTTATGCAGCCTGTTCAGATTGCCAGGGATCTGTGTCCTGATAAAATGGGGTCAGAAAATTAAAGAAGGGAAACTCTAAAAAAGACTTATGAAAGGCATGCCAAAATGCAAAGAGGAACAGTATTTTGGAATAATTGAATGAAAGGTCTTTCAAAACATGATGTTGTACACCTTAAAAATATACAATCAAAAGATACAGGATAGGAATGTATAATTGTGACTAAAAAAAATAAAAATAAAATAATGTCAGGACTTAAAAAAAAAGAAAATAATATATCTTATTGCTGCTGTTGCATTTATTTGTGCTGAAGTCTCCCACGAGCTGGGAATACAGAGGTGATTTCAAGGAGTGGTCGGTGACCTGCACTGGGAACATCCTTGCCTGGGGGCTGGGGGTGGCAGGGGGGGATTACAGGTTTGAAGGAGCAAAGCCAGACCCAGGTTCTAGTGTCTGCTCTGCCACTCCCAGGCTGACATGACCCTGGACCAGTAAACTTTCTGTCTCGGTGTCCAAGTCTGTAAATAACTCTGAGGAGCATCGATCTCATGCCTGACACAGCGGGGGGCCTGGCCCAGCAAGACACCCACTCAGCACTAGCTCATGCGTACTGCCTGTGTATTCGGCCCGTTCCACCCACCCTGGGCCTAAGCACGGAACCATTCCCATTCCCACCATCAGGCTTCCTGCGCTACAAGGCTTCAGAGTTTTCCAAATACTGTCACACCCCTTACTCACACCCCTATTGGTTTTGACTGCGACAGCACTGCCGTTCCCATTTTATGGATTGGTAGATTAAACTCAGAACCACATCCAGGTCACTCAGGCTACATACAAGTGGGGCGATGATCCCAAGCTCAGGTGGGCACACCACACACTCCCCCACTCTGAGTCAATGGCCCACGTGCCCGGAAGGGAGGTGAATTACAGGTGTTTCCCTGGGCGTGGGCGAGGCCCCACACTTAATCACTATTGTCTCTGTAATTTACTGACTAAAGGTATGTTCTTACCCTTTTGAGATAATCTTTATAAAGACTCTCTGAGGCTCACATGTTGGTAAATTTCCTCTTACAAGGCAAATAGTCCAGAAAACCTCCTTTCCCCCTAATTAATTCTGCAACATTAGAAACTTGAGTAATGATTTGGGTATTTATGACCATATCCCCTCTGCTCTAAGATGACACGATTGATGCAACAGGTGTTTCAGAAAAATTATTTTAAAGAAGCAGTACATCCAAAGCACCCTTCCACTGTGAAGGTCACGGTGATGTCAGAAACATTACAATGTGGCCAGTGTGCCTTTCAGAATTGGGGAAATGTAGTAAATGACTTCCTCCCACTTCTGCAAAAGGCCTGGGCTGGAGTGCCTGTCACATGACAGCTAAAGGCCCTTCCAGCCCACGGGCAGCCATCCCTGAGTTAATTATTAGCATTGAGAGGGCCGGAGTGGGCCACCTCATTTCCTGAGGCCAGGCCCTGGGTTTGGCCTGGGGCCTCCCCTACAAGGTGACCAGCCGCTTTCCTTTTAGGGAGGACCTGAGTGAGAGGGCAGTCTCCCCTCCAACTGTACCTGCCTCTGGGGATCTCAGAACTGCCAGGCCTCCCGGAAGCTGGGCTTCTCAATAAACCAGAGCGCAATCAGACTCTTGCTCGCTCATTTCTGGGGGCACGTGCACTGGCTCTAAGCCAAGGATCTGATGGACAGTCATGGGTCTGCAGTAACTGGAACTGGGCTGGGGGAGCAACCTGGGGGTGGCAGGGCCTGGGTCTCCAGGAGGACCCAGGACAGCCTCACTGTGTTTAAACCTCTCAGTTCTTTCTACCTGCTGGGAGAGATGCTCAGGCAGCCCAGAGTCTACCTAGACAGCTGTGAAAAAGCAAGGTGGCTCTGACCACCTGATGGGAGCCAACCCTGGGGGGAAGGAGAGGGAAGCTCTGCAGACCGACAGCTACAAAGGGCTCGCTCTGATATGCTCACGTTGGACAAAACACCAAACCAGCCCACGGTATTATCTTGTTTGTTTGGGGGTGTATTTTTTAAAAAGTTGAACTCATGATGTCTATACAATCATATATTCTACTCTTTCTTTATTACGATCACTATCCAACATTTGTCCAGGTATTTCAAACACTTCCCTGACCTTTTCTGTTATGGTTTTACAATATCCCACCGAGTGGGTGTGCATAACCGTGGCTGGGTGCTCGGATGACTTCTAATTAGTAGAGCTCAGATTTCAAAAAGAATCCACAGTAAACACACAGAAGGAAGAAGGAGCAGGTGACCAGGACAAGGAGGCGGGGCCCAGACGAGTCCTGCTTTAGGGCAAAAACACCAAAGACCAAGGTGACAGTGAGGGGCTAGACCACCACCTAGAGGAAAATGGCAAAATGAACGAGCAGAAAACAGATGATGATTTGAGTAAAATCACCAAGTCTACTGTTTTCTGTCTTTTCTACCAGGTAGAACAATCTTTTACACTGGAAAGGATGAATTTAGAGGCTAGAGGATTCCCTGACCAGCCACTCTCCTTTGACCCAGCACCTCCCATGACCCAGGAGAGACACTCTACACCCATCTTCATACTCCACTCACATCACAAGAGGGGACCTGGCTTCCCCCACGAGGTAGACCTGTGTGTCTCTAAGGTGACCCAGCCCCAGAGCAGAATCCAACCCCAATAGCTCCTGACAAACCCTCGCTCCTTCCAGATGTCCCACTACCTGCTCTGGTCTTTTTTTTTTTTTTCCTTTTTATTTTGGTAAAATATATAGGACATAAAGTTTGCCATTTCAACCATTTTTAAGTGTACTGAGTAGCATTAATTACATTTACAATGTTGTGCAACCATCATCACTATTTCCAGAATTTTTTCATTATCCCAAACAGAAACTCTGTACCCATTAAGCAATAACCCCCCCATTCATCCCTCCCCCACTCCAGCTGCCTCTAATCTACTTTCTGTCTCTATGAATTTGCCTATTCCAGATATTTCTCATAAGTGGAACCTTATAATATTTGTGTCTTACTTAGCATGTTTTCAAGGTATATCATTCATGTTTTAGCATGTATCAGAACTTTCTTCTTATGACAGGCTAATACTCCATTTTGTTTATCAATTCATCTGTCAATGGACATTTGGGTTGTTTCCACCTGTTGGCTATTATGAATGGTGCTGCAATGAACACAGGTGTACAAGTATCTATTGAAGACCCTGCTTTCAATTCTTTCAGGTATATATACCAAGGAGTGGAATCACTGGGTCATACGGTAGTTCTATGTTTAGCTTTTTGAGGAACTGTGACTGTTTTCTACAGAGGCTGTGCCATTTTACATTCCCCTCAACAATGTAATGGGGTTCCTATTTCTCCACATCCTTGCGAATAGTTGTTTTCCTTGTTTTGTGATAGCCATTCTAGTAGGTATGCAGTGGTGTCTCATGGTGGCTTTGATTTGCATCTCCAAAATGCTGTTGACTAATGCTGTTGAGCACCTTTTCATGTGCTCATTTGGCCATTTGTACATCTTTAGAGAAATGTCTATTTAAGTACTCTGCCTATATATATGAATATATATATCTATATAAATATATATATTTTTTGGAGTCAGTGCCTCGCTTTTTTTGTCTGGGCATGAGGGTAGTAGCATGATCATAGCTTACTGCAACCTGAAACTCCTACCTCAGCCTCCTGAGTAGCCATCATGCCTGGCTAATTTTTCTATTTTTTGTAGAGATGGGGCCTCACTCTTGCTCAAGCTGGTCTCAAACTTCTAACCTCAAGCAATTTTGCCACATTGGCCTCCCAAAGTGCCAGGATTACAGGCATGAGCCATCACACCCAATCTGCCTATTTTTAAACTGGGTTTGTCTTAATCTGGTTTGTTGACTTCTAGGAATTCTTTATATTCTGAATGTTAAACCTTTATCAGATCTAAGATCTGAAAATATTTTTCTCCCATTCTATAGGTTGTCTTTTCACTTTCTTGATAATGTTCTTTGCACAAAAGTTAATTTTGATGAAGTCCAATTTATCTGTTTTGCTTTTGTTGCTCTTACTTTTGGTGTCATAGCCAAGGATCCAAGGTCATGAAGATTTACCCCTATGTTTTTTCTGAAGAGCTTTATGGCTTTAGCTCTTATATTTGGGTCACTGATCCATTTTGAGTTCATCTTTATGTATGGTGTAAGGTAGCAGCTGCTCTAGTCTTTCAGAGCAGGGTCCCTCCCTAGCTCGATATTCTGGCAGGATGACCACAAGGAATTAAAATAACAAAGGGATTTGAAAGACAATGAAAATATACGTGTTAGTTTTTCTATTCTTTCAACTTTTCTGTATTTCCTGAGTTTTCTATAATGGGCAATGAGTTAGAAGAAAATCAAACTGATAGAACTTTTTAAAAAATGCTGTCATTGGATACCTTATTGGTGCACAGGGTGTTTAACTGCTTAAACCTCCCTCCCCTGACTCTCTGCCACCTCCTGTCCCGTTTCTGCATCCCCTACCCTGCATGCTCTTCCTGGGGCCACCGGGCACCTGCCCCCACAGCCCTCCCAACATTGGGAGGCTCTGGTCTTTCACAGACACCTGGAACCACTCCTCCCGCAGCAAGCCACCGCCAGAGCTGGGCTGCCTCCTCCTGGCTCCTTCCTGGCTCTGTGGCTCTGGGTAAGTTACTGAACCTGAGACTCAGTTTCCTCCTCAGGAAAATGTAGCTGAGCCTGCTGCAGGGGGCCCTACAGAGTACCCAGCACCTGTGAGCGTGCTCTGGACACCACCCGCCCTGCCTTGGAGCCCCATCTGCTGCTTCCACCCAGCCTTGGGAAGGGAAGGGCTGCTGCTGAACTCTGGTACACAGGGAGAAAATTCTTATCCTCGGTCTGCAAAAATCTGGGTACCCGACTTCTCATCAAGGCAGTGGAAGAAAAGTAGGTTTGCTTTTGGCTCCCAGATAGATCAATATGAAGGCTTCTTGGTTGAAACTGCCATCCCCTGGTTAACCATCCACCAATTCAGAGAACTCACAGCTCAACTCTCACTCCTCAAAGCTGATGCCCAAATCCAAATCCCCAGCACTGACTCTCCCCTCCTCCACTGTCCCCATTTGACCACGTTCCTGGCATTTTCACCTGAGGCCCTGCAGATGCCAGACATGGGCTTCCCATCCACAGTGACAGCCTCCAGCGCCCTGGCTCAGTGCTGGGCCCTCCTGCTCGCTTTTGGTCACAACACCTCACACATTCTACCTTCAGAAACTCTGCATTCATCCCTCTCTCTAATGCCGGCTCTGAGGCAGGTGCTGGGGTTTGGAGGGAAGAGGCTGTCTCAGGTCCCAGCTCTCTGGAAACTCACAGGTTAGTCAGGAGAGGTGCAGAAGTCACACCTTTCAGTGTGGTGAGTGCTGCCAAGACAGGTGTGTGCTGCTGGCTGCTCAGGTACCGTCCAGGGGTGACCATGGCTTGGCCTCGGGCAGAATGCAACACCTTCTAAGGGGAATCTAACTGTGAGGCTAGACCTTGAAGGATAAGATCTCAAACAACAAAATCAAGTAACCCTATACATATCCAAAAGCTCTCCGGGACTCTTACTGCATGAAACCATCATCACTCACAATCTGATTCCAACTTCAGACACCTGTGTACACCTGCCCTTCCAAGCAGCCATGCAGAAAGCTGGATATACTTGCAACTGTGCATACTTTGGTTTCTCTATACTCTCTCCTCCACAAGCGTCCCTACCATAAATCATGTTCCAGAGCAATGCCACTCCAAGTGTGGCCTCTAGACCAACGGCTTCAGCATCACCGGATACTTGATGGAAATGCAGAATGTCAGGCCCCACTCCAGACCTGGGAATCCAAGTCACCTTGCTCGCACATTAAGGTTTGAGAGGCTCTGCTCTCATTCCAATCCCAACCTCCCCCAGGTCTTCAGCTTCCTTCTCCTCACTCTGTTACCAGCTGTCATCTTTTGGTGCCTTCAACATCTACGCAATGAACTGACACCAACCTCCAGAGCATCCACCGCTCTAGCTCTACTGATCCTCACGTCCACCTGCAGGTGGCACCGCCCAGCCCCGCCCTGCCTCGGGTGACACACACAAACCACAGCTCTAAGACCAGCGGCTCAAGCTGTGGACAGATGTCACACAGTGGCCGTTCTGTCCAGCTTGCTGAACTAGTGCTGCCTGGGTAATGAGCATGTGCCACCGCGTCATCACGGACTCTTCACGAGACCTTGTGAGGTGGAGACACCATTGTCATTCCAGCGTGGAGATGAGGAAATCGAGACTGAGGAGACTTGACCAGGGCCACAGAGTGAGTGGGGGTTCCGGTGACACTCCTACAGCCTGCACTAAGAGGCAGCCCTGCAGAGCAGACTCCATGGGGAAGGGAGGACATCTGCAACTGAGGTGACGACCAGTCATTCAGCTGGGACCCAGAAGCGAGGGGGAAAAGTAGTGGAGAACAAGTGGGAGAGGCAGGCAGGGGCCAGATCCCGAACCTCTTTAATGATGGACTGAGCAGCTCAGGCTTAGAGGTGACAGGAAGGTAAGGAATTGTTTGGAACAGGCTGGTCCAAGTCAGCAGCACCCATCTGACACCCATCCTGTCCCCTCACCCCCATGAACCTGATTCGTCAGCACCTGGGACTTGCTTCTCTGACCCTCCTAACACAGCAAGTGTGGTCAAATTCGCCCAGGTACACGGGTTCCACTTCCTGGGGCTGGTCCCCCCCCAGTCCTCAGCCCCTCCCCGTGACCCCCCTCCTGGGCTAGGCCAAAGTCCAGCTCAGGGGCAACCCCCCCCAGCCGCTCCCCCCACCCCCCGCTGGTTCCTCAATAGCAGGGCCTTAGTAAGAGTCACACAAGGTCCAGCTGCCAGATCCGCTCCCTCTTCTCCTGTGATTGGCAGCACCTTCCCCAGAAAGGCTCCCCTTCCTCTGTCTTCCCACCTCAAATCACCAGTTTCCAGCAATGTCGTGAGAAGGTCCACACCCCCCCAGCATACCACATGCATTGGGTCCTGGGGGACAGAGCTGAGGAGAACGCCTCTGCCCTGGAAAAGGGAGGGAGCCCCTTTACAGGGGAAACCTTCTCGTGACCCACTGCCACATATCTGCGCACCTGGACCTATTTAGCGACTCTTGGGAAAACTGAAGCCTCGCCCGGTCTTTGAAAATTCTTTCAACAGCAAATAATCACTGCAACACGACTCTGCCTTTATGACCGAAAACATTTAAGATTAGCTTTACATAAAACAGAAAACATTACAACACAATATCCAGCTGTAGTCCCAGCTACGCGGGGAGGCTGAAGCGAGAGGATCGCTTGAGCCCAGGAGTTAGAGTCCAGCCAGGGCCACATGGTGACACCTCACCTCTGAAACAAACAAAAATTATAACACAAAACTTAGGAATTCTCACACCGTGAATAGAGTGCAGCTAGGTCTGTAGGGCTTTGTCAAACAGATCTTGTCTAGAGCCTGGAGACCCAACATGCGGCCGGCTTGGCATCACCTGGGAGCGTGTTGGAAACGCAGAATACAGTGCCCAGCTCAGAGCCTGAACGTGCACCTGCATCTCAACATTGATGCTCGGGACCCCTGGCTTAGAGCCTGCAGTTTATGGGACTGAGGGGAATATGGGGGAAAGCAAGGCCCAGACGGGACGGGGTCGTACAGAACCGCAGAGGATGAGGGGATCTTACATGCTTTTCGAGGAATGTTTCTTGGTAGCAGTGTGGAGGAGGTGCAGGCTCAAGGGACCCACTGGTGACAGTAAGCAAAGGCAAATTGGAGGGGCATGTGAACTAACCCAGTTTGGGGATGGAGAGGTGGGGAAAAAGGAGTGGGCCAGAGGAGGGGTTTCTGAGGCATGAAGGGTAGAATTTGTCCAGCACAGGTGTGGGGACCAGTGAAGAGTGGCCTTGGGTTTCTAAACTGGAAGGCTGTGTCATGCAAGGAGAGTGCATTTTTAAGACAGAAGGTGATGAGCTCTGGTTTGGGGACGCAGAGGAGGGACCTGGGGGCACCCATGGGGAGATGTGCAGACACGACACACACAGGACAGGAAATGCCTCGAGACGACCCAGCTGGAGACACAGCTCTGCAAGCCCCTGGTGGTGGGATTGTGAGTTCATCGGAGAAGGCCTGCAGGAAAATAAGAGCAGAGGACGGGAGGGAACAGACAGAGGATGGGCCAAGGTGGGCTGGGCAGAAGGAGGGGAGAGGAACATCCCAGAAGCCCTGGAGGAAGAGACCAAATGGGCTGTGTTGTGAGAGGCTGCCCCTGGCCACCACAGCAAGGGCAGTGCTGGTCCAGTGGCAGGTGTTGATGAGGATGGACCACACTGTAAACGCTTCAACAGCCTACTGGAGGTCGCAAGTCTCCTTTGATCAAAATTACATCTTTCTGCACACCCATGCTCACAGCAGCGTTATTCACAACAGCCAAAAGGTAGAAGCAACCCAAGTGTCCATCAGCAGATGAATGCATAAAATGTACTATGAACACACAATGGAACGATATTTTGAAAGGAAGGAAATTCTGGCACACGCTACAACATGGATAAACCTTGAAGACATTATGCAAAGCAAAATGATTCAGTCACAAAAGGACAAATACTGTATGATTCCACTTACATGAAGTACTTAAAGTAGTCAAATTCATAGAGCTAGAAACACGATGGTGTTTGCCTGGGGTTGGTGGAGGGAGAACGGGGAGTTTACATTTAATGGGTACAGAGTTTCAGTGTTTTGAGATGAAAAGAGTTCCAAGGATGGATGGAGGTGACGCTTGTACAACAGTGTGAATGTACTTAATGCCACTGAGCTGTACACTTAAAAATGGCTAAGATGGGAAATTTTGTTACGTGCACTTCACCACAATTTAAAAGAATTAAATGTCACTCCTTCATTATAGTTATAGAAAATCTGAACTCCTGGAATTTCTGCATCAGGAGAGGTGAGAGCAAATGTCTTTCAGCTTTCACGGATGTTCCTCCAGGAGGCGTGGCAGCGAGTGGAAAGGGAGAAATCAGGTGGTGACCTGAAGGTGAGCCTGGCTCCGAGGAGGTGATGGGAGGTGAATGGTGCCAGGACACTCATCTGTCTCAGACTGGAGGAAAGGAAGAAAGGAGAGGAGCCCAGAAATGCAGATGAGAGGATAAAGGTGAGGAGGGTCCCACAGATGGCCTGGGGCATCTCAGGGCAACAGATGGAGGTGGTGGGGTCACCTGGTTAGGTGAGGACGACAGGCAGGAAACTTGGAGAGAGCATAAGGGGCAGGTGGAGAGAGGGTGGAGAGCAGGAAACGTTCAGTTGGCTGCAATGTACAGCGCACTTATTTTTAACTATCACTCGGCCTGGGTCAGCGGTCCTCAAAGGGTGGTCCCTGGTCTCTGCATCCATGCTGTCACCTGAGAGCTTGTTAGAAATGCAAAATTTCCAGTCTCACCAGAGGCCCTGATTCAGACCAACAGAATCACAAACTCTGGGGGCAGGGACCAGTAGCCTGTGTTTTAACCAGCCCTCTAGGTGATTCTGATGTGCTAAAGTTTGAGAAACACCACTACAGAATATAGAGATTCAATGGAAGGGTCACGTCGTCATTTTTATTTATTTATTTATTTTTGAGACAGAGTCTCACTCTGTTGCCCTGGCTAGAGTGCTGTGGCATCAGCCTAGCTCACAGCAACCTCGAACTCCTGGGCTCAAGCAATCCTCCTGCCTCAGCCTCTCGAGTAGCTGGGACTACAGGCATGCGCCACCATGCCTGGCTAATTTTTTCTATATATATATTTTCAGTTGGCCAATTAATTTCTTTCTATTTTCAGTAGAGACAGGGTCTAGCTCTTGGCTCTGGCTGGTCTCGAACTCCTGACCTTGAGCAATCCGCCTGCCTCGGCCTCCCAGAGTGCTAGGATTACAGGCATGAGCCACTGCACCCAGCCAATGTCGTCGTTTTTACATGAAAACAAACAAACAAACAAACAAGCAGCCTAGCAACTTCTATATAGAGAAACTGAGCAACAAATGCATAATTGCTTCAATGCCAATACGACTTATTTCAGTAGTCAGAGAAATGCCAAAGGGTATTAACAAAATAATAGAAATACATGGCCCAGCTAATAAACTGCCTTGGATGAGATGTAAAAAACACACCCAAGATCCAGGGGCTGGAAAACATAAGACATGGGTACCAGTCCCTGCTCTGCCACCATTCTGTGCCCTTGAGTATGCCACATCCCTTGCAGGGCCTCTATAAAAAGAGGGAGCAAAGGTTTCTCCAGTTCTGACACTTTGTGCCACGCTCCGTCCTCTAAAAAATGACCCCTAAACTAAATGCTTTTATGTAGCTGTGCCTAGAAGAAAAAAAGGAACATTTTTAAGCAGTAAAATCTAACAGCACAGTAAACCAGAAAAACATGCCAGTGTTCAGTAGTACTAGTATCTTGCATTCTAAGAACTAGAACAGTCCTGAACTAACTGTTTTTTCCATTAATGCTGTTGATGCCTAGAGTTATAAAAACACTATTGCACTGGACAATGTTCCTGAAGTCCACATGACTGGGTTGCTTCCCAGAAAATAGCTCTAGATCTTCATATTTTCATCCTATAATACTTTCTAATCCAGGAAGGCAAGGTTTGTGTTTTCTTCTAGGCAGAAAATGAGCTTAAGAACCAGGGTATATGGTTCCCAGTGCCTGACCCTCTGACCAGAGCATCTGGGCATTTGATATGATGAATCTAGGCTTCCTGATAAATGGCCCTGTAGTGACCTTGTTACCAGAATCCCTAGACGCTGGTCTCCTGCCTGGTTTGTCTGCATCCAAGTCCCTGTCTGCACCTACTGGCCATCCAATGCCCATCCTCCTGTGCCTGGGTCCCCAATGCCACCTGCTTCCCCGCCTCTGCCAAAGGTCATGATCTTAGATCTAGGGCTGGAAGAGGGATGCAGGCATTGCTACAGGAAGCAGAGATAGAAGTGTGAGTATTAGAGAAAAGAAGATGAGTTCTACGATGACTCCAGCCTCCTGCCATACCTTGCTCACAGACCCTGGCCCTTAAATTCCATTAGAAATTGGCCAGTGGCAAGCACAGCTGGCTTGTTTGTCTCCTTATGCCTCTATCATAAACCCCGTCTCTGCTCCTCCATCCAGCCTGGGTATATAAGTGAGGTCCCAAGCTCTAGTCCCTGTGGCAGGGAGGTGCACGGTGAGGCCAGGGTTGAAAAAGGCTGGAGTGGCAGGAGCAAAGCTGGGGAGGGGAACAGCATGGGAGGGGCAACCACACAGGTGTGAGGCCACAAACTTCAGGCCTGCAGGCCAGGGAAGGAGACTCGTTTAGTCTTTATTGAGTTTTCCAGGCTGGCCCACCCTGGCACTGATCTCAACCTCAAAGTCACACTTGGGTAGAGTGACCACATGTCATGATTTGACTAGAGAAGTCCTGGTTGAAGCCTGTGGCTCAGATGCTTTTTTTTTTTTTCGAGATAGTCTCACTTTGTTGCCCGGGCTAGAGTGCTGTGGCATCAGCCTATCTCACACCAACCTCAAACTCCTGGGCTCAAGTGATCCTCTTGCCTCAGCCTCCCAAGTAGCTGGGACTACAGGCATGTACCACCATGCCCAGCTAATTTTTTTCTATTTTTAGTAGAGATGGGGTCTTGTTCTTGCTCAGGCTGGTCTCAAACTCCTGAGCTCAAAAGATCCTTCTGCCTCGGCCTCCCAGAGTGCTAGGATTACAGGCATGAGCCACTGTGCCCGGCTAGATGCAGTTATTAATAGCATCCCCTTTCATTCGCAAAATGTTCTGGTTTGGATGATAAATTCTAGTCGCCTATCCTTGGGCCCCTAGGTCTCTGCAATTAGAGCCGCAGTTAGAGAAGGCTGCTCAGGGATGGGAGGGCCCCTCAGGGTGACTCTTACCCCTCATCAAATGTTCCATTTGCCTCTCCAACGTCCCTGCCAAGCCATCATCCAGCATCTGCTTGTATACCTGCAGGGACAGGAGCCTCACTTATCTTATGAGAAAGCCTCTTTTTGGGGGAAAGCTTTGGTATAAAAATAGGAATCAAAACTATGTACGGTAGGATTGCAATTAAATAACAACAACATCCCTCAGCAGGGAAAGGTGTGGTGGTGGCAAACCAGAAAACCTGCTGACTTTCTCCTTCCATCTCACCTTCTCATTCAACAAATATTTACTGAATGCATCTGATGGTCCAGACACTGTGCTTGGCAATGGGGTCCACAATGAGGAGTTAAAACAGATCCAAATTGAGGGGTCAAGGACACGAAGGACAAAGAAAGGCTGAGGAACAGTTCTAGTTTAAAAGACACTAAAGAGACATGACAACTGTATGCAATGCATGATCACAGATTTTCTTTGCTACAAAAAGTACATTACTGAGATAGCTGACAAAACTTAAGGTCTATAGATTAGGTAATAGTGTTGTGTCAGTATTTTGGGTTTTTTTGAGACAGAGTCTCACTCTGTTGACTGGGCTGGAGTGCCGTGGCGTCAGCCTAGCTCACAGCAACCTCAAACTCCTGGACTCCAGCGATCCTTCTGCCTCAGCCTCCCGAGTAGCTGGGACTACAGGCATGCGCCACCACGCCCGGCTAATTTTTTCTATATATATTTTTAGTTGGCCAATTAATTTCTTTCTATTTTTAGTAGAGATGGGGTCTCACTCTTGCTCAGGCTGGTTTCAAACTCCCGACCTAGAGCGATCCGCCCGCCTCGGCCTCCCAGAGTGCTAGGATTACAGGCGTGAGCCACCACACCTGCCCAGCGCCTGGCCTTGTATCAATATTAATGTATTGATTCTAAAATTTTTATTGCAGTTATGTAAGAGAATGTCATTGCTTTTAGAAAAGATACTAAGGAAATATATTTGGGGGAAAGACGAGTCTATAAATGAACCTCAAATGGTTCAAAAAAATATATAAGACACAGAAGGATAAAATAAATATGATAAAATGATAATATTGGGGGAATCTGAATAAAGGGTATATGGGAGTTCTTTGTTCTATTCTTGCAACTTTCCTACAAGTCTGAATTAGGTCAAAATAAAAAGGTAAAAGAAAAAAATAAAGCTTAGAGAAAGTTAAAAAAAAAAAAAAAAGACCCTGTCTTCACAGGGGTTACAGTGTGGCTGGGAGACAGCTCCTCATACAAATAATTACATTAATTAACCACAAAATTGCCACTTTGAAAGTGCTGTAAAGAAGAGAGATCCGGGGGCATGAACGTTTATAGCAACAATTTAACCTCTATCAGGAAGGTGAGGGAAGCATCTGCAATCACTGAGCTGAGGCCCAAAGGACAAGTTACCCAGGGAGGAGGGGAAGAAGGTTCCAGGCCCTCACAGCCCCCACAGGATGAGCATGGAGCCAAAGCATGAAAATTGGGCCTGTGGAGATGCCACAGAGATTGGTTTTGTTTTTATTCTGAGAGCAACAGGAAGTGCTTGTCAGACCCCTTTGGCTGCGGAGTAGAGACCCCACTGGGAGGGGAGAGGACAGGTAGAGTCCGTGGCAGTGGGGACAGGTGCCTCCATGAGAAGTATCATGCGTGATTTTTCCTCTGCTCCCTGACACCTTCGTTTTCTACACCAATCATGCGTGCATTTGATAACCTGGGAAGAATCTGGGGGTAGCAAAGTGGGTAAGACTGGGCTCAGGTGGCCCCAGTGCCCTCTCCAGGCCCACCAGTGGTTAGTGGTCAAAAGACAGTTGGTGGAGAGGTGGCCGCCTCCCTCACGGAGAACCTCTGGTCCAGTCCTGGGGGCTGACTGAGCTGAGGGAGGCGGCATGCAGGGGCCAGGTCTCCCCGGCACCCAAGTCAAGTGCCTCTCACCAACACAGCGTCCAGCCAGCCAAGGGCCCCTTCGCCGTCCTGGCTGCCTCTTGGAACATTCCTGCAGTCCTGAGAACCAGGGCCTGTGGCCCTGACTGACAAGGAGACCCTCGTCCCCCACAGTGACCCTCAGCACTGAGTGCTGTTCAAAGCACTTGCTTGGGGGGCCAGAGGTCTGACCACAAAGCAAGGGAAGGATTTTCTGTGCCTAGTTTTGCCTTAGTGGATTTTCAGTCATTACACATTTAAAACAGTTAATTTAAAGGAAACAGGTTCTATTACGATCCATGTTTTACAGTGCCGGAATTGGGTCATTCTTGTCGTACCCAACTGAGTAAGAGTCAAGAGGCTGGGGTGGGGGGAACATTTAGGGCACATAACATTGCTCCAAAAATATAATCATCTGCAAGTCTGGCGGCTAAAACTGCCTGTTACAACCTAAAACCAGTTTTATCTAATAAATACTGAAACAACTTGATGCAACTCTAAGACTTTTTTTTAACCTACCACCTATCGCTCAACAACAGAGCTTGCCAGCTCCCAAAAGCATCTCTGGTGCCAATTAACTTTCTTTCAAAATGGTATACAACATTTCTCTTTCTAATAAAACTCCCAAGCTTCTCTTTGTTCTTTGGACATACCAAAAACCACCATATGCCCCAAATTACAATTCTTGCTTTCCAAATGAAATGTTCTTAGAGATTTGTCTTTAATATTTTATTTGACTCGGACAACAGTTAAATAATTTGTCTAGGGACAGACCTGGGTTCAAGTCTCTGCTGTACTACTTATGAGCGCTGTGTCCTTCAGGTGGTTGCTTCACCTTTCTGAGCCTCAGTGTTCTCACCCCATCTGTAAAATGGGGCTGGTATGAATTAGCAAGATTCTGAGGCTAAAAAGCATCATTTGTTCCCTACTGGAGCTCCGAGAGGCTCAGTACAGAAAATTCACTCCAAACTACATACTGCTTAAACATGTACTAAAAGCTTATGTATCCTAACAGTAAATCATGGGACCTGAATTTTCCAGGACTATCCCAACTTCAAATCCTCTGTCCTAACTTTCCACATAAACCATCAAAATGTCTCAAAAATTCCACTCTCTCAGTATCCAAACACCTCCCAGCCCTCCTCTTGCACAAAGCAGCAGCACAGACACATTTTTTTTCCAGACTACAGATCCCAATCTTTGGTTCAGCAGAGCCCTGCTGGCCCCAAAGGAAACAAGGTCAGGGAGAAAAACCCGCGCAGTCAGCACTCCAACTGGGATGCTTCCTGGCACATCGATGTAAATGCCGCCTGGGGAAGATGCACCATGATCAGGACACCACCCACAAAGGGACACACGCTGGGAGATGAGATCTCCCCTCACCTACCTACCAAGTGACCAGTACCCAAGGAGGCAGCATGGCCAGAGGCTTGCTGTGAGGATTCAATGAATAAGTTAATATTTGGAAAGCACTCAGAACAGTGCATGGCAGCCAACAAGTACCAGTGCTTAATAATTAAAGCCAGAGGTGTCCCTGGCAGAAGTTGCTCCTGCCTCAAAGACAATCCAGAGGCATTGCTCTCATCCAGGGAAAACAAAGAGAATCAGCACTTTCCCCTGGGCTAGGTGAGGCCTGGCCCCAGCTTGTACAGAGAAGGGGGAGTACCCTAACCAGAGGAGGTGGGCCCTGCATTAGTGAAAGTCAAGAGGCTGGACTTTAGGAAGAGTCACCACGCCCACAATCCACAAGGTCTCTTCATGCCTCTGTGCCTTTGCTCCTTCTGTTCTGTCTGCCCTGACTGCCATCTTCTTCCACCTTCAAGGCTAAATTCACATGTCAACTACTCCCCACCATGCTTCCTGATGCCTGTCAGAGTGAATGGCTGCCTCTCCTTGTGTCTCTTGTATCTGGTTTAATCCTCTTTTAAAGCAGTTATTGGATAGATGGATGGATGGACATGGACACGGACACACACACACACGTCACTGTCTTCCCAACTCCACCATGAATCCTTCCGGGGCAGGGGTTCCGCTTTTACCTCTGTAGCCCTACGGCCTGACACACAGTAGAGACTCCATTAATGTCCAAATCTGCTGTTAAATCTGTGCTCACAGCTGGGTTTGAATTAACAAGTTAACGTGGAGGCAAAACGAGGCTTCAGGTGCACACACAGCAGATCTGCGGATGTAAGATCTCTGGGTCTTAGAACCATGGCCAGATCGGATTTCAGCCAGGGGCCTACCAAGCACTTGTCGGCCAGAGGAAAAAAAACACCTGTAAGATCAGAGTCTGAGGTCGCCTGGACCCAGCCAAGAGCAGTGAGGACACTGATATGGTCCCATCCTGTCTCTTTTAGAGTTGGTAAGAAGCACTGATGCTTAGGAAGGCTGCCCCATTCCCACCAGCCCTTCCAGGCCAGAGTATGTGGCGTTCAAGCCTCTGCAACAGACCCTGGAAGAGATGAGGAGGGATCAGCCCTGCTTTCCAGGAACTCACCGTCTGGTAGAAGGAAAGTGCGCTCTCCTGGGGAAAGATGAAGGGACCACAAATTGCTGGTCCCCTTCCAACTACCACAGACCCTGAGGGCTGTGGGGGAGGTGGGGTGCCATGTCTTCTTGCTCCCTCCGATCCCCAAAGCTGAGCCCTTCTGGTAGGTTATGTCTGTCCTAGAAAATAGTATCCTGTGTGCCTTGTAGTTCAGAAGGTACCGATTAGTCTCCTCTTGCTCCTGGTCCCACTTTTCCTTTGCTAGCTCAGTCTCCTCATCTGCAGGGGGCGAAGGCTGGCAACGACACTGTAATTAAACCATGTATGTGAAACCTTCCAGTTCACAGTCAATGTGAACTGGAGCTGCCCTCGACCCCCCGAGCACAATTACCATCTTGGAACCCCAACTTCTTTCAGGGGTAAGATTTGTCTCTGACCAGGTCCCTGAGACCTGAATGAGAATGTTAAAAGCTACCAGAGTACCTTCTACATGACAAAAGATGAAATGAGAACTCAGAGACTTGAGTGGGCATGCAGTGTGGGCATGAATTTGCCTCCGTGGTACCTTGGGCTCTTTCCCCTGTCCCAAGCTGTCCCTGAGGACCCCCCATGTGTCTGGCCTGGCCATCACCTGCTCTTTCCTGCTCATCACCTGCTCTTCCCTGCTCTTCCTCCAGGCCCCCTGGATGCACTGGGGTCCACTGGCCTATTCAGCATCCCCATACAGAAGCAGTTAGATGAGGGCTTGCTGAAAGGAATGCCTTTAGTAACTTGACCTTTTACATTCCCCAGCTAATGTCTAATTTGCATATACGAATCCTTTTCAGGAGATAGCAAATCACCAGAGACACTGCAGGATCAATACAGAGTATTAGGCACGTTTTATTCTACTCTAATTCTCTGCAAATTGGTATTCCATTAACCATATGTGGGATCTATGGGAGCTCGCTATAAACTAGAATATTTAACTAGAATGGCCTACTCTGTCAGATAATAGCTTACTGTTGTTAATTTTCAACCAGTCAATCCCAGAAAGGTTTCCAGCTTCCAATATGCTTTACATTTTGATTTAATGATCAGGAAAGTCATCTATTTCAAAGTCTCCGTATAACAAAGGGCAGCTTGATGCAGGGAGGAATAAAAAAGGACATGCCCTCAAAACCAGAAGACGTGGGTTACATGCCAGCCACACCACAGACTGTGTAATCAGCTGCTCAGAGTCTGGATTTCCTTATCTGTAAAATGGGAGTAATGCCAGCTTCACAGGGGAGTTGTAAAAATTAAATGAGATGATACATGGTGCATGTACTCTGCACAGTTCTATAAGGCTATGCAAAGGTTATTATCATAAAACACAAGACGAAATTCTCAGACTACTCAGGCTAATGACAGAAAGCAAGGATTATCTAAATTGGGGGTTCTAAAGGGGGCAGGCTGAGGGCATTTTGCTTCCCAGGGGATATGTGCCATTTCTGGCTGGCACAAGTGGGGGTGGGAAGGGACTGCTACCTGAATCAACTGAGTAGAGACCAAGAGTACTGATGAACATACTACAAGACACAGGACAGCCCCCACAACGAATTATCATCATGCCCCAAATGTCAATAGTGTGAGGTTGAGAAACCCTGATCAAAAAAATCACTTAAAGTTGGGGTTGGGAGCTTTTTAGAACAGAAATTTTCCTAACCAGGGTTTAATTTCTCGAATCATCTGCTTAAACATTTGCAAGACGGATCATCTTGCAAAACAGCTCTTTTGTAAGTGAAGCCAAACTGCCAACTTCTGGAGTTTCTGAATGTATAAAACTGCTTTTTAAATAAGATGCTCTCTGATTACAATTTGGCTAAACTGTTTTTCCAAAGCCCTTGACTTCAGCAGAAGTTCTCCTGGGCAGAGACAGGGTCTGTCACTCCGCTGCTTAGGCCTGCGAAGATGCTTTCCTAATTCTAATTTCCTGGTGAAATGGGAGCCACGAGGGTCTCTAAACGAATTAAATTCACATCACGCCAACTGCTCGCTTGCTTTTGTGCCGGGAACCGTGCCAAACACCTCCACATAATTTATCCCACTTAATCCACTCAACAACCCAGCGAGGTGGGCATTATTACTGGCTGTTTGCAGGGGAGGAAACTGAGGATCAGAGAGGTTAAACAACTCGTCCAAGGTCACAAGCTGGCCAAAGGGGAGCACAACTTGAACGGAGGTCTCCAGTTTCCAAGTCACAAGCTCTTTCCACCACCTCGGAAAACCCAGGTGTCAAGTTGTCTCAACTTCCCATTAATTTTTTAGGCAACCGCAACTTCTCAGTAAGTTTAGGTGGCTGAAAAATGGGAATTTCCGGGGGGCTGGGCGCTCTCACATACACTCCCCCACGGCAGCTGTCTCACCGCAGGTACCTGATAAATCATTCCATATCGCCCGCGGAACGGGGAGGATTTATTGGCTCTGGAGTTCGTGCCAGGCCCAGGAAATGCCATCTTTGAAAGCCGAGAGGCGGATTCGCCCAGGGTGCTGGGCTCTGGCCGCCTCGCTTGGCTTGCTCCCCGCGGGCTGTGCGCCCCCTCGGCGCCGGGAGCCGGGGTCGCGGCGGCGCTGGACCCTCGGGGGCGCCGGCCGCACGAGCTCCGCGGGTTGCGCCCGCCCCTGGCCGGCCGGAGCGCACGCCCACGCTCCTCCGCCGCCGCTGCGTCCCGGCCGCCCGCCCGCGGGCCGAACCCCACCCAGCACGGCCAGCTCCCTCCCGCCCCGGCCCCGCCAGGTGAGCGCGGCGGAGCGCCCCCTCCCCGCCCGGACGTGGTGCGGGGACCCCGGGACCGCCGCGCCCGCCAGCCTGCCCGCGCGTCCGCCGCGCGCCCGGGGGACGGGTGGGGGCGGAGTGGTGCTGAGCGCGACCCCGGCCGCCCAGCACCCTGCCCACGGCCCGCTGGGGTCGCACCGGCCCGTACCTGCAGCATCCGGGGGCGCGGGGCGCCCAGGTAGGTCGCGCGTGCGGGCGGCGCGGAAGCTCGCTCGCGGCGCGACCTGGCCGCCGTCTGAGCATGCCCAGTGCCGCCCGCGGGCGGCTCCCGCCGGCCGGGCTGGCCGCGACGGGCCCGCGCGCCAGGCGGGGGGCGGGCTCCCGGGGCCCGCCTGCTGGGCGCTCCCGCCCCCGCCCCAGGCGGGCGCGCCCCGACGCGTCCCCTGGGCCACCGGGGCTCTCCTGCCGAGCTCGGGACAAGCCCTGAACTCTCGCGCGTACATGCAGACATTCGTTCCATAACTATTTTCTGGGCACCTACTGTGTGCCAGGCTCTCGGTGTGTGCCATGTCTTTCATGCCTAGCAAAGACAAGCTGTCGGCGGCGTTCAGCGAGTCTTAGAAATTAAAAGGAGTCTTGCATGACGGGTCAGTGGTTGAGCTGGGGTCCTGCTGACTCCCAGTCCAGTGCTCGTCTCTTTGCACTAGCAAGCTTCCCGGGTTAATCCCTCTTCCCAAGGCTTACGGGGCCCCCTACCTGATCTGTGCTCCTGCATTCCGGTTCCACCTCATCTCATACCTGTCTTCCTGTAGCCCCGTGAGCACCTTTCTGTCCATCAGACACTCAGAACTTAGCCTCAGGACATTTGCGCATGCCTTTCCCTCTGTGTAGGACGTCCTTGTCCTTTCCTTTCACGTGGCTGGTGCCTTCTCATTGTACATGCGTCCCCTCCTCGGAGAGGCCTTCCCTGACCACCTTCCTAAGTTAGCCCTCTGCTCCTGGCCGCTCCCCATGTACTTTCTTGTCTTCATAGCATTTATCACTATTTATCCGTTCAACAAATACTTATTGAGCATCTACTCCGATTCTTCCCGCGTGGTGAGCAGACAAAAGTCCTGTCCCCAGGTGGAGTTCGGGGGAAGAGAGACAGGTAACAGATAAACAGCAAATTAGCAAACTATGTAGTATAGTAGGAAGTGACAAGTTCTACAAGGGAAAAGAGCAGGGTAGGGAGGCTTGGGGGTGGCGGTGCACAGTGAATTCTCAATGAAGCGGTCACCTCGGGCTCTTGAGCTGATGGGGCGGTCTGATCCGGTGGTCAGATCGGGCGACTCTAAGTGGGTGATATTTCAGCCACGCAGATAAATGGGGAAAAGCATTCCTGGCAGAGGAACAGCCAATGCAAAGACTCGAAGCTTAGGGAATGTCAAGGAGGGCAGAGAAGCAGAGGAGGTCGAGAAGTGTGGCTTTTCCTTCGATTTGCTTACTTCCCACGCTGTATTTCCCTCCGGAATGTCAGCTCTGGAGCTGTGACCCAGCGCCTACAACAGCGCTTGGCACACAGTAGGTTCTCAAAACCTATTTGCTCGATGAATATGTGAACGAAGGGATGGACAGAGGGCTGGAGCCCTCCGGGCCGGACGTGAGTGCCCGAGGTCCGAGGGGTCGGGTCGGCCCAGGGACATACGCAGGCGCTGGCAGTACCTCACTTCGGTTCTTGTTCCCAAAGTCGCACGTCCCGGGGCAGCGCCACCGCAGCGGGCGCCGCCCGGGCGTCGCGTCGGGCGGAATTCCGACCGGGCCCCGGAGTCCCTGGGGCAGGATTGCCTGCGCCCCGCCCGGCCGGGGC
>VBSM01003204.1:16013246-16024010 GCA_008086735.1 Cheirogaleus medius | reverse complement strand
CTTTTTGATAAAGGCCATTCTTACCGGAGATAAGTGATATCTCATTGCAGTTATCATAGATATGGAAAGGTAATATTAAATAATTATCTCAGAGGATTCTCAGACCTTCTAGAACACTTGTGTGAACCCTCAGGTATACAGCGAGTTTGAAAAATGCTCTTCTAGAGCACACGTTTTGGAACTGACAGAGGACTAAATCATAATAGACTCACAGACCACCACAGAGATTTACTGCCATGTGGGAAAACAGACATGTAAGTCCAGGGACTTTGAGGTCCTGCTCTGGAAACTCAAAGCATTGAGGAGGCTTCCATCAACAGAAGGCTGGGAGCACAGAGACATGCAGAGAATGGGTTGGCATCCTGCACTGTGGCTGACTGTGTTTAAACAGTGGCCTTCCCTGAAAGGGGTGGTGTCATCTTACACAACCCAGGGAGAATGCCTTTGTCAAGAGTCTCTAAACCCCACCTTGGAAGTTCATATACAGAAAACAGAATGAGACAGAGAAAAACACCCAGCAAATGTAGAATGGTCATACAATGGTCATGACTTTGAAAAACCAGCAATGGTAGAGGAAATACTCAGTAATCCCTAGCAGAAGATTCTAGAGAGAAGAGTCAGGAGTAACACTGAAGGCAGTGTTTCTCAAAGTGTGATCCAGGTACCATGTATACCAAGATCACCTTGGGGGAAGAAGTTCTTATGGAAAAGTAGACTCCTGGCCTTAGCCCAGACCTTCTGAATCTCTGAGTGTGAAACCCAGGAACTTGCATTTTATAATTTACTATAAGAACCTTATTCACAATGAAGTTTTATAACTTCTGTCCTATGACCTCCAATATATGGACACCAAGAACATAGTCTGAGTAATAAACTAAGAGGATGGGGAATTTTACCAAGAGATAATGATGGTCTTACAGGTATCACTGATGCTCAGGTGGATGGGACTGAAGATCAAAGCATCAACCTCTTAAAGGAGGTGTGCATAGAAAGGGGTAGAAGGAGAGTGTAGAGGAGATGGGGAGAGGGCATCCCCTACAGGCACATAGGGACCCCCGGCCAGCAGGCTGTCTGCCCTTGACCTTGGGTTTCTGACATCATCCATCATGCTCTCCTGGAGCCAGGAGCATGCTAACCACGTGACTGGAGAGGAGGTGATAATGGGGGTAGTAGTAGTGGTGGTGATGTTTGCTAAGAGGAGCGGACCTTAAAAATAAACACATCAACATATGTAGGATACACACAAAACTGAAATTGGAAAGCTCATCACCTTCCTAAGAGGAACTGGACCAGTAGGTCAGGGGAGAGGGATGGAAGTTTACTTTTCACCATAAAACTTTTGGTCCTTTCTGAATTTTCTACTATGTGATGTATGACCTATTTAAAAATAAAGAAGTTATCTCTGGAAAAAAAGTAATAAAGTATGCATAATACTTTTTTTCCAAATTATTTTGTTTTCCACTTTGGCTCCCTTTAAATTTTGCTGACCAAGTGCAAAGCCCAGGTTTCTTGACAAGTGAAGTCTCTCACGATGACCAGGGCATAAAGGTGTGCACACCCGGCTTGGAAATTCACACGGCTGAGGGATGCAACTGAAAAGAGAGCTTTTGGATGCGGATCAAAGGGATAGAAGAACAATGTCAGTGACCTCTGGATCAGGAATGATGCTTCTCTGACACAGTTGGTAACAAAATGGCCAGAGCAGTGAGATGGAAAATTTCAACTGCCCAGGCCACCTCTACCGGAAGTCACACCCATAAAAAGCTGATTATTGGAAAACCTGCACTTGCTTAGCTTACCATTTCATTCCTGAGAAGCTGGAAACCTGTCCTGGGCCCAGGAGAACACCGTGCTCCCAAAGGCTGGTGACACTGCCAGAACGGGGGATGCTGTTCAGCCTGCCCAGTGCTCTGGTGCTTCTAGTGTTGCACAGATGACACACCACAGGATTTCCTCAACTGCTCCCTGGCGTCCTGCTAGGGTGGCTTTTTCATTTTTTCCATTTTACACACAGTCATTGCATCACAGTCCAAACAGACTGTCCCGCGATGCCTCTGTAAACATGAGTCACATGCGAAATTAAAGGAATCCGTGTTCAGCCAGGGACAGCAGAGATCCTAAGGCACATCATCTTCACATCAGGGGCGTGGGTGGACAAGGGTTATAGGATTTCCTGCCCAGATGCCTGAGCAAAGCTCCGGGACTCACTTGGTGCAGCAGTCTCCAAGGCCTGCACAGATACTGCTCTTCCTCACCCCTAACTTCCCCTTCCGGGGTGAAGTTCTCCAGCTATCATGTCAGAAAACGTCGCTCTTTCCCCACTTCTTCACCTTCGTCAGCTTCTTTCAGTTTGATGCCACCGCTTTGCCAGCTTTGGTCATCCCAGCCCAGGCACAGGCACAAACCCCTTTCTTGCTTCCCCTTGAAGAATTAAGGCCACCCATGTTGACCTCCCGAAACAACTCATTCACCGTCTCTGCCTGCCAAAATCCTGTTTAAAGTTGATCTCAGCAGCTACCTCTTCCCAGATTATTTCTGCTGGTTATGAGCTTTCTAATCCCTGCACCATGGGATATTTGGTCTGCCCTTCTTTTATGCTTCTCATCACACTTTGTCTTGCACTTAGTTATTAATGTGGGTGCCCCTTTTAGAAGACTCTTGGAAAATCCCCTGAAAGATCTACCTGATGCCACATGAGCTGTGACTATTATTTCTAAGCAAAGTATGTAAAAGGCTATGAGACAAAAAATTGCTTGCCTTTCTGCAAGGAGAGTTATGTTACATCTAAAGGTCCTTTGTCAAAAATCCTTCCAGAATTTTTTTTTTTGCTAGCTTGATAGTCAATCAATAGATAGATAGAAAAGAGATACAGATAGATGTAGAGAAATGTGTCCAATAGTGTCCCAGATAAGATGTAATTAATCTGTGATTGGATATCACTAGGCACTCTCAATTTCTTGCCTATGTGAAACAATTAAAGGAGTTAGGATGTCCACCTTGACATCCACTCCCAAGAGTGACCTAGTTGAGCTGTCAGAAGGTCTACAGGCAAAGGGCACACTCCTTTGTTGTCTACCTGCATTGCTGACTGAGCTAATTCCAAACCAGCTCTGGGGCCCATGAGCTCCATTAGGCAGAAGGACTGGGAATGACAGAGTCAATAAAATCCCTCAGAGAAATTACCAAGAGTTAAGGGGAGGCTGAAACCTTCTTGGTGTCTCATGGTTTTGATTTCATTGCAATCTAGAATCATAGGCAGTGCAGTCTCAACCATGGAAGCTGCCCCAATTTTGTCAGCCTCTGTGACAATATTTTATCATCACACTATGGGGTAAGTATTAATGCATTGAGAGCAACCTTCATATCTCTCTCAATCTTGCACACTCTGGCAGGAGTGGGGAACCTGTAGCCTTCTGATTTCAAGACTGTTCTTTTGTAAGCACCAAAAGAGGCAAGAAAAGCTTCATATTTCTCTGCTGGACCCCTTTTAATAAAAGGATTTGTTCTGTAAAATTTGGATTCAGTCAAAAGGTTGCACTTAAGGACCTAGAAGGCCACATGTGGCCTTAAGGCTGCAGGTTCCCCACCCTCACCACGTTATAGACAGTTGAGCGAGTCAGCTACCCTAACTATGGACTCTCTCACATCTTTTCTTCTTGTGCTGGTAGCCTGGATAGAATCTGGTACTTACTAAGAATGTGATGAGTGACTGAATTAGCTGAAATCGGATGACCTCACTGATGTGCCCAACTCCGGCCAAGTCCCTTGACTTACTAAGTAAGGCCAGTGTATTATTTTCCATCACACTCGGTTCAGTGATATTCAGAAAATGTACATAATACTAGTACGTATTTCAAATGCCAATTCACATGAGGGAACAATTTCCCGACAGTGTTATCTAGATTCTTCTCAAGTTCCCTGGGTTGAGGTCAGTCTTTGTAGTTCATGTTGGGTTCCTGACCCAAACACAGTCTGTGCCAGTTTTGGAAAGAGGAAAAAATCAATTTTCCATGGTTTGGATAAAGAGAGGACCGTGGGAACATGTATAGCTCTGTCTCTAGTTCTGGTAAAGTCGTTGAAAACCCAACCCAGCCTGGCTGTCCAGTGTACCCACACGGAAATGGGGATATGTGATAGTCGAGCAGGAGGAAATGGAGTGAGAGGAAATGGACCCTTTCGGCAAAGCCGCTTTGGCACATGGAGCAGAGGGAAGTATTCGTCCTATGCAGGAGGGAAAACATCTCTTTAGCTATTTGTTAAGAAACGCTGATGTAATCTTGAAAACTGTGCTACATAAGGAAAAAATATAGACCCACTCTAATCGAAGAAAAAATTCAAATGCAGATAAAAACTGCATGAACAGAAATGAGTCATTATAGCACTGCTGATAATTGTTAAAAATATGAAGTAAGCAACTGAATGAATATAAAATAGTAAGTCTTATTATTACATAACTCAAAACTATTTCACAAAGAGATTGTAATGACATGGGAAAATGCTAGCGATATATTTTAGATGAGGAGTATAAGAAAGACATAAAGCTGTATTCACAGCACAACGATGTAAAGAAAAACATTTGTGCACATAAAAAAGTCTGAAAGAAAATGTGCTAAAAGGCTTACAAACAGTGATTTCTAGATAATGCTATGATTAGTGATTTTAATTTTCTTTTTTGTATTTTTTGAAACTTCTGCAGCATACAAGCAATGCTTCCAAAATCAGAAAGAAACATTAAAAAAATCTATGTAACCAATAGCAAACACGAAACTTCAACTTTACTCTCAGGAACAAATACATAAAATATATGGGAGAATATTTTATCTCAGGGTGATTATAGCAGTGATGACGGGCATTTCATGACTCTCCTATGGGAGGTTTAACCAGGGTGCCTAAGATACCCACAGTGTCCTCATGTCCTTTGTACCAGCTCTGCTTGCTGTCCTGCTGAGTCCTAGAATCTCCATGTAGGGATGCTATGAGCCATGAAAGTGCTTTGCAAGATAACTGGATTCCTTCAATTAGGAATTTAAACTGTAGAACAGAGGGTAAAAAGGTGAGAATATACAAAAAGAGATCCCAGGAGCAAGAGGCAGTCTGAGTAACTGTGATATTTAATAGAATTCGATGACTCCCAAAGAAGCGACTCTCTGGTGTCCACACTCCTGTGAATTCCCCTCCCATGCTAAGGCTGAGCATGACCACGTGAGTTGATTTCACCAATGGGGCATCAGTGAACACAACAGGTAGATATTTGATGGGCATTTGCACATTGCAGTTGGCTCTCTTGGAACCCTGAGACCACCATGCCGTTAATAAGCCTGGGATTAACAACTTCATGGAGCGGGGTCTA
Source organism: Cheirogaleus medius (assembly GCA_008086735.1). NCBI lineage: Eukaryota > Metazoa > Chordata > Mammalia > Primates > Cheirogaleidae > Cheirogaleus > Cheirogaleus medius. The sequence continues at coordinate 16,018,660 of VBSM01003204.1, read as the reverse complement.
GCCATGCCAGGTTTATCTCAGCTGAACCCAGAGCAGACCAGCAGAAGAACCACCAGCCAACACATTGAATCATGAGAAATGAAAAAAAAGATCATTGTCATTTTTTAGCCACTAAGTTGTAGGAGTGGTTTGTTACCAGCAATGGATAACTAAGGCAGTCACAACAGGAATTCCTGTTGCTGAGGCTAAGCCTTGAACCCCTGCATTATTTTAAAGTAGTGATTCTCAAACCCCAGCATTCAAACGGCTGAGGCAGGATGCCCATGTCTTTAGGGGAGGGACCTTGTTGGTGTTATTCACCATGACATCCCTGTTCCTGGCATGGCATTTATCACACAGCAAGACCTTAAGAAATACTTATAAATAAATGAACAAATGAACATTGGGAATTTAAGACATAGATTCTGGGGTCCATTTCTGGAGATCCTGATTTGGTAGGTCTGGGGGAGGTCCAGGGAACTGCATCTGAGCGATGCTGAGGCAGGTAGCCTAGAGACCACATTTTTGTCATCAGGGCCTCAAGTTATCCTTGCAACCAAAAGAGGCCAATTGACCAATTTTCCATCTGGCTATGTATCAGAATTACCTGGAGAGCTTCTTAACAGTACTAATTCCTCATCCTCACCCCTGACCTACCAAATCTGAAAATCCCTAGAGGTGGAGACTCACAATCCATGTTACTAAGAAGCTCCTGGGTGAACAGGATGCAGCTGCTCCGCAGACTGGAGGGCATTTGGAAACCGCCGGCCCAACCAATCCAAGTCTCTACAAGGCATTTGGCATTGTCATACTCATCTTCTGGCCTTCTGAAAAAAGGGTTTCATTTTGACTGCAAGGAGTGTTTGTTAGGGATTCCTTCTAAGTCTCAGTGTCTCATCTGTCAAACAGATGTTGGTAACACCTGCCTCCTGAATGCTTATGAGGACTAAATGAGGTGAGGTGTATGATCACGCACTGAAACAGGAAACACCACGCATGGGGATTCTTAAGACTTTAATCATCTGTGTATCATGCAGGGGATTAAAATAGTTTACCTATTTTTAGGTAATCCATCAGGATTCATTATGAGGTACCTTGTCCCTCCCAAGGCACAAAGAGCCAGGTCTTTGGGATCCCTACACAAAATGTTTCGGGAGAAACCCTGGACACATTTCTAGTTCCTTCACATGGTGTGTAATGGTCTGCACGGTCTGGATCCTGCATCACCTTGTCCTCTCCTTCCTCTGGCCCTTCTTCCTTCCTCCTCCAGCCCCTACGTGTTGGTCCTTCCAAAACACTAGTGCAGGATGCTAGTTCACCTCTTCCACTAGCCCCAGCCCAGCCTGTGCAATATGTTAATATTTGGAATGATCTTTATTCTTGTCTGGCCCACCCACTTGGCCCTTTCCTGAACCTTTGGTGTCTGTTACTGTCTCCAACCCTCTGGTCAAATGGAATTGACCAGCCCCTGTTTTGAACCCCTACTAGACATTTATCCAGACCTCTGTACCCCTTGGTTGCACTTACCTAAGTTCTTAACTCTCCCCCCTTCCCCACTGAGGCCAGGCTCCTCGAGGGCAGCGACTTTTCCTTACTCATCTCATGCATGTCTCTAGCCCTGAGCACAGTGCCTGACCCAGAACATGGATGGACAAATATTTGTTGATTGAGTGTATGAAAGTTAGAGGTTGTCTTTGGCAGGTTGAAACTTCTGAAGAACGTTGCTCACTCCTGGAAGTGGTCACGCGCTTCTCTGATGCTGACTTCCTGCTGTCAGCCTTTGTCTTTTTCTCTTCTCCGTGCAGAGACTTATGAAAATCAAACAACTTGAGTCAGCTGAGACTCAAGTGGGGCTGTAGTCAGGGCTTGTTCTCTCTAACGGGCCGCAAGAGGGGAGGATTGGCCACGTCGTCCTTGATCAGAAGAGTGATCGTCATCTCGAAAGTCCCAGAGGCCACTGGCCCCTACAGTCAAGCTGTATTAGTGGACAGGACCGTTTACATTTCAGGACAGATAGACATGGACCAGTCAAGTGGACAGCCTGTGCCAGAAGGGGTAGCAGAAGAGACTAAACAAGCTCTTAAAAACATGCATGAAATTCTGAAAGCCGCCACCTGTGATTTCACTAATGTAATAAAAACAATTGTTTTGCTGGCTGACAGAAATGACTTCAATACTGTTGATGGCATCTACAAACAGTATTTCAAGAGTAATTTTCTGCAAGAGCTGCTTACCAGGTTGCTGCTTTGCCCAAGGAGGCAGAATTGAAATTGAAGCAGTAGCTGTCCAAGGACCTTTCACAACAGCATCACTCTAAGTGGGCCCACTGTTTAGTCTGGAATTTTTAACATCTTAATTTTTACAGTTGAAGTAACATCTTAATTAACCTCTTAATTTTTACAATTGATGAAAGTATAAGCTTGACTAAAATATCTGAAGTTATCATGGAAATACCCCTACTGATATAATAAATAGAGGTAGTTGAATGTGAATTGAAGATTATATAATGAGTCCAGGTGCTGATGTAATTACACTTATGTACACCCATATTACTACTCATTACATAGTAACTCAAATAAATAAAAGGAAAAGGAAATAACAGGTAGGAAAGATGAGTTATTGTTTCTGAGAAATAATCTATCCTGGAAAATGAGGAGTGTTGTACATTGTATAGAGCAGGGGTCCCCAACCTATGGTGAGTTGTATAATTATTTCATTATATATTACAATGTAATAATAATAGAAATAAAATGCACAATAAATGGAATGCCATCCCCCCTTTCCCCTTCCCCCCGGCCCCCGTCCATGGAAAAATTATCTTCCATGGAAACAGTCCCTGGTGTCAAAAATGTTGGGGATCACTGGTGTAGAGCACCATGTTAATGTCTCTAATTCTTCCCTCCTATCTGTATCCATGCTCTTTGCCATGCGACTTGGCAGTTCTTTCCACCCAGAAGTAGATGGGTTTCCTGCTGCTTGACTTTGGGTTTGGGGCATGTGACTTACTTTGGCCAATGGCATGTTAGCAGATGTGATGCTTAAATTAGAGGCTTGAAATATACTTATGGGCTTAAGCTTGTACTTCCCCTAAAAAGATTGCCCTGGTAGACTGCTCGTTCCAGAAGAATGATAAAAATGTGAAGTAGAACCAAACTGCAAATAACATTGCTGTTTTAAGATACTGAGTTTTTGGGTGATTTGTTATACAGCAGTATTGGGGCAAGAGCTGGTAGATACAAGGGCCTTTAATTCCATCCTCCTTTAATTCCATCCACTGGAGGTGCTGTTCCAGGGGACTGGGCTGCTGCTAGGAGGGGTTCTCATACGTCCTTACTTCCATGTAAGAAAACCTTCCATGCAAGAAATATCTTAATCTAGCCATTTACATCAGCACCTTAGAAACCTGCCTATGTCTTTTCCTTGTAGTCTGCAAGAGCCTACCTAAGACAATGTCTCCCCTATCTGTCATGAGGTCCTTGAGGGATGAGAATGTTCTAGATTGCTATACTGGCCCAGAACCTGGTGGTGTATCTGGTATACTCACTCAACCAGCTGTGAAACCAGATGTAACTCCTGTCAAAAGTAGCAAATTTAATGAATCAATCTGCCCTAGGTCCTCTCTTGGAAGAGTTCTTTCTGTGCAAGAGACTATTATTAATATTTTATTTTTTGAGACAAGGTCTTGCTCTGTTACCTGACCTAAGTGCAGTGATGTCATCATAGCTCACTGCAACCTCAAACTCCTGGGCTCAAGCAATCCTCCTGCCTCAGTCTCCTGAGTAGCTGGGACTAGAGGCGTGTGCCACCATGCTGGGCTAATTTTTAAATTTTTTGTAGAGACGGGGTCTCACTATGCTGTCCAGCCTGGTATCCAACTCCTGGCTTCAAGCGATCCTTGTGTCTTGGCCTCCCAAAGTGCTAGAATTACAGGCATGAGCCACCGTACCCAGCTGAGACTATTATTAGTGCAGTTTATCTGTCCACCAACCCACCCACTCACCCATGGTGATGGGAAGACACTGTCAAACACTGGGGTATAAAGGCAAATTAGACATGACTGATCCTTATCTCTATAAAGATCATAGACTAATAGAAGAGACAAATCGACTATTACAAGGTAGTGAGATAGAATCAGAGAGGTTAAGGGTGAGATACTGAGGGAGCACAGACTAATCCAGTCTGGTGGGTCAGAGAAGACTTCAAGGATCAGATGACACTTGAAATGAGTTTGACAGGCAAGAAGGAGTTGACCAGGTATAGAAGGGGGAGAACATTCTGGGATGAAGGTGAGCAAGTGTGTACATTTAAGATCCATGCTGAGGGTGTAGGGTGTGTGTGAAGGGTGAGAAGTGGCGGGAAATGAGGTGGAAACTCAGGCATGGCCAGGGGCACAGGGCCATGTGTGCTACGGTCAGGAGTCCGGACTTGGTCGTGAGGGTGCTGGGGAGCATCGAAGATTTTAAGAAGGGGAGTAACATGTTTGGGTTTCATATTGCAAAGATCTCTCTGGCAACAATGATGTAGGAGAGGACGAGGACTCTTGTTACGTACTTATAGTCATAAAGGGGGACAATGAAGACCCCCCAGGCATGCTGGTGGGAACTAGAGAAGTCAAGGAATGGGAGAGTTACACCTGGTCACGGAAAGGTGGGAGAGAGAGGTTTTTGCTTAAACACGTGAGTGCATGGTGACACCACTCATTGAGGTTAGGAGCCTTGTGGGGTGACCAGGGATGGAACATGAGTCCTCTTAGGCTCATGTGGATGGGAGGGGACTGTGGGGCCTCTGAGTGTATGTCTGTACACCCAGGACTCAGGAGAGATATGAATTTTGGTGCCATAAGTGTATAGATGGTGGTTGAAGTGATGGGTTTGGTTTGTTATTTTGCCTGCCCAGAGCTGGTACTTGCAGAAGCACTGAAGAGTCATCCCCACATGTTGGGAATGATTTTTGGAGCCCTAGAATTTTCTAGATAACATGTAAGAGCCCTCCTAGGAAATCCCAAGCAGGGCCCATCCTTGTTCACCTTTGTGTTACCAGAACTCTCCTCAGGGCCTGGAAACTAGTACGTGCTCAGTAACGTTGGAAGAATGAATGAATGAGGTTCTCTGGTCCTTTGGGGTCCCTCAGCTCTGGGAAACCAACATCCCCAGGCCCCATTACCCTGAGGGTGATTCTGTAGGTTCAAATTACGGATTCACCAAATTCTTAATTCTCGTAATTCCATACCTCCAGAGGTCCTTGGCCAGCCCTTCTACTGCATCATTTGAAGCACCCATTCAAGATAGTGAATATCTCAAAAATTCCTGTGAATTAGAAGCAGCTGGGGGAAGGGATGTCCCTGAAAACACAGGTTCCCAGGCCCCATAGATCGGTATTTTGATTTAGTAGGTCTGCGTTGGAGCCCAGGAATCAGCTTTTTTTTTTTTTTTTTT
>VBSM01003204.1:15954696-16013006 GCA_008086735.1 Cheirogaleus medius | reverse complement strand
CCTCCCAGAGTGCTAGGATTACAGGCGTGAGCCACCGCGCCCGGCCAGGAATCAGCTTTTGAAACAAGCTCCTAAAGTGGTTCTGATGCCAACGCAATGTAACCCATATGTTGAGAAAAGCCACTTGTGCTGGGTACTCTCCCTTTACTGTCCAGATGTGCTCCCTACTTTTATTCACCCTGCTTTGTGGCCGGGGCACCTGCTTTCTGTGGCAGGTACCAGCTGGGCTTCCTTGGCCTCTGCCTTCCATTGAGTCCACCAAGGTGAGGCGACAGCAGAGGCCGGACAGGAGAGAGAGGTGGTGAGCGTTGAGTCTCCTGTCCCCTCCCTGCTGGCCCTGGTTGGGCAGTGGCTGTGTCCAGGACCCCTGTCAGGCAGCCCCTCCCTCCCAGCTGTGGCTCTTGCCAAGCGTGTCACCAGCTCCCTTCCTCCTGCCCTTCGGGCCTAGGCATGGTAACAGCTCCCGCAGGGCTGGCCTCTGGGTGCTGGTCTCTGGGTGCTTCACTGTCTTTATTTCCTTTAACCCTACTCGGACTTCTCTAAATGATCCCTTCATTACACACTCTCCAATTACCTCTTTGAGTTTTCCCTCTGCTTCCTGCCAAGACAGGAAAACAAAAACATTGACTGGAAAAAGTCAAGAATTCTGGGCTTGGTTCAGTTCAATTCAATTCAGCAAACATTTACGGAGCGAGGTCTTCTCTGCCAGGTTCTGTGCCAGGAGCTGGGGTTCCAGAAAAGGACTCAGACATGGTACCCGCCTGCAGCCTGCAGAGAGTTCAGAGCTCAATGGGAGGCTAGAGCCCCAGAATGCAGGGTGATTTGGGGGTCCACTCAGGGTAACCTGAAAATGCAGGGCTACCACTAACTCTGCCAGGTGGCAGGCAACAGAGGCTGCCCTGACAAGGTGTGCAGAATTTGGCTTGGCAGAGAAAGAATGAGGAGGAACAATTCGGGCAGAGGCAGGATATGAAGATGTCAATGGCAATGCCTGGTGCCGCTACGCTGGAGGTGGAACATAGGTGGGGACTGTCATGCCCACCCTGCTGGGAGGCAAAGGGATGCATCAGAATCTTGAACCATAAGATGCTCCCCAGGGACAGGTGCTAGTCAGGGTGCCCCCATCTCTAGATGATCTGTGTCGGGTGGGTACCTCTAATCCTCTCCCAATTGCCATAATTTGGGCTTATTTTCTTCCAAAGCAATTCTAAATTCACCAACCTACCAAGGCTCCCCTCCCTCCCTCCAGAGAGGTGTCTGGGAGAAGAGTAATGGCCTGAGGGCCATGAGGTTAGGACAAAAGGGATGCTCTGGCTGGTATGTGCCACAGACCTTCCATGCAGGACCCCTGATTCTACTATCTTTATTGACTTTAAAGGAAGATGAATTTGGAAAACTCCTACTCATCTTTCAAAAGCCAGCTGAGATTTCACCTCCTCCGGGAAGACCTCCTAGAACTCCCTAGAACTAGTGCTCCTTCTCTTGGATTCATCACAGTCTCTGGTATTTTGTATGGTCACCAGCCTATCTAGCCTGCTCGACTGCTGGGTCCTCAAACATCTGTCTCTTTCTCTCCAGAACCCAGCACCAGGCCTAAGGCATCGTTGGGCATCAGAAAATCTTTGTTGACCTAAATTAAATGGAATTCTTGCTGCAATAGAAGAGGTAGTACAGGTGGACCCTGACTTATGATGGTTCAACTTACAATGTTTTGACTTTGATGGTGTGAAAGCGATACACATTCAGCAGAATATCAATAAATTACATGAGATATTCAACATTTTATTATAAAATAAGCTTTGTGTTAGATGATTTTGTCCAACTGTAGGCTAATGTAAGTGTCTGTACATGTATAAACTAGGCTAGACTAAGCTATGCTGTTCGGTAGGTTAGGTGTATTCAATGCATTTTTGACTTAGGGAATTTTCAATTTACAATGGGTTTGTCCAGATGTAACCCCATTGTAAGTCAAGGAGCATCTGCAGTCATAGTACTGATAGTATCAGCCCTGTTTGAGGAATGAGGAAACGGAGGCTCAGGGCAGAGAAGGGATCTTGCTCAGGATCACATAGCCCACAAATGACAGGGCAGAGCTGGGACTCGAAACCAAACAGACTTGCTGACTGCAAGGGCTGGAGAAGGCACGGCTGGGCTCCTCCCTCACACAGGCGCAGCTGGGGCGCTGACCAACACTGTTCAGCCAGGAGATTTAGAGCACACGTGGTTGATGGAGCAATCGCTCCTTGCCAGGAACTGTAAAGAATACATTTGCATCAACTCACTTAACCCTGACAACCTTGGGAGGTATATGTGTAAACATAGCCTGATTTTGCAGATTAAGAAATGCATCCAAGAACATACCAACTGGAAGAGGCAGAACTTAATTCAAACCTAGACTTATTCCAGAGTCCATGCTCTGAACCTGAGAACCAGAGAACCTGACACCAACTTCAGATTTAGGAAGAAAGAGAACACACAGCCCAATGTTCTGTTGTATTGTATTTGTAAGAGGTTTATAAACAGAAATCTGCCTCTACATCATGGCTCACCCCCCACTTAAGTATAACAAAGAGAAAGAGAGAAAAAAAAGGAAAGAAAAAAAAATGAATAGAAAAGGAAAAAAAGAAAAAAGAGTAAGGCTTCCAGGAGCATCCTGAATTACCATGAATTGAGTTTTAGAAAATTGAGAGCATTACAGAGTAAATTGCACGGGCCTGGGGCAACATGCTCACTCTGCAGCTGTGTGACCCTGGGCACATCCCTTCCCCTCTCTGGGCTTCTTGTGTTTTCTCATTTCCTTTCTTTCAGAGCCTTCGTCAAAGTGTTTCCTCTTAGATTGCGAAGTATGGGGCAGTTGGTGTCAAGCTCACAGTCTTTTTTCGCCCTCTAGTGTTCAGTTACGGCACTGTCAGAGGCCTGGTTTGTTAGACTGAATGCACGTTAAGGTTCAGGGACAATGAGCCGCGAAGTGTGCCCAGAGAAGTCCACAATGTCTTAAAGCCCAAGCCTGTCCTGTTCCATCCCATCACAGACTTGGAAGTCCTGTTAATCCTGCCCACACAGTTTCAATTGTTTTCCTAAGTGCTTGCTGCTGAGCACACACACGCACGTACACCCTCTCCGCCCACACACAGTGCCGCCTCTGTTATTATAGCTGTCACATCGTGTGACATGTCTGTCTCTGTGAGCACGAGGCCTGGCGTTAACTTATATTATCTCCCTGTCCCCTAGTAGAGTGTATGGCACGTGGGCCCTGCACTCGAGGGTGTCGAGTGGATGGTGAACGGAGAGAAGAATGGAGGAATGAACAAAAGAAGAGACAGCAATCTGGAGAAAGACTGGGGGTGAAGAGGAGGAGCCAGTGGGGAAAGTTCTAAGTTTGGAACTTTTGAACCTCAGGTTCAGCAAGGTTGCCAGCTGACCTCATAGTGCATTGATGACTTTTCAAGATTGGGGTGCAGATGGAGGTCAGTGACCAGAAGGGGCAAATGGAGGGCTTTTGGGGTGCTGCTCAGGGTGCTGGTGACAGGGGTGTGCTCACCTTGTGAAATGTGTTGAGCTGTGCATTTTTGTGCACTTACGTGCACTTACAATCTGCGCACTTTCTCTGTGCATGCTACACTCTGGTAAAAAGCTTACTTAAGTAGAATTTGACAGGAGTGGTAGATCCTTATGCCTCGTTCCAGGGGTAGAGGCAGATTGTTGAGTTTCTTTGAGTTTTCTCCATTTGCTGTCTTAGAGTCTAGCCGGGGGCTGCCCCAGTCTGCAGAAATCCATCCCCTGTGGTCAGACTCATTGGACTTTGTTTCAGTATTTCACACTTCGGGCCACTCTCTTTTGAGAAATACTCTTGTTCCTTGGCTTCCAGGGACAACGTCCTCAGTCTCCTTTTCAGGTGTCTCTTCCAAGAACTATTCCTTGAAGTTCCTGAGTGTTCTGTGCTAGGCATGCGCCATTTCTATGTGTGCAAATTCTCCTGGGATGATTTCATCCCCTCTCATGGCCAGCCCTGCGCTGATGACTCACAGATAAGTATCTCAAGCCCATACCTCTCTTCCCTGCTGTGGACCACTTATCCAACTGCCTCTTGGACATCTCTGCTTGAACGTCTTGTTGGTAATACATCTCAGGATGAAATCCTTTACTTTCTCACCCTAACCTTACCCAGAAATGTATTCCTCCTTCCTTCTATGTTTCTTATTTCACTGAATGCCCCACCCCCTATCTCCCTTGGGGTTGGCCTTAATTATTTATGGTAAACTATGCTATTGTTTAACAGATACTCTCCCTTCGTGTTCCATCTTGGGGCAGAGTATACTTTTACACACCATTGGCTTTGGGCTTGTCCATGGGTCTTGCTTTTAAGAAAAGAATGACCATGTGGCGGTTCCAAATAGAGGCTCTGGTGGCCTCGTGCTAGAGGACATCTGTGTTTCTGCCTCTCCTGGAGCTCCAGCCATCCACTGTGAGAAAGGCATGCTCAGGGTGGCTGTTGCACCTTCAGCCTGGGTCCCTCCCTGAATGTAAGACATGTGGGGCAGACCTGAACTTGACCAATAGCCTGGAGCTGAGTCCAGCTGAGCAAGGTTGAGTCCAGCTGACCCACAGGCCCATGAGCAGGAAGTAGATGTTTGTCATTGTAAGCCATAAGACTGCGCATGTTTCCATCTCCTCCTGCCCTCATCCATCCAGCTCTGTCAAGTCCACCTCCCATGTTTGTGCACATATATCTAATTCTCGCATTTCCCACTGCTGCTGCCCCGGTCCAGGCTTTTATCACCTCTTGCTGGGACTCCTGCAAGTCTTTTTACTGGTTCCCTTACATTTGCTCTTGTCTCCTCTAATCTCTGCACTGCAGCAAAAGCAATCTCCCTGAAATCCAAGTCTGTCTTGCTCCTTCTTGAGGATCTTCAAGAGCTTGTCATCGCCCATGGAAAAATGTGCACATCCATGGCACTTAAAGCCTTTGGGATCCTGCGACATCTCCCATGCCTCTCTGACTGCTTCTCTCCCAGGTTCTGTGGAGCCTCTTTCAGTTTCTTATAAGCCCCGTGCTCTATCTTGCCCAGGGCCCTTTGCTGTACCTTTCCCTCTGCTGGTGACATGCCCCACTTCCTCTGCCCAGCTTCACCTGGATCATGCCTCTTACCTCCAGGTGTCAGCTCAGGAATGATTCCCTTTGGGAAGTCTCCTCTGATTCCCACTGGTCTGAGCAGGATCTGTTGTCTATTTGCTTCTATGGCATCCTGAGCTTTTCCTTCCAAAACACTTACCAAAGTATTTTACAGCTCTAATTGGCTTGTCTTTCCCAATAGACTTGAGTTTCCACAAAGACAGGGACTATGTCTAACTTGTTCATCCTCACATCCCTGCTGCTTGACAAGGTGCCTGCGCCTCTCCTTTGAGCTCATGGACTATTTGTGGAATGGATGTTATGTGGAAGTAATATGAATGGGCTAAAGAATTCCAAGATGGAAATGGAAACCATAGAAGGGGCTCAGAGAGCATCTAGTCTTATACTCTCCTTGTACAGATGAGGAAACTGAGGTTCAGAGAGGGCATGACTAGACCAACGTCCTAAGAGCCTGTCAGTGGAGAGCTGGAATTAGAGTTATAATGGGGATTTTCTGCCCTTTATTTGCTATCTGATTTGTCTAAGGAATAAAGGTGTCAGGTTCTTGTGACTCAAAGTGTGGTCTGTAGACCATCAGCATCAGCATCACCTGGGAGTTTGTTAAGCTCTCAGGCCCTGTCGCAGACACATTGAATCAGAGTCTTCATTTGCATAAGATCTTTGGGGCTTTGTAGATACAATAAAGTCTGAGAGCCACTGGTTTCAGTGACCAGGAGGACAGCCAGCTTGGCTTAAAAGTCATTCCAATCCCATTTAGGAAAGCAGGTGGTAAAGTGGAAAAGAAAACCTCACCAATATCTTGTGGCATTTGGTGCATATGTGGGCCCCTCACCTTGCAAAATTTCAGGTAGTTTGGAAGTCCAGGGCCTGGCCTGGTGGAGGATGATGGCTCAACTTTAGGCTGACTCAGTGAATGAAGGGGCCTTGAATAAAGGGAAACTCCCAGAAACACGGCAAGCTGAGCAAACCTGATGCTGCAGATTTCTAACCTTGTAACTATTAAATTAAAAAAATATTTTGACAAAGGTATATTTATTTATACAAATAATTTCACCTATGCTGCTTGAGGTATACCTGCTAGTGGCATTGTAAGCTGCTGCAGCCTGTTTGGAAAATAATACAACAATATGTAGCAGCAACCATAAAGTTATTTATCCCTTCAGACCAAGAAATGCCACTCACAGGAAGCCATGGTAAGGAACTAATTCAACAGGAGTGAACAGCTATATATGCATGAAGGTATTTATTAAAGCTAAAAGTGAAAAATACTAAATCCAAAGGGAATGGGTAAGTAAATTATGATTTAGTGTCTTCCTGAAGACCATTCAACATTAATTACGAGGTAACTAATATGTTCCACGTTACCAGCTTGGGGTGCAGTGGTGGTTAAGACTGTGGTCTCTGGGATTTTGGTACTGATTCTACCATTTACTGTGTGACTTTGGGCAAGTTTACTGAATTGCTGTATGCCTCAGTTTCCTCATCTGTGAAATGGGGATAATAGCAATACCTACTTCATAGGATTGTGAGGATTAAATGATTTAATTGAATTAACTTCATTAAGTACCTGGAATAGTGCTTCTCCATAAATTGATATCATTTTTTTAAACAGTCAAATGAAATGGCTTGATATTCCCATGCCACCTGCCAAAAGAGTGCTTTTCTTCCTTCCTCAGGGTCTGACCTCCTTCGATAAGTCTAAGACTCCAGGGATATTTCCCCAGTACTCCTTGCAGTCAGTCTGGTTTTCCAGGCTCAAGGAGAAAAAACAGGAGAATGTCCTCAACTGGCCTGTTCTTTATTTATGGCTCTTGTTGCTGTTGTGTTGCCGTTAAAACAGGTGATCCAGGGACCCTCTGGCATTCTTCCTCCCTCAGAATTATCAGAATCCTTAAGTGTGTTGTCCAGGCAGTGGTATGTTAAGAGAGTCTTCCTATTGATTTTAATGTGCAACCAGGATTGAGAAATAACTTCATGGAGAATCTTGACCTTCTACTTTCCCTCTTCTAGAGAATCTAGTTGACCTACATTCTGTAACCCCATGCTAATTAACTGAAGCTTTCCCCTCTGTGTCCAGCAAGGAGTTAGTGAGATGACTTTTCCCCTAGTCCTTTTTGCAAAAGCACACCGGGAGAACTTTTTATGAAATGTTCTATAGCTTGATGGTGGTGGTTACATGACAGCATACTTTTGCCAAAACCCATTAAACTGTATACTTAAAATTGGTGAATTTTGTTATATGTACATTATACTTCATTAAGCTGGTTTTTATTTATTTATTTCAAGTTAAAATGCATCATTTTATTACTTACTAAATTTTTGAGAGTCTGTAGGTACTAAGCACAACTTTTAAAAAGATATTGCCCCATTCATAAGAACACAGCTGAGTGAGGTAACTCATGTCAGTAATTCTAGCACTTTGGGAAGCTAAGGAGGGAAGATTGCTTGAGACCAGGAGTTTGAGACCAGCCTAAACCTGTCTCTACAAAAAATAGAAAAATTAGCCTGGTGTGGTGGCATGCACCTATAGTCCCAGCTACTGGGGAGGCTGAGGCAGGAGGATTGCTTGAGCCCAGGAGTCTGAGGTTGTAGTGAGCTACAATGATGCCACTACACTCTAGCTCAGGCAACAGAGTGAGACCCTGTCTCAAAAAAAAAAAAATGTTGTAACAATAAAATGTCACTTTAAATATAATCCTTGACTTACTAAGTAGCTCTGATCCCAAATTTATTGAGATATTTCCCCATCACTAGAATTGCTAAAGATCTTATCACCTATGACACCTGTACATAATGCAGATTTAAAAGGCATTGTTTTAAATTAAAATGTATGCAGCATGTATCCTGAGGTGTTATTTTAAAAGTACTAACACAACATACATTTGAAGCCTTCCATTTTAGTACATATGAATTCGAACAGTCATTTTATTATGCAATGATGGCATGAAATATTAAATCACACTTCCATGACCTAGTTTCAACAGACTAGAAAAAGATCATATGGATTAACATTTTTAAATAGTAAAACTTAACATTTTTAACTTATTGACATTTCCGAAATGGTCAAATTTCTAAAACCTCAGGGTTAATACTTAGTTTCAAAGTCTGTGCTCATAGGAAACCAAACTTGTATTCAGTATGGGAGAGGAGTTGAACAGCTTATTTAAGAGAACTGAAATCTGAAGAACACTTGTTCTTCAATTAGCTTTCATCTTGCTCCGTGCTTTATTTTGTTTGCACTGCAGTTTTTCACTTAAATGAAAAAAGATAACATGTATTCAATCAGGTAAGAATGGTCATCTCTCCCTTATTCTAAAGAGCAACTGTCCTCTCCTGTCAAAGAGAGTCCAGGGGAACAGACACTCCTGCAATCCCACTAGATCCAGGATGCCTCTTGGCCTGACCCCCACCTTCGGTGACGGAGGTTGACACTCGCCCACCCTGGACCTCCTCTTCTCCCCTACGTACCACCTACTCCTGCCTTCAGCCCACAAGTGGGACCTGAGCCCCTCCACCCTGGACTGAGCCCGTGCCAGAGCCACCCTGCCTCGGGCCCACAGGTGTGCTTAAGCCGGTTTTTAAAATGTTATGAGTATTGATAAAGGAAGGAATAAAACCAATTTACAGATTATATGTTTGAATACAAAGAAAATCTGATATAATCTATAAATATTAAGTAAATTTAGCAAAGGAGCTGAATGCAAGGTCAAGATACAAAACTTATTTGTGCTACATGCTAGCAACAAACAACTAGAAAATAATAATTTTAAAATATCATTTACAATAACAACAAAAGCCACAAAATATTTAGGAATAAATCTAACGAAAGATTTCAAAGACCAGTACACTGGCAACCATAAAACATTGATGAGAGAAAGTAAAGAAGAATAAAGTAAGTTGAGAGATAAACCATGTTCTTGAATGGGAAGACACACTATGGATACTATATTAATTTCCTTTAAATTGATCTAAAGTTTTAATGCCAACTCAATAAAAATTCCAGGAATTTTTTTAAGTGGAATTGGCAAGTTTATTCTAAAATTTATATGGAAGCAAAGGACCTAGAAGAGTCAAGGCAACAGAAGATGAATAGAGCCGAGGACTTCAAATATCAGATAAAAACTTACTATAAAGCTACAGCAATCAAGACAGTATGAAACATGGATAAACAAATAGACCAATCAAATAGAATAGAGAGTCCAGCAACAGTCACATCCATATATGGTCATTTGATTTATGACAAATGTTCTATGGCAAGTTAATGGAAAAGTATCAACTTTTCAGCCAATAGTGGGGGGTCAATTGGATGTCCATTAAAAAAGAAAAAAAGAAAGAAATAAAAGAAACCAGATCTTTTATACCATACATGAAAATTCATAATGGATTATAGATAGAAAAGTGATAGAATAATAAAGATTCTAAAAGGAAACTTAGCATGATATCCTCATGATCTTGGGATAAGCAAAGATTTTAAAATAGTATACAAAAAAGTATAAACTATAAGATAAAAGCTTGATACGTTGGACTTCATTAAAATGAATAACTCCTTATAATTAGGTAGAAGGCATAAGTTCTAGTATTTGATACGACAGTAGGGAAATTATAGTTAACAACAGTTTGTTGTATATTTCAAAATAGCCAGAAGAATTATAATGTTCCCAACACAAAGAAAAGATGAATGTTGGAAGTGATGGATATCACAATCACCCTGATTTGATCACAACATATTGTATACAGGTATCAAAATATCATATATACCCCCAAAATATGTACAACTATTATGTATTGATAAAAATAAATAAATAAACGAACAGAATGAATTACTTCTGTTCCTCAAAGGACACAGTTGAGAGCGTGAAAAGACAAGCCACAGACTAATAAGGAATGTTAACAATACACATATATCTGACAAAGGACTGGTAATCAGCATGTATAAACAACTCTTACAAATCAATAAGCAAAAGGCCTATAATCCAATTAAAAACAGGCTAAAGATTACTTCATAGAAGAAAACATCCAAACAGTCAGTAAGTACATGAAAAGGTGCTCAACATCATTATTCATTAGGCTAATGCAAATTAACACCACATGATATCTCCCCATCACTTGTTGTAATTAAAAGCACTATAATATCTAGTGTTGGCAAGGATATAGAGCAACTGGAATTTTCATGCATTGATAGTGGGCACAGCTATTTTGGAAAACTGTTTGACAGTTATTTCCTAAAGTTAAACATAAGTAAATTGTATGTCCAAACATTGTAACCTGGTACACACCTAAGACAAATGAGTTCAAAAGTTCATAAAAAAAACATGTATATGAACATTCTTAGCAGCATCATTTATAATATAAACTGTGATATAGTCACCAATGGAATTCTGCATATCAATGAAAAAGGACAACCCACAGCTACACACAATAAGGATGATGAATCTCAAAGAGAAAAAGTTGAGTGAAAGAAGCCAAACTCAAAAGAGTACGCAATCTCTGATTCTATTTATGAGAGGTTCAAAAACAGGCAAAACAAATCATTGGTGAGGAAGGGCAGAATAGTGGTTATCTTTGGAGGTTATTGCCTGGGAAAGGAGTTCTCTGAAGGGCTGGATATATTCTTTTTTGATCTGGGTGGTCCTTTCAAAGGTATATACAGTATAAACATTCACTGAACTGTGCTCTTAATATCGGTGCACTTCTCTCTACGTATGCTATGCCTGAAAAAATTAAAATCTATGCATGCGTATGTTTATAACAGTCTTTTTTCCTTTGCCTTCTCTTTCTTCTTCTCCTCCTCTTCTTCCTTCTCCTCCTTCTTCTGTGTGTGTGTATATGTGTCTCTAGAGTCTGTCTATTAGTTATACACATTCTAACCTCTTTTGTTTGGTTAATTCTACTTCTTTGTGTATTAATTCTCTTTCTTGACACTGGTGTTATTCTCTGGTGTTGGCTTTCCTTAAATATTTGGCAATTCTTGGCTGCCTACTGCTCTTTGACTTTAGAAATCTCTGTTAAGATTACGATGCTTGTAGATATGGTCCAAGTAACTCACCCACCACTGCGGGGAGACAGGCTGTGTGCTAGTAGCTGTCCTTTGGCATGGTGATTTCTTGTCCTCCACCTCTTGAGTTTTCTAGGCACCTGGGGGCCTCAGTATCCCTACTCAGCGCTTCTACCTGGGAGAGACACCTCTGCCTGTCTCTCCTGACAGGTGAAGGTGGGGGAAGGGCTGACAGGTGTAGCTGCTTCTGAAAGTGGTTCTCAAATCGTGGTCTCTGAACCAGCAGCATCAGCATCAGCCAGGAACTTATTAGAGATGCAAATTCTCAGGCTCCACTCCAGACCAGGTGAATCAGAAACTCTGGGGTGGGGCAACCTGTGCTTTATCCAGCCCTCGGGTGATCCTGATGCCCCCTCAAGCTTGGGAACCACTGTCCTATAGAGCGCCCCAATTAATTTCCCAGACAATTCAGAGTGTAGATACAGCTGCTCTCTGATGAAAGGCTAAGACAAGCTGGACTAGGGTCAGAAACCTGAATGACCTTGATCTTAACCCCGATCATGCTGAAAAGGACCTGGGAGTAATGGAATAGGCAGAGCTTTTGGAATCAAGTGGGCCTTGCTCAAAATCTTGGTTTATGTCTTGCCTCTGCCACTACTGGTTGGGTGGCTTTGGGCAAGTTCTGTAACCTCTTTGAGCTTCAGCTTTTATTTTATTTTTTTAATCTTTAAAATTAGAATAATAATACCTACCTTGAGGTGTAGTTGTGAGAATGAGAGATAATGTAGGTAAATGTCTAGAAGCTAGGAGCTCTCATTATTAATTAAATTGTGTGAGATGTGGTTGCCACCGAATAAATCTCTGCTTGGCCTCTAGCCTGGGCATCTCCCCACTCAAGCTGGTGCATCTTCATCTCTGGATCCCAACATTTGGTCCCAAGTCTGGCACGTGGTAGGACCTCAGTAGGCATTACCCAAGTGAATGATTTGGAAGGTAAAAAAAGATTTGCTTGCAGCTTGCCTGAAAGTTACAGCATTGTCATGGCACATAGGTCTGGAGTTGGGCGTCTGAGAACTTATTTGAAATTTTTACTTGCTCTTTGAATGGATTTCTCTCCATATTATGAATGCCAAAGGATGCCCAAGTTTCCTCTCTCCTCTTTACTGCTTCTGTTATTTTTCACTTTCCAAATGTAATGAATCCTGTACCTAAGAGGGAATTTTAGAAGGGGTTTTGGCAGGCGTGAAAGCCAGGTGCCCAGATGTTCCAGTTTTAGCACTGTAAGTCCGGGAAGCCCCTCAGTCCTGGGGTTTCCGTCAAAATGACTGGTCACTCTAGAAAGACTAGAGGAAGCTGACTGGCAGATACACTGACTACTATAAACAAATATCTCTATCCTATCAACAAATTGTGATGTAGCCATGCAATGGGATATCACTTAGCCATAAAAAGGAATGAAGTTCTGATACATGCTACCACATGGATGAACCTTGAAAACATTAAGTGAAAGAAGCCAGACACAAAAGGTCACATATTGTATGATTCCATGTATGTGAAATGTCCAGAACAGGCCAATCCATAGAGACAGAAAGCAGATTGGTGGTTGCCAGGGAGTAGGGGAGGGGGGATGAGGAGTGGCTGCTTCATGGTACTGGGTTTCCTTCTGGGGTGGTGAAATTGTTCCTAACAAGATGGTAATGACAGTTGCAGAACATTGTAAATGCACTATCCTAAATTTGTTTTAGGATAGAGATATTTTGAATTCCTCTAAAGTTTGGTTTAATAGGTTCTATATGGTGGTTCCAATTTGTCACATTGAATTTACTACTTAAGTAAGTATGGGGCAGATCAGATTTTCAATCTGATTTCATTCAGATTTTTATTCTCTGTGCAAAGTAATCTCATTGGCTATTAAAAAAGTTATTGTACAGTAGTTTTTGACATGCTAAAGTGACCAAAATTGAGACTGAGAAATAAATGTATTAATTTGGATCATAGCTCCTTTTCTTTTTTTTTTTTAATTTCAACATATTATGGGGGTACAAATGTTGTTAAGGTTACATATATTGCCCTTGCCTCCTCTCCCTCCCATAGCTCCTTTTCTAAACTGATTTTTGGACTCCAATTTGCTCTCATCAAAAACAGGCTTGTTTCCTTGGTGAAGTATTTGTTCAAAGACAGGTCTTTATGAGTAATCTTTGTAGGAAGAGGAAGTGCATTAATTTTACTTTAAAAACTCTGTTGGATGTTAAAACTGGTAGGATGTGCAAAAAGATGGGCTTATACTGTTTTAAAAACTGATTTTAAAAGAATTGTGGCTAATATTTCTCATGCCAGTTAATAGTTCTGAGTTTGAACAATGACTTAACTGAAACATGATCAGGCAGGTATTTCATATCCTGGTACCTTTGTTATGATCTCTCACCGAGCCAACAGATTCCATATGTCATTTGCATGGGTTCAAAACCTCCCTGCTGTTGTCAGCCTCCACTCAAAATGTCCAGTCTAAAACATAGATCAGATCCAGTTATCCTCCTGCTTAAAAATCCTTATTGGCTGGTCCACTTCTCCTGGGATAGAGTCCAAAGACATTCTATTGATCTGGCAAGCTTATTTCCTGGCTTTAGAGCCCTCTACTTCTCCTTTCTCTTTCTCTCTCTTTTTAAAATTGAGGAGAGATTCACACAACATATACGTAACCATTTTAGAGCGAACAATTCAGTGGCATTTAGTGCATTTACAATGTTCTGCAACTGTCATTACCATCTTGTTAGGAACAATTTCACCACCCCAGAAGGAAACCCTGTTCCATAAAGTAGCCACTCCTCGTCCCCCCTCCCCTACTCGCTGGCAACCACCAATCTGCTTTCTGTCTCTATGGATTGGCCTATTCTGGACATTTCACATACATGGAATCATACAATATGTGACCTTTTGTGTCTGGCTTCTTTCACTTAATGTTTTCAAGGTTCATCCATGTGGTAGCATATATCAGAACTTCATTCCTTTTTATGGCTAAGTGATATCCTATTGTATGGCTATATCACAGTTTGTTTATCCATTCACCCATTGATGGACATGGGGGTTGTTTCTACCTTTTGGCTATTGTGAAAAGTGCATGCATGTCCACGTGTTTGTTTGAATACCTATTTTCAATTCTTTTAGGTATATACCTATGAGTGGAGGTGTTGGGTCAGATGGTAATAACTACGTTTAACATTTTGAAGAGTCCACAAAACTGTTTTCCTCTCTTTTCTCTTGGAAAACGAGTGATGAGCTAAGTGGGGCTGGGGATGTATGAGGCAAAAAAGACCCTACCAACTCCTTTGAACAAAGGGAAAGACATGGTAGAACTAGTTCTCCTTAGATCTGGCTTCTGTTGCTGGCTTGCCTTCAATGAGCTCATTATAATTCTCTGGAAATTTAAATCCCCCTCTCTGTCAATGAGAAGGTTGAATATTTTAGTGATTTTCATGTTTTTTTTTTTTTTTTTGCTTTAAGCCGTGGAAACATTTTTCCCCCCACATGAACTCACAGGTGAAAGCCCAGGGTGGTTGGAATGTGCATTTGAGGAGAGAGAGTTGGGGGGAGGGCAGTGTGCAGGGCAAGGCAGGGGGATGGGCTTGGCCCGACACCCTCCCTCTCTGGAGCACCAAGGACCTTGGCAGGACTCCAGGACTCCAAGGTCCTGGCATATTCTGAGCCCCGCTTAGGAGCTCTGAGAGACCTCTGTTCTACAAAGATTAAGAAAGCATTAACAAACACAAGTACATAGTATTCTGCAAAAAAGTATTTTTTTCTAAGTAATAGAGGGAACCTTAAGGATTTAAATAGCAATCTCAACAACAACAACAAAAGAACCAAAAGTTCTCTTAAGAAATTATAGGGCATAGTACCCTTGGCTTAAGAGGGGTTATCCCTCTCTCAACTCCTTATACTTAGAAAGAAAAGGTGTGGGCAGATATTTTCTGAACAGAATTGTCAAACATTTTTATTTTCCTAACTGAACAAATTCCTGCACCACGAGAGCATTTCCTCTGAAAATGTCCTGCTTTATACCAAAGCTGAACATGCAAGTGGGCAGGTCTAGTCTTGTCCTTGTACCGTAGGTAGGTTTCCTTTTCTTTCTCTCTGACTTTGTCTGTCTGTCTGTTTCTCTTTCCTGGTAAAATTACTTGAAAGTATAACATTTATAGTGCATTTTGATGATGTCCTTTTTCTCTAGTTCTTTGCTTCTGAATTAGTATGCAAAATCGGGAACTAGCCGACACCCTCAAACCATTTCCTGACACACCAGTTGCGTGGGCAAGCCTTACTTGTCCCTCAACAACGATCACTGCTGACACTTGACTTCCTTTGGTCCTGTTCAATTCTTTATTTCCCCTGAAGCTCATCTGTAGGCAGCACTTCTGAAAATATACTGCCTGAACCTTAAAATCTCTTCAATGTACTCAGGTTGAGAGAGAGAAGTTATTCAGGCAATGACACTGAAAGATGATTTACGCAGATGTCTGAATTAGCCAAAAAACCCACGTTGTTCTTGTCATTAACATTCCCACTTGCTGTCATAGAAACATAGTTTAAGCAGCGATAACCACAAACATCATTCATATTCCACAATTAACCCTCTCACTCATTTTTTGTGAGGCTCTTCTTGAAATTCCAGAACTTCTTTTAAAAGAGTTCCTAAACAGTGGCTGCCCCTTTTTGTAGTAGACATAGAAAGGAATTGCAGTTTTAATAGCCCTCTGATTTTACTTCCTTAACATTGGCTTTCACTTCAAAATGGGCATAAATATAAACACTGCAGTATTTCACCCTTTCTTTAAATGTGTCTTTAAAGGGAACTTACATTTGTCCCGAGAACGCCCACACGACGACAATCCCTCTTGCTCCACCATGATGCTGTTGGACCAATGGAGAAGTGAATGCTGTAATCCTTTAAATAGCACTTCAAAAATGATTTAGAAAAGCTGAAGTCTGTCTCGTTAACCTCAGAACCTGTCTCAGAAATCTTGCCTCCATCGGCTTCCAAAGTATAATGTAACATGATTATTCTCCTCTGGGGAAACCTGTGAAACAGGTCTTCGAGCTCCATTTAATGTGTCAGAGTTTTAATTGATTCTTTACTGTGTCTATCCACCCCGTAATAGCAGCGCTAAGTACAGGACGTGTTTTACGGGAATAGTCACCCAGAGCTTAATTTGTTGTCGCATTGCAGACAGACAATTTCACAATGAAAATAAACCTGTTTCATGCCCTGAGAATTTCTTCCTGATGAAGTGTTCTCTGCTGATATTGAGAGTACAATCCTTGATATCCTCCAATTAGCACTGATGTGGTTCCAGGGAAAACTGAGTCACTGTCCCTTGCCAGTTCTAAAAGAGTTAAGTTGAGAAAAGGGGTACCATGGAACTCTGATCCTTGAGTTTAGATACTTTTCTGTTGCTTCTTGGACCACAAGACAGGGGTGATCCCCAGGCCCGTGTTATAATCCTATATGAAGTACCTTCACATACACTGTTTCATTTGATCTTCATGATAACATTGTAAGGAGGGCAGGGCAGGTACCATTGTCCCCATTTTATAGATAAGAAAACTGAAGTCCAAAGAGACTTGTAACCTACTCAAGGAACCACAGATAATAAGTGGCCAAGTGAGGACTAGAAAGCAGATGCTCTTTCTAATAATTACCATCTTCCTCAGACAGCAGCTAAGACTGCTGCACCGAGAGCTTGCTGTAGCACAACCCCTTCCCCCAACATTCATTCATTCATTCATTTAACAAACATTTGTAGTGAGTATGAAGTTTTGGGCTCAAAATTCAGACCTCAAAACAAAGGTAGTTTTATTTCTCTATAACTTTGATTATGTTCTCTCTTGGACTCTCATTCCTCTTGGTGGCAGAAACTTAGTCAATTCTAGATTTTCTCAGGCAGCTCAGGGATTCTCCCCTCTTCCTTTTTCCCCCAGGGGTGTATATAAGTTCAAGCCATTGGGGTATGTGTTGTGGGGGGAGAGAGCGAGGGGGAGAGAGGAAGAGAGAATCTATTAATGCTTTATAATATTAGTATTATCCCAAATTTATTTGCATAACATGTTTTGGATTCCCTGCTTGGTTGGGACAGATAGAGATGAGCAGCAGTGTCCCTTGCTCAAGATGTTCACCGCCTGGTGAGAGAGGCAGAGAGACAAACAGAGGTTGGTCCCACAGTGAGATGCAGGCTAGGAGAGGTATGCAGTGGGGTGGCTGATGGGAAGATGTGTAAGATGACACTTGTCATGTCTCAAAAACCTAAGCAGAGACTGTACAATTCTACAATTTACCTGTTATCCAAGCTCACAACGCTGAGTAACTGATCTGAGCAAAGATCCCAGTGGAAAGCCAAAGGAAATTTAATAATAAAATAATTATAATTTTGTATCTGTGATCTCATTGGACCTTCTCCACCTCAGTGAGAGCTAAAAGGGTTATCCTCCTGTGGGCCACACAGAACCAGAGTTACTCAATGATCTTGTGTAGGCACCATTGCATGCCAAAAAATATCCATCTGGCATCACAAAACGACTTGAATTTTTACTTCTCTCTCAAAAAACCCCGGAAAGAGAGTACATGCATTACCTAGAGCAAATCGCCTCCTTTTCTTACATTTTGTCTGTTCTCTCTCTTTCTCTTCTCTTCCTGTTTGTTCTGTCTATCATTATCTATCGACCATCCATGCATTCATTCATCTGTCTCACACCCAGCTGCTCTCTTTCCCCAGTCTAAACTTGAATCTCTCAACCTGAGCTAGCATAGCTTTTTAAAAATAACCATTCTCAACCCCTTCCTGTTTCAGTTTCCCGTATCTTTCTCTTTTTCTCCTTCTTCCTCTTTCAACCCAGTAGCTCTCTGTCCTTTTCAATATAAATTGAAATATTACCCTGATGCGTATAACAGATCTGGGGGAAAATACAGTGAAGACAGAACCACCCTCAGCATGCTGGGGTGAGAGGTGGGGGGCTGCAAGGAAGGGGGAGAGCCCAAGGAAACAGACAGAATTTTTCTTAGTGGATGGAGAAGGTGAAGTAGTGTTACTATGGTGTTTGCAAGTATATTTGTCTGGTCCCTGTCAAATCATTTCACAGATGGGAAACTGAGGTCCAGAAGATAACATAAGCTTCCCAAGGTCATACAGCTGGTAAGTGACAAATCTGTGATTTAAACCTGGACCTTTGAAGTCCCGTGTTATTTCTACTCACAAGTGGAGTGGATTCCTGGTTTCTAAGTAATTCAAATGAGAGGAAAATTCACGTAACTAAGGCCCCCCTACCCCTCTGCAAAGCAGTGAAGGAGAAGTCAGTTAATGCAAAAAGATGCAAAGTCTAACATGAGACCCCTGCTTTGCTGGTTGTTGATTTGGAGAAGGCGATGGCCACCTGCTGCCGGAGTGAGGCACTGACCAAGAGGAGTGGAGAGATGGAGGCAGCTGAAGGCATCGGTTTTTAGCAGTGCTGGAATCACATGGGTTCCGATGGTCTAGTGAGTAAAGAGTTCCACGCCACCGGGAAACCCGAGGGAGCTGGGCCGCTGCTTAGGAAAAACACGTTCATACCTGTCAAGCAGTTAGAACAGAAAGCCCCTGGTACTATTTTATCATAAAAAAATAATACATGGACCTTATAAAAAATTAAAATACATGGCCGGGAAAGGTGGCTCACGCCTATAATCCTAGCACTCTGGGAGGCTGAGGTGGGTGGATCGTTTGAGCTCATGAGTTCGAAACCATCGTGAGCAAGTGTGAGACCCCGTTTCTACTAAAAATAGAAAGAAATGAACTAGGCAACTAAAAAAATATATAGAAAAAATTAGCCAGACATGGTGGCGCATGCCTGTAGTCCCAGCTACTCAGGAGGCTGAGGCAGGAGGATTGCTTGAGCCCAGGAGTTTGAGGTTGCTGTGAGCTAGGCTGACGCCACGGCACTCTAGCCCAGGCAACAGAGTGAGACTCTGTCTCAAAACAAACAAACAAACAAATCGAAAGTATATAGCAGGAGGTAAACCACTTCTCTAATACCTCAACCCACACACCCATGAAAGCCATAAAAATTCTTCCATTTTTTTTTTCTATACAAATACAGATGCTTCTGGACTTACAATGCGGTTTTGTCCTGATAAACCCATTGTAAGTTGAAAATGCACTTAATACCCCTAACCTCCAGAACATTATAACTTAGCCTAGACTACTTTAAACGTGCCCAGGACACTTACATTAGCCTACTGTTGGGCAAAGTCATCTGGAAACACAGTGTATCATAGAGCAGCAGTCCCTGACCTTTTTGGCACCAGAAACAGGTTTCATGGAAGAAAATTTTTCCACAGACCAGGGCATTGAGGCGGGGATGGTTTCAGGATGATTGGAATACATTACATTTACTGTGCAGTCAAACCTCTCTGCTAATGATAATCCGTATTTGCAGCCGCTCCCCAGCGCTAGCATCACTGCATCAGCTCCACCTCAGATCATCAGGCACTAGATTCTCATAAGGAGCACATAGCCTAGATCCTCGCATGTGCAGTTTACAGTAGAGTTTGCGTTCCTATGAGAATCTGATGCCACTGCTGATCTGACAGGAGGCAGAGCTCAGGCAGTGATGCCGGCGATGAGGAGTGGCTGTAAATACAGATGAAGCCTTACTTTCTTGCCCCCCCGCCCCCCGCCGTGCTCACCTCCTGCTGTGCAGCTTGATGTCTAACAGCCCACGGACTGGTATGGTCCTCGACCTGGGGTTTGGGGATCGCAGCCATAGAGGATCGGTTGTTTACCCTTGTGATTGCATAGCTAACTGGGAGCTGTGGCTCTCTGCAGCTGCCCAGCATCACAAGACAATCATGTTGCATATCGCTAGTCCAGAAAAGATCAGAATTCAAAATTTGAAGTAGTGTCTTCTAAATACGTATTGCTTTTGCACCATTGTCAAGTTGAAAAGTCGTAAATCGTAACCTAGTAAGTCAGGGACCATCTGTACTAACATGCTGGTAGGACAGGATATCGTTCACTATTTGTTTGATTTCAATTCTTTTAAATTTGATGAAGTTTATTCTGTGGCCCAGAATATCAACCATCTTGTGAACTGAAAAGAATTCTGCTGTTGTTGGGTGGCACATTCTAGAAACGTCAATCAGATTAAGTTGGGAGAGTATTCAGGTTTACATATCCTTACCAATTTTGTGTGCTTGTTCTATCCACTACTGAGAGAGGAATGTTGAACTTTCCAAGTATGATTGTGGATTTATCCTTTCCATACTGTTAGTTTTTCTGCTTCATGTATTTTAAAGATCTATTTTAAGTGCATGCACTGTTAGGATTGTGATGTCTTCTTGGTGAAGTGACCAAGTGACACTTTCAATATTAGATAATGTCCTTCTTTATACCTGGTAATATTCTTTGTTCTGATGTCTACTCTGTCTGATGTTAACATAACCATGTTAAATTTTTTCAGATTAATGTTCTGGTATTTCTTTTCCCATTCATTTGCTTTTAACCTTTCTATGTCTCTATATTTAAAGTGTTGTTTTTTTTTGTTGGGTGCAGTGGCATGTGCCTGTAGTCCCAGCTACTTGGGAGGCTGAGGTGAGAGGATCTTATGAGCCCAGCAGTTTGAAGCCAGCCTGGGCAGCATAGAGAGATCCCATTTCTAAAAAATAAATAAGTGGATTCCTTTTTTTGTTTTTTTTTTTTTAACTTGTAATCTGAATCCTAGCACAATGCGTTTCTTGTACACAGTATATAGTTGGGTCTTTAAAAAAATCTGGTTGGGCCCAGTGTCCCACACCTGTAATCTCAGTGCTTTGGGAGGCTGAGGCAGGAGTATTGCTTGAGGCCAGGAATTCAAGCCTGGGCAACATAGTGAGACCCCATTTCTACAAAAAATAAAAAAATTAGCTGGGTGTGGTGGCATGTGCCTATAGTCCTAGCTACTTGGGAGGCTGAGATGGGAGGATTGCTTGAGCTCAGGAATTTGAGGTTACAGTGAGATGTGATCAGGCCACTGCACCGGCCATATGAGCCTGGATGACAGAGGGAAACACTGTGTCTCCCCCGCCCAAAAATCCAATCTGAAAACCTTTGGTTTTTAATTGCTGTGTTTAGACCATTTATATTTAATAGAATTATTGATACATTTGGATTTAGTTCTACTGTTTTATTATTCATTTTCTGTTGGGCCTCTCAGTTTTTTACTCCTTGGTTCTTCCTTTCCTGACTTTTTTTCAGATTATTTATATGTACTTAGTATTTTATTTCAATCTATCAACTGGCTTTTTGGCTATAACTCTTTGTATTTCTTTTATTTGTTTGTTTACTTATTTATTTTTTCATATTTGCTCTAGGGAGTGCAACATACATGCCTAAGATTCTATAGTTTACTTAGAATTAATATTTTACTACTTTAGGTAAAATGTAGAAACTTTACAATCATATAGATTTCTTTATGCTTCCCCCTTTATATTATAGGTATCATATTTATTACAGCTACATATGTTGAAAACCCCACCAGACAATGCTATAGTTTTTGCTTTCAATAGTCATACATATTTTAAAGAGATTAAGAGAAAAATTGTATTCTACTCATTCATATTTTTATCATTTCTGTTGCTTTTCTTTCATTCTTGAAGGTCTAAGTTTCCCTCCAGTATCACTTCTCTTTAGCCTTAAGAATTTCCTTTAGGATATGTTTTACAGCCTATCTGTTGATGACAAATTACCTTAGATTTCCTTCATTTGGGAATGTCTTCATTTCACTTTTATTCCTTTAAGGTATTTTCACTGGAAATAATTCTTGGTTGAAGGTTCTTTTCTTTTGGCACTTTAAAGACGTTCATCTAGCCTCCATGATTTATAAAAAATCAATAGTCATTTGAATTATTGTTCCCTGAGAAGTAATATGTTTTTTTTCTCTAGACACTTTCAAGATTTTCACATGTGTGTGTGTATGTATGTGTGTATATATATATATATATATACATTTTTTTTTGTACAGTAAGTCCTCACCTAATGTCATGTTGGAAATAGCAACTTTAAGCAAAATGACATATAACAAAATTAATTCTACCATAGGCTAATTGATATAAACGAGTTAAGTTCCTATGGCATATTTCTGGTCGCAAACATCATCAAATTCTAAATAAAGACCAAAACACTTCTAATATTAAACATTGAAATAAATGTGAGCTATACATACATTTA
The DNA here is from genome assembly GCA_008086735.1 of Cheirogaleus medius. Classification (NCBI taxonomy): domain Eukaryota; kingdom Metazoa; phylum Chordata; class Mammalia; order Primates; family Cheirogaleidae; genus Cheirogaleus; species Cheirogaleus medius. The sequence goes on along the minus strand of VBSM01003204.1, from coordinate 15,990,649 downwards.
AGAAAGATTAATAAAAATAAGTAAGATAACTATTTACCAAATTATTCCAGTTCAAGGTTGTGAGTGGCCAGAACCTATTCTGTTCGCTCAGGATGTAAGGTGAGAACCAACCCTGGATGGTTGCTCTTCCATCCCAGGCACACTCGCACACTCCCTCATCCTGAGACAATTTAGACATGCCAATTAGCCTATGGTACACATATTTGGGATGTGGAAAGAAACCAGAGTACTAGAGAAAACCCATGCAAACATGGGGAAAACACGTAGACTCCACAGTGGTTCCGCATGGGAATCAATTTTTTTTCTTGTCAACTTTATAACAAAACAACGTTGAACAAAATATTACTTGAGGACCTGCTGTATTTAAAAGTTTTATTATGATGTGTCTGGGCATGGATTTCTTTGAGTTTCTTTTGTTTGGAATTTACTGAGTTTCTTAAATCTGTAAGTTTATGTCTTTCAACAAATTTGGGAATTTTTTGCCATTATTTCTTCCAATGTTTTTTCTGTACCAATCTCTTTTCTTCTTCTGGGACTCCAATGACATGATTGTTAATCCTTTTGATATTGTTCCACAAATGTGTATAGCTCTATTCATTGTTTTTCAATATTTATTCCCTTTATTATTCAGATTAAATAATTTCTATTCATCTGTCTTCAAGTTTACTGACTCTAACTTTTGTCATCTCCATTTTGCTATTGAAATACCCAGTGAATCTTTTACTTCAGATAATATGTTTTTCAGTTTCAAAATTTCCATTTGCTTCTTTTTATAGGTTATATTTCTCTGCTGAGAATTTTTATCTTTCCATTCATTTCAAGAGTGTTCTCCTTTATCTGATGGACCACGGTTACGATAGCTACTTTAACGTCTTTATTTGATAATTACAACATCTGAATCATCTAAGGGTTGCTATATTTTGACTATATTTTCCCTTGAGAATTAGACATGTATTCCTTCTTCTTTGTATGCCAAGTAATTTTGGATTGTACTCTGGAGATTTAAAAATATTATTTCACGAGACTCTGAGTCTTATTAAAATCTCTGGAAAACGTTGATTTTTATGTTTCAGCAGGTCTCATTAGGTTCAGATCACAAGTTCTATATCCCCTTCTGAAGGTAGATGTTCCAATATAAGTTTAGTTGTTAAACCTTTGCTGTCTGTCCAATGTTTATGCCACTGGGGTTCATCTGAGAATTGGGTGGTGATTTAAATCGTAATTCAGTTCTCAAAGCCTTTCTATGCTACTTTTGGGTCTTTCCTGTGCATGCACAGCTCAGGGTTAAGCCTGGGACTTGTGTAGGTTCATAAACAGAATTAGGGATTTTTTTTCTCCTCTGATCTGGCTCATAAAAGACCCTTTTTCTGATATTCTGGCAAGGAAGATGGGGTTCTGCTTATAGTTTTATCTGTTGTACCCTTCATGATGCAGTATAGCTCCCTGATTGGGACTCACCTTCAAGCCAAAGAAGCAAAAGAAAAAACAGAAAAAGAAAACAGGGACTCTTCCCATATCTTGAGACTATAGGGACCAATGATCTTGACCATGGATATAGCTTGGGCTGCCTAGATTGCCACCACCACAGTTCCATGACTGGGGCACAAGAGCAGAGGGAGAACTTATGCTTGTATGGTTTGTTATTCCAAGTTTGATTCCCATTCCCTCTCTGCCTGCTTTTGTTTACTTTTCAGGCTGTTTCTTTTTATATTTTGTTCATAGTTTTTAGTTGCATCTAGAGAAGAGGCAGCAATAGGATACAGAGGGCCTTCTTTATGTTGTGTGGCACCTGAAGTCCTTCTAATACTTTTCATGTTTCATCTTTTACCTTTAGGTCTTTGATCCTTCTAAAATTTATTTTAATGCAAGTAGTAATGTAGTGTTACTATTATTAATATGGTTATTATTGTTGTTATAGGAAATATTTGGCGAGAGAGTAAATCAGGGTCTTTAGTGGAAGAACATGGGATTTGCATTTAGATCAGTTTGAGTTCAAGTGGCTCTACCACTTACAAGTTCATGACCTTGATCCCAATCTCCCTTACTCTCTGTTTCCTCATTGGGATAATGGGACAATGATAGTATTTACCTCGTGCAGTTGCTGTATTAAGTGACACAATGCTAGAAAAATATTTTTCTCAGAGTCTGGCACCTAGCAGGGGCTTAATAAATGGAAGTTATTGTGGTCATGATATAGTGGTAATTATTGTTATGATGTGTGATGAGACCAAGTCACCGCAATTGTGAGTCAGGCACACTGAAGCCTTGGGAAGATGTTTCTTAGCCACAGTACATACTTGAAACTACATAGAAAACTGCTCTGTATCCCAGCATGTATGTGAGGTCTGAATCAATGAGATGTATTTGAATTTGTAGGATCAGGAAATATCACTGGGAAACGGAGAATGTTATAGATAACACCATTTACACCTCCCTCAGTTAATGTTTGTAGATAAGGAAAATGAAGACTCCTACCCTTTCTAAGATAGTGTTTGTCAAAGTGGGATAGGAATATCTGGAATGCTTGTTAAGATACAGATTCTTGGGCCCCACTCTTGACCTAAGAAATCTTACCTGGTGGAAGGGCCTGGGAACCTGAATTCAACAAGCTTCCCAGGTAATTCTTTCATGCATCACAATTTGAGAAGCACTCTTCTAGAAAGTATTTTTTCCTAGAAGGTGAGTGTAAGTGTGAAAGAGGAAAGGAAAAGGAAAGAGACAAAACAGGAGGAGAAAAAAGAGGAGAGGAGGGTTACTACTGCATTAGAGTGTGATTATCACCCTCCCTTTCTAAATCTTCATGGGCCCACTGTTACCCACCCTAGTAAAATGCAGCCTGTACCCCAGTTCTCTTGATTTGGGTATCAGTCAAAAAATTCATTTAGCTAACAAAAAGTTTTTGAGTCTGGCTATGGGCCAGAATGCTGGAGAGAGACGGAGGAAAAAGACACATCATACAGTGGCGGAGAAAGACACCCCCACCCCCACACAGCCAAGCAGAATTCCACATGGCGGTGCTGTGATCTAGACACGTGTTGGGTGCAAGTGGGAAGTTGAAGTAGGGATACTGAGCTCAGACTGGGGAGATGGAGAAATGGCTTCTGGGAGGAGAGGTGCCTGGGCTGAGTCTTGCAGGAGAGCAATCATTCATCAGAAGACAGGGGAAGAATTAGCAGCCAAAAAGGGCAGTGGGAGAAACAGCAGGGCAGGTCAGGGGTGCACTTGCCCAGTGTTCCTCAGTGTGAGGTCAGGGGGCCACGTGGGGAGAATGGTGGTCAGTAGCCAATGTTCTCATGGTGGGAGCCACATCACGGAAGACCCTGTGGGCTGTGTCAAGGCACTTGATCAATGAAGAGCCATCGAAGAGTGGAAGCAAAAGTTCACTTGGTAAGGTTTTCATTGGGATTTTTTAATGTTATTTTGTTCAAAATGGAAAAATAGCTTTATTGATTTTTTTTCTTATTATAAGGGTAATGCATGCCAATTGTGAAAATTAAAAGATAATACAGAAAGCTATAAAGAAGAAAGTAAATGTTACCTGGAATTCTATCACCCAGAGAAAATCTGCAAACATAGATAAATTTGTTTATCCCTCTAGGCTTTTTTCTAGGTGTGTGTACCCACCTATATACACATATTTTTTTTTTATCAGCTGAATTTAAGACTCAGCATAACATATTTTTAAATGAAGTCATTTTACACAGGTTGTGAAATACTGTCTTTTAATCCTTTTTTACTTGATGCTATTTAGTGGATATCTTTCTCTGTCAATAAATATAGATTTACACCTTAATAATAATAATTTCTGCTATCTCTGTTGCACACTTCTGACTCTCTTCTCATTCCCTCTCCAGGCTGTGGTCTCCCTTCCATCTGACCTCACTCTGAGCATCAGCTTCCTGCTTTGTTTCTCTGTGTCTTCTTGGTCCACCTCCTCCTCTGTGCCAAGTCCCTTGCTTTGTCTCTGCAGTCATAGCCACTTGGCTCTGAGTAATGCACTTCCTGTCCTATCACTCATCTCTGTGGCCTTCCAGGTGAAGCCCCAGCTGTCCTAGGCTGGCCCTAGTAGCTTTCTTGTCAACCTCTCCCTCCTGCTCTCCCATCACCTGCAGCCGCCCCTCCTTGACCCTCGTCCCTGATTTGTGGCACAGCAATATAAGACTGCGTGTATTTCCTGCTCCTCGCGTCCCTTCCATTGCTCATGCTCCTCTTGCCACCTGGCATGCCTTCACTCCCCAGTGCACCTGGTGGCTGAGGCTAACTCCAGTTCATCCAGTAAGACTCCACTCAGCCCTCACTTCCTCCAGAAGTGTCCCCTGGCACAACTTAGTCTGGATTAGCTGTGCCTCCTGTGTACTCCAGCAATAGTCTAGGTTTCTCTCTGTTGTTACCAAGTTGTATTAGAATTATCTCGTGTGTGTCTATCTTCCTTCTTGGCTTGTGAGCTCCTTAACTTATTCAACTTTGTGGTCCTAGAGCCTCAAATGTAATTGGCACTCAAAATATGTCTGTTGAATGAACAAACCAAATCTTTGCAGAGAGGGCTCCTCATTCCCGGCTGTCAAACTCTTATACTACCGGCCCCAGTGGCTCAGACCTCTGCCCTGCAGATTTCACTTGCATCTCTGCTGACTGTGCCTTTCTCCTGCCTACATGGGCACCTCGACCTTGCACTTTGTTTGGACCTTGGCTTGTGGTGCTCAATAATACATTTTTATTAAAGGATTTGTTCTGTAAAATTTGCATTCAGCCAGAAGGCCACACTCAAGGATGCAGAAGGCCAGGTGTGGCCTCAAGACCACAGGGTCCCCATCCCATAGACTAATGATCTCCTGTTCTCTGGGTCTGTCTGTGCTCCAAGGCCCAGCCCTCTATACCTAGTCTACCTTGTCACCTCAGTAAAACCCTGTCACCTCCAAATTCCCTGGCTAGATATTAACATTATTGTAAATTTTATTTGATTATAATAATGCCTCGACAAAAATGTCCTTCAAAACAAAACAACAATAAATTTGTGCATTCGCATGGTGTATGTAACATTTACAAGGTGCTTTCGCACAATTTGTTTCATTCAATCCTCATAACAACTTTGCACGGTGGGTTATTATCCCCATTTTACAGATGAGAAAACTGAGGCTCAAAGTAGTTTAATGATTTGCTCAAGGCCACCTGGACTGGGAATGACAGAGCATAAACCTTAGTTGAGATCTTTTGACTCTAGGGCTTTGAACTCTATGGAGTTCACCATGACATTAAAACATTAGACATATTTGATGAAAAACAAATATATCTGATTGTGAAGCTTAAAACCATGCCCTCTTTGAATCCATTTTCTATACTGCTGTTAGCGTAACTTTTTCTTTTCTTTGCTTTTTTTTTTGTGACAGAGTCTCACTCTGTTGCCTGGGCTAGAGCGCTGTGGCATCAGCCGAGCTCACAGCAACCTCAAACTCCTGGGCTCAAGCAATCTTCCTGCCTCAGCCTCCCAGGTGCTGGGACTACAGGCATGCACCACCATGCCCAGTTAATTTTTTCTATTTTTAGTTGTTTGGCTAATTTCTTTCTATTTATAGTAGAGACAATGTCTTGCTCTTGCTCAGGCTGGTCTCAAACTCCTGAGCTCAAGCAATCCTCCTGTCTCGGCCTCCTAGAGTACTAGGATTACAGGCGTGAGCCACTGCGCCCGGCCAGCATAACTTTTTAAACACTTAAATTCAGGTCAGATTTCTTCCCTGATGATAATCCTTCAGTGGACCCTTGTCCCTCATCCAGTGAACCCCAGACCTCAGTATTACCACACATGTTAGCAGTGACTACCTCTTGCCTTTTTTTAAAGGCCAATGATGGTTCCTGCCTTGGTACCCTTTGACCCAACCCCCCACCTGCACCCCATCTAACTTTTGCCTGGCCAGCATTTCTTTCCTATCTAGCTCAGGTATCATCTCTATGCTGAAGTTGTTTTTGACACACCCATATCCTCACTCTCCCTACTACCTCTTTTGTGGTGTCATTAAATGAGTTGCACACTTTTGTCCCAGTGCCTCTAACCCTTTGTAGTATTATTTTTATTATCTGTCTGTCTTCTGAAGACTTCTGTATCTCTTGAGGTTAACAATGAGGCTGAAGTCCTCCTGTATTTATAGACAAAGTACTTAGCACAAGTCTAGCACAGAGCAAAAGATAGTAGATCTTTATTGGATGGATGGATAGATGTATGGTTGGATGAATGCACAGAGTACCTTAGTAGGTGCTCAATACATAGTGAATGAATAAAAGGATCAATGTAATTCTCAAGCCAATGCTGCCTAAACATTTCTCCCAAAGGCAAATAAGATGGCCCTTGTGAGACCAGTATGATACAACAAAGGAGATGCAACCAGTTGGACCATGAATGTGGGAGTGCTGTGAGAGTCTGCGGCTGGTACACCTTACCAGGTGTGCCTGGCACGACTGCTTCCAGGGAGTCCTCTGTCCTCTAAACTTTCGGTCCATTAGAATAAACCATTCCTCCCCAAAGGCAGCAACATTGGAAGATGAAGATATTTGCAAAACAAAACAAAAACCAAAAACAACACACATCCTTTTCTTGTCTAGGACTTTGGCTCCAAGTGATAGAAAACTCAAAATGACAGTGACCTAAATATGATAGATCAGTGGGGACCTAGGCTTGCTCTTTCTTGTTTTTTTCCATCTTGTTGGTCCAAGGTGATGACTCAAGTTCCAACCATCATGCCAACAACCTCTTTAACAGAAAACCTGGTTCCAACCAAGGAAACAAAAGGACTAAAGAAAGAACGAGGGTGAAGGCGTGTTCCAGTGGCCTTTTAAGATTTCCAGACAGCTTCACAATATTTCTATTTACATCTCGTAGCTAGAACTTAGCTGTAGGTATGAGGGAGCTGGAAATTGTGGTCTTTATTCCAAGGAGCTTAGTGCTCTGCTAGAACTGGGAGCTCTGTTAATACACAAGAGACAGGACATGGATATTGGGCCAGGCAACTAGGATCTCTGTCCATGCTGCCAGGAAGAAACAGGTGATTCAAAAGTGTAAAGGCAAAGGGCAGGGAAATCCAGATGTGTACTGTTGTGGTCTGTGCTACAATCCTGGTAGGGATTTTGTGAAGGTGACGTCAGCCCCATCAGTTATGTTGCTGCCCATGGTGCCTTCCACAAAGTCAGACCGATCAGATCTGGGAAGTGGTCATGGTTTCCTATGAGCTAAACTCCCCAGCGTGGGATGCAAGGCATTCTGCATCCGTCCTGATTCTACCTCCCTGGCTTTAGCAACCTGCCACTCTCCTGCACTGCAGTCACACCCAGCTCCTTGTCATTTCTAAACATGCTCAGGCAGGTTCAGTTTCCTTCCTTCTATACAGGCAGTTCCTGGTGCCTGGAATATAGCTTCCCTCCCTCCTTGCAGAAAAACTTCCAAACAGACACATAGACCAATGGAACAGAATAGAAAGCCCAGAAATAAACCCACACATATATGGTCAACTAATGTTTGATAAAGGTGCCAAGAATACACAATGGGGAAAGGATAGTCTCTCTAATAAATGGTGTTTCAAAAACTGGATATCTATATGCAAAAAAATAAAATTGGGTCTTTATCTTACACCACACACAAAAATTGAGTCAAAATGGATTAAAGACTTAAATGTAAGACATGAAATCATAAGAGTCCTAGAAGAAAACAAAGGGAAAACTTCATGATATTGGTCTTGGTAATGATTTTTTTTTGATATGACAACAAAAGCACGGGCAACAAAAGCAAAAATAAACAAGCAGCATTACATCAAACTTAAAAGATTCTGCCAAGCAAAGAAAATAATCAACAAAATTAAAAGTCAACCTATAGAATGGGAGAAAATATTTGCAAATCACATGTCCAATAAGAGGTTAATATCCAAAATAAATAAGGAACATATAACTCATTAGCAAAAAAAAAAAAAAAAAAAAAAAAAAAAAAAAAACAAAAAAAAAACCTGATTAAAAAATGGGCAAAGTATCTGAATAGACATTTTTCTAAAGATGACATTGCAAATGGCCTACAGGTATATGATGGATAAGGTGCTCAATAGTACTAATCATCAGAGAAATGCAAATTAAAACCACAGAGAAATATCACCTCACATTGCTATGATAGTTATTATCAAAAAGTCAGAAGAATCATGTACAACGTACATTATACTGGTGATGAGTACACTAAAAGCCCTGACTTTATCACCATACAATCCATTCATGCAACAAAAAAACCATTCGTACCACCTAAATCTATTGAAATACATTTTTTAAAAATTTAAAAAATATTTTTGAAAGTCAGAAGATAAGTATTGTGGAGGATGTGGGGAAAAGGTAACTCATACTTTGTTGGTGGGAATGTAAGTTGGTACAGTTATTATTGAAAATGATATGGAGTCTTCTCAAAAAATTAAAAATAGAACTACCATATGATCCAGTAGTTCCCCTTCTGGGAACTTATCCAAAAGGAATAAATTCAATAACTTGAAGAGATATCTGTACTTCCATGGTCATCGTAGCATTATTCGCAATAGCCAACATCGAAGTTTTCTTCAGTGGAAGAATGGATTAAAACATGTGGTATATATACACAATGGAATACCATTTAGCCTTAAAAAGAAGGAAATCCTGCCATTTGCAACAACATGGATGAACATGGAGGACATATGCTAAGAGAAATAAGCCAGACACAGAAAGACTGCATGATCTCACTTATATGTGGAATCTAAAAAAGCCAAACTCAAAGAAACAGAGAGTAAAGAGTGGTTACCAGAGGTCAGTGCATGGGGAAACTGGGGAGATGTTGGTCAAAGGTACATATTTTCAGTTATAAGATGAATAAATTCTGATGATGTACAGCATGATGACCATAGTTAACAATAATGTTCACTTGAAATTTGCTAAGAGAATAGATATTAAGTATTCCTACCATGTGCGTGTGCGCACACACACGGAATATATAAGGTGATGGATATGTTAATTAGCTTGATTGTGGTAATCATTTCATAACATACCTTTGAATCAAAACATCACAGTGTACACCTTAAATATAGACAACTTTTATTTGTCAATTATACCTCAGTAAAGTTGAGAAAAATTCTACAAGTTCAATCTGAGTCAACACTGGGAAGAGGCTGACCCTTAAGTTAGTAGCAGTAGCAATAACAATAATATGTAGTAATAACAACTACAGAACTGTTTTCTTTTCGGCTCTTGTTATGTACCAGGCACTGGTTAAGTCTTTAAAATTTATTATTTCTATGGGATATGTAGTATTATTAATATTATCCCCTGTTCTGTTGATAAGGTCACAGAGAAGTTAAATCACTTGTTCAAGTTCATACAGCTAGTGAGGAGGAAAGCCAGGAGTTGAACCTAGAGTGCTCGACTTCAGATTAAGTACTTTTCACTCTGACATCTGTCTCCAGCAGAATTTTATTCTATGTAAAAAGTGGTGTATGTTTCCAAGAGAAAGGTGGGTATGTACTCACTGCCTCTATTCTGTGCTAGTTGGACCACACAGAAAAGTGCTTTGATTTTGGACTCTTCAGCTGGTGTCCTCCAAGGGAGGGTCCAGGAATAAACCAGGCAATGAAGGGCTGGGAGCCTCCGGATGCCTGATGTGGGTAAGAGAACTCATGTGATTTACTCCCCTACTTGGCTCTGGTCTTTGCTCGGGGTTGGTCCTTTCGAGAGCGGCCTTCCCTTGTCACCTTATTTAAAATAGATTGCATCTAGCCCCATCTATCTCATCCTTCTCCTGTTTAATTTTCATCATAGCACTTATTGCCACCTAATATTTTCTGATACATTTATTTTTGACCATAAGTCATTGTCTTTCTCCCCTACTAGAGACTAAATTCCTTGAGTTCAAGGATATTGTCTAGTACTGTATCTTGGGATGAGTACAGTGCCTGGCACAGAATAGACACTAAATATACTTGCTGAGTGAATAAATATTAATAAATCTGAGTCACAGAACATAATGTTTCCATTTGTTGATATCATGTTCTAGTCCTTGTCCATGAGCAGATTCAATTTGCATACACTTACAGTAATATCAGAGACAGAATTTTATATTCTATATTTTCCATTGATATTGAGCTACATATATTTTCTTTTTTGCTGCACTGAAACCCTATCTTTCTCTTTTTTCCCCCATCTCCAATGTTACAAAGATAATTAATATTAAGTTTATCCTCTATGTCTTTCTCCATGGTCATATAATCATATACACATATGACACATGTACATGTGAGTTTTTTTCATTGTTTAACAAAATGGAATATATATAATCTCCTGGATGGTTTTACAATACTGCATGATATATATCTCTTGCATTTTGCCTTTCTCATTTAAGTATATAACAAAAATTCTTCCAGGTCAAACTACAGAATAAACACTAAAAAAAAAAGAAACATAGTACTTCATGCTATGACCGTTTCAGCAATTTATACTCCATTTCTCGCTGATAGGTGTTCTGATTGTTTTCCATTTCTTGCCATTTCTAGCAATTCTGCAATTTACATTCTTATAGTACATTCTTTTGACCTCATGCTTCATTTTTATTTGTTACCTTCCATGAAATGGGATTTCTGGAGCCAAAGGGTGTGTGTTCAGAATAAATTTGCTAGATTTCTTCCCCAAAGAGCTGTAGCAATTCACCTTTCTATCAGCAAAGCTCAAAATACCCTTTCCTCTCTGCAACCTTGTGTGGGGAAATAAACCTCTGGATTTTTCAGTCTCCTGTAAAAAGCCCTAGCCTCCCAAGACACCGAATGGATATGGTATAAGGACAGAGAAAGTTTGCCTTCCCCTCCCCGAGGAACATTTTGCTTTTCCTACACTCCGAGGGTTAGATCTATAGCCATTTTTAAATTCCTCTGATCCAAAAGGGTAGTAAAACTTCTCTTTGCTCCCTAAGAGGGCCAAATAGTTATAGCCTGACTGGGTCCCTGGGTTAAGCTCCCCAAATGCCAGGCAGACTGGAGTGCCATCTCCCTAGATATTTACATTTCACAAGGGATGAAGCTAGACCTTGAGGACATCTCTTGTTTGTAAAAGCCTGGGACATTGGGGCTCAGCTGTCCCTGGGAGATATGCTTTTACATTCTAAAAGGCTTGAGTGAGAATCCAGGATCTTTCTCATCTCTTCTCCAAGGAACGAAGGTTTTTTTCCCCTTCTTTTCAGAGGGGAGAGGAGCGTGGCCGCCTCTCTCTTATATAGAAATGGAAGAAACCCATTGTTCTTAGTCCCTTGTGTATGGAGCCAAACCTGCTGTTTGTGAGAGAATTTCTTTGGCTCTCACAGTCTTGCCTGAGGATCTAGTTGGAGGGGCCAGCGCTGCAATGCCACTCTGGCCATTGACCTGCTTGTAGCAGTAAAGAGCTCCTTCCCCTGGCCTCGGTGCCTTGTGCTGCTGCAACATCCATATATACACATAAAGTACGAAATTGTGCAAGTGGGGTAACTTCCGAGACCCTTCACAGTTCTTGACAAAACATCCTGCCAACACTGGGAAGGATCACTATTTTTCATTTTGGCCAATCTAATGGGTGAAAATTGGCTTCTCACAGCGCCTTGAATTGCAGTTCCCCAGCTATCCGTGAAATTGACCATATGTCCATTTTAGACATCTCAATTTTCTTGTGTGGGTGTCTGTGTATGTGTGTGAGAATTGCCTTTTCATAAGTTCTGCCTGCTATTCCAAAGTTTTCATGGAAATTTTTCTTATCAATTTGTTCAGGCTCTTTTTATAGTAACAGACTAGTTTATGAATATAGACTGACAGTGGGTGGCTCTTTAGCAAACGTTTTGCAAATACTTTTTCTTCCAGTCTACCTTTCTTTCACAATATTTTCCTCATCCTGCTCCTCTTCCTACAAGCTTGTGGTCTGCTTTCTATCTGTCAGTAAGCAGGAAAAGGGTCCTTAACGCCTGCGTTTTGCAGTCCCAGCGGTTTAAAGCATATACCAACTTCCTAGTGGATGAGAGCGGGACTAGAGCTATATGGAAAGAGGCCTCCCTTTGGAGCTCACGGGAGGGAGGATGTGTCCATGGAACAGGCAAAGCTAGAGGAAAGGAAAGGAGAAGGTAATGATCAGGACGCTGTGACAATCTGGTCACTGCAGCCTGGAGCTTGGAATGCACACTCAATACTGGGTTAGGAAGAACTTGGCATTTGACTCTACTTTCTCATGGGCCAGCTGGCCAGAAAGCAGCCAGAAAGCAGAGCCTGCACCCTCTCCCCACACCTGGACAGCCTAGGGTGGGTGTGGCTGTGAAGGGAGGCGACCCAGCTCACATGCCTCCTACATGGAGGACCCACAGGCCATGGGCGGGGCAGATTCCTTCAGCAAAGTTTATTTATAGAAAGGGACCACATGGTAGCGGATGGGAGAATGGGGCTGTTTTCCAGATGTGAGCTCTGAGTATACAGAGGCCAAGAGGAATCCGGTGCCTTAGGAAAACTTGACCTTCGTCGGCCTCTGAAACCCCAGAAACTAGTACAGGCCTTGTTTCCAGGGACAATTGGCAGAGCTGGGGGGCTAGGAGGGCACTCTGGCTGAGATGGAGACAGCCTGCCCCCTGGCGGTGGACCTCACTCACGGCAGTTCTCCTGCTCGACAGCCAGTGCGTGTGTGGGGAGGCCCAGGCCCGCATGACCGTGGCGGCCTTAGCACTCAAATCTCACTCTTTGCCTGTGTCTCAGGGGAGAGGATTCACAATTCTGGAGAGCAGAGGGAGCTGGCAGCAGGAGAAGAAAGACAAGTCAGGGTCATGCTCTGAGCTCTCTGATAGGGCGGCCATTAGCCATGTGGAATGTGACTATGATAACTGAGGAAGTGGATTTTAAATTTTACTTAATGCTAATTAATTTAAACTTCAATGTAAATAGCTGCCGTAGTGGCTAGTGGCCGCCATGCTGGATGGCGTGCTACCAGAGCACAGGGCTTGGGAGTTGGGCTCTGGAATAAGACTCAGAGAGTTGCCTCCTGCCCTTTCTAGCCCTGTGAGTCGGATAAGCCACTTAGCCTCTTTGTGCCTCAGTTTCCTCTTATCTAAACCGAGGCTGATGGTACCTGCCTCTTATCCTTGGTGTCTGCCTATCTCCTGTTGTGAGCTGAAGAGCAAACTCCCAGCCTGGCTGATTCAGGAAAGGCGCAGGAAGAGGACAAGACTTCACAGCTCAGTGTGTCTTCCTAAATCCCCCAACTGAACTCCAGTCCATTGCCTGCAGGTGACCTTCAGTGTGTCCCCAAGGGCTGGGAGCTGTGGCCAATCCTGTGTTAGGCCCCTGTGACTGGTTGGCACAGTGATGTCACTGGCCTCCTAACTGGCTCCTGTTTCCGTCCCTTCTCTATTCAGCACAGCCTGCGAGTTCCATGTTCCTGCAGAGCCACTTCCCTCTGGCGCAGCCCGGCCCCCTCCCACTCTCATCCCAGACCCCCTTTGCTCCGGTGCTCATGCGCTGGGGTCCTCAGCCACAGATTATGTCCCCACCTCTTTGCTTTGCTCTTCATTCTGCATAATCTCTCATCCGTGCTCTGTGCTGGGAATGTCCTTCTCGTCTGAATCCGGCCCCTTTGCTTAAATACATCTCTCCGCTTCCTTGAAGCCTTTTCCCACTGCTCTTGGTCCACGGTCCCTGTCCTTCCTTGGATATTCTCAACACTTACCTTTTAACCATGAACCACTCAGTAGGACGTTTGGCTCTGAATAAGGAAGCAGCTCATTAGTCCCAGCTGTCATAAAATCCTGCCCCTTCATGGCCCACCCCCTTCCTCCACCGAATCCCCCACTGAATCCTACCTCACAGAGGTGCAGGCTTTTCTCAGGAAAGGGCTTAAGACTCTCCTACTCTCTCATGCCAGCTGTCCTGGGTAAAGCCTCCAGGGTTTGCACCAGGGAGCAGTGGAATCAGAGCACTGCTGGGGGTAGGGGGGTTGAGGAAGAAGATTCTGGAAAGGCCCTCTGCTCCACTAGATCCTCAAAGCAGCTTTCCAGGGCACTAAACCCAGGTGATCCATCAGGATCGGAGCCCGGCCAATTGCAGCACCTGCCAAACAGAATCATTACCTGCACTGGGATATCAAAGACACGGAGCCAAATGGCAATCTGTTTCAGCTGAACAACTCATTTCCTCTTTTCTCTGGCAGCATCTTACTACCAGGTTCAGCTGTTTCTTGAGACCAGTGCTGGACCTGAACGGTAGGGCTGCGTTGTCAACACAGAGAGGGTTTGTCTGGCTCTATTAATGGGAGAGCATGTGCCTCATTCATTAGGAAGTTGTTCCTACGTAAGAGGTGGTGTAGCATAGGGGATAAAAGGTTCCCCTCTGCTTTATAATTGATTATGATGGGGTGGTGGTAAGAATAATATTAGAATGACAGACAGACTTGGGTTTAAAATCTCTCCTCTGTCATTTACTAGTTGGGTGCATGATTCAATGTCTATGAGCCTCAGTTTCTTCATCTGTAAAATGGAGGTAATAATGGTAACCACCTCATAGAATGTTGTGAGGGTTCAGTGAAATCACGCATTTCAAACACGGAACACAGCTCTTGGAACATAGCTAAGTGCTCAATAAGTATTAGGCATTACTAATATTATGTGAAGAGTAGTATTTGTCAGAATATGGACATTTATGAGGTTTTAGCAGTAAGTACATGACACATACTTGGTTGGAAGGCTGTGAAGTTTTGGCTACTTGTGACCACAGAAGTGGAGTGAGCTGAGGGTACTGACAGGATGGGACCCAAGGGTCTTAGCTAAGGACAGATGGTCTGAGTGGCCCTTCTGGTTGCTTCTTTATGCTAATAACGTCATGCTGAGCAAAGTCATACACAGACGAAGTGAATAGTAATCAAGGTTGAGCACCATTTGTTTCACGAGCCCCACCTGCAGGAAGCAGTTGGGTGGCGTTGGAAGCAGGTAGATGGAGCCGGTGACTGAGATGGCGTGTTCTAGATAAAGGGCAGCTGTGGGCCTGGAGTTCGAAAGCCTCTTGCACACATTACTGCCCGTGCTTTCTCCTCCAGGCCTGGCTGAGACCTGGGAATCCTGCCTCATGCCCAAGTCTCTCCTGCGTTGGGAGATGGTTGCAGTGGTGGCTTTTGTCAGTGGGCTGCCTTGTTCTCTTCCCTGCTCTTTGCCACTTGTGAAGAGGGCAGGATGCGAAGTCGACAGCGTTATTGCCGTGGCTGTTGCTACCGCCACTACCACCACCGTCAGCTGTAAAGCTGGGTCAGAAAACTGCCATGGAGTATTCGCATTCCTCTAATTAGATCGAAGAAGAAAAGAAGAGAAAAGACATGAATGAGTGGTAAGAGATCAGAGTGAACACTGAAGTCCATTTATTGAGAAGGTAAGGCCAGAGTCTGGCAGGACATGTCACTCTCCTGTCTCCCCTTCCTGCACTGTCCCCTCTCCCTCCCCCAAGACCATTGTCAGTGGGCTACCATGTGGTAGAATTGTCTTATGTAATCCTTGGGACAACCCCATGACCTGGGGGTCATGTACCTCTTTTATAGATAAGGCAAAGGAGGTTCAAAGAGCTTAAGGAAATTGTCCACATTGATCCAGCTTGTAAATGGGAGAATGGAATTCGAACTCAGGTTTGTCTGAATTTAAAGTTCTTTAATTCATAATTTGGATTTCCCCTCCCAGGGCTCCACTTTCCTTCTCAGTAAAATGGGAGAGCAAAACTGGTTCTAAGGCCATCCTTCTAACTGCCAGTGGCCACAGGTGGCCATCAAGTATTGGAAAATGGGAGAGTACGGGAAAGAATCCATGTGATGAAACATCAGCTTTATGTCTGAATAGAGTAATCCAGGCAGGAGGTCTGTGCCAGGCGCTGACCCAGCCAGCTTTGAGAGGGAGGTTCTAAGGATGCAGGGACTGGGACATGTAAGGTCTGTCTTCTTCAGACCATTAGGGTCCCGAAGGAAGGACAAGACTCTTTTGTGCCTCTTTGCCCTTTTCCGCAGCCATGAGCCCTGGGTTCTCACTCTTACTTCTCCCATGGGAGAGACTCAGTCCTGCCTTGTTAGCTTTGTGAAACCAGAGTTCTTAAAGCTATGTTCTCCTTACCCAGACACTGACATGCAGCCAGGCAGATCTTGTTTCCGTGGGACTTGTTGGGAATGACTCAAGTACAAAACTGTAAATCAAAGCCCCTCAAATGCCTTGAGACCCTCACATTTTCACTGAACGGGCGTTATCAACTCACTGCTCTGTGCCTAATACACGGGTGCATCTATTATTAATAAGATTCAAACTGTCATCACAGACCCAATGGAAAGGCTTATCTGATCTCACCAGTGATGCTAGAACACTCTGTGGTCCAGCTTAAACTCATACTCAGCAACCGTAAGACCTTCCAAGGGCAATGCCTTTTTTTTTTCTTTTTAAATAAAATCTCCTGTGGATGCACTTTTGTAAAAAAAAAAAAATCAATTTTATTGAGGTATCATTTACATATTAAAATGCATCCATTTTACCTGCACATTCGACATATGACTTTTGACATATTTATACATCTTAACTCTTCATGCAATATAACTGTGACATAATCAATATGTGGAACATGTCTATCATCCTAAAAAGTCCCTTGTGCCTTTAAGTTTTTTTTTCCTTTCTTCTTTCTTTTTAAGATAAGGTCTCCCTCTGTTGGCCAGACTAGAGTGCAGTGACATCATCATAGCTCACTGCAACCTCAAACTCCTGGGCTCAAGCCTCTTGAGTAGCTGGGACTGTGGGCCACCATGCTTGGCCGACTTTTCTACTTTTTTGTAGAGATGGGGTCTTACTCTGCTCAGGCTGGTCTTGAACTCCTGGCCTCAAGTGATACTCCCAACTTGGCCTCCCAAAGTGCTAGGATTATAGGTGTGAGCCACTGCGCCGGCTTCCCTGTGCCCTTAGTTAATTTTTCATTTTCCCCTAGTCCTAGGCATCCATTAATGTGCTTTCTGTTATGATAGATTTGTCTTTAATTTTTTGCAGCTATGTGTAATTTGTGAGCATCTTATCCTCCAGAAACAACCCTGTTAAAATTTTGTTTTATATTTTCTTTCTTTTGAAAAAAAGTGGTCTAAATAACTCCAGGTTGTTGTAAGATAAAACATTAAATTTTATAAGAATGTGCAACTCCAAACTGTGCAAATTCCTCTAATCACCAGAAGTAACTATTCTCATAGTTTAGCTTATAGTCTTTAATTTTTAAAATGTTAATATTTGGCCGGGCGCGGTGGCTCACGCCTGTAATCCTAGCACTCTGGGAGGCCGAGGCGGGCGGATCGCTCAAGGTCAGGAGTTCAAAACCAGCCTGATCAAGAGTGAGACCCCGTCTCTACTAAAAATAGAAAGAAATTAATTGGCCAACTAAAAATATATAGAAAAAAATTAGCCAGGCATGGTGGCGCACGCCTGTAGTCCCAGCTACTCGGGAGGCTGAGGCAGAAGGATCGCTTGAGCCCAGGAGTTTGAGGTTGCTGTGAGCTAGGCTGATGCCACGGCACTCACTCTAGCCTGGGCAACAGAGTGAGACTCTGTCTCAAAAAAAAAAAAAAGTTAATATTCTCTGGTTTTTATAAGAGAAGCATTATATGGTCAATATAACAAAATTTATTTATAGTTTGCACAGTGAAGGTCTTCCAAATTTTCTAGAGCTTTCAGAACATTCTATAGAAAAGACTTTTTATTAACATCTTAAATCTTTTTTTTTAAAGAAATAAAATATCATTGCTAACATTTCAAACATATAGAAATATATACCTTAGAAGGTGAGAATTTCTCATAATCCAGTACCCCTGAGATAACTGCCTTTTTACCTATGCTCTGCTCACCAAAGACACACCAAAGAGCTTGACATTCTTCTAACATATTACATGCCTTTGAACTCGTGTACTTATTCTTCCAGTCTGGAATACCCAGCCGAATTTTCTTTACTGGGTACATTCCTACTTATGAAGGTCCATCTCAAATGCCACCTCCTCCTTGAACCCTCCTTCAGTTCTTCCAATCAGAATCAGTTGTTCTCTTCTCAGCGCACCACTGGACTTTGTACATACCTATAGTCTAGTGTTCATTAACTCGAAAGGGTAGAATTTGAATATGATCCATCCGTTTCCAGGGTCCACACTTTTTTGTGTGCTGTGCTGCTTCCTTGGAGTTTTTCTATTGGGATTCAGAGTGGTAATCTATTATTGTTGATTTGCTATACTCTTTTTTAAAAAATTGAAATATAATACACTTATCATAAAATTCATCTTTTAAAAGTACACAGTTAATTTTAATTATCATGGATTTTTCATCCCAAATTTCTTTGTGGAAAGAATTATAGTTATATTGATATTTACAGCTCCTAATACAATACTTAACATTCAAGAGCAAGGAACTTAATAAATGTTTTCTAAATATTAGAATAAGTATTTGCTATATGCTTTCAGCCAGTACTTCTCAAACTTAATGTGCATACAGATCATCTTGGGAAAGTGATAAAATTCAGTTTCTGCTTAGAAGGTGGGACCTGAGATCTGAAATTCTAGCAAGATTTTACATGATGCCCATGCTGTTTTACTAAGGACCAAACTCAATTACAAGGCACAAAGCCACCTGCTTTCTAGAATAAAGGTAGTTACCCTGAATGTACACACGGGGGTGCAATGGGCAAACATTTCTACTACTATTTATAACAATGTATTGAAAAAAATCACATGACATGCTTTTCAGCAGCTGTTTTACTAATTATTTATTTCATGGAGGAGGAACAGTAGATAGCTCAGTATGCTAAAAATAGATTATCCTTTGAGCTATATCTTCCAAAGAATTCATCAAGATTATGCTCACAGAAACTGGAAACATTCAATATCTCTGTGATTAGAAGTGTTGAATAAGAATATTACTAAAAATTATTAGGTGTGAAAGATCTGAAGGATGTGAAAATAATAATAGTGAGAGTAAAATTGATAAGGATAATAGCAGTCATTTTCTCATACCTGTTAAATGGGTGGTATAGTACTAGCTGTTTTACATAGGTGGTTTCATTTAATCCTCACAACTCCATGAGATAGGTAACATTGCCTTCGTTTTACAAGGAAGAAAACTGATGCTTAGAGAAGTTAAATAAAATGTCCAAGTTCTGGAGGTCATAGTGGAAGAGTAGTATTTGAATATGCATCATCTTTTCCCAAAGTCTACACTCTTTTGTGTGCTGTTCTGTTTCCTGGGAATTTTCTACTGTGATTTAGAGAAGTGATCTATGATTCTTGATTTGTCATGTCCTTTTTAAAAATTGAGGTATGATTTACATACCATGAAGTGCAGTTTACTGACTTTTAGTGTAACCATAAGTTTGTGCAACTGCCACCACCATCTAATTTCAGAATATTTTATCACTTCTCTTCTTGTGCTGGGACATCCATCTTCTGCCCTTGGACATCAGAGCTGCTTGTTTTTGGGCCTTCCAAACTGGACTGAATCACACCATTGGCTTTCCTGGCTCTCTAGCTTGCAGAGGGTGTATTGTGGGACTTCCTGGCCTCCAAAGTCACAGGAGCCAATTCACATAATAAATTGTCTCTTACATATGTCTCGCTCTCCCCTCTCTCTCTCCCCTTGCCCTTCTTCCCACCATTCCCTCTCTCCCCTCCTCACCCTCTCTCCTCCCCCCCCCCGCCAATTTATATAATTTCCTATTGACTCTGTTTTGCTGGAGAATTTTGACTAATATAGCCCTCCTCCACAAAGAAACTCCTTACTCACTAGCAACAATTCTCCCTTCTCCCCTCCTCCCAGCCTTTAACAACCACTAATCTACTTTCTATTTCTATAGATTTGCCCATTCCAGGTATTTCCATTTCATATAAATGGAATCATACAGTGTGTGGCCTTTTTGTGTTTGGCTTCTTTCACTGAGTAGAATGTTTTTAAAGTTTATCCATGTTGTAGCATAGATCAGTACTTCATCCTTTTTTATGTCTGTAATATTCCATTGTATAGATGTACTACAGCTTGTCCATCGGTTGATGGACACTTGTGTTGTTTCCATTTTTTAGCTATTATAATGTTGCTATGAATGTTTGTGTGCAAGTTTTTGTGCGAACATATGTTTTCAGTTCTCTTTGGTATATACCTAGGAGTAAAACTGCTGGGCTGTATGTATGGCTTTTTGAGGAACTGCCAGGCTATTTCCATGACAGCTGCAGCATTCTACATTCCCACCAGTAATGTTTGAGGGTTCCAGTTTCCCCATATTCTTGCCATCACTTGTTATTGACTTATCAGACTTTTTTGATAACAAATTAATTGAAGGGAAAGATCACCAAATTCTTAAAAACATTTCAAAATAAGATGCCTTTTAATTTTTCAAAACAATGAAGGGGCTCATGCACGGTGCTGTGAAAAGAACACTAAATTGGGCTTCTCTGTCATTAACTAGCCGTGTGTCCCTGGAGTGTGACCTAGCCCTTCAGATTCTCAGCCGTAGTTTCAGGATACTAAAACATGACTTGCTTCCCTGGTAGTCCTGCCATGAAACTAACACAAGACAGGTAAAGCACGAGAAAGCACTTTACCAAATGGAAGAGTTGCCACAAAGTTCATGAAGTTTAAGCACCAGCACCCCTCCTTGCATGGGCCCTTTCCAAGGTCCTGATCTCTTTCCACTCTGTCACCTTTCTCCTCTTGCAGAGTGGCCTGGGAGTGGCCAAGAACATGCTGAGTCGTAGCTAAGTTGAGTTGGGTTCTAAATGACTTGTTTCCAGTAAGTTGGGTCCTAGATATCAAGAAAGTCAGGGAAGTGGCTTTATTCAATTATTCAATTACAAACTGTAACACACCTAGTACCTGTACTAAGTGCTGGGAATACAATATTGAATAAGACAGTTGGAAATTTTAATGTAGTTCTCTTGGACACCAACTGGCAGAGCAGACTTAAGTAAAGTTAAAGAAGAACCACATAACATTACTGATATAACATTACTAATAGATAATAGATATATATCACACTTTGTATTTGACAAATGGAATATACACATTTTGAGCACACATTGTATGTTTATTAAAATTGGTCATGTTCTAGGTTACAGTAAAGACTCCATTTTATTCTACAGAGTCAACATCATGCAGACCATGTTCCGTGATCAAGTGCAAAAAAATTAAAAATCAATAACAATGAAAGAGCTATTTTTTTTTTCATTTTTTGGAAACCAACAAAAAATGAATCAATGACAAAGTAAAAAAAAAATCCCCTCCCTCACATGTTAGAATGCATGAGGCACAGCGAAACAGTTTTAGAGGGAAAATTACAGTTTTAGGTACATGTATCAGAAAGCAGGAAAATTTGAAGGAAAATAACACATTCAACTGTGATAGTTGGAAGAAGACAATAAAGCATCCTATCAACAGGGGATATAGAATGGTGCAGTATAATTCGTGCTCTGCCCTGCGCATGCACAGGAGGCTGAAGGAGCCCACTGGAGAGGCATCCGACCTCTGGGAGAGGTGGCACATGAGGTGAACTGGATGGACTTTGAGTTAGGTAGAATATGGTAGAAATATTCTGGGAGAAACAAAAAGCAGGTGCACTGACGTGAGAAGGAGCCAGTAGTTATGCCTGACGGCAGTGAAGAGTTCTGGATGGGTGGTAGGAGAGGAGGCTGGGGCCATGTTTGACCATGGAAGCTTTGTTGTAAAGTGGATGGCGAGGCATAACACATTTTTTAAAATAAGTGCATGATAATGATCACTGTGAGGTGGTGGTTAAGACGATGAGCTCCAGAATCAGATGGTGCTGGGATCCTACTTTTCCACATATTAGCTGTGTGCCCCTGGGCAGACCACTTAACCTCTCCAGGCCTCAGTTTCCTTTTCTGTAATCAGATAATAGTAATAGCTACTGGGCATGTTTATTGAGTATTTTAAGCACTTAGCACAGTGCCAGGTATAAAGTTAGGGTTAGTTTGTCTGTTGTTCCAGTGCAGTTATTCACAGCACACACTCTCACTCTCAGAAATGTCTGTTTGGCTGATAAATGATACGGTCACATCTAGTTGGCACTCTATGTGATTTTTTTCAGAAATAACACCCTGGGTGCATGTTGGGGAATGGAGTTAAAGGACACTAGACTAGAGACAGAGAGATCAGCTAGGAAGGGACTGAACAAGGCAAGTGGGAAGTGACTGGAGAGTTCCAAAACAGAGGAGTTGTTGTTGTTTTTTTAAAGAAACAGCATTGATACAATTGGTCACTAATACAATACTTCTGGGTGTATGTCAGTGCTTTTGCTTTAGGTGACCAAGGGGACGGTGACAGGGAGTTTGCCAAGGTGCGGCCCACAGCACAGATTTGGGATGAAGTCATGTGGGATGGTGAATTTTTGGACATGTCAACTTTGAGATGTCCAAGGGCCTGCAATGTGGAGGAGTTTGTTAGAGAATCAGAAAACAGAATCTGTTTCAGGGAAAATCCAGGTCTGGAGATGGAAACATGGGTCTAGCGTGTGTGTGTGAGCAGATGAGATCACTCAGGGAGAGAAGGAAGGTTGGGGCCAGCTAGGAGTCCCGGAAGGGTGCTGGTGCCTGGGAACCGGGGAAAACCAGGAGAATTGAGGGTTGCAGAAGCGAAGGAGGGAAGCGTCTTTAGATGCAGCAAGCTGTCAACGGTGTCAATGCTGCAGAGAGGTGAAATACTAAAATGACGTGTCGCTGGACTTGGCCATGGCTTCTTTGGAAAGAAAGTGTTGTGTGGTGTGGTGGGGGTGAAAGTGGATTGAAGAGTTTGAAATACAACTAAGGAGGAATGAAGAATTAAGTTGTATTTACAATATTTCTCGGAATAGTGTACGTTTGAGTCAAATCCATAATCCTGACAATTAAAATAATGCATTGGAAAGTTATGATATAATTGTTCTAGCTGACATATAAGCACCCATAGCTGTTATTTGATGTGCACTGATATTGTGCCAGGTACTTTGCACATATTGTCTCACGTGATGCTTGCAGGGACTGCATGAGAAATCTGCCCCTTTGACAGACACAGAAACTGCCATTCATAGGTGATCTGCTCAATATCACAGCACTGCTGAGCCATGGAGCTGCAAGTTGTATTTATCCCTGACCCACCCAAAAGTCCATGTTCGTTCCTCTGAGCCTCAACTGCAACCTGAAAACATTCCTTTTATAAGTGTCTAAAAAAGAAATTCAAAAATACCTACTACATTGTAACCATTTTTAAAAATAAAAATACTGAAAGTTCACATAACTATCAAAGAAGGCAATCTTTCATTTGTCACAACACAACTTGGGGACCTCACAGATGTGAAAGGCATTTTTAAAAAGTCATTGTGTTTTCTTGTGTTGAAAGTGAGCTGTGGAAAAAGACCTATCTTTTCCACCTGATCCATGCTTTAGGGGAACAAGGAAACTTTGTGTATCGTTCATTTCTGGAAAAGGGGAGCCTTATCCCTGAGTAAAGAGCAAGTATCATCTCAACCTTCAAGAATGGTGTCTTTTCATGTCTTCATCGGGTACCCGAAGCCCTGCCAAAACTCCTGAGTGAGAAACCACACCTAGCTCACCCTAGGCGATCTGCACCAGCCCCCCCAAATACGAGGCTCCTTTAGGGGTGTTAGTTCACTGTTGTCCTTGGGGCTCTGTGCATATGTTACTCTTTACATTACCCGTGTGTTATGTAGAGCCTTTTATATGTATGGGACATTTCATAGTACATATCAAAATGCACTCTTCAAAAGGTAAACAAAGAAACTAGAACCAATATTTTCCAAAGAAAAAGAGAAAAATTCCTTTGATAGGTCAAAGAATGGGTAAATAAAATGGGGTAATACATTTTATTGGTTACTATAGAGTTAAAAGAATGCACCACCCAGAGGTACTAGGGGGTGCCTGGTGGGGAGCAACAACAACCACAACAAAAACCAAACAAACCAAAAAAAGAGGGGACTTGATCTGTTTGAATCAATTTGAGCAGAGCTTAAAAATACATTGTTTTGATACAGATATACCCCATGCTAATACAAAATAAAAAAAATCATATCCCAAGGAAATAAAAAACCCTGCATTGTTATGTGAAAATGGCACATTGAAAAATGACATGTGCAACGTATTAATCTAAATGTAGAAAAAAACTATTTTCTATGGATATGGTCATGTGTAGAAGTACGTGTTAAGGATATTCACCAATCCTGTAACTGTGGTGACCCTAGTGACTGGAAGGTGGCAGTAGTGCTGGAGGAATTGGACTTAGTGGGGATGAGGATTGCAGCTGGATCTATAACAGCTATTTTGAAAGTGTGATCTCTGGACGTCCGGGAGTCCCCATGACTCAGGGAATCTTCAGAGCCAAAATTATTTTCATGATAACATTGTCTTAGTCCATTTGGGTTGCTATGACAAAAATACCATAGACTAGGTAGCTTTTAAACAACAGGAATTTATTTCTCACAGTTGTGGAGGCTGGGAAGTCCAAGATCCAGGTGCTGGAAGATTCGGTATCTGGGGAAGGCTTGCCTTCTATTTAATTTTTCTCTGTGTCCTCACATGGTAGAAGGGGGAGGGCAGCTCTTTGGGGCTTCCTTAACAAAGTCACTGCTGTCATTCGGGAGGGCTCCACACTCATAATCTAATCACCTCCCAAAGGCCCCACCTCGTAATATCCCGCATTGGGGATTAGATTTTCGACATACAAATTTTGAGGAGATATAAACATTCAGTCTATAGCAAACACTAGGATGCTATTTGCCTCTTTCACTGGGTTGACATTTGCACTAATGGTGCAAGACCAATGGTGCATAATACTGTGGGGGCCTTAGCACAAAGCAAGGCAGTGGTGCCTAACAGTACAAGTCCTCATTGCCACTGCACTGTCACACATTGGAGGTGAAAAAATAAACAGAAGTGTGAGCTTGAGTTGATCACCCTAAGCCTATAATGGGAGTTGTGTGGGTCCAAGCAAACCTGTGCTGGAACCCGTGTCCATTCGTAGCATCTCCAGCCAGTTCTCAGGAGCCTGTTGAGTTGCCCTTGTGGTAGTAATAGCAGTAACAATATCTATTAAACACTGTGCACTTGGAACATTTGCTATCTTCTTTATCCAACAATAATCTGATAGGGTTATCATCCTGTGGAAGGGACTGGCTAGCTTTTCACAAACCTGTTTCCCATTCTGGGCGCACAACTCAACTCTTTTTCCCAGACTCCTTTGCAGCTAAGTGTGGTGACACGAGTGAGTTTAGCTACATGTGAGTTTAGGCATGTGAGCGAAAGCATTGTGTGTCACAGCCAGGCCTGACCTAAGCAATCCTCCTGCATCTGATCCTGCATGTGCTTTTTTCCTCCTCCATCCTGTGCAGACAGGCATGGGGGCACTGGCAGCTGCAAGCTGGTTTTCACATCGCATCTTGGAGGAGAGCGGCCACTCTGAAACATCCATTTTGGACCCTGTGGGAGCAACAAATAAACTCCTATTGTGTTAAGCCACTGAGATTTTTGGAGATTATTCTAATAGATTATCAGAACAGCTCTTAGTACTTACACCAATACCCATGCCCATTTTACAGATGAAAAAGCTGAGTCTTGGAACATTTACTTTGTCTGAAGTGTTGCAACTAATGGGCAGCTCTGTGTAAGCTTGAACTGTTTGTGTTTTTTTGGGAATGAAGCAGCGAGAATCTCAGTCCCGGAGTGTTGGGAAGGATGGTGTATGTGTGTGTGTGTGTGTGTGTATGTAGGTAGGACCATTCCACTAGTGTTTATGGGCTGTAAGTTCCCTGAGGACCCTCACAATGTTAAGCAGGGAATGAGAAATGTCAGTTTTAGGTACATACCTTACGCTAATGAAGGAATGAAGGGTTACACCGGGAACTTTTGCTTCTGGGCATGGCTGAGCAAGAAGCAGTGGCCCCCACAAAGCGACTGAAACTCCTGCCCCAGTGCAGCTGCTGCCACGTTGCTGACTGACAAGATCCCAACTCTTATCTGC
The DNA here is from genome assembly GCA_008086735.1 of Cheirogaleus medius. Classification (NCBI taxonomy): domain Eukaryota; kingdom Metazoa; phylum Chordata; class Mammalia; order Primates; family Cheirogaleidae; genus Cheirogaleus; species Cheirogaleus medius. Next base: position 15,964,629 of record VBSM01003204.1, on the reverse strand, counting down.
GATACAGAGGGACTGGCCAAGGGTGACGCCGCCTTACGGGAGAACGTAACTCTGTAAGATGCCAGCCTTTCCCAGGGGTATCTGTTTCAGGAGCCTGGCAGCATGTGGAGGGAAAACAATCTCGGGTTGTTTTGCCCTGCTCGGGGCACGTCCCCCTCCCACCCTGCCATGTGCAGTCTCTATTGGAGCGCGGCAGAAAACAGGCCACCTCCCCCGCACCCCCGCCCCACCATTCCACTCTTTCTCATGACTGTTATCAGCGTAGAATCGCGTATTTGTGAAGCCTGGGTAGAGTGACATGGCTGGTGTCTGTCTTCCAAGCATACGCCCAGCTCTACTGTTTGTCGACTCAGAAACAGTTGGAATGTTGGTGCTCAAAAGGAACTTAGTGCCTATTTTGGGCTGATTCTCTTATTTTAGGGATCAGAAAACAGAGGCAAGAGAGAAGTGACTCGATGAAGGTCATGGAGCTTGTGAGTGGCATATTTGAGCCCTTATTATACGCTCAGCATTATCTGATTGTTGCAGGATCATGTTCCCAAGGAAAGAGACTCAAAGACGCATGAGAAATTTATTGGGTGGTGCCCTTGGGAACACACCTGTAAAGGAGTGAAAGGGGCAGGACTGGGCAGAAGGGAAGCTGAACTGTGATGTGTTGCAACAGACACGTCAGCTGACCCCACAGGAAGCTCTGGAGCTGGAGTGGCCCTTCAGAGATGTCCCAAATTAAAGCAAGAGGGTTGAGGCTTTGTACCCCGACCTGGAGCAGTCATTGCCTGCAGGCTGCTCCCAGAGCAGGGTTGTAACATTGGGTGAGGACGCTCCCTTTGGCAGAGGGCAGTTCTAGGGCTGGGGAATGAGCGACCCAGTCCTAGGTCCTGGAGGGGACCTGGGCGGAAGACCACGGCATTTGCTACGCTCATTTACCCTCATAGACGTGCCGAGGTTCAGGATGATGGAAACTGAAGCTTAAGTCACACAGCCACTGAGTGGTGGAGCTGAGAGAAAAACTCAAGTCTCTGGTCTCAGCTTTCAGCTTGAAGGTGCTAAGTGGTTGGGAGGCACAACAGAGAGAACAGAAAACAGTTGCTCTTGAGGCCGGTGCACTTCCTGTTTAGGGAAGCAGCCCAAGGGGGATGCCTGTCCAGCACTGCGCTGGCCCCTGAAGTGTATCCTGGGGGACAGAGGAGGTGGAGGGGCCTGGGGGGCAGGTGTAGGGGAAGAGGCGTGGCAGCAGGGGCAAAGAGTGGGAGGGGAAAGCTTGGTGTTGAATTCCAGAAAGCCAGGTCTCCCAGGAGGTGCTGAGGAAAACCTGTCACTGCTGAGGATTCCTGTTTCCCTGCTGTGGGGACCTTGAGTGCCACAGGGGTAGAGTGGGGGGGGGGTGAGCCATCATAATAGTTCCCGAAATGTGTAGGAAGGCAGCCTCTCCCCAACCAGCAGACTTCCCCATTCCCCAGGAACATAAATGCCTTAAAAGATTAATGGCATCTGAGCAGGTGATCCTAGCACCTAGGAGGCTTACATTTTGCTAGAAAAAATTGTGAAAGACTTTGAAACGGGCAAACAATACTACTGTCTTGTCTAGGGCACCTTTCCTGGTTATCAGCATCTTTCATTGCCTTGCAGAATTTTTGTAACTCTGTAATTTGCAGAGAACTGATAGTAATGCCAATGATTCTTGCCCATAGACATGCAAATAAATTTTGTCCAGTGAAGATGCAATTGTTTATTGCACTGTGGATATGGACTAGTTTTGCATTTATGTGTAGACTCATTTCAGCATTTCAGATTACCTAGGTGTGTGTGCTCTTTGAATGCTCCTTTGATCTGATTGTAATATCTTACTGGCTCTTATAAAGGAGTTAAATAAATCTTTGACATATGCTCATTTTTAAAAAGGGAAAAATAAATCCAGGTTCCTTTTCTCTCTGTTTTGTTGCTCTAAAACCAGGGAAAGTTGAACCGCACTCTGCAGAGACCTCTTAGAGACTTCAGGAAGGGGCGGTACTGAGAGGACTAACAGGGAGAGGCTCTAGAACATCAGTCCACATCCCTGTGTCAACTAGAGAAGCGCTCCACTCTTGTCTACTTTTATCTTTTTTTTCCAACAAGGTGCATGTGCGTGAGATTTCATTGAAACCAAGGTGTCATGGGTTGAATTGTGTCCTCCCAAAAGATGTTGAAGCCTTAACCCCCAGTACCTGTGAGTGTGACCTTATTTGGAAATAGGGTCTTTGCAGAAGATCAAGTTAAGATGAGGTCATTAGGGTGGGCCTTAATCCCATCTGATTGTGTCCTTATAAAAAGGAGGTATTTGGATGCAGAGACAGATGTGCACACAGGGAGAATGCCATGTGGAGATGGAGGCAGAGATTGCCATGATGCATCTGCAAGCCAAGGAACAATAAGGATTGCCAGCAAACCGCTGGGAGATATGAGATAGGCACAGGACACACTCTCCCTCACAGCCCTCAGAAGGAACCAACCTTGCTGACACCTTAACCTCAGACTTTCAGCCTCCAGAGCTACAAGCGAATACATTTCTGCTGTTTAAGTCACTCAGTTTATGGGACTTTGTTAGAGCAGCCCTAGGAAACTAAAGCACAGGTTTCAGTGAATACATCTGCATATGGTATAAGCCACCAGATTCTGGCCTGCTGCCCTCTTTATCCATGAGAAGTGGAATTAGGCCTGTAGCATGTTACAGTGCTTTAAGTACCTTAAATATATTCTCCATTCAGCTGGGGAGGCACTTCATCTTTTTGGTTGTAAAACTCTCCAGGAAAATATGAAATCCAAAATAGCACACCCAGCTGCGGTTAGACATTGCATAATTACAGCTCTCCCGTTTGTTGTAGGCAAAAGAAGAGACCCTTGCTGTGTCTTAACAAAAGGAGCAGCAGATTGTTGCCTAAAAGGCACCCAGTTACTGCATCCTCAATTTCCCAATCAGAACTGTCAGAGATTACACTTAATTAAGCCGTCTTCCCAGCCTTGTGGTATCTGGCGGGTTCCAATGGTAATTACTAATACTAAGGTTTCCCCGAGGGCTGGCTTTCCTGTGGCTCTTTGCACACTCTCCTGGCAGGCAGGGGCAGTTTGGGCTGAGATGAGATCTTGGCTTTCCCTTTAGCATATGCTGGCACAAGCACTGATTGATTTTAAGCTTTATTTTAGTGAAAACTTGGTTGATCCAGTTTCCCAGCAACAATATGAATACTGAAGAGAATACTCCAGGGCTTGAAGGGCAAGTCCATGGGCAGGACCACCACTCTCTTTTTGCCTTGCAAGGGGTCTCTCTAAGGTGCTGGGGGCAGTGGGGAGAGGTGGGTGGGTAGTGCACCTGGAGAATCAGCTTCATGCTTCTCTCAGGCTGAAGAGTTGTCTGCTGGTCAGTTTCTCCTGTCTGTTTATTGACCCATTTGGTGCTGTCAGATGCCCATGTATTGCCTGCATTTCCTGGGGTGATTATGCATCTGCCTCTGATGGAGAGCCAATCCTTCGTTTTCCTGCAGGAGACCAAGTAAATGTCCAAGGCTGGAATGATAGGGAGGACAGCGGAGGTGAGGCAGGAATAGAGAATTGGGATTCTATTTTGCATCTTCCTCGCTTGCCACAGTGCACGTGGCATAAGGGGATTTATTTTTGACTTCTCTATTCTGTTCCATTGGTTTATGTGTCTGTTTTCACACCAGTACCATGCTGTTTTAGTTACTGTAGCTTTGTAGGATATTTTGAAGTCAGTTAGTGTGATGCCTCTAGCTTTGTTCTTTTTGTTCAGAATTGCTTTGGCTATTCAGGGTTTGTTGTGGTTCCACATGAATTTTAGGATTGTTTTTTCTATTTCTGTAAATTGGTCATTTTGATGTTTTGATAGGGCTTGCATTGAATCTGTAGATTGCTTTGGGAAGTATGGTCATTTTGATAATATTAATTCTTCTAATACATGAACATGGAATGTCTTTCCATTTTATTTTTGTGTGTGTTCTCTTCAATTTCTTTCATCAACGTTTTGTAGTTTTCATTGTAAAGATCTTTTGCCGCCTTGGTTAAATTTATTTTTAGGTATTTTATTATTTTTGTAGCTATTGCAAATGGGATTGCTTTTTTGATTTCTTTTTCAGTTTGTTATTGATGTATAGTAATGATTTATGTATGCTGAATTTGTATCCTGCAACTTTACTGAATTAATTTATCAGTTCTAAGAGTTTTGGAGTCTTTATGTTTTTCTATATATAAGATTATATTGACTGCAAAGAGGGACAGTTTAACTTCCTATTTTCCAATTTGGATGCCCTTTATTTCTTTCTCTTGGCTAATTGCTCTGGCTAGGACTTTCAGTGTTATGTTGAATAAGAGTTGTGAAATTATAGCCCTCTCTTTAAGCTTAGAGTTCCCACTCTATTATTGGGACTTAGCATACCTTCACCATAGGAAAAAAAATACACCCTAGTCTCATCTTGTGTGTCCTGTAAAACCTGACACCTTGGCTTTTAGCTGGAGGTTACTCAAGCCTCCCCCGGGTGCCTACTGAAGCTGCCAATTCTTGAGGTGCCCTGGTATTGTCCTTGCACTGCCTGGCAGTGCTCTGGACAGGAGTAGGGAGGAGGTTTCCTCTCACTATGGGCCATATTTTGTCTCTGGTCTAATTTTCAGTTCAGGTTTAAACTACAAAGAAAATATGTGCTGGGCTGGCTCAGCTACAAGCCGATACCAAAGCCACAAGCCAATGCCAGCACGTAGTCACCAGGCTAGTGGCAGGTTCATGTTGGGGCCTGGAGCCCTGACTGTGGAGTCCTGTGACCACAGGGATAAAATGGGCTGAGATGACAGAGAGTGATGGCTCCACCATAGGGCTATCTCTGCCAGGGTGTCTGCTCTTCTCATTACAAAAGTGATGATATACAAGGTATTTGCTTTTCCTGGCGCAAAGCAGAAGCTATTATTTGAGCCCTTCTGACATGCAGACTTAATGGTGCCAGTCACTTTGTGACTGCCTAGTAAATATTTATCCAAAAAACTGCAAGGCCAAATGTGTCTGTCTAGTTACTTGTGTTCTCATAGCAGAAATTTCTATTGCATTTCTCCTGGTGACTTGGAAGAAGATTCCAGAATAGATAGGCCTATCTCTAAGCGAACGTAGCAGGAGAAGCAGTAACTTAGACTGGCAAAGCTGAAATTACAATGAAAGAATCCACCCAACAGTAACTCATGGGTTTTTGGCGAATAGCTAGAGAGCTACTCTGAATGAGATTTTATCACATGTTCAAAACCATTTCTGACCCTGACTTAGCTAATCATTATGTTTCCATTACAAATAAGCTTACCCAAGAATGTGGAGGTTGTCCAGATCTGTAGATTTCTTAGTCTAAGAGGAAATCCAGCCTGCATGAAATATGTGACTTCGTGTTCATTCACCTTATCTAACTATCAGTAAGATCTCACCCAAAGGGGAAACTCACAGCTCCTTATAAATGGCATTGCCAATACAAATCAGTCAAAGTCCATGAGGAGACAGAAACCACACCTGTTATTTTAACAGAAGGAATTATTATACTTGAAATTCACACTTGCATAGAACTCACAGTTTAGAGAGCACTTTTCATGGACTTGATCTCATTTAAAATTATCACAACATTGGGATGAGGTAGACAGCACGTTTTTTTCTTTATGTATGTAGATATCTAATTATCCTAAAACTTTTTCCATGTGTGTGAAAAGCTACACATACATATGGAAAAATACTAAGTGGTACAAAAGGGTAAACAATAAAAAGAAACTCTCCCTTTTACCACTCATCCCTAGTTCTTTTCTCCAAGATTTTGTGTATCCCTCTTGCAGTTTTCTTTGCATATACAGGTATACGCACACACACATATGCATACATATACATATATAATATATACATAGTTATACATATATTTCCAATAAACATTTAAAATCAATCTAATTTCTTATACACACACACATAATTTTGTATAAGTACATCAAAGATTATGTCACATTAGGTCATTTTTCCTTTTTCCTTTGTTTGTGTGGCCTCCATCCCCATTCCTCATTCATTCCTTTATTTGGCAAATATTTATTGAGAAGCTACTATGCTCCCAGGACTGTGCTAGGGTGCGGGGATACACAGAGAGCACCGTCATGCAGCCCATCGTCACGGTGCTGACTTCTCCCATTTCTCCAGGTGAGCGTGAGGCGTTCTCTGTCCTCTGTAGGGTGCCCCAGGTGACCCTTCATAGCCCATGACATGGTGTGTGGGGCTCCATTCTATCTTCCTTTTTTGCAAGAGTGTGAGGTTTGTCATTTGTTCCTAAGTCTCCCAACTACTAGTGCCCAGGTCTAGGTCTCACCCTTCTGTGCATCGTGTGGCTTTAGGTTTTGCCCCTATGTCCCCAATAAGCTGTGCATCCTTTATTTCATTGTTGGTATCTGTGAATTCTTTCTTGCTTTCCAAATCACCCATATATTTAAAAACTCTTTGTTTTGAGAGATTTGTGCATTTTATCCTGGATTTCTATGTGCTTATACCTGACATGGGAGTGGGGAGGTCCTTCCATGACAGGTCAGTTTGTCACAGTGACCCAAAGTGCTTCAGAGAGTTCTGACAGATGCTGGGATAGACTGAGAGTGAGAGAGGTATGCAAAGGGAATATTAAGTGTCTCACTGAGCATTAACAGTGTGGCCTTCTGCTTTCCACAGAGAATGGTTTGAATTATCTTAAATTTCTTTTGTTTATCAAACTGTAGTTTATTTTAACACAACTCCATGCACAAAGTGGAGTCACATAGGGATCCGGTTATATTTGAAATATGGCTTTAGGTTTCTGATGATGGAGATGGTGAGTTTACTCATCTCAAGAGTGCTTGCCATGTAGTAGATCCTCAATACATATTTGTGGAATGAATGCATGAATGAATGAATGAATGCCCTTGGGAGGGCAAGGCAGGAGGATCATTTGAGCCTGGGAGGTAGAGGTTGCAGTGCCAATTTTTCAGGACAATAATCTTATAATTGAGGTCTTCCATCCTTGATAATTTGACAAGTCTCACGACTTGAAGATATGCTGTACCATTGACCACCAGTGCCAAATGAAGTTGGTGATAAACAGTAGCATCCCTGACAGTGGAGGGCATATGAGAAATGTAAGCAGTGAAACTAGGAACAGGGAGCTTGAAGAGAAAACATTTCTCCAAGAATGTGACAAAATGAAGGTAATTTAAAAAAAAAAAAAGAAAAAAGCATTGACCACCTTAGAGTAGAAATGATTTATTGTCTCTTTGGAGAAAGATCAAGTAGAATTTTAGAGTGAAAAGAAAGAAATCTGCCCACATTGCCTATCAGGTGCCAGATTTGCCTCTGGGGATGTTTTCAGGGTGACAGGGAAAGGCTCTTTCACCCAGGTAAGTTGCAGGCCAGTTGGGGAGCAGTTCTGCTGGACTGAACGACAGGCTTTTGTAGAACATGAAACTAACCCAGAATAAATTTAAACTTTTTTTTTTTTTTTTTTTTTTTTTTTTTTAGAGACGGGGTCTCGCTCTTGGTCAGGCTGGTTTCGAACTCCTGACCTTGAGCTATCCACCCGCCTTGGCCTCCCAGAGTGCTAGGATTACAGGCGTGAGCCACCGCGCCCGGCCAAATTTAAACTTAAGTGTTGTGGGGAAAGGAAAAAAGAGGCCTTTGATTCTGAAGAGGAGGAGAAACTTGATAATCACATGAAGTTTGTGAAGACAGGTGTCAGTGAAGCAGGTGTGAGATTAAAAACTAAATCAATAGCAGTTATCAGTGCAATGAGATCAGAGAGGAAGCCCTAGACAATGGGCAGAGAATACTGGACCCCACTTGGGAGGAGGGTGGGCACAGGAAACGGGAGGAAAGGACCCCAGAGTGCACAAAAGAAGGAGAGAGTGATATGTCCACAGCGGGGCCCAGAGGCTACTGAAAGAGAAGGCAGAATGATTCCAATCTGTTCCTCCATCCGCTCTCTCAAAGACATGGTCTTCAAACTGAAAAGGGTAGAACAAAGAGTGTGTGAAAGAGAGTTGCAACCAAACAAAGTTAAGGAAATAGTAAGAACCAGACCCAGATGAATTATATTCCAGAGATTAAAGGAGCTGGAACTATATGAAGCTGTTGTCAATAATCCATGAGAAATTGTAGAAAATTGGTGCTGTCCAGCAGATTAGAGGTGTGTCCACATGATTTCAGCAGAACCACCACTGGCCCATGTGGAACCTTTGTGTGAATTGGAAAAAGGACACCCCTTCCTCAAAATATTTTGCTTTTATCTGTTGGAAAATTATCATAATATATAGATTTAAAGGATAGGACACTTCATGGCAATCTGCCATAATATAAATATAAAATAATTAAAATATAAAATAATTTTATAATATTCAATACTGAAATCTGTAATATCTACTACATATATGTTCCCTCCTTATCTGTGGGCAATCTTAAGTAGTATACCACCTGCACACCCTGCATGGTGCCTCTGATTTTCAGGACAGGAGAAGGGTAGATTACAGAATTTATAGAATAGGAACATAATGTTGATCCTTAGAAACATTGAGGCCAGGCATAGTGGCTCAGGCCTGTAATTCTAGCACTTTGGGAGGCCAAAGCTGGGGGATCGCTTGAGGTTAGGAGTTCAAGACCAGCTTGGGCAGTTCAGTGAGACCCTGTCTCTATAAAAAAAAAAACATTAGTCGGGCATGATGGTGCGTGCTTATAGTCCTAGCTACTTGGGAGGGCAAGGCAGGAGGATCGCTTGAGCCTGGGAGGTAGAGGTTGCAGTGAGCTATGTTAGAGCCACTGCACTCCAGTCTGGGCAATAGAGCAAGACTTTGTCTCAAAAAAAAAAAAAAAAAAAAAAAAAAGGAAAAAGAAATATTGAATATTGAACTATCCTAATTGGGAACATTTAGAAAATAATGTAGTGACCACAAAAATTCATCAAGAGTGTTGATTAATGAAGAAAAGTTAACTTGGAGAGAGATTTCTAGGGCAGACTATAGTGCTCTGTGCTCAGTTCTGCCCTATTCAGAAATTTCTAGATGGCATGTGTCTTAAATTTGCAGACGTGAAACTCTAGGAGGAAGTAGAAATATAGAATACAGAATATTGACAGACTGAAATGATAGACTAATCTGTTAAAGTTGTATTTAATAGGGAGAACTTACTGATTTCAGTCTTTGAGTCTAAAAACAATGTCACAAGTGTAGGACAGGGAAAGATGTGGATTAGTACAAGGACGTGTGAAAAAGAGAATTTCTGTTGCCAAGAGTCTCAATATAAATAATGGTGAAAAGGGATCCCTATAAAAGTTTTTGCGATCCTAGACCACATCAATGGAAATAAAATTATTTGAATGGTAAAAGTCAGGGCCCTCTTCTATTTTTTTTTTTCAGCTCAGACTATGCTTTCACACCTGAAGATAGATATAACCACACAGAAATAAATTCAAATATTTGTTTAGGAAGGTAAGAAAAATGGAAATTATGTATTTGTGTAGCTGTCTAAAGAATTGGAGACATTAGTTTGTATGACAGGGAAAATTATAACAGAAAAATAATTGGATAATATTCCATGTGCTGATAAAAAGAATGTATATTCTGTAGTTTTTGGGTAGAATGTTTTGTAAATGTCTCTTAAGTCCATTTGGTCTAAAGCCCAATTTAAGTCCAATGTTTATTTGTTGATTTTCTGTCTTGATGATCTATCTAGTGCTATGAGTGGAGTATTGAAGTGCCTCACTGTTATTGTGTTGCTGTCTGTCTCTTTCTTTAGGTATAGTAATATTTGTTTTATGAATCTGGGTACTGTGATATTAGGTGCATATATATTTAGGATTGCTATATCCTCTTGCTAGATTGATCCCTCTACCATTATTTAATGATCTTCTTTGTCTTTGTTTTTTTTTTTTT
>VBSM01003204.1:15840612-15954596 GCA_008086735.1 Cheirogaleus medius | reverse complement strand
CCATGCCCAGCTAATTTTTTTAAATATATTTTTAGTTGGCCAATTAATTTCTTTGTTGGGCTCAAGCCATCCCGGTCTCCCAAGTAGGGTTTAATCAGAAGTCCACATGGCTGATGAGCACCCAAGATGGAGTTGTTTTATCCTCCACACTCAACTTCCACCTCTATCTAATTCCGAAACACCTTGATCACTCCCAAAGGAAACTCCATACCTGCTAAGCATTTGTTCTCTTAAGTCTGTGAATCTGTAACAGTTTCCCCTCCATTCCCTCTGTTAGGCCGTTCATTTGTAAAAGAAATACAGTCATTTCTCCTGCAGAATTTCCTACATTCTGAATTTGGCTAGTTGCTTCTTATGGTATTTAAGTGGTTTTTCTATTCCTCTGCTTCCTGTATTTTCTGTAGACTAGTGATTATGTCTGGAGACTTGATTAGATTCAGGTTGTTATTTTGGCTAGAATAATTCATAGATTTTGCTGCATAGCTCCTGTGCCTCACCAGTGCATCCTTCAGTGATTGCCTAGGTTCATTATTTCATTAGGGATTGCTAAAAGGCATTTCTAATTCTATCATTTCTTATGCACACATTATCTGGAATCTTTCTGTAAAGAAGCACTCACTCATCAACTGTTTGGCTACCATGAAACACCATTCATCCAGGAATAGCAGGATAAATGCTTGATTCTTGCCTCTCATCAATTTTCAGTAGTGAGATGATATCCTAGAAAACTCTGAGAAATGACCAATGCATGTTACTATTATTAGTTTTTAAAAATGGTAGCATAACCTGGATAGCACTCTCAGATGGTTTTATTGTGTCTTTAATTCTTGACAGACATTTGCTGCAGTGACTTAATATTTATTCACCAAGCTGGCACTGTTTGTTCCTTCCTAAAGCAGTTCTGAGTGTGACAGCTGATGGTGGAAGCAGTCTATTGGGGGTGGTTATGTGGACTGGCCTTGAGCTCTGGTATATCTGCATCTGAATCCTGGCTCCACTTAGCAGGTGTGTGACCTTGACCACATTGCCAAACTTCTGCAAGCTTCAGTTTCTCCTCTGTTAAAAATGGGATAGTAATATTCACTTTGAGTAGTGTTGTGAGTGTTAAATGGGATAATGTATGTAAGGCACTTAACACAGGGCCTGGCAGGTCGTAGTGTTTGAAAAACAGGGACTGTTATCATGAAAAGCCTCTTGAAACAGACTTTCACCCCATCTATCCGTTTGGACACACAAGAATCCCCGCCAACATCAATACTTCCTCCCCACCAGTGGTCACAAGGGGATTTGGTTTGTTCAATCCTGGGTCTGAATTCAGCTCTAGCTTTATTTATCAGATCAGGTAGCTGAGCCCTTTAAACGTGTCCTGAAGAGAGCTCACTTGTTCCCCCTTACTGTGCTCATCAAGAGTTTCTTGATGCTGAAGTTATTTATCATATACTTATCTTTCTTTAAACATACATTTTGGTGAACTTGGTGCATGAAGATGAAAAATATTTCTGATGGTTGTGGCACGATTTCTCCTCCTGCCTTGCTCTCTGTCCTTTACCCTGCTCCGTGCCAGGAGGCTGACCATATGGACCACATCAATGGGCTTCTGGCTGGGGTTGGCCAACGGGAGGCACAGGCGGGGGACCTGGTGTAAGGCCCTGGTTTTATTCCTGCAGCTTCCTCCCTGCCAGGTCATTGTGGGTTAGCTCCATCCCCCTCCTGCAGGCTGTAGTTCCTGCCTGGCAGCCCTCTTTATATGTTCTCTCTAGTTTCCAGAATTCAGGCCTAGGGGAGGTGACAACTCCCCAGCATTTCAAGCCATAAGATGGTGCACCATCTGAGGTTGCTTTTCCCAAATCCTCCCCTTGACTTTGTAAATAGCACTTTTACTACACTCTGTTTAAAATTCCCAATGTGAGCGTGCACTGTGTCCTCCTGAGTGTTGCATACAAAGTTGTTTACACCTAGTAAAATATCAATAACAACCTAAAGTAATCATGTATTATAGGAGATTACCAAATTATACTGTAGCTACAAGATACAATAATATGTAGCCATCTGAATTCAAGTTTTTGAAAAAGTATTTAATGACAAATGTTTATAGTACAATATTCAGGATTAACCAATTTTGTAAAATAAAGTGTGTGTCTATGTGTAGGAGCACATAGAAAAAGGCTAGAACTTGGCATTTGTTCTATATGGGATGCAGTTGAGTTTAATTTAATTCATGCTTTTTATGTTTCCCAAATTAAAAAATAAAAAGGTTGAGTTTTGTAAGAAGAAAATCAACACATTGTATTGTTTTTACATTATTTAAATCTGTTTTCTACCTAATGTCATGAATGTCAATTATAGCAATGCCAAAATAGTTATTTTGGGCAGATGTTCTTTTCTATTTGTTTATTGTTATGATGTCTGTAATTTGCTTTAAATTACTTCGGCATAGATATGTGTGTATGTAAATGTGTCTCTGTGTGTGTGTGTATGTATGTGTGTTAGTCTGAGCTACTCACTACTGGATAGGGGCTGTCAGTTGCCCTAATCAACAATTCACACTCCAGGAGTGATCAGCCAGCATTTCATCAGAAAGGCTGCACTTCAAAGGCAGCTGCTATAGCATTCAAGTTGCCGATAGCTCCATCACCATCAGAGGTGTCATTAATTAATATAATGACCACTGGAAAAGGGTTTTCATGGATAAAATTTATGTCTTGTTAATCTTTATAACAGATATTAGATATAGGCTCATCTCATTGAAATTAAAGGTTTCCCAGATGTGTGGGCTGGCTATAATATTTTAGAGACAGTCAGCACCCCAGCAAGTCCTATAGTCTGTTCTCTTAGGGATAGCTCCCGAGGCTTAGGCCTTGAATGGTTCTGAGTTGAGCCACAGAATTAGACTATTCTGATTGCCTTCTTTGGACCACAAAAGTGACACAATCCTGCCGCTGGAATATTGTGGTGTCTGCCTCTGGCTAATCTTTCATGCAAGATGGGGTCAGAGTATCTAAACAATAAAAAAGGTGGTATGATCTGTTTTGTGCCTACTTACTAATAAAAGTTTGTTTAATCGATACCTGTATATAGTGGCAGAATTTGGTATGAGACTTTCGTAACTATCTGATAGCAAGTTTACGGGAGTATCTCACCCCTCCCACCCCTTCAGACCACAAACTTTTTGGTTTGGCCAAGACAATGATCCTGAGGGTCTTGGATGACCAGAGCAGCTTAAGTCCATTTGCAACATAGACTATTTGGACTCTAAATTATAGATAGTTTTTAGCAAATTATTGGAAGACTATGAATTGCAAAAGAGCTACTTGAGGATCACATCAAGAAGGAAAGCACTCTTTAGCCAGTTAAAAATAAAGAGCATGCACAGAAATGAGTTGTTCATCTTAAGCCAAAAAGTTAGCCTATTATTGCCCATCGTGCCCTGTGACTTTGTAGCATTCCTGGCACTTCCCTCCTTCTAAGACCAGCATGTTGCAGGTAGAGAACAAAGATCAGAGCTTCAGGTGGGCAGGAGCTCCCTAGAACGTGGGCCTGGCTGGACAAGGACAGCAAACCCTCTGTCGTCGTCAGAGGAGGAGAATGCTTATGAAAATAATTTCAGGGCTGAAAGGGAAAAAGTGGTTCTGTCTAGGGATCCTTGAATATCTCCAGGAAATAGCACCCAGAAGTAAGCCACCCAAGGCTTCAGTACTTCCTGAGATTAAGAAATAATGCATCAGTGCTGGTGGGCATGTCAAATGTATGTACAGACGGAGCTTGCTTAGGATTTCCCAGCCTTGTCTAGAGTCTCTCAATCCTTGTAATAAGCATAGAATATGAAGTCACATATAAGTAATATTTTTATTTGCTCAAATTCTGCCTTTGTTCCAAAATTATTGAGGCAGCCAAATAATATTGCCTGTATTTTATGATACATTTTATGGACTAACTTATCTAGACAAACCTTTTACATGCAGTTCTATTCCAAAAGGCATCATGTGATAAGCTGATTGAACAAACAGACCTTTTTATCATCATTTTTCCTTTGAATTTCTCTGCTGACTCATCCTTCCCTGCCCCTGCATGAAACTCTGGGCAGCTCCCATAGTGTTTTCAGTCACTCCCAGGTGTTAATACATAGTCTTATTTTCCAGGCATTAAGTCCAGTCTGGTTGAATAGCAAACTTCAATCTTTCATCCAACGTAAAGCCTTGCCCCTCCCGCAGTTTGGACCCATCTCAGGCCAGAGGCCAGCAGCGGGAAAGGAAGTGGGGTTGGAGTTGTCACTGTTTTCTTTCTCTTCTCTTTCTGCTCTGCTCTGTTCTGGCTTCTCCAGGGTTAGGGCTAGAATGGGAGACACGGTGAGGGGCAGAAAACGCCTCCGTTGACTGCTACAGTTGTATCTGGGTGGGGCCAGTGGACAAATGCCAATCCTCTTCTCCAGGGCTCTTTCTTGGGTTCCTTGGAGATCTCTTACCTGGGGCCTTCCTGCTGCAGTTCCCTTGCATAGCATGTTCCTAGGACAGCCTCTAGCCCTTGGTGGCCCTACTCCATCCCCTCTGGTGGGATCACTTTATCCTTCTAGATGACCTGAGTCTTCCTCCCTTCTGAGGGATCCATATCTAACACCTGGGAAGCAGATGCGCATCTTTGTTCCTGCATGTGCAAGCCATTTCAAGGCAACCCTCTTCACTCTGCCACCAGTGGCTTTCTGGGCAGCCAGCCAGCATCTCACATGTTGACAATTTCAGGTATGGGGCAGCTCTAGCTCCTGTCTTTCCATCTCCAAAGTATACCTATCAAGCTCTGTGAGACCTGAAACCCACTCTCATGTGGCTTCTGATGAGAACAACTTTCTACTTCTTCCCCACTTCCCAAGGGGAAAGGAAGGAGAAAAACCACAGCACATCAAGTCTTTTTCTAAGAAAACTCCCCATTTCCCAGTCTCTGCAACACATCCTTGAGCCTGTCCCGGTGTGATGAGTAAAGGACTGCGAAACCCGCCTTGCAGCGCTTAGCACATGCTGCACAGGTGGTATCGTCCCATTGTTCTCAGCTGAAATTCTGAAGGGAAAGTCATATATAACATCCTTAACTCTAAGCACACACACACATCTGGAGGCAGTTCTGTTCACTGAGACACTGCAGGGGAGTCATGATGATTAAGATTCTACTACAATGGAAGTGGGTGGGTAACGTCTGTCAAAATCTACCCGGCCAACGCCATCACACTCACTGTAATTCACTGTAAAGAATTTGGAGACTTAAATCAAACACATTAAATGCTCAGGGTTACTTGTCTCTGGGAACTCCCTAGAGACCTAAATTTTGCATCAACTGCTAATAGTTTCTGTCAATATCCCAAACAAAGTTAGAGCTATGCCAACCCTCTCTCTCTCTGAGACTCACAGCAGGATAGAAGAGGCAGCTCGCTGAATGTCCTTTGTAGGACCTGACCTAACTCCATAGCTTTCATGGCAGGTCAGTATAAGGCGCAACCATGTACAATTTGCTTTTAGTTATACTTGAAATATCAGGAAAAGAAAGCAAATGTAATGGAGAAATAAGTAGCTACCTGTAATCTTCCTATAGACATCAAAGTTTTGAGATAAAACTGGCAATTCCAGAGACCAAAAGTAGAATCCAAGAACACCAACATTGCCTAGCTACTCCTGTGACAAGAGAACACGTTACAAGGAGACACAAAAAATGAAAATTGGCACATTGCAGGTGACTGTTCTGCCTCATTTTAATACAAATCCTATTATAAGTAGACAGCAAAACATTTCTTCTGGAACTTGTGATCATTGTATCTGAGCCAGAATGGAAGAAGAAACAATTAGGACAATTGTGAATATTTATTTTAAATGCAAAGAAAAAGAATAATGATTTTAACAGTGGTAGAAATTGGTCTTCAACTAAAACATTCTCCTAGCACCCTAGCCTTCCTCAAAATCTGCACAGGCTAGAACAGTATTTCTCAACCTTGTATTTATTATAGCTTAATAAGGAGCTTGTTTAGACTCCCCCCCCTTCAAATCTTCCCCTCTCCATGAAATTTTAATATCATAGATATATCTATTTGTGTACTATAGGTATATCTTTTTTTTTTTTTTTTTTGAGACAGAGTCTCGATCTATTACCCTGGGTAGAGTGCAGTGGCTTCATAGCTCACTGCAACCTCAAACTCCTGGGCTCAAGCGATCCTCCTGCCTCAGCCTCCTGAGTAGCTAGGGCTACAGGCTCGCACTGCCATGCCTGGCTAATTTTTCTATTTTTTTTGTAGAGCCAGGGTCTCGCTCTTACTCAGGCTGGTCTCTAACTCCCAGCCTCAAGAGATGCTCCCACCTTGGCCTCCCAGAGTGCTAAGATTACAGGTGTTAGTCACCACGCCTGGCCGTATCTTTCTTTATACCTAAAAAGAATAAGATGCCCCCCGCCCCCGCCCCAGTGAAATTTCCTAGTTAATTTCCTAGGGCTGCCATAACAAAGTACCATAAACTTGGTGGCTTAAAACAACACAAATTTATTCTCTTACGGATCTGGAGGCTAGGAGTCCAAAATCAAGTCAGCAGGCCAGGCTCCCTTTGAAGGCTCAGGGGAGAATACTTCCTTGCCTTGTTCAGCTCTAGTGACTCCAGGAATTCCTTAGCTTGTTGCTGCATAACCGCAATCTCTGCCTCCATCTTCACATGCCTTCTATCCATGTCTACTGTATCCTTTTCTGTCTCTTGTAAGGACACTGTCATGGAATTTAGGGCCCACCCTCAATCGGTGTGATCTTATCTCCATCCTTACCTTACTTATGTCTACAAAGACCAATTTCCAAATAAGGACACCTTCTGAGGTTCCAGATGGACATGAACTTTTGGGGGACATTATTCAACCCACTACAGATGCCAAGAACCAATTTCTGCCCCCTTGGGAATGATATCGTGCCTATTGAGAATGTAGGGTTCGTACTCTAAATCCAGCTTGCTTGGAGAGGTGAATGTTGTCGACTCTCTGAAGAACATTCCCCCTAAATCCTCCGCCAGTGACTTTTGTAGCTCCTCACTGAAGGGTGTCCCTGTGCCTGAAGGAAAGTCACAACATCATCAGTTCATCTCCCTTCCTGCACTCTTACCCAGCTTCCAGAGCATTCTTTAGCTTCTCTTATCCTCAACTGCATTCTCTGTAAAGTGGACATAATAGGAGTATCTACTTCCTAGAGTTGTTTTTTGCATTAATTGAGGTCATGCATACAGAGGGATTATGTCACTGTCTACATTAGAAAACATGATCGATAAATTATTAGTGGTTGTTTTTAGTGTTATTCTTCCCCTGCCCACTATGTTTTCCCTGAGAGCTGGTGTTTCCAGGTATTCCCCTTGCCAATGTCATTATCTCATTGTTGACTCTAGCGATGTTTTGAGGCCTCTCCCATAATCCCCATTTAAAGACAGCCGATCTGGCCTTTAGAAGTTTAAGCTTTACTTCTGTATTAGTCTGGGTTCTTCAGAGAAATAGAACCAATAGGAGATATATTTATATTTTTTTTTCTGAGAAAATATTGTCACATGCTCACAAATAATCTGTATTTCAGAGCATTCATTTATGCATAGTCCTAATTCTAGGCCTTTTGTCTCTGGCTGTCTTGTGGATAAAACTCCTAGGCAGAAATAAAAATGGAATAGATGCCCTTAACTCTGCTAGCCTTAGAGGGACTTCTGAGTCTCTCTCACATCGCAGGAAACTCTATCTTGTGGATTTGATTCTGTCTCCGACAAGCAAGTTGAGATTTGTCTTCATAATTCTGTCCTGTCACTCCAAATTGCACCAAGAATTCTTGGTCACGTAGCCTGCATTAATGATCATGTAAATACTATTTATTTTACATATCCGTTGGCAGAGCTAAGCATTTGTGGGGACCTGAGTGATGTTTGGGTATCATTGCTTGAAGGACATGCTGACAATTCCCTCTTCCACATACTCTATCATATATCCTGGAGTCAAGCTAGAACAAAAAGACCCAGGTAGGTGGGTTGTGCAGTCTTGGCAGTATGCAAAGTTAGCTCTGTTGAATTGCTCCTTGGTTTGATGCCTTTAGCCTGTATTGAGGTCCTTATGGACAGAGACCTGTGAATCTTCTTTTTATGTCTGTTGAAGAACAATGCTGAGGATGTCATGTTTTCCTCCAGCAGCATCCATTGGGAAAATTCCTGTCTTCAGCACCAAGAAGATCAGTACTGCTCTTGAATGTTGAATCTGTCTCTTTTTGCCTCATGGATGTCGGAATTGTATATATGAGTATGTTTATATTTTTGGTTTGGAAGCTACAAAGCTTAGAAATAGTTGGTGGTTCACTATGGCCAGGCTGAACCCCTGTCCCCCAGCTCATTCTTGTCTCTTTTATTGTATTCTCTTTTCTTCCGCACCATTTAAAATATATGCTTTTGATGTATTTTAGTTTTCCTTGTAAACTTCTTATATCCTCTTTGGAATAAATAAGAAACATAATTTTAAGTAAATAAATATTTATCTGGGATAGAAATTAGACTAATTTTGTATGATTCCAATGACCAAAATGAGAACTAACTAACTTACTTCCTTCCTTCCTTCCTTCCTTCCTTCCACAAATATTTGACATATGCCAACTATATGCCAGGGAATGAACTAGGAGACTTAGGGAGATATAGGAGACAGTTTTTATCTGCTTAAGAAAGGACTTTATAATGCTCAGATCTTCTCAGAGATAAACAATTGCAATTTGAACCAAAACTTTGTGATTTACAAATTGCTTCCGTGAATATATGACCTTATTTTGCCTTCATAGCAATACACAATGGTAGATATTATTTTTATCTTTATTGATCAAGAATCTGAGCTTTAAGCAAGAATTTTAGCTAAGTGTAGTAACTATCTTAGTCCGTTTTATGCTGCTATAACAGAATACCCGAGACCGAGCAATTTATAAACAACAGAAATTTATTCTCTCACAGTTTTGGAGGCTGGGAAGTCCAAGACCATGGCACCAGCAGGGTAGGGCCTGCTTTCTCTGCTTCCAAGATGACACCTAGAATGCTGTGTCTGCTGGAGGGGAGGAATGCCATGTTCTCACATGGCAGGACAGCAAAGAGAGAGAGAGAATGCCCACTTCCACAAGCCCTTTTTATAGTGGCATTAATCCATTCATGAGGGCTCTTCCTAAACACTTCTCCTTAGACCCTACCTCCCAATATTGTTGCACCGGTAATTAAGTTTCCAACACATGAATTTTGGGGGACACATTCAAATCACAGCAGTAACTGAGCTGCTAAATGGGGGAGGTAGGTGTTGCCTAATATTTTTCTGGTTTTGAACCCTCCATATGCCCTTTCCTTTACCTGACCCACCCATCACCTATTCCCTTCCTTGCTCCCTGTGTGGCAGGCATACCCTATCAGTCTGAATGTGCTCCATGTCACTTTGACAATGTTTTTACCCAGAATGTGAATAACATTTCACATAGTGTCATTTCTATTTTTATTCTCTGTGATTTAAAAGCCAAATATGTTTCTGCTTTCATGCTTCAAAGGTTTGCTTGAGGAGATAGAGTCTTCCATCCAGGGACCATATGAATACTGGTTGGAAAACAGGTGGTTCAGTGTGCTAGTCCTTTTATACTCTATCAGATTCAGCACATTGCTTTTGAGCCACCACACAACACTACCTCTACCTGAGAGGCAAGCTCTAGGTGCTCTTTGTGTATGTGCATATTGTGTGTTATTTTAGGGAGAGCAAAACCACAGATTCTGGAACAGAGCTTGTTACAGCATGCCCCAACAGCAACTGTTAAGACACTTCTTTCTCCAAAACCAATGTAATCTTGGAGAACATTATCTTTTGGTGGTGGTGTGGAAGCTTCCTCTTTATGTTCCTAGTTAGCATGGAGAAATAAAAATTTCTAGAATACTAATTTATTTGAAGGCATATTAAGTCATCCTTTGTTTTCTTTCTTTAATCTCATCTTTTCTTGCTGAAATTCCTCAAAACTATGGCTTGTGGATGACACTCCTCCCTAGCTTCTAGAGAGATGGAAGTTTCCCCTATTTCAGTGGGGACTTTGAATGTAAGGCCCTTGCAGGTAGTGTATCGGTCACGGTAAGTTAAGTTGTGCTGTGGTAACAACCCACCTCAATTAAAAAAATATTTATTACTTGCCCATGTCCATTGTGGGTCAACTGGGAAATCTGGTCCTCACTGTGTTTAGTGTGTGACCCAGGCTGATAGAGCAGCCACCACCTAAGAAGTATAGGTTGCTGTGGTAGAGGGCAAAGGAGTGTCACAACCTATGCACTGCCCCTAAAACTTCAACTCACCAAAGTAAAACATGGCCCCCCCCCAACTTCAAGGAGCAGGGAAGTGTAAATCCACTGCACGCCCATGTGGAAAACTATTTGGTGTAGTGAATTAGATTACTGTGCTATGCATAAATCTTATCTGGAAATGTTAGCATTTATATTTTTGGCAAAAACCATGGAAAGTTTTACTAGGATTTTGTAATCTGGAGACAAAATCTGCTACTTGCTGTCTTGTACTTTTGGGTAGGTCACTTAACCCCTCTGAGTCTGGTTTCCTTATCTTAACATTTCATAGCTCCCTGGTTGGCCACCTTCATAAGTATTGTTGGTTTTCAATGAGATACTCTATATAAAAATATTTAGAAATATGAAAAGAGCTTTATAAGTGAAGATTATTTATATTATTGTCATATGTTTTTAAGATAGACTAATAATTCTAACCTTATGTCACTTAGATGAAAGATGAAATACACCCATTTGAAGACAGGCACTTTTCTCTGCAAATGATCATATTCAAAATTAATGCACAACACCTTGGAGAAAAGGGCCATGACCAAGGTCGCACCTGCTACAACTTTCCAATAGTCACTTTCATGGAGGTCTGGACTCATGGCTCATTTTGTCCTTAAACACTTATGGGAATCTCTGTTAATCAGACCAGGAAGGGTAATCTCCACCCTTTGCTGGCTCTTTGTAAGTTGACAGGTGAATGATCATTAGAAAAGAGCACCCAGATCTTGAATACTGTGGATTGTGAATGGATAATAAAATTTCCTGGGCAATTTGAGGAACTCATTCAACATCATTCCCATATTTTTCATGGAAGTTCATGATGACCTTCCTTCCTTGGGGCTCCCTAAAGAGGAACACTGACTCTGTGCTAGTAAGGAGATAAAAAGTAAGTTGAATTTTGAGGATGACTAATGGCTGTCAGTACAGAGGGAGAGAATTGGGGCAGAGGAATAGAACAGAGGCCAGGAAGACTGTGTATTATGAAATTCGTATAATTTCTGGGGCCATGGTGCCCTGCAGAGCTAGAAGGGCATATAGGATTAGCTCTGTGCCAGGGCTGCCTGAGTCTCACTCAGAACCAATTACCAGCATCCTGGGAGGGGGTTAACCACAGGTGTAACATACATACATTACAGCTTGGGTTAGAGCCCAGAGAACCCTTCCCAAGTTTCCTTCCCTTCTTCCTCTTTTGCTCCTCTGTCTCCTTCTCAACTTCCCACTCCACTGTCTGGGTTCTGGTTCCATCAAGCTGCTACTCCTTATGGCCAAGCCCAGGACATTCTCTGCCCCCTTTGATCTGAGATTGCTGAATCTTGGGAGGATAACAGTGGACCTTTGCATTGCTCAGAACAGGGCATCTACCAGACAAATTCACCTCTCTCTTGCTAACGCCTATTACCTTGAAAGCTTAATTTTGATGCATTATTATGCTAAAAGTCTTTCTTCCCATAAGGGAAGAGGACGGGAAGGAACAAAGCAAGTGAACAGTACAGAGAACCACATTTGTTCACTTCACTTTCTGAGGATGTGCAGTGAAGTCTTCATGTTTGTTCTGTTTACCACCATCTCTGCCAATCTCCTCTCTTCATAGTGAGACAAATGAGTCCTGCCCTTGGGATAGGGTGATACAAGTTCAAGAGCTTACCTAGCCAACTCATCCTCAAGGACAACCTAAGGATTTCTGTTAGATTCTTCCAGGTTATATAAGCCAATGGCCTCGAACTCTGACTTGGGGTAGGCAGAATAAACCAAAGAAAAATTCAATTAGAATGTTTCAGGGAGGCATTTGGACTTAGAACATTGGTGGTGGTTCTTTGTAATGTTGAGAAAGGTCATAGAACTAGTTATCACCTGCTTAGCTCCAGCACTAATAACCCTGTAGACTGAAGTGATCCTAAATGATTTTCTATATTTTCTTCCAGGTCCCAGCTGGTCATTTTCTCTGTCAGTTGTGCCTGCTGAAAATGAAAAAAAAAATTGCAGCTGACCCATAATACAAAGGCTACTGTATTCTTACAGATCTGTTGATCTGATTTTAAAGCCCCAGAAGCTAGCACTGCATTCTGAAACCACACATTGCTTGACATAAGGTTTAAACTTATTTTGGAGCAGACTCTTCACTTACCACCCCAGGTTCTTACTGATGTGTCCTTGGATGAACCTGGAGGATATTATGTTAAGTGAAATAAGCCACGAAAGAAAAATATTGTATGATCTCACTTACATGTGGAATCTTACCCAAAAAAGTCAAACTCATAGAAACAGAGAATAGAACAGTGTTTTCCAGGGTCAGGGAAGGGGAGATAATGAGGAGATGTAGGTCAAAGGGTACAAACATGTAGTTATGTAGGATGATAATTCTAGAAACCTAATGTACAGCATGAGGACTATAATTAATAATATTGTATTATATCTTGAAAACTTGCTAAGAGAGTAGATTTTAAGTGCTTTTACCACCCCTCCCATAGGTAACTATGGAAGGTGATGAATATGTTAAATTGCTCACCTGTAGTAGTCATTTCACTATGGATAAGTATATAAAAATATCATGTTGTACATCTTAAATTTATATAATAAAAAAGAAATTAAAAAAGAAAAGGGCATATATTCATTTGTTAAGCAAATATTTATTGATCACCTATTCTATGTTAGACTCTCTTCTAAGAGTTGAAAATATAGGAATGAAAAAGACAGATTGGTCCCTGCTTGCATGGAGCTTACATCTTTTATTGGGGGGAGGGAGGCAAGCAGAGAGTAAACAGACAGTGAAATAAACACACCTGAACAACGAGCACATTGAATGTCATTGTGAAAGGGTGGTGTGTTTGAGGGTGTTTGGGAGATTTGGGATTGAATAGTCAGGGAAGATGATACCACGAGATGACACTTCAGCTGAGCTCTGAGTACCAAGGAAGAAAAGCTTTGGGAAGCCTAAGAGCAGAGGGTTCAAGGCAGAGAAAATGCAAAGAATGGGAGTGAGCTTGGAGTATTTAAGGAAGAGGAAGAAAGTCAAGTTGGGCATGGGGAGAGAAATATGAGATGGATCGAGGGGAGGTCAGAGTGGGCATTTAGGGCTTTGTAAGCTAGAAAAAGGAACTTTGATGTTTATTCTAAGTGTGAAGGAATGAATGCCTTTGTGGGCTGGAAGGTTGGGTTTGAGTAGAGGAGGAATCATTTGAATTCTGCACTATGTAGAGTCTGGCCTGTGAGGTAGCAAAAGTGGAAACAAGCAGATGTGAGGCTGAAATAGCCCAGGTGAGAATGATGGTGGTCTGGACTATGGTGGTGGTGGCTTGATTGCCCAGGTGTTTGTTAGTGCTGATCTTGGGGACAGAGGAGGCTGGGGGATGTCACAGAGAATTCCAAGTGGAACAGGAAAGTCTGGATGGGCTTTGGTGTGGTGTGGTATGCAGTAAAGGATTAAAATTGCCCCAGTGGGGGTCTGGCCTTTGCCTTTGTCTCCTGGGGGGTAATCTCTAAGACCTTGGAGTGTTCTGTCTGATTTATTTACCTGGGGACCTTGGGCCATGCTAGATAGTTCATGCTTGCATGTGATTTATGGTGGGGGCCTTGGGCCATGTAGTATCAGCTTGACCTCTGGAGGAGCTGGAGACTAAGGTCAGATGGGGGTAGTCAACCATGTCTATGTCATGGAGCCCCAGTAAAAACTTTTGGACATCAAGACTCAGATGAGATTGCCTGGCTGGCACCACTCTGTGTGTATTGTTGTACATTGTAGCTATGAGAAGTGACTACTGTCTGCACAACTGCACAGGGAAAGGGCAATTGGATGCTTCATGCTTGGAACTCTCCCAGACCCTGCCCTGGACACCTCTTCCCTTGGTTCTTTTTAGTCTGTATCCTTTTTCTGTGATTTAAAAAACCTGTAATTGTGGGTGTTTATGAGTCGTCCTAGGGAATTTTCAAACCTGAGGATGGTCTTAGGGATTCTCAAACTTGCAGCTGGCATTATAAGTGAAGGTGGTCTTGGGGACCCCAAAGTTGCAATGCACATGTACAAACTTGACAAAGAGAAGCCCAGGTCTTATATTCCATTGGTCAACTGGGTCTCAGGAGGCCTGAGGGGTAAAAAGAGAATAAAGAACCCTGTTGTCTCCTGGCAAGTGTCTCAGGGGGATTTCTCTTCTCCTTTACACCAACATCACACTGAGAATCATCTAAAGTCTTCTGACCAGAGAGCTGTCTACGAGCGCAGCCTGGGTAGACAGCATTGAAAGGCAATGCCTTTGGTAATTGCACATGTGGTGATCTGGGGGGAAGAAATAACATTTTTGATATACCAACCACAAATATGGTCTTCATATAATTGAATCCATTCATCACTACCTTAAAAAAAAAGCTAATGCAATTGAAGAGTGAGTTCAATAAATCTATCCTACCCCAGAGACAGATGTGTGTGTGTGTGTGTGTGTGTGTGTGGGTATGTTGATGTGGATCTCATCCTAAAGAAAATATAAATCCTGGTTTCAAGCAAATGAAGCCTTATTTCATATGGCAGCCTTCTTGCCTACAGCTGATGGCTGCAGCATGTGGAATTATTTAAAATCGAAGACTTTGACTGGAATTGAGGATGTGGCACTCAATTTGTCATCCTTTTTTTTGAGGTTTAAGGGGTTCTTCAGAACATAAGCCAAGATCAGTTGCTATTTTAATAAGGCAGTAGATATCTTTTCATGGGCTTAATGAAGGCTTCCCCACTTGGCATCTCTTAGAGTCCCCCACCCTTCCCCCCGCCACCTGTGTCTGCAGGGGTTGTCACAGATGTGCTGGATACAGGCGGCTTGGAAGAGTGTGTCTTTTTTGACAGGCTCCACTGAGGACAAGGACAGCCATAGCAATTGTTCAGAACTTTGAAAAACAGACATTCGCTTCTGGATATCTCAGGGCTACAGTCTCATCTGAAAGTTCAACTGTGGAAGGATCTACTTCTAAGCCCATTTGGGTTGTTGGCAGAATTCAGTTTTGGAGGACTGTTTGATTGTGGGCCTCAGATCCCTCCTGGCTATTGGCTGTAAGCCACCTTCAGTTCTCTGCCATGTGGATTTCTCCAACATGGCCCTACTTTAAAGTATGCAAACCAAGTAAGCAATAAAGAGTTGCTAGCAAGACAGAGATTGTGACCTTCATCATATCCCATCACTTCTGTGTTATTGGCCAGCCCACACGCAGGAGGATGAGATTGCATAAAGGTGTGAATTCCAGGAGGAGGAGATCTCTGGGGCCATCTTAGAGTCAGCCTGCCATGAGGACAGCAACCCTAGTTGGGGAAGTCACAGCAATATCTTCTTATGAAGAATGTGCTGCATATTCCTGAGTTCAAAAATACTTATAGGCCGGGCGCTATGGATCACGCCTGTAATCCTAGCACTCTGGCAGGCCGAGGCGGGCAGATCATTTGAGCTCAGGAGTTCGAGACCAGCCTGCGCAAGAGTGAGACCCATCTCTACTAAAAATAGAAAGAAATTAGCTGGACAACTAAAAAAAAATATACATATATATGTATATAAAAAACTATACAGGTATGGTGGCACATGCCTGTGGTCCCAGCTACTCAGGAGGCTGAGGCAGAAAGATCGCTTGAGCCCAGGAGTTTGAGGTTACTGTGAGCTAGGCTGATGCCACGGCACTGTAGCCCAGGCAACAAAGTGAGACTCTGTTTAAAAAAAAAATTTGTGGACACTTGTAGCAGGAAAATTATATCCTTGAAGAAACTGTGATGTCCTGGTGGCAAATTTATGGCTATATATTCCTGTTTATTTTCTTATCTTTCCCATGAAATGTTATTCTCCAAAGAATCTATTTCCTTTCATTCCTCCTTTCATCATTAATCTGATGGGGGAAATATCTGGTCAAATTAGAATCTCAGGAGAGCTCAGATTCCTCGAGGTTGGGCACTGTAGACTAGAACTTAGCTGGTGGGTGGTATTGTGTCTGCTCAGGGAAGCTTTCTGACCTTGGATTTTCACAGTTTCACTATTTCCATTTTACGCATGTGGGGCTGTGAATCAGACCCCCACACAGCTCCAGAGCTGCTTCCTAGAGCTGTCGTCTTCATGGCAAGGCATTTCCAGGGAATTCCATGCTCTACTCTCTGGAGTTTTATAACCTATTGAATCTGTTCCCATCAATTTCCCTTTTGGATGCAACTTAAAGTTACAGACGACATTCAAATATAAAGCACCTATATATCTTTTTCAAGTATATATCTTTTTCATCTCTGGGATTAGAAAATAGTTGTTGTTTTGGTGACCATAACAACCAAGCACTAAACTAATTCATTCAATCACTGGTTCATGCATTCACCTTTTACTCATTCAAGAGCAGTCATTGGCTGCTTGCTGCAGGTGCCAAGAGCGACAAGATGTAAAAGGCAAAGTTGCTGTCCTTACTGGTCCTTGCTATCCCCATCCTTCACAGCATTTCTTCTCAGAGCCCACAGGTGTCTGCACACTGCTCTGCCCTTTGTCAGACACAGGAAATATTTTATCTCTAGTGCCTGCCATGGAATTAATATTTCCCGTGTCTGAACAGAGGGAGGTCAAGGGCAATTCTTTAATCTTACCGATTAAATCAGTAGCCCATTCTGCATGTTCTTCTGGGGACCTGAGTGCTATCATGAGCCTGCCCGCACAGGGTTGGATGCAAGAGTTTGCAAGTTTCTTCTTTTCATAACCTGGCTCGGGGGTAGTGGCTGGAGATGGGAGGGATGTTAGGAACCTGAAGGTTAGCAGGAGTATTGGAGTCTTTAAAAGACAAGACAAAGTGGTGGATCCCTGAGCCTGTGCAGAGGCCCAGGGGTAGTTCTTAAACAGGTTGGTGTACATTAGAACTTCTTGTGGGAAGGTCTTTTAAAATGAAAATGATCTGTCTCTATTCCCAGATATTTTGACGCAGGGGTCTAAATATGGCCTAGGAATCTGCATTTGTACTTAGCATTCCTCGCAATTCAAATGCTGGACGTCTACAGAGCACCATTTAGAAACAGTGGGACCTTACCAAAATAGACAGATCACATGTAAAGTATAAAAAAATCCAAATAATGAATTTTTCTATTTATTTTTCCTTTCATTGATTTCAGATATATCATGATAAACACAATCCACTTATTATTTCTTGACCAGAGGTAGGATGATTGCAATGCTTATTAGACGAGGGAAATCTGAAAGCTGAAATTAAACCAACTGGTTATTTAATTCAGTCATTCATCTCCATCTAAGGAGCATTCATTCACTTCCTTTCTTTTCTTTCATTCAAGAACATAGTCACCTATACTTTATGAATGAAAGTCAGCCGCCTTTCATGGCCAAACAAATAATGCTGGCTTTGGACACCAAGACAATGTCTCCTCTATATGTCTGTAAATCACACCCTGAGTACGCATTGCTCTTGTTCTTTCTCAAGGAAAGCAAAACACAGCGTGGGAAACAAAGATGCAGAGTTGTAAATCTATGATCTACTACAGAAAAAAAGAGCAAGGTACTAGGTAATATAATATAATGTAATATAACATAATGCAAGATAATATAATCAAATACCCATCCAAATGTGTGTTTACATGCCTGTAATATTTTTACGATGTAAAGTCTTTGATTTTTATGAAATATTGTAATTGAATAATTTTATGAGAAAAGAAGGTGAAAGGCAGACTCCATGCTATTAATAGTGTTTGTCCCCTCTTTGGGAGATTGGGGATGAAACTGGTTATGGGAAATTATTTTTACTTTTTATATCTTCATAATATTTTACTAAAGAGTGAATCTATATTTTTTGTATTAAAAAAATAGAATATTCAGATCATAAAAAAATAGAATATTAACAGTATATAATAACTGCAGGGAAATTCCAGCTTTCAGGGAATGGGTCCCAGGCATGTTAAAGTTGAAGGAAGAGCCCAAGGTAAAGGTAGATGTACTTCCCAGCGGAGATGCCTTTTCTGCAATTTCACTTGAAATCTGGGTTGCCTTGGCTTCCTTTCCTTTAAGCTTTTGATGACCAGTGAACAATTCGAATAAGGAAATAGTGCAGACTGGGTTTAAATGGAGGTGGAGGTGTTGACAAAGGACACACTGAGGGACATGACGCAGAGGTTGACTGTTTTGAGTGTCCCTGACTTCACCCCCAAGTGTCGTGGAGAAAACACGGACAACTGAAATTGCTTCCTTCCATGACTCACGTGGCTGCCCAAGGACAGAATCCCCAGACAGGCCTTTCTGCTGGCTGCCAGCTGGCCCATCAGCACTTTACCAGAGGATGGAGGTCAACTTTTGTGTTACAAAGTGACTTGGGTTTTTATTTTTCCTGTGTGCAGTGTCCCTTCTTCTTTTTCTCATATGTAAATCCTAGTGGGTTTTTTTTTCTGCCTTTGTTAGAGGAAATCAATCTACTATTATTTTCTATTATGTACAAGTAGATAGTATGACAATAATTTTACTATATGTCTTTGGGTTATTCTTTGACTGTTATTCTCAGAGCTTCTATTGTGTAGTCCACCACAGGAATGGGTAAGGTGCATCTGGTCTGAATCTTTACTATATCTGGTCCTCTTAGATCCCCAGCTCATCTTCTTTTGGCTCCCGTGATAAGTCTTGGGTGGCAATTGAGCTCTTTGTCTCTTACATGCTAAATCTGATTCTTGGTCATGCCTGTTTCTGCTTCTCATTCTTGCGCTGGTTGAATGGGGCTGATTGAATCCAACCTGGTGGCAACAATGATGGAAACTGGGTTTTAATTTTATGGCCAGACCATTGAGTGATTCCTGTCAAATGGTAGCTGATACAGACTCTGATGGCCATTAACTTATTTGTTGTTTGCCTGAGGATTCTGATTGTTCTCGGCACTTGAAAATATAAAATTGAAAAGATTTTGGTGTTTTTCTTCATATGGACAGAATTCTCTGTGTTTATGTGTTTTGGTTTGTGTCCGTTTGGGTTCCTCTGTCTGACTCTAAAGCTCAGAGCCTTTTTCCTTCTTTTAAAACTTTGGTAATTTTATATGAGCGTTTATTCTGGGCCCTGTGAAGTTAAAATCCTTGCACCAAAATGAAAAGGCAGTGGATTCCCTAGTATTCAATGATCAGCTTTCATTTCTCTAAACAATTGAATATTTCCAAAATTACTCTCTTCAGACTTATATTAATAAAATAAGGCTAAAGGAGGGAGATTATCACTATTGTAAAAAATATAGACAGTAGAAAAAAAGAGAAAAGACTCTTTTGGTAAATTTGGAAGAAAATCACAAAGGCACATAGATTTAACAACACTGATACTTTCTAAAAGGAAATAGTATTGATTAATTACACATCTTATAGTATTAGGAATTAAGGATATTGTTTAATTGATCAATATCCTTAATACTGGTGCCTACCTTAAATTCTGCTGCTTATCTTAACTCCTCTAACTTGTATAAGAGTTGGCGAGGCCGGTGGATCTTTTGACCTTAGGAGTTCGAGGCCAGCCTGAGCAAGAGCGAGACCCTGTCTCTACTAAAAATAGAAAGAAATTACTTGGACAGCTAAAAATATATAGAAAAAAATTAGCCAGGCATGGTGGTGCATGCCTGTGGTCCCAGCTGCTTGGGAGGCTGAGGCAGAAGGATCGCTTGAGCCCAGGAGTTTGAGGTTGATGTCAGCTAGGCTAATGCCACAGCACTCTAGCCGGGGCAACAGAGTGAGACTCTGTCTCAAAAAAAAAAAAAAAAAGGTTGGTCAAAATTCTCAGCTTATAAACATGACATCGTTTTTGAGCAAATAAATAGAAATAGTTTGTCTGCCTCTAGGGAAAGTTAATATACTACGTTAAAAGATCTCCTAAAATCTAATGGAGTAAGTATCTTCTCTGGTTAGATTTTATTTTAAAAAAATCAAAATATTAAGTGCTTATATAAATATAAAGTAAGAGAAATTGAAAACACTAAATAGATTTGAATATGTTGACTATAAGAAACTTTTCTAGGCTGGGCATGGTAGCTCACACCCGTAATCCTAGCACTCTAAGAGGCTAAAGTGGAAGCATTGCTTGAGTTCAGGAGTTTGAGATCAGCCTGAGCAAGAACACCACCCAGTCTCTACAAAAAATAGAAAAATTAGCTGGGCTGTGGTGGCACATGCCCATAGTCCCAGCTACTTGGAAAGCTGAGGCGGGAGAATCATTTGAGCCTAGAAGTTTGAGGTAGCAGTGAGCTATGATGATGCCACTGCACTCTAGCCTGGGCAACAGAGCGAGACTCTGTCTCCAAAAAAGAAAAAAAAAAAAAAAAAGAAAGAAAGAAATTTTTCTTGCTAAAGCTGTAACTCAGAGGAGAAAAAGTTTTAAGTTTCATTAATGGCCTTGGTTAGAAAATAAAATGCAAAAGTTTGCTTTTAAATATATTGGGTGATTTAATATATGATATTATAAAGGTATAGAAAACAGCTTTTTAAATATTCATAATCAAGATGACTCTGATAATTGGACTGGTTTAATTAATTTGTTTAAAGACAACTTTATCTCTTCCTTCTATGCCAGTCTTGAATATATTTTTCCATGGAAAGCCAAATTAATTTGTATTTTCTCAATCCTTTCTATTCATCTACCTGCTTAGATAAATTTGATCTTAGTTTATCTAGTTCGTCCACAATGACATTATATGTTTCTTTTTATAAAGAAATTACCTTTCATAATTTAATTTAGTTGAACACTTTGTTTAAGATTATAAAATTACAAAATTTTGTGTTCAACTAAATTAAATTATGAAAGGTAATTTCTTTATAAAAAGAACATATAATGTCATTCTGGACAAAAATAGCTATGTAGTTCTTGGTTTTCTGATATCAGGTTTTTTGTGTCTGGAGAAAAAAATAACAATAAAAAATGCTGAGATTATACAGTATAACATTTAAAAATATATGTATACAAGATGATGGATATGTTTTATCTTTTATCAAGGGTATTGTTACAGTTTATTAACATGGCAAATTATATGTATATACACACACATATATAGTCATATATTACACAGATGAAACAATCATAAATTTACAGAAAAGTTGGAAATACCATGAAGACCCCTATCACTCTGTCTAGTGTGTACATTTCCTACAAACAAAGCTATTCTTCCATGAAACTACAATACAACCATAACCTTGATACATTATTACCATACAATCCTTGAATGGCCTTCAAGTTTCCTAATACTATTCTTTATAGGAAAAGGACCCAGTTCTGAATCATGAGTTGCATTTAGTCATTATTTCTCTTTGATCTCTTTAAATCTGGAATAGTTCTTCAGTCTTTGCTTGACTTTCCTGACCTTGACAGTTATAGGTCAGTTATTTTGTAGAATGTTCCTCAATTTGAATTTGTCTGATGTTTCCTCCTGACTGACACAAGTTCTGCATCTGTGGCAGGAATATCACAGAAGTGATGATGTGTTCTTCTCACTGCGTCCCCTCAGATGGTACATCATGTCACCTTGTCCCATCACTGGTGATGTGCACTTGGATGACTTGGTTAAGGTGGTGTCTTCCAGGCTTCTCTTCTCCGAAGCCCATCTGTCATCCAGCTAAGCCTGACTCCCTCCCTCCCTCCCTCCTTTTCTGCCTCCCTTCGATCCTATTGACTCATGGATTTCTATTTTATCTGATGGGTTTTAATCTGTTTCTGTCATTATTTATATTGCCCCTAATTTGGCTCCCAATACCAAATCAGTTCAAGTTGGTCCCTGTGTCCTTTTAACATGTTCCATTATTCTTTGAGTTCTTTGCTTTCTAGCGCAAGTTGTTGCAGACTCCTTTTGGAATTTTCTAGTCCCAGCTCTGGAACGAGTCATTTCTCTAAGAAGCTTTAGTTTCTGTTAGTGGAGAATGATATCTGGAAACCCAGATTTGGGAACCAAGTATTCTCATTTTTATGTTTTTTATTTTTTTGAGACAGAGTCTCACTCTGTTCCCTGGGCGAGAGTGCCATGGCATCAGCCTAGCTCACAGCAACCTCAAATTCCTGGGCTCAAGTGACCGTCCTGCCTCAGCCTCCTGGGTAACTGGGACTACAGGCACGCGGTACTGTGCCCGGCTCATTTTTTCTATTTTTAGTTGTTTGGCTAATTTCTTTCTATTTATAGTAGAGACGGGGTCTCGCTCTTGCTCAGGCTGGTCTCAAACCCCTGAGCTCAAGCAGTCCTCCCTCCTCAGCCTCCCAGAGTGCTAGGATTACAGGCGTGAGCCAATGTGCCCAGCCTCTGGTTTTTATTGAGGTATTACTGCTCCCAGACCCTCTCTCGGGGGATAGAGCTAGGGAATGTATTTCTGTGTTCATACACTACATGTACATGCACACATATGTATCTCTATTTATTGAACATCATGAGTTAACACCAATACCTTTAATTCCAATCCAACAGCACAGGTTTCATTCTAGTTTTCTCTCTTTCTGTACATATTGTTCCCTTCTTTGACACTGAGAAATCCGACTCCCATTATCCATAACATACTACTTATTTGCTCAGTCTTCCTGTAGGTAATCAATCTTCCATCTGTGCCACCATCCTCACTTTGACTAGACTGATGTTCAACCCTGATGTTAATCCTAATGAGATATTGTTTGGCATTGCCTTACATATTGAACATAATCAAGGTATGCTTTGTTCTGATTTACTATAACTTTAAAATGGTTTGTTATATATATATTGTTTACCTATAGTTTATTTCATTCAGATGGCCACATTACTAGAGTTTCAAGAGTTAACATCTGTACCAATAGTGGATATATCTTCAGGGTTGACTGTGATTTTGACATGGTATAAAAATTTTAAAAAAAGGCAGTAAGTTATTGGAGGCACTTCAACATCTGAAGAAAATCTCAGTTATTAAGATCAGTTATTAAGATTAAAGCCTGGCCCGGCACAGTGGCTCATGCCTGTATTCCTAGCTACTAGGGAGGCTGAAGCAGGAGGATTGCTTGTAGCCAGGAGTTTGAGATCAGCCTGGGCAACATAGCAAGACTCCATCTCTAAAAAAATTTATAAATTAGCCGAATGTGGTGGCATGTGCCTGTAGTCCCAGCTACTTGGGAGGCTAAGGCTGGAGGATAGTTTGAGCCCAGGAGTTCGACCTATGATCATACCACTGCACCGTAGCCTGAGGACAGAGTGAGACCCTGTCTCAAAAAAAAAAAAAAATAGTTTAAAGCATAAACTAAAGAAAATGACTGATATATAAACAAGTAACCGTTGTACATATGGACCCTAGGATTCTGTCAAAGTAGAATGGGCTACAGGTATGTTAAAATCAAAACTAGATTTTCAGCAGAGCTAACTCTTTAATTTGGCTCTAATAGTAACTATATCAATACCTGGAAACTCCTCCTGTGTTCCCACCCTGTGAAATGCTTACAGGAAGACCTCTGAGACTTCCTTGACTAATCCTCTAACAAACCCCATCTCATTATACTCTGATCATGCCACTAGTGAGATTAACATGTTTCTTGGTATTCTCACCTTGTACCTCCTCAAATTTGCCGGTTCTGACCTCAGGTGGTTGTTAGTTCTTCTGTCCTCTGCGGCCCCTGCTTAGACTTGGCAGCCCGCTCTTGTTTCAGTTCCTGACCTGGCGCTGGCTGTGCTGATTGGGACAGGGGCCTCTCTCCTGTTCACAAGGGCATGGAAGGCACATGGCACAAAAACAAAACATATTCTAGAACATTTTTGCCTCGTAGCACAGAAAGTCAAAGCCCAAAGCTACTCTAAAAAGGATGGATAGCTCAGTATTTAGACGGGAGAGTCTTGTGATTTGTACAATGTGTACAATTAAATAGAACATTTGATCTGGTCAATTTGCTCCTTTACACTATACCTTTAATATTCATTTAAAAAAGCGATATTCTTTGAAAGACTTTCCTATACCAAAATATTTTTCCTGAGATCAGTCACAGTGTCTGATACCTGAACATCAGAGATTCATTTGATGAAAAAAGGAGCTTTAAAATAGTCTTGGTCCTTAAATACCCACATCGAAATATGAATCTCTAAGGGAGGATTGTGAGGCTGGGAGAGGTTCTGGGGCTCTTGAGATAAATTCCACTTTTCAGAGCCAGGCTGTCTTTTGCCCACTATTTTTGTTTTAACTTCTCAAGCACTTTCCAGTGTTTAGTTTGGCAGTGCTATGCAAATGATGCTTATGAATATGGGAAATTAAAGGGGAAGTAGTTACTTGTATTGCTAGGGACAAACCCATTTAGCTCAAGTTCATCTATGTAAGTTGTGGGCAGAGAAGGGTTTTATCTCAAAGAGTGCCCAGTAAAAAAATTATCTATGATGTTAGATAGAACCATGTGTCAAGGCAGGGGACCCAGAGGGGTGGGGAGTAGTTTTGGGAGGCCTCAAGGACGACTCAGAAAGCAGAATTGCTACCCTCAGCAGAGGGTCTGGCCATTGGGACGAAGGGGCTTCTAACTACCATCTCACACATCACACCAACAGTCAACAGGGCAGTCTTCCAGCCAGTCGTCTCGGGGGGACAAGCTGCACGGACTCCTGCTCCCCCCACAAGTTCCCCTCGTCTCCACTCATCTGCTTGTAGCCCAGAAAGCGGCTCGGCCTGAAACCCGTGATCCATCAGGCAAACTTGTGTGTGCCCTGAACACTCCCAGTTCTAAAAACGGTCACCTTTTAAAGAAGCCCAGACCTCCTTCCCGCAAAGCCACCACTCAACAGCCACGGAGTAAGCTGTGTGACTGTGCAGGGAAGCTGCGCAACACTGATGCGCTTTGTGACATTCAAACCCATCACAGCTGATCCCTCGAGCCAAAGGATGTAAACCAAACATGGCCATAGGACCCGCAAGGTGATTTTAAACTTTTTAGTTATTATTTTCTTGGGAAAGATTTTACATAAAAATGAAGATTTTTCTTGTTTTCCTAGAGAAGATTCGGGAGATCTGGATACACCAGATTGATGTATATTCCTACATGGTGGTAGTTGGCTGGGTTGAGTAGAGGCCACCAGGTCACCCCCTTTAGATGGTGTATAAGCTCCTGGTTGTCACAGACCCCACCATTTCCCATTGTCCCTCTCCCTGACCCAATCTACTCATTTAAAATATCTGTCTGGCCTCTGTATGTTGAGTTTGCAAAACTCACCTAAGACTCTCCTGGGCTAGCATCTTAGCCGGGTGGGGGTAAGGTCAGAGAAAATGGCACACAGGATGGGAAAAGAGTGGGAAGGGCTCTAAAAACCAAAGTTACCCTATTTCAAAATGTTTAGGATACTCATTCCCTGCAGGCCACAGCACCTTAGCCTGACCTTGACGTGGACCTTCTCACCAACTAGGTTCACAGCCCAGATCTGCATCTGTGTCAGCCTCACTGGGCAGACACTGGAGGTGTGGGGGGCAACACGCTGTCTCACTCATTGTAAAGGGGCCAGGCTGTACTTCCATTTATTCCAAACAGTCTTGGAGTTCTGGGACTGAGAATATGGCATCTGGGAAGCAAAGAGAGAACCTTCTTGTGCCCCATCCCTTCCCTCAGCTTCTGCTCCCCAAACCTGTGTCCCCAGGGACTGCTCACACGTCAAGCATGGCTGTGCGGGAGACAGAAAGAAGCATGTGGAGGTGGCACCACACCATCTCTTTCCCAAGAT
The DNA here is from genome assembly GCA_008086735.1 of Cheirogaleus medius. NCBI lineage: Eukaryota > Metazoa > Chordata > Mammalia > Primates > Cheirogaleidae > Cheirogaleus > Cheirogaleus medius. Next base: position 15,928,644 of record VBSM01003204.1, on the reverse strand, counting down.
TTGGTCCTCAACGCAGGAGTGTCCCCTGCTATTGTCATGTTGCAGTGAGTTTATAGGAGTAGAGAGAAAAAAAGTGGATAGGGAAGAACATAGATTCTAGAAATCTGAGAAAGTAAAACAAGACTATTCCTTATCCTTTCTTTAAAAATAGGTCATGCTCATATTTGGCATTTGAATATGAAATCTGATGGGAGTAGTTGGCTTGAGTGGAATGGAAGGAAAGTTTTGGGGGTTGAGGAGGTCAAGGAACTTTGGAGAAAAGATTTGCCTAAGGCATTCACATGGGCATTTAAGTCAGGGATGTGATGATGATATCGGCTGAAAGAGGCATTCTGGGTGTGTTGCTGAAGGTGGGCAGCTGGCAGAGGTGATGGGAGGGCAAGGTTAGTATAGTTCACTTGGTTCAAAGGAAGACATTTAAAACTTGTATCTGAGAATAGAGGTACAATGAGAAGTGGCAACTGGTAGCTAGGAGAATGTCCCACTTAATTTACTGATCTTTCTAATGACAGAAAATTTGCTTTCAGAAAAGGAAATTATTCCTTATTGGGAATAATTTACCTAGTTCTCTAGATTAATCTATAACCCAAAATGCATCTTGTGAATAATCGGTTTTATCACTTATTTTCCCCGGAACCCTCTGATACTATACTGTCACAGCTCTCCAGAAAGTGTATTATAGATTATCAAGTTCAGTTGGCACTTCAAACATTATTTCTCCTCTCCTGACCTCTTTGCATGGCTCTATGGCAAGCAGCTTAATATATTTCATAAGTCACGTGCAGAACACAAGGTGGTCCCAGTCCAGAGGGAAATGAAAACGAGCTGCTCATTTGCTGAGGTCCATTTGTAGGCTCCTCTTGAATGCTCTGGCTCAGTTGGTGCTATTGCCTTTCACTGAGTTATTCGAGCCGTGAGAACCAGGCTTGGTGCCTTTCTCTTACCCACACATTCTGAGTCTTGCATATTTCCTGACTCTCTTTCCTTTCCATGACAGCTTGCACTGCCCTCATTTAGGATCCCACTGTTGCTTATCTAAACTATCGCAGCAGCCTTCTACCTAACTTTCCTGCCTCCAGTCTTGTGCACCCTAATATCCATCCTCCACACTGAATGTCAGTACCTTGCTGGCATGACATGTGGGCCACAGCATATGGCTGCGTGGGAGATACAATGAGGTCCAGCCTCCAAGTAATACCTGCCCCACATCACAATATACTGTCCCAATTTCACAGAGGGGAGAAAATCTAAGCTATTTGAAAAGTGACAGAATATAATTATGATTACAGATAAGATCAGCTATGTCAATCATGAAACATAATTCTATTTGTTCTGTATGTGTTTCAAAATGTTCAAGGAAATAGAAATTATAAACTAAGAGAGACTGTGTCTCCAGTTATGATGGTCTGTCTGTCTTGGGGTGAGGAGGAGTGTTGTGTTTGCTGACTTCACTTGGCCCTTGGTTAAGCTTCTGCATTGCAGGCTGTCTAGTTTCAGTTCCAGCCTCATCTTTAGCCACTTCCTTCAGGACCACTGCATTGCACAACCCCAGGTGGCACCATCACACTATATTGTATGTAAATGGTGCCACGGAATTGAGTGATACTGTGGTACTTCTGTGTGCCTCATACTTCAGCAAGTGCCAGAAATGTGTAGACTCCACCCTACTGATTCTTGTTTCATGGTCTTTGATTTTGCTGGTCTCTCTTCCTGGAAAATATTCTCACTACTTTCCCCCCAACTTTTGGATACATAGGCACAGAGAGGCTCACGTGCACATATATGTGCATGCATGTGCACACACACACACACACACACACACACACACTGTCTGTCTCTCTTCTGATTGTTATTCATCCTTAAAGACATAGCCTAGGCCTCAACTCTTCCAGTAAGCTTTTCCTATTTCTCTACTCACCCTCACCTTTGTCATCACGTACAACCTTGTATTGCAATTTTGATCCCCCCACTAGACCTTGAGATCCTTAGGGGAAGACAACCATGTCTTATGCATCATTGCAGTCCCAGTTCCTACTATAGGACCTGAAATCCTTTTTCCTTTAACTCCATGCTAAAACCCCCTCTGCAGTTCATATTTCCTTTCCTGAGGCTGACCCATTCCCAGGATGACTGAGAACAGGACTATCTACTCCCTTCATTGGAAACTGTGCCCCACCTACAGGAATATGATTTGATCCTACAGACCCCTGAAAGACATTCTGCATAATACTTGGTCTCAAACACATTCTCAAGGTCTAGGTGTATTGGGTATTAATACCATAGGTGGAACATTGACAATCTAGACCAGGTTGTATTGCCTTAAGTGCAGTCTACTTCCTTTTCATAATTTTCTTTGGCATCAAAGGAAGAGAAGGCAGATTTGCACACTTTTCCTGTGTATCCTGTGTGTGTATGTGTGCGCATGCACATATGGATCATTTTTCCTGATCCCTTAGATAGCAACATAAACATACAAACTAACAATACTATACAAGCATAGAGCAGTCATTGAGTACTTAGAGAAAGAAACTTTTCTATGGGAACCATCAACTGCAAAGGCTTCCATCTTATTAAAGCCACACCCAAGAAAGTACAATTTCTTGGGATCTTGCTCAAGAGGAATTTTTTTCATTATTTTATTCAACATATTTATTGAGATCCTACTATGTGCTAGGTACTGTTATAGAGGACATAAGAATAAACAAAATAGAAAAATAAGTCTCTGCTCCCATAGGGCTTACATTCTAGTGGGTCCTTGATTGTATTTTTATAAGATGTTCCACTCACCTTTTCCCTAGAGTAAAACAACATTCTGTATCAAGAATAAACCCAAATTTCCCACTCTCAGAAGGAATAAATTGTTTTTTAATTTTAATCTTCAAAACAGTTTCCAAAAAATTTTTCAGGTCCATCTTAGCCAGAATTGCTTCCTATACTGATATTTAACATTGTATTAGAAAGTAAAAGTATTTAATGATGATATACCTAAACCTCCCTTTAAAGAGATACCACCAAATAGCTTCTCCATTTTCATTCAGCATAGCAGAGTTGATAGGATCATACTAAGTTAAGTTGTAATAGCCTTATATCAATTAAACATCACCCATGTCTTCTGACTTTCAGCTAAACCAACGTGCAGTGTATCTGAGTGACGTTGCACTGGTTTCTCTCCAGTGTGTGGTTCAGGAGCAGCTCTTTTCCTCTGCAAAGTCCCCCCGATGAGTCCATGGTGGTACTGGGTGATCTCTGAGAGGTCATTGTTCATCGTCCATCATAGGTCAGACTTGGCAGTGGTGAAATAAATGTTCTTGCTACATCTGTACACACATAATCATGGGCTGTTCTGAACACATACGTCATTTTGTGGGTGGGTGAGCAAATTCTACAAACAAAAAACAAATAGGTCTTTTCAGCTTTCTGAGCTAGAAGAAAACAATAAGGGTGCTTCAATAAGAAGGATGATCCCAGGTCAATTGTAGGAATCTGTGTTGGCTGTTGGACTAAGTGACCCCAAGGATCCTTCCCATGGTCAATAGACTATGATTCCAAGAACCATCCATGAATCAGAAACCAATGCTATTAGTGTCTTGTCTAATCGTATTCATAGATATGCACAGAAATCAATAGAAAGACTGTGAAGGAGAGAGATCACCTTTGCCCATGTTTAACCAAAGAAAAGAGTATTTGCATTTCCTCAACATCCTTCCTGTCACCAGCTATAGGCTACTTTTACCTAGAGTCAGTAGAATTATAAGACACTATTTGAGGCAACATATTACAGAAAGAACTTACTAGAGGCAGAAGATTGAAACATGGGAGTGAATAGTCATTCCAGGATATTAACTCCAGCCCTATAACTAAGTAGAAAACCTGCAGATCAACACAACTCTGAAAATTATTTAATTACATACCCCATCAGCACCCCACTCCCACCCCTACATGCACAGTTATAGATGACTAAACACCTAGTTTCAGTTAGAGATGTCTCTTTCCTACATGTCTCTAACATCAGTTACATGGTACTATAAGAAGGTAAAGCAGTGCATGTTACAAAATATGAAAAGTGCAGAAAGCTCCATAGGACATAATACTTCTCATTGTAGGAGTACAATTGAAATCCAGTAATGCCAAGTAGATGAGAAGACTGCCTGTTTTTATATTTTAATTATCAACCTAATGGCTTACTTTTTGTTTAATATATTGAAATGCTGTGCTGAGCTTGACAGTGATTGTGCTTGTTTTTATTCCCTTCTTCCCATGTAGATGTTCAAAATTACAGTAATATCTCCATTCATCCAACACTGACAAGGAGCCAGAGTGCCACGTGAACACAGAATACATTTTTCCAAACAACTAAATTTTAGCCTAGCTAAAATAGAAATATTAAAAGCCTAAACTGAGTGGAAAATTTTGAAAGCCTGTATTTAATTTTAAATACAGGTGCTCACTGTTGTCACCTGTGATGTTCTCAGGAGCTATTGTGATTTAGGGCTGTGTCTACCTCCACTGTGACGTTTTGGTGGTGATTCTTGTGCCCATTTTCACACTTTTTTCCCTCACTTAGAGCTGTTGCTGCCCGAAATAACACTTTCCTGTTTTTCTCCAGCTCCTTCTCATTGTGTGTTTCTATCTCTAATAAACCAGAAAACCATTTAAAATGTATTAAGTGTTAAATCTAGTCATATTTAGAATTTTGTTTGTTTTGAATCAGGGAACGCTGAGATCCTGAGGAGAGGTATGGAAACCCATTCTCTATCCTTGACATCCCCTCAAACTATAATTCTGCCTGGAATCTCAGTCAGATTCCTGAAGCCACCTGTGGTCCCCAGTTTAAGAATTCTTGTTCCAAAGCTCGTACATTCTACCTACATAAAATCCTGTTAGGTTTTTCTCTCAGAGGTGGCATATCCTTTTTCAGATTGGGAGGTTGAAGACTTCGGTTCTATTGATGAATTGGTCTCTTGCTAACATATGACCTGAGCAAGTTATTGAACTACTCTAAGCTTCAGTTTCTTCATCTACAAAATGGTGATAGTAAGAACTGTCCCCAAGATAACTGCAGGATGAATGTAAAACAGTGCACATGGAAGCAAATTGCAAACTTCAGAAAAACAGAACTTAGCCTGAGGCCCATGGATGATGGATGGGCTTCAGAGTGTCAGCAAACCATCTGATATTGTCAGCAAAATGTGAGTTAATCCACCTGTGTGTTTTTCATTAGATACTCAAGAAGTTTATGGCCCCAAGAAAAGTAAGAATAAGTGCTTATAGGATGGACTTTATGATATCATTGTTTTGTTTATTTCCTGGTTCTAAACTCACTTTCAGATAGGTAGAGCTGTTAAGTTACTTTCAAGTTGGAGCAGTATTAATATGTGCTTATATGCAAATAGACCCCACTGAGCTCTGCTTAATTAATTAACTATTATTTAATTAATTAGTTAATGCATTAACTGTCAGAGAATGTCTATCAATGGATCTGCATAGTTGTACCCTCCTACTTTGTGGCTATGCTATATTTATCAATATATTTATATCTTTTTAAATGAATAAATAAGATGAATTTATGACTCCCAATAAGGTATAAACCCAGCCATATAAAATAAATTTATTGTTTTTATTGCAGTTGAAAATTATAATAGTCAATCTACTAACTTTAAAAAACTTAGGATGTATCTACAATCAATTTGACCTGTATCTTAAAGTTAAGAAATGACCATTGAAAGGGTTCAGGCAAGGGATGATATGACTAAATGTGTGTCTTTGGAAGGTAGCTCTGGCTGTAGGATTGATGGGTCGGCACAGGGTGTGACTGGAGGCAAGGAGACCAAGAGGGAGGCTTTTAAAACAATAGCAGTGGGGTAGCCTGCATAAATCTTGTTGATTGACTGGATATGGGAGTTCAGGATGGTGAGGAATCAAGACAGATGTCCATGTGTCTATGTGGATGATTAAACCCTTTCTGTTATTAGGACAGTCAGACAGAGCTTTAGGGGGAGCTTTTACAGGTGGAGAATGATGAGTGCATCTTGGACATATTGGGTTTGAGATGTTTGTGAGGATGTTACAATGGCCTTTGGATATTTAGTTTCAAAGTTTAGGAGCTTGATCTGAGCTACAGACTTAGTTTGGAAGTCAGCACCGCATTCGTGGTTAAATAAAGCTGCAGAAGTAGAGGGAATTTCTCAGGAAGGGTATGTATAGTCAGAAGTGAAGACAGTTGAGGCTAGGATCTCACAGAAGACCAAGATTTAAGAGAAAAGTAGCAGAGAAGGGGTAGCTAGAGTTATTGTATTGTAGTGTCATAGAAGACAGTGTTTCAAAATGTAAGGAATGACCCTAAATATTTACCCCAAAGAAATGAAAACATTTATTCACAAAAAGACCTGTACATGAATTTATAGCCGTGTTATTTTATAATTTCCACAAAATGGAAACAACCTAAATAATATCCATCAAATGGTGAATGGGTGAACAAATTGTGGTACATCTGTACAATGGAATCCTACTCAGCAATGAACAAGAACTACCTACCTATAGATACACAACATGGGTGGATCTCAAAAGAATTTGGGAAGTGAAAGAAATCAAACACAAAAGGCTATATACTGTCTGATTCCATTTATAGCACATTATGGAAAAGCAAAACCATCAGGACAGAAATCAGATCAGTGGTTGCCTGGAACTAGAGATAGGAGGAGTGAATTAACTGTCAAGGGGCTTGAAGGAACTGTTTGGGGTGATGGTAATGCAATATCTTGATGATGGTAGCGGCACATGGCTGTAAAATGTATTGGCACTGATAGACCTGTACACCTAAAAAGGGTGAATTCTACTGTATGTAAATTATGCCTCAATAAACCTAACTTCAAGTAAGAAAAACAAAAAGGAGTGTCGAAAATGTCAAACACTGCATATAAATCACACAAGAAGAGGAGTGAGACAAGCCCATTGGATTCAGCATTGGGGAGTTTACAGTGAACAGCGTCAGTTGCATGTGGGAGGCAGAAGCCAGAATGTTAAGCATTGAGGAGGAGGCAAAGATTGCTGGTTGTTCCCCAATACTCATTTCCCCCTTTCCATGGAAATGGAGCCCCCAATGTTCAGATAGGCTCATGACTATGCAGAGTGAAGACTGCTTTTTCTAGTCTCCCTGGAAACTGAATATAGCCACATGGTCGAGTTTTAGCCAAAGAAATATGAGTGAGAATGTCCTGAGGCAGCTTTTGGGAGCCTTCCTTAAGAGGCAGTTGGCATGCTTTCTTTGCCACTTCTTCTTTGCTCCTTCTACCTTTGTGCTGGCTGGAATGCAGACATGATGGTTGGAGCTAAAGCAGCAAACTTGGACCGCGAAGTGACTTTAGGAAGGGAGACCACATATGATAGAGCGATATTTTGAAGAAGCCTGGGTCTCTTTGCTCTTTGAGGAGCAAAGCTGCTAACCTAACCCAGGAGTGCTTATCTCTGAACTTTTTAAGAGTTAAAAAAGCAAATCTGTTTCCCGTTGAAGCCTCTTAATTACTCACACCTGAACTTCATCCTACATGCTACAGGGAGCAGATAGAAAGTGAGGGTGTTGAGATGGTGAGCCCCGACAACCCTCTCAAGACTGTGAAGGGAAGAGTAAGGCTAAGATGGGGACTGCAGAGGGACATGGGTTGAGGGAGGGTGTTATGATCTCCAGATTCACTGGGTTTGACTTTGTGGCTCTCTCTCCAGAGGGCAAGGAGGAGCTGTGGACCCACCGGGCACATTTCCCATTGGTCCCCCTCCAGCCCCTTGATGTGTAGAGCTCCTTCCCATCTAGAGCCACCTGGCAGGCTGTTGGCTGGCAGGAATGCCCTCCCCTGTCACTCACATGCGGGAGCCCTCTCCCCTTTCGGTCTAGTCCCTCAGGGAGGCCTTTCCTCAGCACCCTCCCCAAGCAGGTCCACTTTGTTTTTATTCTCCATCAGAGAATATTTTTTAAAAAAATAATTTTATAGAGATATGATTCATAGACCATAAAATTTTGTTCACAGAGTTGCATAATCATTACCACAAATTAATTTTGGAACATTCATCCCAGCATCTTATTACTTTTACTAATTACTTTTTATAGCAATATTTTCAGCCTGCGGTGATGTTTATTTTTCTCTTTATTTCTGTGCATCGTCTTTCTAGTTGCACCTGCGACTTCCGCCAGGGCAGGGACTGCGAAGGCTATGCCTATGCTTTGTGCTGTGTCCTCAGCACCTAGCAGACACCGGCGTGTGCAGGGACCCGGCTGTAAGACACAAGGAGAGCCTGAAGCTGTCGGGTCCACTCTTCAGTGCAGCAGGTGCAGGACACCTGGCCGGGAACCAGGTTCCTAACCGGAAACCGTTAGGAGAGCAGGATTCTCAGAGGGGGTGGAGGCAGGGAAATATATACCCCAGGAGGGCTTATTACCATGGGGTGGGGCCGTGGTAATTTGGGAAACCATATACAATATATCTATTGTTTTCAAAGATCAGACTAGGGAAAGTATCACTGGACAACATCTTCCTGGCAGGCAGGACTACGCAGAATATGGAGTGAACCGGCAAAGGGCGTGGGGTCGCCAAAGTGGTGAAACACCGCATTAAGGCGCCGCAACGCAGCTGGAGTTTTCCTCGGGGAAACTCAGACTGATGCTCGCTGAGCTGGCACAATGGCGTTTCTGAACCCATGCCCAGCCCACTGGGGGCAGTCCTTGTCATCTGCACAGGCCAGACGCTTCTTGCAACTTCCAAGAGCCCAGAGCTGCCACCTTGCCAATGACTCAACTGTTTCCCTACGCCCTCTGGGCTGTGTCACCCGCGGCAGCTACCCTGGTCCCCCTCCCACCGCCCGTCCCAGGGGACCCGCCAGCACACCTGGCGCCTTGGGCGCCCGGGCACTGCGCGCTGGTGGCCACATCGCCCGGCGCGCAGCTGCCAGCGCGCCCTCCCCGAAACCCTTCCGTGGAGTGGCTTGTCTAGCGCCCGGCCAGCAACACTATCCAATTGCTTCCCGTTTTACTCACAGGCTGGGAGCTGAGAGAGCCTGAGCGTTCACTTTCCACCCTCCAGGGGAGGAGGGGGTGCGGGCGGGGAGGGGAGACGGCTCCCAGCTCCACCTCGCGCGCGGCTCCGGCAGAGGCGAGCACCGCCCGCGAGCCCCGCAGCAGCGCGCCCGGCCGCCCGAGCCCCGCGACGGAGTGAGTATCCCCGCCGCGCTCTGCCCTCCTCTCGGCATGTTGCCATGGCGACCGCGGCAGCAGGCCGATCCCGCCCGGGTCCCGGTCCAGGATGGGTGTTCAGTTTCAGCCCAGTGTGTACGCCTGCTGTTTCTATAGCAGCAGCCGCGGCGGCAGAGGCAGGGGTGGGAGCCCCGGGTGGCGTGGTCTCGTGCGGCTGTCCCTTGGCCAGCAGGGCCTCCGGAGGGGCATGATGCTGCTAAGGAGAGAGGCACGGTCTAGGCTTCCCCATCCCTGCCCCAAGCTTCCGCTTCGCTTCTCGGGGAGGGAGTTGGCCGCAATAGCCATTACTTCCGATCCATAACCATGTCAGCATTATTGGACTGCAGTTAAAAAAAAAAAAAAGCGGGGGGGGGGGGGTGTCACTGCAGATCGGAAGCAAACGAGGTTCGGTGTGAAGCGTGTAATGGAAGGGTGATGAGTTAGTGTAATATGAGCCAGGGCTGCAACGTCCTGGCTACTAGAAACCATCAGAGGACCCAAAAGAATTGATTTGTTCCTGGGGTAATGGAAAGAAGAGACAGAAACGTGCCAGCGACAGCCAGGAGTTGAACTGCAACGTTTGGCACAGTGGGCAGGGCATGGGAGGGGCGGGGAAGAGAGGGTGAAGACAGGAGAGGCGTTTTAACCAGAAAAGACCGGTTGTGGGTCTGCTCTAGGGTTCCTCTCTTCTCTGTTTTTGCATCCCTGCATTGCTTTTTGGTCACTCTCTCAGGTTGCTGCCACAGCAGGGCCACTGTGACAGGCGACAGCCAGCCCGTCCACTCTCTTGGTCAGCTTCTTTTCCTCTTGTTCTTTTCCCACGGATACTTCCTGACATTGAGGCTGTATGAAATCATATTTCAAGTTGGAGATAATGTCATGTTTTCAGATATCAGGACTTTCATGTCAAACCCAATAAACCCCAGATGCAGCTTTTATCCTTCTACATTTCTGATTATGTAGATGCAATTTAATCCTCACCAACAAGGCTGCTGAAGCAGAAGTGAGAGATGGTGTGGCATTTTAGGAGTGAGGAGTCATGGATTTCAGGCCCTGCCTGGCCTGCCCCTAGTGCTGTTGACTTCCCACACCAGTAATTTAATGTCTCTGAGCCTTAGTTTCCCTACTTCTACCATGGAGACAAAGATATTCCTTACTCACTTTTAAGTATTTTCGAGAGGATCAGATATTTGTATCTCTTCTAAGGGGCTTTATAAATTGTAAGGTATATACAAATTTAAGAAACTAATGTTGTGATTAAAAGCTGGGCTCTGGAGTCAGATTATCTGGGTTTGAGTCTTTTGACACTTCGTTGAAGGATGTTAATCTCTCTGGGCCTCATTTTTCCAATCTGGAAAATGGGAATTATTATAGTCACTATTTCATGTGCTTTTTGTGAATATTAAAGGAGTTATACATTTAAGTTGATACATATACATACAAGGTTCTTAAAACAGAGATTGACATAAAGTATGCTCAATAAATATCATCAATTACCTGTAAGTATTATCTATTATTTAATACTGTTACTACAGTCTCCAGAATCCTATGGGTTCTAAGATTGGAACCAAGCTATTTTTTAAAAAAAATTTATAAAGAAATACAATGCCTGAAGGGCAACTGAGAGTACCAGAATTCCTAAGATACCATTGTAGATGTGGAGAATCAGCTAGAAGCTACAGCAGGCTTGGGTACACAGAACAGAAACTGGGCAACTTGGCTTCTGGCATGCGACATCCTCGTTCCTCATTGTCATTCTCTTAGACATTGAGACTGTCCTTTACAAGAGATTGAACATAGATCTAGTCATCTCACTGGGTAGGGTTCAAGGATAACCTGGTTGTTCACTGGGGTAGCAACTTTCATCTTTACACTCTCACATTAATAATCTAAAATATAATGTACTTCTCTCAAACTTAGCACTTGGGTGCTAAGTTTGAGCACTTGGGTGCTCAATACCAGTGTAACGGCATACTGGATTTGTAAGTTTACTAAGGCCCTCAGACCTTTCCTCCATTCCGTCTTGGTCTCCCAGCTATGGTTTTGTTCCAGGTGTGTTTAGTTGACACCTGGAACTCTTTGTGCACAAGGACCTTCCTTATCACACTCTTCCTCTCCTTCCATAGGATCCAGATTGCTGCCTCAACCAGCCTTGTTCTCCCCTGATCAACCTTGGCCTTCCCGCTCCAGTGTGATGTTCCAACATTTTCCTCACATTCTGGTTAACCTCCCTAATTTCCAAATGTCTCTCTGTTCTCTGCCACACTTCCTTTGCTTCCTTAATATAATTAGATTTTTCATTCTCTTTTTTTTCCCTTTCAGAACACCGCCTTTTTCTGTTTTTCCGTGGGTCTCACAAAATTCCTCTTGTGCCAAATATTGTCCTTCTCCTCCATTAAACTCTCCCAAAAATCTCATCCTAGGTAGCACAACCTTCTTTGAATATGAGTGAAATAGGCACTCAATTCTTTTACTCACTTATATTTATAAAAATGTCAATGGAAAGAGTGAATAAAATTTGCTTCTTTTATGTTTTAATTTAACCAACAAATATTTGTTGGGATTAGCGCTGGTCAATAAAACACACATGATTCTCATCATCTGATGAGAGCTAGATGTTAAATCAGTAAACACAGGTGAATGAATATATTATGCAAAGTGCAATAAATGCCATGAAGGGAAAGAACACAGAGAAAACAACAGGAAGAGGACATAGGTTAAATTAGGGGGTCAGAGAAGCCTCTCTGAAGAACAGATGTTTAACGAGAGATCTAAAGGATGAGTAGGAGTTGGCCAGGTGAGAAGTGGAGGAGAAAAGCATTCTGGGCTGAGAATGCAGAATGTGCTAAGGGCCTGAGGCAAGAGACACACTGGCAAGTTAGAAGAACTGAAAGAAGGGTAGTGTGGCTGGAGATTTGGGAAAGAAGGAAAGATGGTCCAGAGATGAGGCTGGATAATTAGGCCAGGGTAGATCACAGGGTGCCAGGTAGTCCCCGCAAGGACTTTGGATTTTATCCTGAGCACACCGGAGAGCCAGAAGAGATTTATACATGGGCATGATGACATTATTTGTGTTCTAAAATTTCAAAGCTCAAAATTTCAAAAAAACTAAAACCATCTTTCCTTCTGAAGGGATTTAAGACAGATGACATAGAAAATTTGTTAGCTGAGCATTGTCAGAAAGCTATAAATGTCTGCAACAGGAGAAGGGTATTATCAATTTTCAAAACCAGCTGTTTGTTGTGTGTCAATATCTGATAGTCCTCAATAAGCCAAGGTCGCCAATTTAAAATGAAACTGAGTGGAAAATAAAGATATAGTTATTTATTCATGAGCACTATTGGTTTTAGTAAAATAAGAGCATCTTAGTTTAAGTAAGAAAAAAAATCTAGGTAATAAACTAGAAAAGAGGGTACTAACTTACTAAATTTAAGATTTTTCTTACTGAAGTGCTCTATACAGGATATATAGAACAGAGGCTTTACTATTGGAAAGCCAGAAGGTGGGAATGATGTCATGTTCTCTACAATGTCAGCGTTCTGGTGCAGGAGGTTAAATACCAGGCAATGGAAGGTACTTGGCTACCCTCCTGGGTATGAGATCGGTGTGTTTATGGAATGCACTTTAGCACCTGCAGTTACTAATTTGATATCACACCTATAGACTTTGCCTCACACTTCTCAGGAATAGCATGGGATCAAAAAGTTACAGAGAACAGAAGATGGGAACTCTTTAAATTGTTGCCATCCCTTAAGCACTGGGGCTCTGACAATGCTGGTGGCAGCCTCAGAGCAGAAGTGGCATTCCTCACCTCCTGTCAGACACCTGTTCATCACATGGGCTTAGCCTCAGGACAAGTTTAAAGCATCCAGAGGAGATCATAAAACATCTAAAGTTTGATTTTGCGAATGAACATATCTAGGTTCATGAAAGGGTAAGTGTGGTAGGGACATTGAGTTACAGATAACCTCAGGTCCTTAATGTATGCCTTCATTCATTCATGCCATCATACATTTGTTTCGCGTGTATTTACTGAATATTTTCTATGTACCAAGCACTGTGATAGGTATTTGGGATAAATGGTGACCAAAACATCCCTGACCCTGTCTTCAAGGAGCTTAGAGTTTGGTCTATACGTGACTATGGGTGCTGTGTGATGTTGAACCATTTTTCTTGCTAAACCAGTCCTCCTATGGCACAAAATGTGGCATTTCATGTGTTCAGTATATTGTGGGTCTTAAATAAATGTGTTGAGAAATGTGTAAGGCTTTTAAAAGCTAATTTTATGATGAAAGTAAGGTATGTTTTTAAAAAATAATCTGAATGTTATAAAAGTTTATGAAGTAAACCTCCCACCTTTCCATTTTCTCCCTCAAATCTCAGTCCTGAGAGGTGATTACCATGAGCAGCAGTTTGGAAGTCTTCCCTCAGACATTTTCCATGCAAACATCATAGAGTTGGAAACACACACTTATTTATGTAGATTTAAATGTTTCTTTTACATAAATGAAATCATATCACATGTTGTTCTGCAGCTTGCTTTTTTCACTTCCTATATTCTGCATAATTTTATATCTTAATATATATACATCTACTTCATTTGCTTTTATAAACTGTTTAGTATTTACTTTTGGAATATAGTTAACCAGGTCTCTTTGGTGGGGATTCAGGCTTGCTTCCACTTTTTGCTATTGTAGGCAATGCTACAATGAACATCCTTGTATAGCTTGCAAAGAATTTGTATACTATTTTCCAGAAATGGAATTGCTGGGTGAGTGAATATGTACTTTATAAATTTTTCTGGATATTGTCTAGGTCCTCCAAAAATGTGTCACTTTACATTGCCACCCAGTAATGTTTGAGAGCCTCTGTTTCCCCAAATCCTTGACAACTCTAGCCACATTATGTATTTATAAAGTCTAACTTTATGCAATCACTCTGTCAGTAGTCATGGTCTGTGCTTTTTGCAATTGCCACTCACCAGTTTCTCAGCACTAGAGAGCCACAAAATACAAACACAGAGCTCGAGTCCAGAAGATGATGTAAATTACTTACAAAGGCAAAACTTAAATATCTCATTAACTTTTAAAACTGATCATGTAATTTTTTAAGAGTTGGCCAAATTTAGACTGTTGATGGATCCTCTACTCTTAAAGTTGAGAAAATGAGCGAATATCACTTAGCCTTCCATTTGCCTTTGTTACAGTTATACTGTTAACAAGTTTTACATTTTCAAGGCATTTAACACTTGCAATTTTGAACATAATTCTCACAGTTCATTCAATCAACAGATATTATACTTTTTGAGTGCCCTTTTTGTACTAGGTGCTGTTCCCCAAACTGAGAATACAGCAGCGAACAGTTGGAGAGACAAAAGGTGCTCCACTCAAGAAGCTTTTATTTTCGTAGAGGAGAGAGACAGCACATATTTACTTTAATGCCAGGCAGTGATAAATGTTAAGAAAAGGGAACAGGTTTCTGAAGTGATGAGTTGGAATAGAGATTTGAACAAAATGAGTGGACGAGCCACGCGTCATGAAGAGCAGTCGCAAAGGTGCTAAGGCAGGGCCACGTTTTGTGGGCTTAGCATCTGTCTCAGATCTTAATGGAGTCAGATCGCCAGTGGGGCTTTCACCAAGAGCATCCTCTTTTCTGAACAATTTATGTTGATTTAATGTTTAGTTAAAAGGTTTTATTTTCAAGCAGGGCCCAAGGGTGTTACATTCTGAATGTCTTTAGGTTGTTTCTTTGAACAAATAAATTGAATGTGTATAAAATTATAAAATCATGGATTTTACCCCTCATAATTCTGCAAGACATCGTTCCATTGTGTTCTAGCATTCACTGTTGCACTGGAAAAGTCTGAGGTCAGCCTGACGATTTCCTCTTTGTAGATGGCTTACTTCTTCCCTCCCTTCCCACTCCTGCAGTTTTTTAAAATTTTGAGTTTGATGCTGATCGAGTTATTTTTAAACCATGAAAGTTAGTACCTTCTCTGTGATATTTTTCACTGCAAATCATTGTTTGTTTTTGTTTTTTTTTTCTGGAAAATGATCTGAAGATCTGGGGTTTCCTTTATTTTTTGTAATGATATTTTCCTCGTGGTTTTCAATTAGAAAAAGTATTATGTTATCTACTGCAGGGGCATCTATTACCCATTGCTCTCCATAACTATTAACTTTGAATTGCTTTCATTTTTTTCCTGATGTTCCCATGAGGTTTTGTTATATTTAAAAGTCTGTCTTGTAGGTAATCGACTTTCTTTTTAAACAATATTTGTTTGATTTTTACTCTAAGTAGCATTCACTTCTGAATTGGTTTTATGGTTATCTTCAATTTATTTTCTGGCTCAGCTAGCTCACTATACACTTATTTTTTTTTAATGATTCATATGTTCTTCAATTTTTTGAATGAAAGAGAAGAATTTATCAGAAAATTTAATGTATTTCCTGTGCTATTTTATGAAATATATTTATGTGCCATTTGCTTGTAACTCTTTCCTTTTTACACAAATAATAACTATGAACATAGAATCTATACATGCTAATGGATTTGAATTTATTACCCATTTCCAAATGGAGATAATTCTATCCAAATCTGCTATTTGCACATGAATAGGTAGAAGGGATGGAGGCCGTGATTTGGGGGAAGACATTGACTTCCAATTTGATATTTTGTCTTGTAAAAATTTCTTACAACTCTGCAATGTCTTCTCTTCTGCTTAAAAAATGCCTTGCAGTGAGTAGTAGATCACTCACACAGATCACACATCCCAGCTTACCGAGTGTGGGTGCGTGTGTGCGCGCGCGCACGAGAGAGAGAGAGGGGGGGGAGAGGGAGAGGGGGAGGGAGGGAGGGAGGGAGAGAACTGGGGGTGGGCAGAGGGATAGACAGGTATTTGCTGCATATTTATCACTACTTAGTTGACTTTGTTTAGCATCTAGGAAGTGGCAAGTCATCTACAAAGGTAGTTGCTATTTTCCTTCTCTTTTTCTACATCTCTTGCCTTCAGACTATACCTCCATGTTGAGTTTTTAACTTTTAGGGTTTTGCAGACAATAAAGCTGAAGGATTCACATCAGTGCCACAGTCTGCATCACTGTGGATGGAACCAGCCCCACCACAGAGGTATCTCCTCCTTCTTGGAAGTCCTCACTGCTCAACACTGGAACTTTCTCACCTGTCTTTTTGGCAGATAATTCTTCTAGTCTTTGATCTGAGAACCTTACCTCTTTGCTAGTTTCATGGTAGATGAAATTTTCTTTCTTATTTTAGTTTATTTCAGCAATTTTCAGGGAGGTATAGAGAAAACTTGCCTTTACCATATCTTTTAGTGAATGAATCAGTGGATTTTGTGTTCCTATGAAAATAATATTGGGAACTACCAAATGTCATTGTTCTTGACAAATTTTTGTTATTACATGTTTTTTTCTTAATTCTTAGGAATGTGGATGGCAATAAAAAGTTCATGAATGAGATTATGAAGACTTTGCAGTAGAAGTACTTTGGAAAAGGTGTGAAGGGTGGGTATTCTCCATCTCACCCTTCAAATCTACCCTCTGACCTCCCTCTCCTGCTCTGTGCCTTCTAAGGATGACCTCTATGGACTCCATCAACTTGTCTCTCTTGCCCTTTGACTTCCTGTTCGGTCAGATCAATGGAAAGGACTAGCAGGAGACCATGCATGAGGGAAGAGTGGGGTCAGCGTAATTATGCTAAGTTCTCCCTTCCTCCAGGGTGGTGGCTTGGCCATGGCTTCTTCTCTCTTCTGAAGGCCAGAGCTCCTGTCTGCAGTCCCCTCCTGCAGCTGGTAACCACTTTCTTCTTTTGCTCCTTTGGGACCAGGTATAGCGATGGCTCCCCTTGCCACTTTGTTAGCCCCTAGGTGCTTCACCAACCATGTGCCCAAGCCTTTGTAAAGCAG
The DNA here is from genome assembly GCA_008086735.1 of Cheirogaleus medius. Taxonomy (NCBI): domain Eukaryota; kingdom Metazoa; phylum Chordata; class Mammalia; order Primates; family Cheirogaleidae; genus Cheirogaleus; species Cheirogaleus medius. The sequence continues at coordinate 15,911,500 of VBSM01003204.1, read as the reverse complement.
TCTCTTTATTAAGCTCACCTCAGTTATCCAGCTGAAGGAGGCTATTTCCAGCTGGGATCACAATTCATATGGTATACAAAGGATAGAAGAATTTGAAGTCTTACAAAACATACTTCATATTAGTGGGATGGAACTTGGCGGTTTTTGTTGCCCATACATTCTGGTCATTAGGTCTTGAGGTTCCAACATAGGCAAGAGATACTGAGCTTGTTATGAGCATACTCATAAACTCAAGAAGGAGAAGTCCAGTTCCACAAGCTATCAAAGTGTTCATTTGCTTCAAATTCAAAATGTCATTTTTCTTATTACTTATGATAAAAATTCCCCAAATTTGACTTCTCAGAGGAAAGACCAATCTCAGTTATGGGGAGGCTTAATTGGAATTTTCTTTTACTTTAGGAAATAAAATGTTACTTTTTTTTCATTATAAGAAGGAACTTCCAAGTCAAAATTCTGTTTTCATCAGATCTATATAGTATTAGACCTACAGTTTAAACAAGATAACTTAACCAACCAATAGTGTGTAAATGAATGCTTCCTAAATTGTTGCCAAGTTATTAAGTCTATACCATCATGTGTAATCTTTACAGATAGTATAAAAGGATAAAAGTATAGTCTAATAAAAAGGTGTGTTTTATAAGTTCTGAATAAATGGAATACAAATTAAAGATATTATAATCCATCTGTTTTTATATAGTATTAAATTTATATTTGGAAAGCAAGCTGTTGTTCCAACTACTTGTCCTGTTTTCAGTGTCTCCATTTCTCTCTCAGTTATGTTCATTTATTTATTCCTCAACTCATTAAATACCATGTGCAAGACACTGTTCTGGGTACCTATGACATAAATATGAGTAAGACATAGTCCCTGCCTTCACAGAGGCCACAATCTAATGAGGAGCAAACATAGTTGGCCAAGTAGTTATAATAAAATATGCTCGGTGTCATGCAAGGGTAAGGTCTGATGGAATATTGTCTGTCGGAAGCATATAGCAGTGGGGCAGGAACCTAAATGAATTTTAGGAGTCCCAGGATTCTAAGATGAGGTTGAAATTCAAGCCTATTCTTTAGCTTCTGAAATTAATTGAGCATAAAAACACTCTGTTTTTAATGTCTGGACTAGTCATCTTAGGACTGGTTAAGTCACTTTCCAAAAAAATGGCCAAGCCAATTCCAATATTAAAATTCGTTTGAATAATTGACTTAACCTTCAAGTGTTTTTGTTTGCGCTAATGAGCCTATGACTAATGCTGCCTCCATTAGTTTTGCTGCCGCGTGTGGAGAACGTCTGCCCCCTGGAGGAAAGTGAGATCACAAACAAAATAAAGTAAAACAAAGCAAAGCAAAGAACAAAAGGCAAACAAAACAAAAAACAAAACAGAACAAACAAAAACATATAGCATAGCTGGGTGCTGCTAAACCCTTTTTAGATACTTGGTCTTAGCCATCTTTGCTGAAATCACATCAAAAGTCTCTGAACTTTTGAGAGGCATCAAAAGCTGCCAAACTGTAGCTTATGAGCCATTCAGGGAAGCCCTGAAGAAGTTGGTCCAGAAACATTTTTGAAGTCCTCTGTCCCTCCAGTGCTTTTCTTATCTTCTTATCTTCTTAGAGGGAGTATGCAGCATTTGAATTATAGTATCAATAATGAAGTCGTTTCCTAAGACAGCACCTTTCCCACTGCAATGTGCACACGGATCGTCTGGGATCATGTTACAAGGCAGATCCTGATCCTGTGGGTATGGGGTGTGGTTGGAGATGTTATACTCCCAACAAGCTTCCTAGGAGGTAATGCTGATGCCACTGGTCTGCAGACCACACTCGGAGTAGCAATATTCACAGTGCAAAGACAAAGTGCTGCGCTTTATATAATGCAAGAAGTGGGGTCTCATCCTTTTACATTGCGTTTCCCAAGATAGCCCTTGTGGTAGATTTCAGTGATGAATTGGAGTTCAGCAGTCTGCGTGGGAAATAGGTAAACATACAAAGCAAAACCTAGTTCTTCATTTTAAGTGGCATAACTTAGCAGTTCCGTGTAGATAGGCAAAGTCTCTATTTCTTGGAAAATCAGAACAGGGTAGGGGGTTATGCAAAAAATGTATACAAGGTAGATAAATACAATCTTATCTTTAAAAATAATGAATTTGAAAATTTGGGGGATCATAAATAGTTTATAATCTAAAAATACTTTTCTTTGGCTAGTCTTTAATATTTAAAAAATAACTAGTGAGTTTAATTATCTGTGTTCTCATGTGGCTGCAAATCAGTAATATCTTGGCATAAGTGATTATATGTTATGATTATATGGATATGTCATATGAATATGATATGATATGTTAGACCCAAAAGGCTTGTGGTATTCCATTTTCTGAACAAGATCAACAATTTTGGGGATTCTTACTATTGAAAGCAAGGGAAGAGCAACTTATTTTATAAAGAATAGTTCAAACATGTTACTAAGCTTTGTTTTCATTTCTGTGAGATGGGAGTCATCCCCCAAACTCTTTCATCGTAATGGGAGCTAAGCATTATAAAGACAGTACATATTAGAGAATTAAACTGCACAGAACAAGGCTCAGTTATGGATCACTAAAATGATTGCTCTCCTGCTAGGAATTGTGTGTAAAAATTAAAAAAAGAAAAAAAATGATGGCTTTCCAAACCTCATTACATTTGGGCAAATGAAAGCACAGTTCCCAAGGACTTTCGATATTGCTCACCCCGACCAGCTTCATCAGCTGCACAATGTGCTTTTCTATTAGTTTCACTCCAGGTCTTAAAATTAAAAGCGTTTTATTATGTCAGGATGGTGTGCATATGACTTCAGTGCAAGTAGAGAAGGAAGGCCCTGCCCTGAATAGCAAGAATTAAGGGTGTGTGTGTATGAAATTTTCTACTTTTTAAAGCCTCCTTCTAAAATGTCACTCTTCAAATATGCATATCTGGGTACTATTTTGGTAGTTTTCCTTTTCCCTCATTTATCCTTTTCTTGGGAATTAGAAAAGGATTCCTAAGCTCAAAATCCCCAAGTTGCTGGAAAAACTTTGGCACTTGTCACCTTCTCCCCAGATTTATCTCTATTGTAAGGTTGGTCCAGGGTATCCATAGGCCCTCTGGATGACAAGGAACAGAGATTTTTATAGTCCATCTTATAAAACAGGGATACAGGGTCTCTCTCTCTCTCTCTCTCTCTCTCTCTCTCTCTCTCTCTAAAATATACATAGCATAAAATTTACCATTGTAATCATTTATAAGCATACATTTCAGTGGCATTAAGTACATTCACCATGTTGTACAATCATCACCACTGTCCATTTCCAGAACATTTTCATCATCACAAACTGAAACTATGCTCATTAAACAATATCTCCCTATTTCCCCCATCTCCTAGCCCCTACTCTACTTTCTGTCTCTGTGAATTTGCCTACTCTTAAATGCCTCATATATGTGGAATCATATAGTATTTGGTTTTTTATGTGTGGCTGATTTCACTTTGTATAATGTTTTCAAGGTTCATCCATGTTGTAGCATGTGTCAGAGTTTCATTCCTTTTAAAGGCTGAGTAATATTCCATCATGTGGCTACATCACATTTTATTATCCACTCATCTGTTGATGAACACTTGGGTTGCTTAGACCTTTTGGCTCTTCTGAATAATGCTGTAATGAACAAGGATGTATAAGCATCTGTTTGAGTCCCTGTTTTTGGTTCTTTTTGGTATAGGGTCAATAGATGTTTGTTGAAAACCTGTTATGAGCCAAGCATAATACTTTCTAGAAGCCAGTGCTATAGAGGAAATAGACAGCATCCCAGCCCTCATGTACACACGTGAATGATAAATAAGCAATTTTAGATATTAGAAAATCCTACCAGAAAAACAAATTGAGAACTGGGTTAGAATGTCTGGGGCTGGGGTGAAAAGTGGGTCTGGGCAGCTTCACTTAACATAGGAAGGGAATGAGTTCCAAGCAGGAGTGGCCAGTGGGAAGCCTGAGATGGAAATGAGCACCTGGCGGTGGAAAGAGGGGGGTCTGGGGTGGGGGAGGAGAGGTCAGAGACCAGGTTAGTAGAACCTTCTAGGCCACTCAGGGATGGGTCCAGGTGTCATAAAGTCTGAAGTTTATATAATTTTGGGTTCCCTTCTTAAGAGAAAGAACACAAAAAATATCTTTTTTGCAAATATTACAAAATCATACCCTTACCATGTAAATATATGACTAGGTCACTTCCAAAGGTTGTAGGGGTTGACCAAGTGCAGGGCTGTGGCTGTTAAGCTTCAGCAGGTCCACAGTGATCGGCCTGAGTCCTGTGACAAGACTTAGTTTTGTCCGAATGAGGAAAGGGAGCCATTGGGGGATTTTAAGCAGAAACATGATACTATCTGGTCTGTGGATTAGCAAGGTGGCTTTGGCTGCTGTGTGAAGAATGGACTGTAGGGGGCAGAAGAGGATGCAGGGGATGGGGAGGAGGCCGTAGATATGTTGCAGGTGAGAGCTGACTGTGGTGTGGTTGAGGGCTACAGCACGCTGGGTGGTGAGAAGTGGTCAGACATGACAACAGTCTCTAAGGGGAGAATTCAAAATTGGGATTGCTGGTGACAGCCTGACAGGCACACACACTGTGTGGTTGATGAAAGGGGATTTGTTCCTTTCATTTCATCTCAGCCTCCCCAAGCCCAGGTCTCACCATAATTGCTGCAATATTGTCAGTCAGTGGCGTTTGGGAGCTAAGTGGTCCTTTCCAACACTATTCAAGCTGCACAATGTTAGCCTTGACCAGAGTCAACTACCTATTTCTCTACTCAAGTTTCACTATCTCGTGGCTGAAAGCCTTGGGAATTGAAAAATGTATTCTCTGTACAAGAGATGTCAGTATCTCACAGTAAAGGTCAGAGGCCCCAGGGTTAGAATCTTTGTGGTCCACTTTCTACACATTTTTCAAGAAAAAAAATTCTCAACCACTATGAGATTGTTTCAGATTCAGGAGAAAAGCAGTCATTTGTCATTTGCAATTTATGATTGTTCGCTTCTTTAGCCACCAGCCTGATGGCCTTTCATGTGGACCGTGAAATATTGTGACTTATTGGTTTTTTGAGGAGGGAGAATGTTCACACTTTCTAAACCAGCCCATCTGGGGTCTAGGAAGGAAGTTTTGCCTGGGAGGAATTAGCTAGTTGTTTAGCATGGTGGCTTTATGTTTGGTGAGAGGTACTGTGTGTGTGTGTGTGTGTGTGTGTGTGTAATCAACCGAGGGTCTTGGGAACGAGGGAGACAGAAAGAGAGCTGCAGATGGAGAGAGAGGGGGTGGCAGAGAGAGGTAGAGATGGAGAAAGAGACAGAAACAGGGAGACAGAGAGACTGGGCTGAAGGAGGGAGTTAGTTAAGTGGTAGGTTTTAGGGGTTTGGATCCCAGGGTAGCTCAGGTGGAGGGAATGACAGATAAGTGTTTGCTAATGTGCAGCAGGCTAGGTAAGTGAATGCTAGCACCTGAGCTCTCCTTGCTCAGAGCAGTTTTTTCTGTGTGTCTCAGGAAGTCAGGTGAGAAGTGATAATCGCTGGTGACTATGTATGGATAGGCTAACTGATGATCTAATAATGGGAAAAGCCCTAAGTAGGCAAAGAGTTCCTCCATACTTTGCTTGGCCGTAATTGGCACATTTATTTATTTATTTTTTTAGCATCTCTTCTCCTTTTTACTACACATTAACAAAATATAAAATGTCTCATTCTTATGTTAGCAGAATCTTTAGGTACTTTACATTTTATTTATAATGATTAAAACTTTTCAGATAGATTCAGGGGAAATAACTGGTAGGAACTTGGCCAGGTGATTGGAGTTTAAGGTGGAAGTGATATGGATTTGGAAAACACATAGGAGTTGAAGCTATGGATATGGATGAGAAAAGAGAAAAGGGCTCTGAATAAATCCCTGGGGAGCACCAATATTTTATATACAGGCAAGGGAAACAGAGCAAGCAAAGTTGGGGAGACACAGGAGGAGAGATGGAAATAAGGCAAGGAGAGAGTGATGTCTCAGAGTCCAAGGGAGGAAAGTGTTTGAAGACAGATGGACTGTTCACAGTGTCAGATGCTTCAGATTAAGTAATTAAGCATGTGAGCTATACATATATATTAAGTAAGAATTAAGATTAATGCTGAGTAGTGATCACTGGAATTGGGTACCAGTTATTCATTGATTGTTTTTGCAAAGAAATTTCAGAGAAGTGACGGAGGTGGAAGCAAGATTCCCATGGGGTGAGTGAATGAAAGGGGCAAAGTGAGGGCCACAAAAATCTTTCTAGAAATTTGACTATGAAAGTAAAGATAAATGGGCAGTAACTAGGAGGTTATTATGATAAAGGGAGGTTTCTTTTGTTCATGAGAAAGACTTGAATACATTTATATTTTTAAGGGAAGGGTGTAATGATGTTGACATGGGAGAGAATGATGAGCAAGTCACCTGGAGAGGAACAAGTGGCGAAGAGACCACTTATTCTGTGGTTCACAGGACCCAACTTAAAGATCTTTGGATCCTTGAGTTCTAAAGTGAAATCATGTTGGTTCTAGGGATTCCAGAGGGCTTTAACACAAAGTTTGACTTGGCCATAGAATTTTTGCCATAGCAAGGATGGGATTGACTTTGTCCTACATCTTAAAACAAAGATCTCTTCTACCACAAGCCCCTAACTCCTGCATGCAGTCATCAACATTCATAAGGTTCACAGAACAACCCAGTAGAAACTGTTTCATTCTGAAAAGGCTTAGAGATGATTAAGCAATACAATTGGATAAAAACAAATGGGTGACAAAATCAAGACAAAAAGGAAATTAGGTTTGGGAATATAGATTAAAGCTGGGTGAGATTAGAGCACAGTATACTGGTACTACACTGTTCTGTTCATTTGCTAAAGGTAGGCTGCAGATTTGGCTCTAAGTTTGTTAGTGGCCAGAACAAGGAAGGGAAAACAATTGGTTCCAAGATTCAAAATGTCTAAATGACAAAAAGAAACTAGTCATTAAGGTGAAAGCGGTTTTTTGTTTTGTTTTGTTTTGTTTTTTAGTATTGAGGCTCGAGAGACATTTCTCTCATGGATGCTCTACATTCCCACAATAAATACACAAGCATGTATTATAGGATTTTCCTTACAATACCTCCTACTGAAAGTGGATGGCAAAATCACTGTCTGCATCACATTTTACAGGATGGGGTCTCAGCAACGGACATTAATAGATACTAAATACTTAAAAAATTCTGACCATTTGTATCAGTTACATTGAAACGTTCCTCAAAAAATATCTGTCCAGTCTTCCTCTCTTAATTTTCATTTTTCTTTAAAACCCCTGAAATGAAGATGATTCCCATTTCATTTCAGCATGGATTTCAAAGCCATCTCCATTTCAGTTGCCTTTCTCATTGTTTACCATGCTTTACTCTCAAGGTAAGAGAAGCAAAGCACTTGGAGCTGATAACAATGTTGGGTCTCATTTATAATCATTAAGATTTGGAGATAGATGCCATTTCTTGGAGCACATAATTATCTAGGAGAGGCGATCTATGGGCTTTTGCTAGTGTCCAGCAGAGGCAAGGTACAGACAGAGGAAATTAAAGTTCTGGGAAGAGGAAATCACTGTGAGCCCAACTGTTATAGTGGCTTTTTCTTTTTTTCTTGGCCAGAGGTAAGCCAAAATTTAATTACATTGCTGATGGTTTTGGCTTGATAAGTATAATGGATGGTCAGTCATAGGTGGCTGAAAAATCAATACATTTTTTTCAGCAAGTAATAACATGTTTGCTTTGAAATATTTTATTTAAGTGTAAGATTTAAGGTGCAAAGCTTTTCATCCTTCTTTGAGGTGAGAACTCAGAAATGCAATATGGCCAAGGCAGACTCTTGTTTAGGACTTAGATCTGTCCTGGTAGAACCTCCTCTTTGGAGGATGCACTACAAAAGTGTTCCCAGTGTTGTCTCTGGTTACTGGGGACAGGGTCTCTATTTGTCTGGAACTATATTAGTTTTCTGCTTGGTGCTTCTTCCCACCAGGGCTCCAAATTCCATTGCCAGCTGTAGCTGTGAAGGGCTTCCTGTCCAGAGCACTAACTTAGATGGAAACGCTTTTATTTTGGAGCTGTAACAGATTAGAGGGAAGGTATTCTCAAAGACAGCTGTTTCAGAAGGGAGAAGAGCAAAAGTATTACCACTAAGAGATAAGATGTTTGAGAATGGGAGCAGTCAGTGTGCAGAGCAAGAAGCCATAAGAAGAACTTGGATCTGGTTCCTCACCTAGTTGGATGACCTTGTTCTCTTCTGTTCCATGGATGTAGATCTTGTCCTTCACCAGGGGAAAGTAAATTACTGCTTCCTTCTTGGGACAGGAACCTATGTATACCCTGGAATCCCGTCACTGAGTTTTGTTGGGAACTCTGATTTATGATCTGATGTTTGGAAAGTAATTGAACTTCCAAGCTTCAGATGCCTCTTGAGTATGATCTAGACTAATTATTAATATCTTGGCTTTTTCTTACCCCTCTGGGGGATGTAGAACAAGCCAAAGCATAGAATTCTAAAGCTCAAAGGTCATCTGACTTAGCCTAGTCCCAGGTGCGTGAGCTCAGAGGCACGTGTTCTCCATTACATTTGGACACACTCTAAAAAAAAATATCCTCCTACCCCCAAGGGTAAAGAAACTCCTCTGGTTGATTGTTATTTTATTATTATAGGAAAAGAGATGCTATTCGTTATAAAAAATATTGTTATGAGGGAGGTGGAAGTAATATGATATAGATATACTCCTCTAATTGCTTAACGTAATATTTCATTTATTACCTGTGTGACTTGGTAAATTACCTTGGTCATTCTGAATTGTTCATCTGTAAAATGGAATAATACTCCTACCTCTCTAGATTCATGCAAGAAGAGAGATTTTTTTTAACTCTTATGTGTTAATGTTGCTTTATATTCTATTGACATTTATTCTGGGAACTAACCACTTTTCATCAATGACTCACATTTGCTTTATGGTTCACTAAGATTCCAAGGTGATTCAGGCTACACCTGGGTCTGCCCAGTCAATTTCCTCCCATCTGGGATATATATGGTTTGTTTTTAATTCAACTGGTGCAGATTATGTGTATTTAAACCCTATTCTCTGGTGAAGCACAGGCACACAGAGAGACAGGCCTAGACTCATGTGGCAGATGGATCTATTTTCTTTCATGGCTGGTCAGAGCAGGACAGTCCCATGAGGGTGCACAGACACACGGTGTCTCACCTGCTCCCAACACCTGGCTGTTCCATAGCAGGCAAATGGTCCATGAGTAGGTAAGTCCCACAGCTAAGCCCTGTCTTTGGATATTATCCCAGAGAAAGATCTCAATCATGTGCTAACATTAACTACTCTCAGGGCATAGATCAAGAGTTTGTAAACTTTTTCTGTGTCATGGATGTCTTTGGCAGTTTGGAGAAGCCTATGGACTCCTTAAAAGAATCCTATAAAATATACAGGATTACAAAATGAAGAACCCAATTATATTGAAATACAGTCATGAAAATATTTAAAAAAACAAATCTGTGATATCGCAAGGCATATACTTTTTATTCATGCACTGAATACAAAGCTGTTAGCAGATTGAATAACTAATTTAAAGGTTGTGATGTACATAACAGTTATTTTAACACATCTGTAACAAGGGTAATATAATATGAAAGTACCTGTGATTTCTATTGATGACAAAGTCACAGGTACTGCTAATCCTACTGGAGTTTGTTATCTACATTCATAATTGAGAGAAATGATACATTTCAGTTAAAGATTAATGAAAATAAATATGTAATTTTTTTCCCATCTAAGTTCATAGCCCCCCGCACCTCAAATTCTTTCCCAGGTTAAGAATCCTGGAGTTAGACACTAATGAAAACAGAAGAAAAGGTAAGTGTAACAAAAACGGAAAGCCTTATTTTTCAATGTACAGTTGTCTGAATGTTAATTATATTTCCACACCAATAGTAATAAATGTGTTCCAGTTTTGTGGTTAGCACAGCTTTTTGCATACAGCCATTTCTCAATAAGTATCTATTGAAGAAACTAACAAAAACATTGCTTAGCACTGTAATTCGTCCATCTACTTGTCTTTCACTTCCACTGGTCCATGAGCTCTTTTAGGGCACATTAGCTGCTCTATGACACAGGAGCCCAGCAAATGTTTGTTGAATGAAAAAATATTGATTTTATAGCAACACAAGAACAGACTAACACAATGTGATATATTGATAATATACAACATAATGCTTGGATTAAGTCATAATATCTTCACAATGTCAACTGGTTAGCTTTGTAATATCCTATCAGATAGGAAAGAGAGAGCTATCACTAATACCCTTGCAGAATTCTGTTCAATACCTCTCATTTATTGAGTATATATGATATATCAGAGATATAATGTCATTTAATACTCACAATAAACCTGGAGGTATACATTATCCCCATTCAACAATGCAATTCAACTATAGTAGGTGTGGCAGGCATTGCATTAAGCAAAATGACACAATGAAGGGTATAGAGATGAAAAAGAGACAATTTCTGCCTGCAGAGAGCATACAGTCTGGTGGGGTGGAAAGACAGGTATATGCCTAATTATGACACAAGGTAAACAAAGGCAGGTTGAGGGATCAGCATGACAAAAGGCACTGGGGCAGAAAGGAGTGCTTTTTTCTGGGAATGGTGGATTTTTCAGAGAAATCCTAAAAGGTAGATTGAGATTTGAATTGTGGAGCTAAGTGTTATAGATTTACTATATAGATAGTTAAAAAATACTACTATTACCTTCATACTACATGCTGATTCTATGTCTCATTCTAAATCACTATACATCAGATGATAATGATTTTGTAGGAACCCTCAGAAGATGATAATGAATCTTGATGCTTTCAGATTATGTATAATCAACATCCCTCTCCCCATCCCCAATGGAAGTGTTGCTCAAAGAATTCAGGTGATTCTGCATTTCTCGCAAGAACAGAAGCATCTAAATGCCATCTGTTACCAACCCGGCAATGCTCATCTGAAGCCCTGCTTTGCCACTGGACTCAGTGGTTAAACACCATAGTAGTGCTTCCTGGTAATTTTCCCAAATCAAAAATATAAGAAGATTAATAACACGTAATAATATGATCTGACTTTGTTCTCTTGGACTAGTCAAGGCAATTAAGGAGCCATCAACCGTGCCGATGCCTCTATTTATGCTAATGAGAAGCGCCCTGATTGATAATGAAGGTTGGCAGCTTAATGGAGCTCAAAACATAATTTGTAAACTCGAATGACCAGAGCATTAGCCATAAGAATGGTATTAAGTGGAACCGTTTCTCAGGATATGTGTTGTTTTGGTGTTTTTGGATCACTTTGCTTTGCTCACTCTAGGAAAGATATCAGCCTTGCACACAGTTCACTAGTCAAACAGTTGCATCTTCTCCTGAAAATTTGATTCTCATAGAATTGTCTATTTATGTATGTTTGGCCTTTAAATGTGTAGAGTCATGGAATATTTGAGTAGGAAGGGGCTTCGAACGTCTCTAATCCAATTGCCTTATTTTACACATGAAGACTCTGAGACCCACAGTAAGAAAAGACTTGCCTAAGGTCATTTGACTCCTCACTAGTAGGCCATGGATAGGACTCATGCTGATGCATTTACCCCACATGAGTAGATTTTAGGGCACCTGATCTTTTACTTTTTGGAGTTCCTTATGTTGTGTGATAACATTTTTCTCTGTCAGGTTCCTTGGGTCTTCTGACCAAGTACCATTTTGTATTTTGCACAAAGTGGAGAGAGAGTGTATGATGTCACTGGTGAAGCATCCTTATCTCTCTTCTGACTTCTTACCTTTATTTCTGAACTTCCTTCCTGCACTGGGTTGAACAGTACCCCTCCAAAAAGATATATCCACATCCCAACCCTGAGAACCTGTGAACACAGCCTTATTTGGAAAAGGGGTCTTTGAAGATGTAATTGATTTAAAGATTTTGAGATGAGATCGTTCTTGATTTAGGGTGGACCCTAAATCCAATGTCAGATGTCCTTAGAGAGAAAGGCAGAGGGAGATTTGAGACACAGGGATATGTAAGAGAAGGGCATGTGAAAATGGAGGCAGAGATTGCAGATATTCAGCTACAAGCCAAGAGCGGTGAAGGATGGCTGGTAGACCCCAGGAGCTGAGAGAGGGGCATGGAATGGATTCTCCCCCATAACTTCCAAAAATAACCAACTCTGCTGACATTTTGATTTCAGACTCTGGCCTTCATTGCTGCGAGACAATAAATTTCTGTTGTTTTAAGGCACTCAGATTGTGGTGGTTTGTTACAGCAGCCCTAGGAAATGAATACAGCTCCTTGGGCCACTCTGAGGACTGCGTACTGTAGAGGCCAAGAATGTGACAGCTGAAGGGAGCCGACTCGCATTCATCTTCTTGCTCCCACAACGGCTGAGGGTATGACCTGGCTAGGCTAGATTACTGCTCTGCGACTCAGTTTTCTCAACTGTAAAATGTGGGTAGTTATTGGTTATGATAGTTAAATGAGATACTTTTTACTAAGTGCTTATCCTAGGGTCCCGAACCCACGAGATGCTTAATAATGTGAGTTGATATTATTACAATGTTGCCAACTTCTTTTGGTTGTTCCTTTGCTTTTACAAAGGGGATTTGTAAGCATTTCCTAGGCAGCTCAACAGCGTGTGCTGCTGCTTGTGTGTGTGGCAAACTCCCTGTAGAGAGGGAGTCCTTTCTGACCCAGGGGCCCTTCCCTCTAATCTGCCAGGAGCTTCTCATAGCCCCAACACAGGCCTTCAGAACTGATGGGCCTTCATCAAGAAACTCTCTCCCTGCAAAAAAGTAGGGCAGTGGTGCTCAGTGCTGGCTGCACACTGGAACCACCTGAGGAGTTTTTGACATGCTGATGCCTGGGTCCAATCCAAATCCCTGGAATCAGAGTTTGTTCTGTAGAATAGGCTCAGTGTCCACAGCAAGGAGGGTTTCAGGTAACAAACCTCATTGGAGTTACTAATCTGAGATGTAGGGGGCAGAAAAGGAAAATCGGAGTTGTCACCTAGCGCAGAGCTTTTCAAACTATCTGAGGTAAACAATCAACTTTTAAGAAATTACTAATCCATCACAGCCAATGTTTTAGTATAATAAAATATGATAAAAATTAATTATACAAATTCTACAAAATACCTGATCAGTACTCTTTATAAATGAATTACTAAAAAAATGAAATTTAAAAGGTATACAAAACAAAACCTCTAAATTTTTTATTACTAGATTAAACAGATGTGAATCATTTTGGCCAATTGCTCAGAAGAGATTAAACATATATTACCATATGCCCTAGCAATCTCATTCTTGGGTATTTACGTAAGAGAAGAAAGACTGTTTCATTTACGTTGAAAATCTATTGTTTAGTGCAGCCACCTTCATCAATGATCTTAATTAGATCTTCTGGATAACTTGCTGTAGCTTCTACATCAGGACTTGCTGTTTCACCTTGCACTTTTGTGTGATGGAGATGGCTTCTTAAACCTCATGAACCAACTCTGCTAGCTGCCAACTTTTCTTCTGCAGCTTTCTCACCTCTCTCAGCCTTCATAGAATTGAAGGGAGTTGGGACTTTGCTCTAGATTTGGCTTTAGCTTGAGGTACTGTTGTGGCTGGTTTGATTTTTTATCCAGACCATTAAAACTTTCTCCATATTAGCAATAGGCTGTTTCACTTTCTTATCATTCGTGTGTTCACTAGAGTAGCATTTTTAATTTTCTTCAAGAACTTTTCCTTTGTGTTCACAACTTGGCTAACTGTTTGGCACAATTGGTCTAGCATTCAGCCTATCTTGGCTTTCAACATGCCTTCCTCACTAAGTTTAATATTTCTAGCTTTTGATTTAGAGTGAGATGTGCAACTCCTTTTCATTTGAATGCCTAGAGGCCATTGTAGGGTTAGTAATTGGCCTAATTTCAACATTGTTGTGTCTCAGTGAATAGGGAGGCCTGCGGGGAGGGAGAGAGATGGGGGAACTACCTACCAGTGAGTGGAGCATTCAGAACACACACAGCATTTATCAATTAAGTTCACTGTCTCATATGGACGCCGATCATGGCATCCCAAAACAATTCTAACACAGCAGTGACATCAAAGATCACTGATCATAGATTACTATAACAGACATAATAATAATGAAAAAGTTCAAAATATTTCAAGAATTACCAACATGTGACATAGAGACACGAAGTGGGCACATATAGTATAGTTGGAAAAATGATGCTGATAGACTTGCTTGATGCAGGGTTGCCACAAATCTTCAATTTGTGGTAGACACAATATCTGTGAAGTGCAATAGGCAGAGAACAATAAAACAAGGTATGCCTGTATTCTTGCTTTCTGCACATATCTTGTTGTAGGTGAACAATAAGTAGTTTGTGTTCTGGCACTGGTCTGTGGACCAAACTTCGAGAAGCATTGTCCTGGTAGAGCCACTACAGGCTGGCATTCAGAGCCTTCTCTATCCTGGGGCCTGGTGTCCTAGGAGGTTATTGTTGGAGACTTGGGAGCAGGGACCAAGATAGTAGCCTGATCCTTCAAAACCATCCTGCAAAGGTTTGGAAAGAGCTGCTCAGAGCCATCCTTAGAAATACCACGTTGGCTGTCTTCTTGGCTGCAAATAAGATCCAAGAATAGACATTCAAGCTCCACTCGAGTTATGATGAGACCATTGGACCCCTAGTTTTAAGAATATGATTTAATTTTGACCTTTCCGAGGAGAGGCAGCAGGATTAAGCCTGCAGTATGAGCTGGGATATGCTTTATGGAAAGTAGATGCTAATAAATACTTACGGATTGAATGAAAGGCAAATAAATGCTTACTTCTGAAAAGCACATAATGGCCCAATTCATCAGTCTGCCAAGAAATTAGGCACTGCAGAGAAGATAATAAAAGGTTGAAACTCTCAAAGGAGAGGCAAATTCCGTTGTAGCCTTTTTGATGCCAAATGTATTTTTTTGTAATAATAAATTATGTGAATTTGAGACTACAGTTGCCATCGTCATCTCTGAAAGATCCTACAGTTCTTCCCCACCTCCCCACCGTCAGTCAGTAGGGGGACTAATGTCCCCTGTTCAGGATGGATGTAGGCTGTGCAGAATCACATTGCGGTGAGAGGGCTAATGGTGATAGGAAGCACTAAACGAATTCAGTGGTTGACTCTGGGTCCCTTAATCCTTCCGATCCTCAATTTTTCATCTATAAAATGGATGAAAACAATACCTTTCTCAAAGCCTTGTTGAGGTCACATGAGTGGGTGTGATATATGTCTTTAAGAGGAAACAATGATTAGCACTCCTATTATTCGCCTGAGTTCTGGACAAATTGAGAAACAAGACAAAAGAATCAATACATGGAAAACAAAAAGTATCGCCTTCATGGCTTATCAAGGCTAAGATGGAGTCCATAGCTCCACATGAGACTCACATGAGGCTGCTAAATCCCAGCATGGGGAGGACTTATCCTACTGATCTCAGCCCACACTGAGCCCTGCCGTGGAGACATAGCCTGTCTCTGGAGGAGCTAAGTAAGCTGCATGCTCTCTGGGTCTGGCCCACTTCTGAAAGGAAGGGGCAGGGTTATGCATGTCAAATTCTTGCCACCAAATTCACCACTCAGCTGAGTGTCTCAGGGGGAAAGGGAGTGAGAGGTAGAACGAGGCAGGAGTGTCATGGAAATAGAGCTTCTTAACATGGAAAGAAACATCAGGAATAGGGAAGAACATTCTAGTGTCTCAACTCATCAGGCCTAACCCTTAAGCCTGTGCTCACCCATTGAGTAGCCTTACCCTTGCTGGGGCAGAGGGATCAGTGGGACACCAGGGCTGTCCCATTCCTATCCTATGGGGTTGTTCCCCATCCCAGCGACTGTCACCAGCACATCATCTTGCCTTGGTTCATGTTCAAGATAATATTTTTAATTTAGTTCACAATCTAGCAATATGTACTTTAAGAATTTGTAATATTTGGTAAATCATCTTGAAATAAATTAGCTATAGGTAAATATATCTTAATGATTATGAAGTTAGAAGAATAAATCTTCTTTTCTGGATGTTGACTAAATAGGGAGGTTGGAAATTCTCTCTCTCTCACTCTCGCTCTCGCTCTCTCTCGCATTCCTCCAAAGTCCATCTGATCTGTTCCAAATTTATGTCTTTCAATTTCATGAATCCAGTTGACTTTAAAAGTCTTCATAATTTCAAAGTGGTCTTCTATTTTCCTTTAGTTATTATAGCTTAATACTATGTAATTAGGAAGAACACCTAAGGTTCATATTATATTTTGTAATTGATATGCAATTGTAATTGATCTCATATATGCATTTAAGGTTTTTTACACCTTCAAATTGAATTCAAAGATAAAATTAACATAGGGTACACGGAGACCTGGGATTAAATATTCTGAATAACTAAATATATATTTACTCAGTAGGTATAGCTTACAAGTGTGTAAATTATAAAGACTCTCTTCTGTCTTGTGCACCCAATACACATGGGAACCGGTTATGAAGTTGTGATCACATCCTATATCATTATGAGATGAAACAAGATCTTAGTTTTACACATTTTATGTTCTATGACAGCAATTCTGCTTGTCTGTGATATTTCTCCTAACTTTATCATGTGCACACTGGCCATTTCTCTGCATGAGGAATGGATGTGTACATTTCAAAACAAAAGCTATAAAAATGGCTTTTAAGTGCTTTCTAAAGGGATCTGGAAAATCTTGAAAGAAATGGAACAGAGGGAAAGTTGAAGGGGGCAGTGGAAGAATTTGTTGTTGGCATAAAATCAGAGGAGGTTAAAACATAACCACATTATAAAATATACAAATGTTCTCTACAAGCACTTCGATCTCTGAGATGTACAAATGTTACATTACTTTGAATTTTACACACACCAACAGACTCCATATGTTCTGTAACTAACTATAATCTGTTAGGGCAACAGCTGAGATAGAGTGATAATGAGATTGAATGAGTAGCTGATTGAATAGTGAAGTAGAAAAATTCCTTCCCATCTTTTGATTTTCTTTCCTCCTTGAATATTTTTACTATGTTTATTTACAACATAGTCTCATGGATCCTAGGAGGTGGAAGAAACCTTGCTTAGAAAGCTTTCACCAAATTTAGCAATTTTCTCCCTAGCATTCAAATTTTGGTCTTCCTACCTCTACTTAAACAGGTCTAGGAATGGGAAGCTTTCAAATCATAAGGACACTGGTGCTCTTTGTTTGCAGACAGTGCTAACCATTAGAAAACTCTCTTATATCCATGTTGACCTTTCTCTCACCATAATTTCCATTCATTGGTCTTTATGCAGCCTTTTGGAAATAAGGAACCAAGAGGAATAAATTTAGTTCCCTCTACCCCCTTCTCACAACACTCTCTTAGATGTTGGATGTAACCTTTCATGTTGCAATAAGCCTTTTCCTAGCTTATAGTCAAGTGTTGTCCATCACAAGAAATGGCATTTCCAGGGGAGAATTAACATCTTAACAATATTGAGTTTTCTAATTCATAAAGATGATGTGTGTCTCCATTTATCTCAGTATTCATTAGTTTGTTTCAGCAATGCTTTTTAATCTTTTTAGTGAGTAAGTTTTGCATAATTTTGATAAGTTTATCTCTAAGTACATCATAAGTTTTAAAAATCAAAATATAACTCACATATTATGACATTTACCCTTTTAAAGTGTATAAGTCAATGGCTTTTAGTATATTCACAACATTGTACAAAGATTACCATTTCATAGTTTTTATTTTTATTTATTTATTTTTTAGTTATCTCATAGCATTTTATTTTATTTCAGAATATTACAGGGGTACAAATGTTTTGGTTACATGAATTGCTTTTGAACAGTTTGAGTCAAAATTATGAGTGTGTCCATCACCCATATAGTGTGCATTGTACCCATCAGGTGTGAATTTACCCAACCCCTCCTCCCCTCTCCCACTCACTTGATTTCCATTGAATGTTACTGCCATATGTGCACATGAATGTTGGTCTATAAGTTTCAATTTAGTATGAGTACATGTGGTTTTTATTCTTCTACTCTTGTGATTCTTCATTTAAAAGGATAGTCTCAGTTACATTCAGGTTGTTACAGAAAGTATTAGTTCACTATTTTTTATGGCTGAGTAATACTCCATGGTATATGTATACAATATGCATAGAATATCTCTGCATAGCAGTATTTGCTTGATGCAGAGGGGAGTCCACTGGGGTTTGTGAAATGAAAATGAAGAAAACAGAGCATGCTTTGCACTATATACTTTTTTCTATATTTTAAATATCCCATCATATAAACAAATTACCTATTAAATTATATTATTTCAACAGTGTTGAAGCAAAAACCATTTGCACTGTCAAATAATTTAGGCTAAATGTTTTTTATCAAAAGTCTTCTCTCAGGAATAGATCATATTTTTAAAAATTAGCATATCTGTACTCTAAATGGAAAAATATGTTTTTGAAGTTTTGGAGAATGCCAAAAAAATTTCTCATTATCTGTATCTTAAAGATTTACTCTGGAGTTTTGCTGATTTTCTTAGTAAATATGTTCCTTATAGTTAATGCCATTGCAGCTTCCAGCTAGCACTTTTCAAATTATCACAAATTGCCACATATCTCCATTCAAATGAATGTGCTTTTTCTGAACCTGAATTTAATTACCATTCATTTTACTGCATTAATTATGATGGATTTCCTACCTCCTTCATACCTGTGGCCACATAGACATTGCACTGTTATTACTACTATTGGTCTTTGGTTACAAGTCATACACACACATCTGCTGTGACTTCGTATTAAAGATCAAACATACTGGATTTAGGGCTTATGCACAGAAAGTGATGTCAATGCACAGTCCTGAAACATGAGACTACACGTTGACTCCGCTTCATA
Source organism: Cheirogaleus medius (assembly GCA_008086735.1). Lineage (NCBI taxonomy): Eukaryota > Metazoa > Chordata > Mammalia > Primates > Cheirogaleidae > Cheirogaleus > Cheirogaleus medius. Next base: position 15,892,510 of record VBSM01003204.1, on the reverse strand, counting down.
AAATAGAGGTCGTTGGCTATATTAAAAACATTTTTGCAGTTGAAACATGATTGAAGATATTTCATACTTCTTTCACTGTCCATTCTCTGAGACCAGGGTGTATAAAAACCCCTAAATGGCCTTATCTTTCACCTGCATAGGTGCTACTACAGAACGCTCTTCCAAAATGCTTCAGCCTATCATGTCCCCTCGCCACCTCTCACCCCTGCCACATTTGCGTGTCCATTCAGAGATGGCACAGGAAGTGCAGGGCAGGAAGGCTGTTATGAACACATCTTGTGGTGGTAGTCATTTGTTCATTAATTTGTTCTTTCATTCAGTAAACATTTAATGATTCCTTAGAATGTGCCAGACACTGTGCAGAAGATATGGGCAAGCCATGGTGAATATGCTACCTAGCCTTGAGGAGGGTAGACTTCCTTTTGAGTATCACAGAGTGAGCAAATGTCCTATTAATGTACAAAAAGGAAAGAGAGAAACACTATAAAATTTAACACTATATGCACATAGAATATTTATATATCTAATTTGACTACATGAAATATTAAAATTCTGTGTCTTAGAAACAGCACAGATACAATTGAAAGGCTAAAGATGACAGCTTCATTGCACCACATAGGACATAAAAGGGTGGGTTGCTCTGAAAGATTAAGAATGGAAAGACAAATAGCCCAATAGAAAAAGGGCAAAAGACACGAAGAGAGAAATCACAAAAGATGATCTCATTAAATCAACAAGATACCATTTTCACCCACTGAATTGACAAAATGTTGCAACTGTAGCACCTCATGAGGCAAGAGTGTGGTTGAAAAGATTCAACACAGCTGTTGGTAGCATGGATACCTCATTTCCAGTGCCTGTTGGTGGACAATTAGACAGCACAAATCAAAAGCCTGAAACTAGTTCTTGCTATTAGACTCTGTAATTCCACTTTACAGAATTTTATCTTGAAGGAATAATCAGAGGTATAAGGATATTTATTATAGCATTATTTATAATCATGAAAAATTGCAAATAATCTGTTCCAAAATTAGATGGTTAAATTTATTGACAAAATCATAGCATGGAACCTTATCCACCATTAAAATCCATATTTTCAAAGACTGAGGATGTGGGAAAACACTTAAAGTATATTATTAATATTAAGCGAAGAAAGCATGACAGCACAGTTAAGAATCCATATGGTTAGTAATATGCACATAGATGGAAAGGAAGAAGCCAAAATACTAAGAATGATTATTTATAGATGATGGAATAAATAATGATGGAATAAGGAATGATTTTTATTTCTATTTTGTTTTTTCCCTGTATTTTCCAATATCCACTGTGAGCAGACATTACTTTTATAATTCATTACAAAATTATACCAAATGGGAAGGAAGCGATATACATACCACCAAATTCATTCTGCACTCCATCCAGTGTTTTAAATGACATTTCGCTCAAACTCTTTAAAGATTCCTGATAGCCTTCTGAATAAAACTGTCCCATCACATCTCAAAATTCCTCCAGGATATAACTCTGTGTTCACAATGACACCTCGAATGTCTCATTGGAAATCTTGGGCTCTTTCTAAAACTTACTCCAAAAAGTTCTTGGAATCTTTCTCAAATATTTATTTGAAAGTGTTGCTGGCTGTGTCTATTTCACCCAGGGTTCTTTGGAGGCTTAGGGTCCTTTTAATTCAGGAAAGCAGTTGTATTATTTCTCTGTTTTTTCTTCACTCTCCCATCTTATACTTTCAGAGTGTGCATTTTAACAACAAATAAAATTATCCTTTCATTAGAAGAGCAAAAGATGAGTGTAGCTGGCAGAACTGTATTAAGCCAATAATATGACTGGAATTGTAACAAGAGCAAAGTATGGGATATTACATAGGGTAGATATGGAAATTGAAGCTGAAATGCAACTTTTTATAGTTGGGAAAGACAAAATGTTTAAAAGAATATTTTGCACTAAGTATTAAATGTTAAGAGATAATGTAAGATTGGGCTATATAAATTATAGTTTGAGACAACAAAACAATCTACAACATTTTATGGCTAGAAAATAAATCATTGGACATGATAATGGAACTTTTTTTAACCATTTCTTAAAAACGTTTCCTACTTGGTTGAATTTAGATAGATATTCAAATGTATGTGTATTTGTGTATATATACACAACTATATACGTGTATATGTACATATATATAAACCTATTCTCTTTGCAATGTTGCAGATATGCAGGTCCATATTTCCAGTAAAATGTACAGCATAATATAACTTAACATAAAGATATTTTCCAGGCTTTATGTGGCACAGTTTCAGTTTGGTATGTGTTTGTGTTATGACCAAAGAGAAGGATTTTTCTTATTATCTAAGTTTTCAACATATAAGATGATAAGTGGTTCTCATCATTCAAAATATGTTTATTGCTTACTCAATTCGTTTCAGGCAATGATGATTCCGTTATGTCCTGAAAATATCTTAAAATGATAATTTATAATGGCAAAATTTTGGAGAAAGTTCGCATGTATGTACTTTTTGCAAAATAGCATCTTTGTTCTATGCCAAAAAGGTAACAATTGGACAAATCCTCTTGTCAATTTTAATGACTAATTCATAATCACTGAGAATAATTGTGCTTATTTGTTCAAATCAGAAATAAAAACATTATCTAAAAGGAAGGGGTATGGCATTAGTATGTGAAAGATTCTACAGTGTGGTTGTGTTTCATGGAACATAAACTTTAGATATATAAATTGAATATTCATAAGTGATTCAGGGTGATATGCAATTATAGAGGTCAAAAAAATCCTCACCTGGATGATAGCTTGAAAATACATTAATTACTCTACAGAGGACATTAGTTGAAGTATAATTCTTGGGTATAAGAAAACTCATATTCCTTTATTTTCTCAGATTATATTAAATCTGCTATGAGCCTCTATACCTATCTGGGGGAAATTTAGTCTTTGTTTTGTGGGCAGTCTCCACTACCCTTCACTGAGGGTCATATAAAAATTCAGGGGTCTTATGTAGTAAGACCACTGGGAAGAGACTCACTTATCGTCAGTCTGCACTGGTCACTTTTGAAAAGCTCCCTGGCCAGGCTCTTGTGTCTCAGACCTCCCTCTGTGGAGCCATCCAGCTTAGGGACAATGGTGAGGGACACCCCTAAGACAATAGGTAGATGACCTCCTGGTGCTGGAGCTTGAGATGGAGCCTAGAGCAGAGCAAGCAAGTACCCAGGGGCTGAAAGGGAAGAATAGAATATGTCCTTCCTCGAAAGGAACTTTAGGCAGGGAATTTTCCTGGACAGGAGGGCTGGTGCTCAGATGTGGCAAGTTCTCAACCATGACCACAAAGCCAACAGATTCATGCTTCTTCCAAATTCTACCCCTTTTTAGCCCCTAAAGCCACAGCTAAGCCAGCCCTGGCTCTGAAGTACCTTCCCCTGTACGACGTGTAAATGGCTGCAATCCAATGAGCCATGGACCATGAATTCACTCATGGTAACGTGTAAATTACTGACAAGGATTCAATTAAATGGGGAATGGTAGCAAAAGGCAGTCCTTGGTATTTCATTGCAGGGAGAAGATGTTTCAAAGGGAGGATACTACAGAATGGAGACTCTGATGGAAGGTATTTCTGCCCTCAAGGGGTTGAAATGCATAGTGCACCATAATTCTTCTTTAGGAAGGCCAGTGAGGCCACAGTAGGGATCCAGTGGGTGGCCTCTGGTGACTATTTCAGGGCTGCCCATTCCATCATCTCAGCCTCTCACCCACTGGTGTCATTTCACACCTGTGACAATCTTCAAACCCAGCTCTACCCACATCTACTTTCCCTGTTCCTGCCCCACTGCCCCAAAGGATTTGGGACCAAAGTATAAGCATAAGCAACAGCTCCCCATGAGCTGCCAGTTGCTCGGACTTAGCCCTCACCAGTGCCTGACAAGTCTTCTCTCCATTTCTCCTTGTCAGGTCTCCAAAAGGGCTGCTTGAAGCCATCTCTTTCCCTCTAGCCCAATTCCCACCTGCTGAGAGTTAAGAGAGTACAATGTGTGAAGACACAGGTGTGGGCACCAGACAGCTCTGCAGCCCCAGCTGCAGGACCTCGGCCAAGTTTCCTAACTGCATCTGGAAGATGATGATAAATAGAACTTACCATGTTTCCCTGAAAATAAGACCTACCCATAAAATAAACCCCAGCAGGATTTCTAAGTATTTGTGCAATATAAGCCCTATCCCAAAAATAAGACCTCGTGATGGGCGTGGCTACGCAGCGTATCTGCACAACCCATGCATTTCGTTGAGGAGCGGTAAAGAAGATGAGCAGTCCTTCTCATCTGCCCCATGAGAGCTCTATTGCTCGACATGAGAGATTGGGACCAATGGTTCTAAAGGAAATAGAATCACAAGAAATTCAGGATGGAATTTGGGGTTTGGAGAGTTATGATGATGTTCCAGAAGAAGATGACTTAACTGTATTTGAATAAATGTAGATTGTTGTTCCATACTTAAAAAAAATAACACATCCCCTGAAAATAAGCCTTAGGGTGTCTTCTTGAGGAAAAATAAATATAAGACCCTGTCTTATTTTCTGGGAAACACGGTAGTCTTTGAGGGTTTTGTGAGCCTAAAAAGATAATGTCTGGAAGGAATTTAGCTCATGAGGACAGGGCTATGTGGATGTCGTCTGTGGTTGTGGGTACCTTCCCTTCAAACAAGTGAACAAGCCCCTCCTTATTTACTTGGAAAATGAAGTACCCCAAGCATATTCTCCTTTGACTATTTGATATTAATTTCCACATTTCACTCTCTATTTCCACTTAATCACCTTCTCCAAAAAGTGCCTCCAAACCTGTTTTCTTGGAGGCATTTTTTATGCCTCAGGCTCTTGCTATCATCATTATCCCACCTTCTCTGGGACCTTCCTTGGTCTCTAGGCTAACTGTGTTCTCTGGAGCAAACTTCCTGAGATGCTGTCCTCCCTTGGATCCCCTCACACCGTCCACGCCTGTGTGTCACTTGTGTTCTCCACCTCTCTTGTCATCTTCCGGGTTCAGTTCTTAACGTTTTGGTCTTTGCTTTTGTACCCCTTCACTCACGGGCTTCCAGAGGATGTCCAGTGGGACAAAACGTTGTTCCATATCCCGCAATTTGAGAAGAGCCAGACACTTTGCCATTATTCACCCTGGGGAGGCAGAACTGCCCAGTTAAGTAAGGTGCTATTTGTCTTTTTCCACACGTAGCATAGTGGTTCAGAGCACAGATTTCTGGAGCCAGACTATTTGAGTTTGGATTCTGGCTCTGCCACTTACTAACTCTATGCCTTTAGTGGAGTTATTTAACCTAGTTGAATTATTTAACCTCTCTGTGCCTCTGGCTTCTCATATGTAAAATAGAGATGATAATAGTACCTATTCCACAGGGCAACTGGGTTAAATGAATCCATTATTAAGAACAGTGATAGTATCACTATAATTTCCCGATCCTGCCCTGCCCCAAGTCCCACTGGGAGAGGAGAGAGGAGTGAAGGAAGGGACCATGCTTCCCCCTCATGTCACCTCTCTCCAGCAAGGGGCAAACCGGAGCAGGAGGGGAGGGGAGGAGAGGAGATGAGATTGAAATCACATTTGAGATAGAAATGTTTAACTGGTTTGGAATTTTAATACCTTTTCAAAAAGTGTCTGGAAAGCTATGGAATCTGTCCAAAATGTAATCAAGAATCAAAAAAAATATTTAGTGCAACTTTTGAGAAAAATAGAACTTTCACTTTTTTTTACTTCATCAAATTGACTCCTCAGTAATGATCATAATGATGATGATGATGGTAGCTAAATGCATTCAGGATAGATTTTCTTGATATTCACAACTATGGCAAACTATCAAACTTAAAAATCAGTTTATTATTTATATCTGCTAAGATGGCTATAATAAAAAATATAGACATTAACAAGTATTGGCAAGATGTGGAGAAACTGGAACACTCATACATTACTGGTAGGAATGTAAAATGGTGCAGCTACTTTGGAAAACAGTTTGGTAGTTTCTTAAAATGTTAAGCATGGAGTTACTGCATGACCTAGCAATTCTACTGTCTAGGTACCTTTCCAAGAGAAATGAAAACATATGTCCACACAAAAACTTGCCCACAATTGTTCATGGCAGCAATATCCATAATCAACAAAGTAGAAATAGCACAAACATCCATCACGGGATGAATGGATAAAAAAAATGTGGTATATCCACATAATAGAATATTGTTCAGTCATAAAAATAATGACATACATGCTACAACATGTAAGAACCTTAAAAACATGCTAACTGAAAGAAGCAAGTCTCAAAAGCCTATATGTTATATGATCCTGTTTGTTAGAAATGTCCAGAATAGGTAAATGCAGACAGACAGAGGTAGATTCGTGGTTTCCTAGAGCTGAGTGTGGGATGGGGTGGGAGGTAACTACTGGTGGGTACAAGGTTTCCGTTTGGGGTGATAAAAAATATTCTAAATTTAGATTATGGTGGTGGTTGCACAACTCTTTCAATATGATAGAACTCATTGGATAGTACACTTTAAGTGGGTGAACTTTATGGTATGTACATTATCTCAATAAAGCTGTTAAAAATCAGATTATTAATCTCCAGCTTTTGAAAATAGAACAACAATTTCCCTGACCTTGGGCTTTATACTTTAGAATAAATAACCCTTGGCTTGTCTCCCACCGGGCCTCACTTACCAGTCAGTGATAGTGACAATTGTCATTTTCCTGGCTTCCCAGCATTTCAATCTATTTTCAAGTTTGGAGACCTCCCCTCCAATTTGTGAGTCTTGGCAGGGTGCCTCAACCACATGTCATTATAGAAATGGAAAATACTGGACCCTCGCTTACGAAAGGTTGGAGGCACCCAAGCTGCCCTACACTGGGCCCTAGGTAGACACAAAGAAGCGAGCACAGTGGGAACTCCATTCTGATGGCAGGTGAGTGGCAGCAACAGCCAATGTGGTTTCTGGGGACAGTGTCCATGCCCAGTGCCAGGCGGTGCAAGGCATGGCCCCGCCCGGCTCAGCAGCAGGGGTGATCTCACTCGATTGACTTTTGGCTTGATGTTGGCTGTGACTGAATGGTGCTCAGTCTTTTTTCTGGTCCTGCCTGTTTGCCAAGCCTGTTTCCCGCCAACTATGTGAGCTGATAGATTGATATCCTTTCTATCAATTCCTTTCCTTCCATGCTCAGTTTCTCTGCTTGCAACTAAGAATCCTGTTGATACAGTCAGTGAGGCAGAATGATTTTCATTCCAAAATGTCTCCAAGATTCATCTCTTCAGAAGCATTTGTTTGTTCAGTGACCACTTTGTGCCATCCGTGATCTCATTTATTCCTCCTAATAACTTAGTGACATAGATACTAATAGTTCCCACTTCACAGATGAGGAAATGAGCTCACTGAAGTGAATTGCTTGTAGATTCAAGCCCAGTGCCCTTCCTGTTAGATCTTTGTGGCCATCACATCTCACCTATTATTTACTGAACAAAAAGTCCCACTCTTCTCCGCCACTCCATTCTCTTCCTTCTTCAAATCATTGTAGGAATCATTGCCAGATGTCATCATAGACGTATTGTTTATTCCTCTCTGCAAGAGCCAATAGCTACTCCTATCGTATAGGTGATCAGACCTCAGGAAGACGCTCGCTGCTGGCATCCGATGCCTCCTTCCTCTCCGGCCACATCCCCCCTTAATTCCAAGCACGCTCATCACATGCCACAGTAGTACACCCTGCTCTCTGTTTGTCTGGTTCAAATTACTACAGACAGTAGGCCCTCAATAAATATCCTTAATCTGGAGACAGACTAAAGACAAAATGTTGAATGGACTCTTTATGTTTCCATCATAAACCCCAAATTCTGTGACAATGATGATTTGGAAGACAATAAAATAAGCATCGAGTATCATATGGCAAAATCTATCAGAATGTGATATTCTTGGCAAGAAGTCTTTTCAGAGTGGAAAATGTTTGCTAAATATAAACCCTGCAAAAACATGTGCACTGTCAAGACTTTATTATTAGATTCCCAGGGATTTTTATTTAGAAGCTGAAGGACTTGTGAGGCTGTACAGTTCCTGGAATGGAATTTAGGTTTGCTTTCTGAAATCAATCCGGGCAAGCCTTTTTGCACATGAGCATTCTTAGAAAGTCTTTGAACAGCTATTCTTACTCATTTATACTGGTGGCACAAAGTCCAAAAATAAAATCACCATGAGTTTCTGCTTGCTTCTTGCTTTAGCTCCACTGGAAATCCTCCAAGGAAAGCTCATGTACTTTGTGAGTTTTCCTCTGCCTCTCCCATTGCCAGCATTGGGTTGTTGAAGCCTAGACTCAGGGCATGGTCTGGGATGGTGTGAACCAAAACAAATCAAGGAGGCTGAGCAGGAGAATGCAGAAGGCTGGACCACAACTGCCAAGGATAGACGTGGAGTGCAAGAGCAGATGTGGAGGGTGGGTCAGAAGGGATGGGGACATCCATAGTGGGTACTTGAGTCTGTCAAGGGGCCGAGCAGAGAGGCCCTGGTTGGTGCTAGTCTTCTCTCTCCAGTGGGGTAGCTGAGGGGTCCAAACAGATCCTGACCATTAGCAGGAAAGATTGAAGAGACCACAGCCATATTCTGGGCCACTACAGCACATCTCTTTTATTGCTGGATCTGGTCCTAGTGTTGGGCCCTGAATGTGATACTTCATGAGATTATCTTGTCAGATCCTTCTCTGAAGGCCCAGCCTAGTACCTGGGGGCCTGACACATACCTCTGCTCTCCCTGTGCTTTCTCCTGCCTCCCATGTGACCTTCCCAAGACGGTTGTCATTCCATTCTTGCTGCTATAAGCTTGGAACACTTTAGACAATTTTCCTGGATGCTGCTTGCCAACCTGGGCCACTGCCTGCTGTTATAGCCATGGCTTTCCATCAGTACCATCCTTCATTGCTTCTTGCCAAGTCTAGCATGTGCCCTTGGGGACAGTCTTCCTCCATATGACCCTAAAAGTGGACTTAATGTCATCCCCTGACCACATGTTGAATTCACCAGGCTCTACTCCTCAGAGAGGTCATAGGAGCTGAGAAAACTGTCGAGGCCAGGTGTGGGTTAAAGGCTTAGGTGGCATGAACAGAAAGAATGGATTAAAAGTCTAGACTGACAGACATGTCGCAGGCATCAGGGAACACACCGAGGAGACCAGAGCTCCCTCAGCCCACAGGTGCCTATGTGCTAAAGAGAAAAACATATCTCCTTTGGGTATGACAGTTAAAAAAAGCTGCTTTTCCTCCAGATGCATCCTCCAGGTGGTGGTTTGAATGGTGACCCCAAAAAGATATGTCCGAGTCCTAATCCTTAGTACCTGTGAATATGATCTTATTTGGAAAAAGGATCCTTGCAGATGTTATAAAATTAAGAATCTTGAGATTGAGATTATCCTAAATCCAATGGGCCCTAAATCCAATGACAGGTGTCATTAGAAGAAGAAGAGAAACACAGAAGAAGGCCACGTGATGACAGAAGCAAAGACTGGAGTGGTGCCACTACAAGCCAAGGAATGCCAAGTATTGATGGCAGCTGGCAGAAACCAGGAGAGAGGCATGGAACAAATTCTTCCTCAGAGCCTCCAGAAGGAACCCACCTGGCCAACACCTTGATTTAGGACTACTAGCCTCCAGAACTGTGAGAGGATAAATTTCTGTTGTTTTAAGTCAGTTTGCAGTAATTTGTTGCAGCAGACCTAGGAAACTAATACACAACCCCAGGAAGGAGATATGGCTCTGTGGGCAGAGTACAGGCTAGCTTTCACCCCTTCCTGCCTCTCAGCCTGGTCGCTTTGTGCAAGGCACAAACTGCACAACCGTTCACCAAGGCTGTGATGGAGACTGAAGAACCAGATCCCAAGTCTACACAAAGAATTGAAGGGAGTCAGCATAATATGGTAATGGGAAAAGAATGAATTCTGGAGGCAGATAGAAGCCTGGGATTCTGATGCTATTGCAAGTTATTATGACTTTGAGCATCAAAATATCATCTGCAATATGGTGGGTGGGGAGGGAAATGCATTTGTTCATCACTTGCTGGGGATGGTGATTCCTCTGACTTCACCAGATGGCTGTCAGGATTTGAGGACAATGTACAGTCATTGGTTTCCCATCTGTCCTCAATAGATATTCGTTTCCTTTCCTCTCCTCACCCTGGGTAACGGGTATCAGCATTGCAGGAGAAAGAAGGCTTCTTGGACCTTTGCTGCAACTTTGCTTCAGCTCAGGAATGTTTGGGGCCTCGTGAAATGGCAGCCAATGGTATCAGCCCTTCCTTGTTTCCATAGGCCTTGCAGAGAGGATGAAATGGACGTATCTTCTGGAGAAGAGAGGGACAGGATAAAGCAGGAGCAACAGTTTATAAATACTATTTTTCCAACATGGCCACAATTTGAAATCTACTCTGCATATTTATTTTATATGTAGTGCTAAGTACATGCAAAACTGATTTAAGATAATTTCCACGATGAACACAAGCATTATAACTGCCATATTGATCTTAATAGGGACTCGAGTGGGAAAAGGGTTCTTTATTTCAGCATGCCTGCATTTGGATGTTGTTGCCATTGCCAGGAAAGAGGGAATGACTGTTTTCATAAAAAAAGGAAAGTTAGTGGTGGTAGCCTTGGGTTCAAGGAGAATGGGTTCAGACTTTTCTACCAAGTGGAGTCTGTCTGGCTGTCTGAAGCATAGGGCCAGCCTGCGTCTTCTGAACCTAAACAGAAGAATTTATTGAAAAATGATATTACTATGTACTACTGAGAAGGTTTCAGTGGTTCATAAAACCCTTGTGAATCATGTATGAGAGAGTTACTACAGAGTCTCCATAGAACAAATAATAAGATATGCAAAACTTGTACATTTGATTATATTTAGGTGTTGTGTGATAGATATTTGATGGACAGAGTGAATAAAAGTTTCTATTTTTTAAAAAACCTACTCCAGTATGACACTGGAAGGTGGCTGGTGTGTCTGAGTTGGAGACTATGAAAGCCCCCAGGCTGGTCCTGAGTGCCCTGGTTATAGAGGTGCTCAGGTACCTGGCATGACAGAGCCATGAGACTGGAGATTAACAGAATACAGGACTGGTTGCATCTTGTGCCCCCATGAAAGTCACCTTAGGAAAGCTTATGCTCTACCTCTGGTGGTGCAAAGGGTGGCTGAGGAGAGAGCTGAACATACATTGGGTTTTCCCTCTAGGGAATTCCTTACACGGCTCTGAGCACATTCTTTTGGATTCAACAGGGCCCTTAGTGAGATGGTGGTGGCCTATCCAATGACTGGGACCGCGAGGTTCTTTCAGAGCAGGACATAGAAAAATCATGGCTTTTGTTATCTATACATACATACTTATTAATGAGGACATTCCAAATTAGTGGTGATTTCCTGAGCTATCCCTGTGCCAACTGTCATAAAAAGTAGGCTGTAAAGGAGTTGGTTCTGCTTTTTGAGCTGATAGATACATGTACTTTAGAACTGTTAACTCATTCACCCAATAAAGCAGGGGTAGCCTAAGAGTCTACTATATGTTTATGTTCTATGCCAGCATTACCAGGAACTCGTAGGCAGAAGTTCATTGCTCAAAGGGTAGTTAAATAAAGATGCTAAAGGATTAGCTAAAACATTATCCATGTATTATCCTGGAGTAAGTGGTAATATCTACTCATAAAAGAGAAGATTAATCTCAGAGACTTTTGCTAAACAGCAAGCTGATACCCAAGTCACATTTCAACATATTTCTTTGGAGGGAGGCTGTTTTATCTCTAGCCAAGGTGATATTGATAGACTTATGGAATAAGTTTTCCTGATGTCCAGAAGCATGTTAGCCTTCAATGACATGTTTTTTCCAGTAACTCAACTCATCAGGTCCATCTGGAAGCAGTTGCTTTAATGCCTCCTGTCTTTCATGTGATGCCCTAATAAAGGCTGCAGAAAGAATATGGTTTGCAGAAAGCTTGAGGTGCACCAAAGTAGTATTTACTGCCCTGCTGACATTCAAACAAGTCAGCAACTTCTCTGGAAGTTTAGGTGTTAGCAGAAGGAGCCAGGAGGCTTGGAGTTACAGAATGTTTGACCTAGAAGGACTTGGAAGTCCTGCACCCACCTCCCATTTGATGAGATGTGCCCTCTGTGGCTTCCTGTCTAGGTGGTCTCCAGCCAGGGTCTCTGCACACTCAGAGGAAAGAAAGCTCACTACTTCCCAAGGCAGCCTGTTTCCACTGTTTGACCATGATAGCACAAGGAAAGTTCTGCGACTGAGCTGAAATATGCTTATGTAACATTTGGTCTATTTCTGCTATCTAAAGCAACAAAGAATAAATCTCTTTCTCCTTGATGGGCTGCACAGTCCAGACAAATGGATAGAGTTACTGGGTTTGACCCCACTCCATCACTTAAGTAGCTGGGCAAGTTATTAATAGAATTCCTCAAAACCTTGGCTTCCTGATCTCTTGGATGAAGATCAGAATCCCTATCACCTGGGCTGTTGTAGGGTTTGGACCAAATAATATATTTTAACCATCCATCATGGTGCTTGGCACATGATGGGCATTTATTGAATGTTCCCTTTCTCCTTCTACTTGGCAGCTCTTCAAACACTTGAAGGTGGCAAATGTAATTTCCTTTGGTCTTCTCTCTTCCCAGACACTCTGCTGCAGATCAAAGGGATGGAGCTAAAAATGGGGGCTGGGAAACATCGAAGTCAGTGTCTCCTAGAGTGTGGGCATCAGCAGGTGGTGAGAAAGATTATTTTTTAGATAGCACATGGATGATCATTTTATAATTTAAATTTAGATGTGTCTATCTATCTAAATGATATATTTCATACTTGTCCTCTAGTAGAGCAGGTGATACTATTTTCCCATGTATGACAGTGATATAAAATCTGCTTTTAAAATAAGTTTATTTAAGAATAAAGGTGAATTGAGTACAACCAAAGCTCTTATTATTACCTTGTTTAAAATCAAATGAATTTCCAGGCGAATCAGAGTCTATTTCAAAATTTCATTAGCAAGCCAATCTGAAAAGGCTACAATAGCATATGACTCCAACTATGTGACATTCTGGAAAAGGCAAAACTAGAGAGGCAGTAAAAAGATCAATGGTTGCCAGGGGTTTAGGAGGAGGGAGGGATGAATAGACAGAACACAGGGGATTTTTAGGGCAGTAAAACTGCTCTGTATGATTCTGTAATGGTGGATATTTTTACATATTACATTTCTCAAAACTCATACAATGTACAACACGAAGAGCAAATCCTAATGTAGCCTATGCATCTCGGTTAACAAAGTATTAATACTGGCTCATCAATTGTAAGAAGTGTACCATACTAATACAGATGTTAATAATAGAAACTGGGGAGTATACAGAAACTATCTGTACTTTTTGTTCAATTTTTCTGTAGGCCTGATATTGCAAGCCTAACTTTAAAAAAATCTCATTAGCTAGTCAAATTACCAGTCTGATTATTTATTTGCTACCATTTCTCCATCTGTCTGGAGGACATTTCATGTCAAAAACAAAATTAGTCACATGTCTCTACAAAATGGTGCTATTATACACAGTCACCTCCAATTACCAACCTCTGAGATCCTCAGGCTCACAGCCTTAGAGGATACTGTGCTCCTGTTCCTCCCTAATTTTCCACATTGGGTACATTACTAAATCCCGCTGTTCCTCTGCTCTCTCCCTTTACCCTCTCTGTAATCCCAGGCCTCTGCAATGTACACAACTATTGCCATGGTCAGCTCTCAGCACTCCAAGCCTGGGCTACTCCTACTTTCTCTTGGGTGGTCTTCTTAGCTTTATTTCTCCCCCATTCCAGGATCCTAATGTTCTAATACCAACTTCATCGCATTCGTTTTGCGTTTACAAGTCTCTGTTTCCAACCATCCAAGTGTATGGAATGATCAAAGACCCGGGTATTACATACACTCACCAAGTCAGGACAAAGACTTGGATGAAGACCATCCACTAGCCGATCCAACAAAGACAATTAACAAAGATAATTATGACCACTTATTGAGCACCTGTAGTGGAAGCTGTGGCATGTGCCAGGCCGGGGCTCTGGTGCCCCCACCCTCTGGCTGGCACTCTCAGGCGAGTCCCTCTCTAGGAATTGCCCTCCCCTTGAAGGCAGGGCCAACCCACACCCACTGACTGGTGGATGAGGGGGTATGAGGGCCCCACATCCTTGCCTTGAAGCAGGACATTTCGGAAGGGTCATCAGAGCATTAGAGTTCCCGTGGGATCGGCTGCCCTGTTGGTACTGCATCGATGACATTCCTGGACGTGGTTCTTCATCTTGGCATCTGCTTCGTGGAGAATGAGCCCTATGACAGCATCCAAGGTCCACTGGATTCTGAGTCCATGCTATGTCCACTGTTCTACCCTATATTTAGAAAATAATAATAATAATAATAGCTGTCTGTTGTTAAATAGTTTCTAGGTTCCAGGTGCTTTACTAGGATATTTTATGTATATGAATTCCAATCTTTACATCAACCCTGTGATATAGGCCTGTTTTCCAGGTGAGAATATTAAGAATTAAATAACATGGAAACATGCAGAAGTGGTCCAGTCGAAAGGTGTGTGGTCTTAGGGCTCAGGGAGGCATGGAACACAAGTGCCTTGACATTGACTCATTCACCTTAAGCTCATTTACTTCTTTCTTCTTGGGGACAGATTTGGTGCTAGAGATGGTGTCTAAGAGGGACAAGGAGGGCTGGGCAGTCGCCCCACACACACTGCGCATTGCTGTCTGTCTCCCTAGGGACACGTCCTCACCCACTCTTCTACATACGAGCCCTCAGTTCCAAGCCAGCTGCTCGTCTCCCCATCCCCTTTGCTCGGTGTGACCCAGCCCAGCACCTGCCTTATGTCCCCTCCCTGTTTTATCTTCAGAAGTGCTCATTCTTCAGCCTGTTCCATCATATTCTTTTCAGTTTGGTTAAAAAAAATTATCTCCTTCAGAAAGGCCTTCCTAATGCTACCCCCAGAGAAACAATTTCACCTCCTCAAGTACTTACACACTCAGTGTGGCCCCAGTTCTGTTCTCCTTCATATCCATAGGAGGCCTTCAGAATTTGGAAGGCTTCTTTTGGTGAGGTTGAAGATTAGGTTGGGGTGAGAGCTCTAATCTCACATGTGTTCTGAATCCATTGGGAAAAGACACAGGAAGTTAAATGTGGTACTAAATTTGTTATGCTGAGATTCAGAGTTTCTGGATACTGGCTTAGAGGAGTTGCCTCTGGTCGCCTATTCATTCCCCAACTCTGGATCCTGGGGCCTGATGCAAGTGTGGTTACCACAGAGCAAGAGCCCAGGCCCTGTGTGAGTTCTGGCAGGTCCAAAAGAGAGCAGAGGTGGAACAGTTTAATCTCACCAGGCAGGCAGAGAAGAAAGTGCTGCAGGAGGGGTGTGAATCTGAAATGTTCCTTCAATATTATGTGCTCATGGGGAGAATAGACGACAGCCTTTCTCTTCTATAGATTTATGAAGAGTCCCCCTCCTGAGTAGATGTGGGTTCTGATGAGTCCACCAGGATATAAGCTCCTGGTGGGTAGCTTATCTCATCCTCTACTTCTCCTGAGCTCTTGTTTGTTGCCCAGCCCAGAAGGTTGGAAGTGTCTCAAGGAGGACATCACCATGTGTCACTTTTCTGCAATGCCCCTTGGAGTAATAGACCCCCGAATACCAATTTTAACCAACTTCCTTAAGCAAATGTGCTCTTCTCTATTTATTACCACTTCTGTGGTGCCTGTGTGATTTCTAAGTGTTTTTTTGTGTGTGTGCCATTAGGCCTGGATTTTTCTGCCAGGTTGACTGGAATGGCTAGAACATTTTAGCATCTGCAGCTGGGAAATCATGGGAGAACTGTCTGAATATTTTCCTATGTGAGCGATTCTTATGTCAGCCAAGGCAGAAGTAAGATTTTAAATAAGCCAGAACTGTTCCATGATGTAATTCTAGGAGTGAGCATTGCATAAAAATCTGGAAAAGTAAAGGCTTTTTTTTTATTGTGATATCTGGACTTGTCAGACCTCCCTCCCCTTTATGCCACATCACTCCCAAAGTCTTAATATGTCTTTTTGTTAGTGAGGGTCACAAACATGTGATGAAGGTATAACTGCATGGTTCCTGTTAGCCACTCAGTCGCTGCTGGACAGAGGAATTCCATGTCCACAACCAAGGAGGAGCATATTTTGGTTATCTTTTGAGAATCTATTGTCTGGATCCTACTCATTGGGCTGGAGAAGGATTGCCAGGTAAAATAGAGGATGCCCAGCTACATCTGAATTTCAGATAAACAACAGTATAAGCATGACTCAAATATCACATGGGACATGCTTGTGCTGTTTATCTGAAATTGAAATACAAATGGGCATCTGTATCTTTAATTGCTAAATCTGGCAACTGTAGGCTGGTAGGATCCTGGGAAGACTCCTGCCTCCAAGGAGGAAACCAGGTCATGGGTGAAGGCTTCAGTGAGGGGTAGGGGGAAGGAACATATTTTAGTGATAGCCAAGAAGGTCAAAGCAATGAACATTGCTCCATCGAAACCTTTCTCCTTTTGAAAATCAGAAACAATTACAGCAGGTGGGCTTAACCAGTGAACTATGAAAGTTGGAGAATGGGAAAGATGGCCCATATGTGTGTCTAGAAAATCAGTTGGCTGACTTGGGTAGTTTCGGCTGTTGGGTATACAGGTGTCTTAGCCATAGGCTGGGGAAAGGAAGAAAGATGAGGTTATGGGGAGTTTGGAGAGCAGAGCTGGCTTGGTGGAAAGACTAGCTCCTGATGGGATGTCTGGTTGTCTAATACCCAATATTCAAAGTTACAGGGCAAACTTGGCCTTGGTTCGGCTAGCTATAAAATTCCGTGAGATCCAATGTGGCAGGGCAATTGTAGGAGAAAGATCTAGTTCTCAAAGAGAGAGAGGGCTGGCAAGAGTTAGGACAGAGTCAAGACTCTTGACCCAGTTGGGGCCTGGAGGACATGGCTGGTAACAGTTAAGGAAGAGGACAACTTAAGGCTCTTGGACTCTTAGGCTTCTCCCAACACTTTAAGGATCTGCCAGAGAAGCCTGTTGGATTCTGGGTCTAGCCCAGTGGTGGAGCTGAGGCAACGCATGGCCTGTCTGCTTCGGTCAGGCCAGCTCAGAGTCCAGGAGGTAGGCCCATGAGACTGACCAAGAACTGAGATCTGAGTAGCTCATGGGAGGCCAACTGGAACAAAACTGCCTCCATTTGTGCTAGGAAGGCATGTGGAGTAGAGAGCAGGCTGTGTACCAGACACCATACGAAGAAGCCACAGAAACAGTTGGAGAGGCAGGACTGAGTGAAACAGGAAAGTACTGGGCCAGAGAGACAGGTGAGTCATCATATAAAGATAGCACTAGATGCCACAAAAGGTCTTCTTCCTTTGAAAACCAGAAACAATTATAAAAAGGTGGGGATAGGCTTTTGTAGTTTTTGTGTGATCCCTGGTGAGGCTTCAAGCCCAGCAGGAACCTGTCCTAAAAAGGCTTTCCCTGAGGAGAGCTTGCAGGTGGAGCAGCCTAAGCCCTCAACAGAAAAGCACATGTTTCCATGAGGTCTGAAGTCTCAAACGATTGCATTTAATGCATTTTTCCTTGTGCAAAGTATAGAAATAAATCCAGGTGCACTATGAACACCAGACCTAATACGGAAGAGAGTTTTGTAGAAGTGAAAGAAAGTGAAGGAGATGAAAGGAGAGATATGGAAAGGGAGAGAGGCCACAAACATGTTGGTATTTTTTGCCTTTAGTTCCACTGATTTGGGCATTTTAACAAAAATTCTGAAGATTAGTGTTTGCTAGACACTCAGTTACCTTATTTTTCAGTATTTAAGTTAGGTTTTATACAAAAATGTTTGCAAGATAATTCTCAACTTCTATAAGGCATTCCTTACTTGTGTTAGTATATACTAAGTTGATTTATATTAAAATGTTGAGAAGTTCACCATCCAGATGTGGACTGTGTTGGCCCTGAATACTTCCTGGTCTAGCTTTTTTTTTTTTTGAGACAGGGTCTCACTCTGTTGCCTGGGCTGGTGTCATCACTGCGTAGCGCAATCTCAAACTCCTAGGCTCCAGCCATCCTCTTGGCTCAGCCTCCTGAGTAGCTCGGACTACAGGTGCACGCCACCACACCTGGCTGAGTTTTCTATTTTTCGTAGAGACGGGGTCTCACTCTTGCTCAGGCTGGTCTTAAACTCCTGAGCTCAAGCGATCCTCCTGCCTTGGCCTCACAGAGTTAGGATTACAGGCGTGAGCCACCGAGCCCGGCCCCTGGTCTAAAATTTAAATGTCCTTGTAAATGTCCAAGTTTTCAAAAACTGGGAAATGCTCTGCTCCGGTTGATGATGTTTTGTTTTTCTGAAAACAGTCATGATGTTTTCATGAGCTCTGGGAGCCTGAACTTTGCCACCCTTGGCTTTATCATCAATGTATGGTCCCTGTTCAAATGTGTTTTCCTTTCACTTATTTGATTTTTGTATTTATCATATCTCCATTTACATTCTCAAGTGTCAGATAAACTATTTCAAAATGATTTTTCTTCTAGAGTTGAAACTGAGGCAAAAAAGCCATTGTTCTGGCAAGGAAAAATATACTGACGGGGTAAAATTAAAACATTTACTTTCCATGTTCAAGGCCAAACTCTGGAATTTAATCATCTCTTATAAAAATAAACTGTTCTTTGAAAATTACTTAATTCATCACTGATGGAGTCTGGACATTAGATCTCAAGAAGCAAAGACAATAAAGCTCTGTTAGTTCACGAGAAAAGGCCAAAGCACGTTTAGCTTAAGTGTTTGGGTTAGTAAGACAGTCAGTGTGTGTTCGCTGTAAATAAAGAGTTTGGTTCTGAAAGAGGGCACTAGTGAGTGGTTCAGCAAGGTGTAATGTCAGGAGCATGAGAGCTCTGGACTGGGCATCTACTTCCAGCTTCTCAGGCTGCTCCTACCACAAATGCTTCGCATCATCTAAGATGAGTAACTTAACCTCAGGTCCTGATGTCATCGCTTGTAAGTGAGAGATAGTGAGAGACATAGTTAAGGTTTTCCCTATATTCTAGACTCTGATTCCATAACAAAATCAATCAAATTCCCTAAACACTAAGGAATTTAATTGAGTATTATTTGATGACTCACTTGGCAGTTAGGATCTTGCTGCGGAAGAGGGTCACCATTATGATGAATGTTCACTATGGTGTGGGCGAAATGTGTAGGTGAGAATTAATGGATATTTGGGGGACTCAAGACATTATCAAGGCTTTCAAACCCTCTTTGTGACGTGGCACACATAGAAAACAGGATAAACAGAAGAGAAGGCTCAAGCTTAAGGGACTGGCTCTAGTGCTTCAATGCCTTAGTCTCTTCGGGTTGATTTCTTGGGCACCAACCTCTAACCGAGTCATGGCAGAGCCTACCACAACAGTCGGGGAGCTCTGGACTAGAAAATGGAACTTACTCTAGAATGGAGGGTGGTGTTTTCCAAAATAAACATGACAGCTACTCAAGGTAACACTCCTTTATATTTTTATTCTTTAGTTCTTGTGGAAAAAAAATACAGAACAAATGGAAGGAACAAATTTGGTAGGGGCGAGGTAATAAGTTCCGTTGATGACACGCTGATTCTGAGGTATCTCTGGAACATCCCAATGCAGATACTGAGGTGAGAGGCAGATACCCGGATCTGGAAGTCATGAGGGAATTCTGGGATGGAGTGAGTTTGAGAAGTCATCGGTCCACATCGATGAGGGTTGAAGGCATGGATGAGCCTTCTCTGAGAGAGAGAAAAGGAGAAGAAGCCAAGGACGGCACTCAGGGGAACACTAATAATTAAGGGCCTGGCAAAGAGAAGAGCTGGCAAAATCTATAGGGCTCATTTGGAGCTACTTACAAAGTGATTTAATGTCATTCCATAAGTGAAAAACATAAGACAAATTGATATCCATCTACATGGGTATGATTTGTGTTAGGTAATGATATACATAAATACAGGCAAGAGAATACATATGCAATGGATTTGTTCATACATTCATTCATTCATTCACAGTGAATGCATTTATTCTTTCAACCAGTGTTTACAGGGTGCCTACTATACCCCTGGCATTATTCTAACCACTGGGGATAGAACAGAGAGCAAAACAGGTCTAACCCCTTCCCTAGTGTTTTCCTATGGCACACACCACACCACACGTGCACACACACACACACACACACGCACACACCACCAAATACTTTAGCGCATGCTCCCCAAGAGGTCGAGCAGATTGTAGATAGTCTCTGTATTTTTTTTTACCTGGCAAGGATCCTTTCTCATCCTAAAGGATTGCCTGTCATCACCACCAACACGTAGCTTCGCTCTGTTGTTGTATTTGTCTTTTATTCACTTAAAAGGTTAACTGGATGGTTGAGTTATGGGATTCTAGCCAAAGTATGCTCCACTTAGAAGAGTTCCCAGCTAATCAGTAAGCTGAGCTGAGCTGGCATCTGTCTCCCATTACTACGGAGCTGGGCACCCGCAGGCTGAACTCGCTGCACTGGCCGGCGGGACCTTGGTCTCCCCTCAAATGCCACTGCTGGGTGTCGGAGAGCAGCAGAGGACATGGTTCAAATCTGAGATGATGGGTTCTGAGGACAGAGCCTGCAGGGATCACTTTCTGTTGGAAGCTGTTTCTTTTAAATTTATTGTGAGAATATTCCAACTCCAGGCCTTCCAATTGCAAGGAAAATGAAGGCAAATCTATACTCTTTCTTTCCACCTTTTCATTTCACCCAGATTAATATTGTTGTTAAAATTTTCTTGGATAATTAGGAGAGCAGAGATTTTCTTTATTTGGGGGCCAATGTGTTTTGGGTTTTCATTTGCTTATTAGCCAACCCCATATCTAGAATCTTCTATTTCTATCAATATCTATGTGATGGTGTCTTTTGTCTATCTGTTTCTTTAAAGTAATTCTCATCCATGAAGCCCCTAGCCCTTCTTCCTCCATTGTCTGGTTGAGGCAGAGTGGAAGGAAGCCTATATGGTATGGAGATGGGAAAGTAGATGGCCCGTGGGTGGGAAAATACTCCATTACATCCAAGTGTTGGCTGTCCTAGTCTTTTTTATTAATGAACTTGTAGTAACCTCAGACTCTTTTCTCTTTCATCATCTGTCATATTTAATTAGTTGTATATGAAGTTGGTTTCTTAAAATATTGTATGTACATGCATGTTTGGGCCAATAACTTTCAATGCATCCCTGTTACAGATTGGAATCCAAATTTATTAGCCTACACTTTGACCTAGCCATGGTTGTTTTTAGGAATTTATCTGACAAATAGAGTCACACACATGCAAAATGACCTATTTGCAAAATTATTTATTGTAGCATTGTTTGTAATAGCAAAATATGGGAAGTGACTTAAATATCCATTAATTTGGGATGAATTAAATGAATTATGATTCAGCCACACAGTGGATTACCATGCAGCTGTTAAAAAGGAAATTCTTCATATAACAATGCTAATGATCTCTAAACTATAATGTAAAATGAAAAAAGCATTTGTGAAAAAAGGACACACACACACAACACACATGCACTTTCTATTTCTTGTATATACATAGGATATCCTTGGAAACAAATGTGAAACATCAGTTACCTCTGCAGTAGGGAGTTGGGGTGACGAGGGAATAGGGATAGGAGGGAGACTTTCCACTATAATGTAGTGTGGACTTTTTGATTTTTGAGCCATGTGAACTATCACAAATAAATATACAAATAAACACACTTTAAATTTTAAAATCCTTCATCAGGCATTTGAGAGCCTCTCACAATCTTCCCTTGATGACATTTTCAAGAATATTTCCGTTTTTCTTTGCACAAGCTCTCTATTCTGTCTACCAAACACCCCCTATCTCATGTATGGTTCCATCTAGATCCCTTTGAAGTCAAATTGCCAGGTTCCAATTCCAATTTCACCCAACCCACGTCTTCTGGGACTTCAGTGAAAATAATGTGCCTCCAGCCACGTGCTAGTCTCTCAGCTCTGGATTCCCCAGGTGTGTAACGTGTGTCAGGACAGCATCATTTCCTCCCTTCTCTTCCTTCAGTCAGCAGGACCTGACTTGAAGGAGAAAAGTGAGGTGCTATAGCAAAACTTGTGCTATAAGGGGTGGCCCCAACCCAAATCCTGGTGTAGATACCTGCCCATGGCAGCTCTGCCTTCCTGGAGAGAAACAAATGCTAGTGCCAGGTATCTCCTGACCACAGACTAATGACACCTTTCCCCTTTCCCCCTAAGATGACATGTGGAAGGCTGTTGCTCTGCAGGGTGGTGTTCCTTAGTCCCCAGAAAGGAGTGCTCATCTTGCCCAACACTAGGTCTCTGCAGCCTCCAAGTGGAATATTACTTAGCACTTGTACACTTGTGGTTTGATGTTCTTTCAGAATCTGCCTTGGCCCATTTCCAGTTAATGTCATATTTTGTGACTCTCTGAGATGTTTTTTCAGCAGGTCTGCAGTGATGCTAATTTTGTAAGGTCTGGATCCCAGAGAACTTTCCCAGGGCAGAAATTTTATGATCTCCACATTGGACATTGCCTCTAAGATGGCAAAACTCCATATACTCCTTGGTCCATCAAAACAGCACCAGATACAAGGTGATGTTTGGATGATGATGATACAGTGAGAGCTAACAAATATTTAAGTGCTCACTCTGTGCCTGACACTGGTCCAAGCACTCACCATACATTAACTCACTCATGGAGGTCAAGTTACTTGCCCAAGGCCACACAGCTACTAAGTAAAGAAGCGGGATTTGAAGCCAGATAATCCATCTCCCAAGCTCTTAAACACCATGCATGCTATGCCAAATGCTTTGCAAGCTGTTAACAATACAATGACTTTGGAATGATTTTTCTGTCTCCGTCAAAGAATTCTCTCTTTTGGGCCACTCACTTTTGACTTGTGTGTCCAAGACCTCACACAGCTTGTAAGTGGTAGGACCAAGGTTTGAAACTAGGTAGTCTGCATATGGAGGCTAAGTCCTTGTCACTATGCTAAACCGTCTTTCTGGAGTGAGAATGGGACAATGGTCTTGACCCAAATCCCAATGTCGAGCTTAAGTGAACCAGGCTGTTCCTGGAGTACAACATGCTTTCTGGTAAGCACTTTGGTGGACAGAAAGGCCTGCTTTAGCTCCTTCCTCCTGAAGGCCCACACCTGAAAGAGACCAATCTAGACCCCACCAGCCCTCACAAGAAGGGCATCCTGGTAAGAGGGGGGACTGTGGTTTCCCCACATAGGTATATTGATTCCCCCGGCTATGGACTGAATGTTTGTGTGTCCCCCACCAATTCATATGTCGAAATTCTAACCCCCAAGGAGATGGTGTTAGGAGGTAGGGCCCATGGGACATAATTAGATCATGAGGGTGGAGCCCTCAAGAATGGGATTAGGGCTCTTGTAAAAAGACAGAGAGCTTGTTTCCCCTCTCTTTCTGCTCTCCACCACATGAGGATGCAAGAAGACGATGGCCATCTGCAAATTAGGAACAATGACCTCCCCAGACACCAGATCTACTGGCATCTTGAGTTTGGACTTTTTGGCTTCCAGAACTGTGAGAAATAACTGTTTTTCACTTAAGACACCCAGTCTGTGGTATATTTGTTATATCAGCCTGATTTAAGATATCCCTCTTCCTAGGGCTTCATCCCTACAAATGTGGCCCAGCCAGTGACCTCAAACTAGATAAATCTGCAGCAACCCTTTTCTTAAGTGTGGGTATAGGGTCTTATCCTTGATCCTAGGTCCTTTTGGGAAGGGAAAGAGAAGGAATAGGGTGGAAAGAGATGACAGATGCCTCAAGGTTCTTCAACATCTGCTAAAGGCCCATCTTCCCAGGCAGCCATGCCTACCCACTTAGCCACAGGGATCTCCTCCCCTGAGCTCCTGTAAGTCTGATTGTAACTGTCAGTACCATTGCCCAGAGCCCACCTTGTGTGGCCATTTACCTTGACATGTATGATCATGCTGCGGCTCCCACCAACTCAATACATTTATGCCTTCAGCAAATATTTACTGAACAACACTTTGCTACCATGTCACCAGTTAGCAAGGAGATGATCAAGACCCCATTCCTGGCCTCAAGGAACTCATGGACAAATAAAGTAGCAATTGAACTTAAAGAAGTCCTCTTCTGAGATCAGTGGATCATGGAGGAGAGAACTCTGATCTCTACATGGGGGAGCAGAGTGAGCTGCTAAGAGGATACTGTCTGTGACATGAGTCAGGAGGATATAAAAACAAGCTTTTCAGGGAAACAGATGGAAAAAGAACAAGGAAAAAAAGAGTGTCCAACAGAAAGGTGTATCAGGAGAATTTCTGTTAATTCCATATAGCTGAAGTACACAGCACCTGTAAAGAAGCAAAGGTGATGGGGATGGATCCGTAGGCATGGGCCAAAACACAGCACAAATTCCTGTTGAGTGCAGGCTCCTTAATGCCGGGGATTTTGTTTGTTGATGGATCCCTGGTGTTCCACAGTGGCCAGCCCAGAGAAGGTGCTAAGTACAGAGGGTCCCCAGGTTAGGGACAAACCAACTTACAGCGTTATGTACTTATGAACAGGCTCCAGAGCCTCCCCATAAGGATAATTTATAGTTAAATCAATAATTTGGGAACTAGTTTCTTCTGCTCATGTAAGCAAACCTGCATGGCGCACGCGGTTCGTTGGCGCAGCATCTTTATGCTAGTGGCTAGTCTCAGCTACAGAAGCAGCTGATTGAAACACAAGAATATGAAGAATCAGAAATATCCAAAGCCAAGAGAGTTGAGGATGAATGAGAGAATTAGCTGAAGTCTTTTATCTCATTGAAGCAGGATTTGCTAAACTTGAGGAACAAGATCCTAACATAGAGAGGTTTACAAAGGTTTACCATGCAATTAGTGAGAACATCAGCAGCTACAAGGCCATTTATGATGAAAAAAATTAAAAGGTTGTGCAAACAACCTTGGATACCTTTTTCAAGAAATGAACTTCAGTGATATGCTCCCCTCCTCCAGCAAAAGAATAGAATGCTGATTCTCCAACACCCACTTTATCCTCTCGGGCATCATCTCAGTGAGTGTTAACTTTTACATCCCTTTTAGAAATTTCTCCTATCTCCTATCTAAGCTTTGTATGAATTTGTTTTTATGTTATGTTTGTTTGAATGAAATGAAACAGCATAATAGTTTCTGTAACATTATTAAGTAGGGGGGCATTCGTATTATTACAGTATTCCACTGTATTATTATTACCACATATGAGCCATTATAATATTGTTATTATTATTATTATCATCCTATTCCCACTGTTCATCATGGATCCAAGGTACCTACAAATCTGACCCAAAGACATTCTCAGGAACTTATCTCATTGATAACCTGGGGACCACCTGTACATATTTGTTGTGTAGGAAAACAAATCAATGTTGGAAATGGATTAATGAATCTATGTAAGGCCCAGAAGTTTGAACTTTGTCCTGAAGGGTTATTGAAAGAATTTAGGCAGCTCAATGACATGGACAGACATCCATTTTGGATAAGCACTTAATCAACTGAAAAACAAATAAAAGTAATAAAAGAGCTCAATGTGAAGGCTTAAATAAACATCATTGATTTATACATATATGTAATTTCCAGAAATAAAATAAATAGCAATACAATTTAAAATACCAAATATAATAGGAATGTGTAAGATGTACATCTCTCAAAAAACTATAAAACTTGATATAAGAGTAAAAACAAGAAGACTTGACTAAATAAAGAGAAACATCATGTTCTTAGGCAGCAAGGCTCATATTGTAAAGATGTCATGCTTCCCTAAAATAATATATAAATTTAATACAGTTTCAATTAAAATCCCAGTGGGATTTTGTGGTGCTTGATGAATAGCTTTTAAAATTCATTTGTATGTATAAATGAATGAGGACAGCCAAGAAAAATTTGAAAAAAAAACAAGAAAAATGAGAAGGGAACTTGCTTAACCAGATCAAAAGACACTAAATAAATCTACAGTAACTAAAACAGTATGGTACTGGAGCAGGAACACATAGAAAAATGGAATAAAGTATCTAAAAACAACTCTTTGTATAGTTAGCATATGATGATAGCTATAACATTTGTTGAGTGCTCACTATGTATCTGGCACTGTTCTAAGCAGTTGTGTTACTCATTTAATTCTCACAAAACCCTCTTGAAGTTAGTCCTATTATGATCCCCATTTTACATATAACGAAACACATGTAGATTATGCTTTACGCCTATGGTTTCAGAGCGGGTGAGTGGCATCCAGGCTGTCTGACTCAAAAGCCTTCATTTACAATCACAATAAAATGATCTTTCTGCAGATAAAAACCAGAGGAATTAAAATTTAAAAGACTAACAAATTTAACTATACAAATAATTAAAGCATCTATCCTGAAAAAATATGTTAAATGGAAAATGAAAAGCTAGGTAAATATTTGCAGAATATATGATAGCAAAGGATTACTATCCTTAATATATAATGAGTTCTTACAAATCAATAAAATATGAACACCTAAATAGAAAAAGTAAGAAATCAATATGAACAAGCCAATTCATAGAAGAAGAAATGCAAATGGCCAATAAACGCATAAGATGCCCAAACTCAATAATAATCAAAGAATTAAAATTAAAATGAGATATCATTTTTCTCCTATCAGAATGGTAAAGAGTGAAAGGATTTATAAATGCCCAAGGGAAGAACATGTTGGTGGGAACAATGTCAAGCCAAGAAATCTTGGGGCTTGGGGCAAAAGGAAAAATCAGCAATCTGCTTTTATTTAAAATTTTGATATTTTGTTCATCATGGACTTTTCTTGCATTAATCTGGATTTTAAAATATTGTATTAAAATATTGTTTGTCTTGATTACTGAGTTTTTTTGATGTCTCCTTAAATCTTATGCCCAAGATTGCCTCATCCTAGTCCCAACCATGAATGGCTAAATAAATTGTTGTGACTTTTGAAGATGGGCTGCAAATATAAATCAAAATGTTAGATGTACTTAGCCACTAATGTAGCAATTCTTTTCCTAGGAATCTAACCTAAAGGAATAACTGGTCAGGTGCACAGAGATAAGGGTACAGGGATGATCATTGTAGCACAATTTATAAGAAAAAACTGTAAGCAATCTAGCTGACCATTGGTAGGGAATTGGTTAAATAAAGTATGGTATATTTGTACAATGGTATCCTATACAGCCATTAAAAAGGATGACATAGAGGTGTGCATATTTAAAGGAAAAGATATCCAATTTGCATTAAAGAGTGAGTAAAAAAGCAGGAGTGCATAGAACTGTATGTATATAATAATCCCAATTATGCAGCATACACACCCCCCCCCCAAAATTGTCTCAAGAAGTATTATAAGTCTTAATTAGAGTGACATGAAAAAGTAGCAAAGGGAAGGTCACATTTCACAAAATCTTTTCATGGTACTTTATTTTCTCTTACAAAACTCTCTTTTTGCTAACTTACCCCCTCCTAATTCTCTGACATATTCCGTTTTCCCCATGGTAGCAGGCAGTGCCTCAGATGCCAGCAATGAATCTTCTCTCCCCTCCCCCCCGGGTCCCCAGGTCGTCAATTCTGTAGCTCTGCCCATGGCCCAGGAGGACTGGTCCCTTTAACACGTTAGCCTTCTTCCGGAGGAGGCAAGTGTAATAGACGTTTGTTTTTGTTGGGAAACTCCTCGGCTCACCAGTCTGCTTCCCTCTAGAGAAGCCAGATTGTTGTTATTCCAGCCTCCCTTCCTGCTGGAGCATAGACATGCGACCAGGCTCAGTCAGTCTGCTGCCCCCACCCCAGACTTGGAATCAGAAGCCAGTGATTGACAGCAGCAGATGCACACAGAAGCCAGTCTGGCCATGGTGGTGACAGAAGCAGCAATGGCAGGGCTCCCTGTGGCGGCACCCAGCGCCCAGTGTCTGAGGGGTCAGCAGAGCAGGCTGCTGCACTGAGTCCCGTGATGGGCTGTGGTGTCCCCTCCAGACCAGCTCTGCAGCGTGGTTGTGACTTGTCTCTGGCCATGCAGCCTCCAAGCCTGGTTGTTGACCATTCCAGAGATTCTGTGAGTGACTTCATAGTCTCTAATAAATCCCATTCCTGCTTAAATTAGCTAAGTTTGCTTTCCATTGTTTGCAGCTAAGAATCCTGAATGATGCACATTTATTTTTGGTGCATGTGTGTGTATATATAGATATCAATATATAGTATATATAGATATATATATAGTAGAGAAATCTAATTTTAATACTCATTATTGCACACTACCCAAAAGAAAAGCAAGCTTATAGGTAAAGTCATGCTGATATGCTTGGGGCAGCTTCATTCATCTAGAGCTGTGTAGTCCGATATACAGTAGCTACTAGGCACACATGGCTATTTACATTTAAATTAATTAAAAATAAATAAAATAAAAAATTCAGTTTCTCAGTAACACTAGCCACATTTTACGTGTTCAATAGCCACATGTGACTAGTGGGTACCGTATTGGACAGTGAGAGTTAGACAATTTCCATTATTGCAGAAAATTCTGTTGAATAGCACAATCAAGAGGGATCTTGAGATCTCACCAGCTCACCTCACTGAACCATCACAGAGAGTAGAAAACCACTTTGGGATATATTCACTGTACTCTGCCCATATCACAAAAATTTAACGTTAACAGACAAGTAATCTTGTTAACTAGACCAGGATGTGTTTCCCTTCACTATTTAAATTGTTCTTGTTTTCTTGCTTTCTGCTTTCCAACCTTCCATTCTCCCTCTCTGTTTGCCGAGTCCATTTTGGTGAATTTGTCCAAGTTATTTGGGCATATACTGTAAATCTTCTATCTTAGTATCTGCCCCACCAACTTTATGAGATTGTTATGAGCATAATAATATAATTCAGGAGGGGATTTCATGTTCATGGTTGGTCTGAAATGAGCCCTGACTAGATGATTCTAGCCACCTGACTTAGAGCAAATCACTCAGCCTTCTTGGATTTCGGTTTCCTCACCAGTCAGCTGAAGAAGTTAAATGAGATAATTTCTAAGTTCTCTTCTGTTATCAACTTTCAAAAATTCGATTATCCCATACAGAATCCCGAAGACTTTATTTATAATCTATTCAGAGGAACTGAGAATAGGGCTGATGTGGGGGGGGGCAATGGTCAGGGAGGTAGAGATTGTAATAAACAAGAATGAGTCTTTATTCAAGATTTGATGGCAGCAAAGCTTAGAATGTAAAAGGCAGAATAACGAAGTGAAAAGCTGAGACTACCACCTCTTTCTCTCAAATCATTCAACGGTCATATTTTTATTGCACTGTAGTTAATGTTTAAATGTTCAGAAGCAACTTGCAAATAAGTAAAATTTTAAGTCTGCACTTTCTTTTTGAGTGGCCCAGCTTCATGCGTGGCAACTCGTTCCTCGCTATGGAAACACAGTCTACCTGAAAACAATTAGATTGTCATTTTATAACAAATAACTGTGTTCTTTTAAAATATTCAAACACATATTTCAAAGTCACCTCTTTAGGTCAGCCACCAGGTCCGTCCCAGAGAAAGACTTCATGAGGAAGAGCAAAGGGCTTTCTCTTCAGGAGTTCAAATACACACGGTAGTGTTAACCTAACTCTGTTGAGTCTCTTACCTCTGCGTGTTACCAGATTAAAACATTAGGCCGCAATTTCTCGAGAAACAAGGGTATTCTAGGTGAAAGAATGTTAAGCCCTTGCAGATTTGATAGCTTGGAATATCTTTTTAAAACTTTCTATCAGGAAAATGGACCTTCCTTATTATTTGTAGGGAATTGTGTTATGATAACAGCAGCAGCAACAATAACGTCCATTAAGCATTTTCTCTGTGTTAAGCATTTTCTATGCATTATAGCATTTTACGCATGTGGACATTGAAGCACAGAGAGGTTTGGCAGCCTGCCTTGCCTTATGCATCATAGTTAATGAATGGGGTAAAGTTGAGAGGATTGGACGCTTGGAGCTGCTGCAACCATCTTGCTACCACATGCAGATGGAAAATGACACAACACACAGAAGGAAGAGGTGAAAGAAGTGAGCTGAGAAAAATCTTGTCCTGATGGCAGCAATTGAGCCCTAAAATCCGTTGTGTCTGAAGCCAGCTCTACCCTGTACTCTGAAGCTCAGAGGGGTCAGCCCTGTCCCTTCTAACTTCAGCTTTTGGGGTCAGTTCTTTCATGTGCACCTGTAAGAATTTTACTTGACACGAACTTATTTAAATTAATGCTACCAATGCAAAGATCCATAACCTTATCCAAGGAATAAGTTTTAATTCAGGAATGTATAGAAAAATAATTCAATTATAATTTTTCCTGGGTAAGGCCGGTGAAAACCACATCACCCCCAATGTGACCTCTCAGAGCTGGCTGGCCGTGGAGGTTTATATGTCAGACTCACCCCCATCTCATTCTGAAACCTAAGCCTCAAATTGCACTGGTGAAATAATTTAATGTGGCATTTCACTGAAACATCCTGTAGATATTTTAGATATTTGCACAGGGAATTTTTTGACCTTTGAATAATATATGTGCTGAGAAAGGTCTTGGGATATTTTAACAACATGTTAAACTGAGATAGTCTTGAAGGGGTTTATTTTGGTCTCTGTTGGCTGCTACTTTTTTTCAAATCCTGCTGCAATTTTTAGTATCTATGAAGATACTTTCAAGATTTTTTTTTACTGCAGCATATTTCATGCTATTTAATGGTCACTTTTTCAAAGGTGACAGGCAGTCAGTTGATAAGCTCTCCAGAAAGTGACCCCCTGATAAGGCCTTCCCTCCACTAGAGTGCTGGATGCATCACTGCTGACCGGATGTGGCCACGTGGACCTCCAGTAGGCACTTCCAACTTGACATGTCCCAAACTGGCTGCTGGGTTCTTAAAATGGATGCATGCTCTTCCAACATTTAAAAACACTGCTTCATTCTTTGCAAACATAAATACAGGTGATCATAAGCATAGACAGGCCAGTCTAGTCAAAGGCATCATCAGAACTGAATCTTCTTCCACAGGCAGTTTTCGGTTGAGGAAATTAAATACGTTCAAACCTACTTCATCAGCAGAAAAGACCAGAAGTAATTCTGTCAGTGCCATATGACAGAGCACAACTTAAACTGAGGATTAATTAAAAACGTGTGCATTTAAACTATTCTACCAAAAACACAAAGCAATAGATTCTCCCAGAAGGCAAGATAGTTCCTAGGCTCGGGTTTGGCATCTTTGGAGGACCTGTTAACCTTTCTGTGCAGTTAGGCTGCTGAGAAATAAATTTCTGTCCCAGAGGACCTTTTGTTTCCTAAAAAAGAGGAACTTGCATTGTGGAAGTTTGTGGGTGAGAATGCAATGAGTTGGTCCTAAATTATATTATGCTTGATTTTCTTCTAAATTATTAAAAGAGCATGGACTGTACCTGTCTTGCTCATTGCTGAGTTCCTAGAATCTATCACATTGATTGCATACAGAAGGCATTTAATAATTATTTCTTGAATGAATAAATGTACTAAAGTGGTGAGCAAATGCCTTGAGGAGACAGAAGCTACCTTGCAGAGGAGACTATTGGAACTGAGTGTTAAAGAATGAGTAGGAGCTCTCTTGGAGAAAGAAAGGAGGAGGGGCAGGAGGAAAGAATTACAGTCAAAGGAAACAGAATGCACCAAGGAATGGAGACATGGATTTTAAGCTCCTAGTAATCCATAGCAGGAATCCATGAGTAAAATCTTGCACGCAGTAATAAATGACAAACCTTCACAATAAAAGTGCAAATGAAATCCCAATTCATAAATGACCCTGCTGTGAACATGGGCCAGAAGTTGGACTTTAGCCACAACATAAGCATTATATTAGGCCAATTACCTTTGTGAGGTGATGAACCATTTCTAGAAGTTGGCAGGTTCCTCCCTGCTGGTTTTATAAAGCTATTGCATAATGTCGACTTATTCTAGAATGTTACCTGGGGCTGCGTCCTAAGAGTGCTAATGACTCAAGGATTGGTCAGGAGAATGCATGAACCTTCTGTGTTTGATAGAGTGGGGAATTCTTCTACAATTGGTCTTTGGCTAACTGCTGCATTTTGGCTAATAGTGTACGTCTGGGACTTTGGATTTGACTTAAGAAACCTGAGACAATTTTTAGAAATTACTGCGTTTTAGAAATCTTGAAACACATTTACCTTCTTCTGTGGAGTGACTATATGCCTATGGAAGAAGAGTCCTTAACCACTTTGGTACCAGCGTCGACTATAGTCGACAGCCACAGATGAACGTGCACAGAGACTTTAGCCGACAGCCGTGATATGAAGGCGCACAGCCGAGCGTCGACTTTAGCCGACAGCCGTGATATGACTTTTCTAATTTTTCATTTATCAAAATAAAATTGTGAACATTTAAAAATAATGTAATGAAAACATATATGTATATGTTACCTATTCTGATTTACGTTACAAGTAAAGCTGCCTGTAAAGTAAAACAAGCTTTCAGTGCTTTAAAGCTTTCCTCATCACACAAGAACAAAACGGATTCGTCGTCAATGCACAGCACAAACTATCATGCGGACTATGAGTGCCGGCTGTGGGCAAGGTTTCAGCCGGTGAGTGCCGTACCGAAGTGGTTAAGGACCAATAATCGCCCTTTTCGCTGCCCAGTGGGATGCTTCACACTAGTGAATGGGGATTCAATCATCTTCAAAGGTGTTAGGCTGCTGGGCTCACCAAATTATATACCCTACTCATGCAAGGGGGCATGTCTGCAGGCTTTCTAACCAGCAACGTATCTTGAGTAGCACTCACTTGCCAATGGAAAAAAAGAGTGTAAAGCAACATCCTTTATACTAATTAACAAACCATCTGGTGCAGATTTGGACAGCCATTCTGGAAGTGCTTGCCTCTGCTTTTCAATGAGGGACTGTCAAATGTGAACCAACCATCCTGGAGTATGGATTTCTTATTAGGTCATGCAGATGTTAACTAATTACACCTAGAGTGTATATTGAAGTTAACTTATATGCATATATACATACAGACACGCATCGTTTTTGCTGACCTATTTTAAAGTAATTAGAGGGGAAATTGTGTCTTAATTCTTGATTTTTTTCCATATGGTCACATTTATACCTCTACTGGCAATTGATAAGGGAATCAATAAGGCTACATGAATGAACCAACCTATGCTGGACCTATTTTATCTCTTTTCTGTGTCAAATGATGCGGTTCTCAAACATCTTGGAATAGCTTAGTTTTCAGCAAATTTATTCTTTATCCTATGTATCCTAACTTCTCACTCTTCCAAAAATAAAGACAAATAAATTTAAGAAAAAAATTATTTATGGCTTCAATACCCAATCCCCTTTTTGAATTCAGTAAAAAGAATGGTGCACGGCAATGTTTAAATTAAAACAAAATTATAAATTAGAATATGCTTTTCTTTGCATAATCTAATTGTCTTTTATCCCAGTGGATCTCAAGTGTGAGTTATGTTATATCTAATTTATTAGCAATAGTATTATTGTTGATAGTATTATTTATTGATTATAAATAATTATAATTTATTAATGAACAATAGTATTTATTAAATACTAAAGATTATGAAACAATTTATAATATAAACTAGATTAGATTAAACACGTGATACTCTTATACCTGTTCTCAGGTGAGGAAAAGGTGGAGTTAACATCCACGGTGCAGGTTAATATTCATATGTGTGGCATGTGTGTCAAGGGAGCAGAGAGGGTAAGATCTCTGCCTACTTTTGGCCTGAGATGCTAAAGTATGAGATGATCTTGGCTTTGATTCTCTCTCCAGCCACTGAACTGGATGGGGACTGTGGATGGTGCCATAAATAATGCCCCGATCATGTGTCCAGCCAGGTCTGTCATTTGGGAAGCCTGACACCTTAGTGCCTTCAGTTAGAAGCCACTTTGGCAAAAAGGACAATGAGACAGAAAGACCCCAGTGAGACTTGTATTCCTCAAAGCAAGTTCAAGTTACCTGCTGCATTATGTACAGGGCTGAAAATTGTGCAAAGATCAGTGAAAATGAAAGGCATTACACATTAGAATAGCTCTCCTTCCATGTGTACCCTGCTCTGTGGTTTCCCCCAAGCTCTTGACACATTGCCTGGAAAGGCAGGGTGCTATGATGGGAACAGCACCAACGTTGGAGTCAAACAGTCAGAAAGCCTAGTTTTGTGGCTCTGAGCAGCTCAACCCCACAGTGTCCTCACTGTGTCCCCACATGTTCATTGTCTATAATAACATCTCCATGACAAGGTTTCTGTGATGATTAATGAGATACCTTTGGGGGGAAAATATCTTTTCTTAATAGTTGATTGCTTTCACCTAAGCAGAGTGGATGATAGTAGTTGGAGGACTTTTTGTTTGCTTATCAGATTGATCAGTTAGGATAGAGCTAAATTGCTTCTACTCATTGATTCAACAAATAAGCATTTGGGATGTGAGTGAACAAGGTGGACAAAGACCCTGATTGTACAGGGGAGGCAGATAATAAAGAAATAGTCTAGTAGAAATACAATATAATGTGGATAATGACGAGTGCTTGGGAGAAAAAGAAGGCCAGGGGAGGGCTTAGAGAATGACTGGAGTGGGAAGGGTACCAGGGGGAAGGTGTCCATCTCAGAATGCTCAGAGAAGGCCACTCTCTGAGTCGCTGGAGCAAGTCATGCAAAACTCAGGGTTCAAGAGGGTTCCAGGCAGAGGGTGCTGAGGTGCAAATACCCTGCCATGGGAATGGGCTGGGTCCGTTTGACAAATTCCTGGGGGAGATCAATGGACCCAGAGCAGAGTGAGGGATGCTTTGTGGAGGTGAAGTCTGAGAGTGAGGTGGGGCCCAGATCATGTTGAGAGGCTGGGCCAGGAGTTCAGATTGAGGGGAAGCTGTTGGGGAGGTTTGAAAAGAATGCTTTTATTGATGTGTATGAGAACAGGGGAGGGATTTAAGGGACTGGAAGGGAAGAGGGAGCTGGAGGAAATAGAGTGATTTCAATGCATCCTGGAAAAGGGTTGAGGAGAAACATAGCACCTACCTTATCCTTCCACTGACTTGGCCAAAGAAGGCCACTGGGGAAAATAGAAATGGCCAAGGAACATTTGTTAGATTGTTCAAAGTATGTTGCGTGATGAGAGCTCTCACCTCCATCTCTCCTGCAGAAACTTCATGAAACCTGACACTGGTCAACGATACTTTAGGGTGAATAGATCCTGGATGGTGGGTGGGTGGGAAGAAGTGCTGTGCCTTGCTTAGCGGTTAAGGGGGTGAGCACAGAGACACCAGTGGAAACACCTTAGCATGGTGCAAAGCAGAAACTCATGAAGTATGCCTTTCTTCCTCCTTCCCTAGACCTTACTTTGTTTTCAATTATTGTATAGGGCCATTTCTTCTTTTGTGGAGTGACATTGAACCAGCCTGAGTCCCGTCCAAGGCTGACAGTTTATAACCCTATAGCTTTTATCTCCCAGACAAGAGAACTCACTATATGTAATTTTTTTCTTAATTTTAATTGCAGCATTTAACATAATCATTTGGGGGATCAATCTGGAAATCATCAGGGATTCTTTTTTCTTTTTACTGCTACCACAGATGGCAATTGTGCGACAGAAGTGGGGGAAAGATTTTTGTTTTAATGTTGCAACAGCAGGAAATAGAAGGTGCCTGTTGTCAGTCACTTGGTTAAAAATCACAATTTCTCTTGCACCACAAAAGAAGGCTTGCAGAAGACTGGACTGTGGTTCCAGGTAGCCCGACTATACATCCAATGACAAATGCACCATTGTATAGGGGGAGGTGCAGCAATGTTTGTGTAATTAAGATTAAATTGAGATTAAAGAACATCTGAAACAGATTCTAGATGATTTAACCTTGACTTAGAGTGAGATCAAGGGGGAGACCATAATTATAACTAACTTCTCTTTTTCTTGGCAGAGTCTAGAGTCCATTTTGTCTTCATTTTGTTTAAGGTATTCCCGCTACTCAATTACCTCCTTTTTAGATAAATAATCGCCTCCCCCCCCACACACAATGGCTTTAAACATTTTAAGAATCTTGTAGTCATTTTTCCGTTCAGCAACCTCCTGGGGAACCAATCTAGACTACCACTTAGGAACAAGAAATGCATCATAACTAGCATCTTGCAGCTAATACAAAGAGAATAAATTACAAATTGAGTATGGAAAGTAACATAAAAC
Source organism: Cheirogaleus medius (assembly GCA_008086735.1). Lineage (NCBI taxonomy): Eukaryota > Metazoa > Chordata > Mammalia > Primates > Cheirogaleidae > Cheirogaleus > Cheirogaleus medius. The sequence continues at coordinate 15,856,162 of VBSM01003204.1, read as the reverse complement.
TGTGCCATCTAATAGGTAGCCATTAAGCACAAATGTCTATTTAAATTAATTATAATTAAATATTAGTGCTCAATTCTTCACTAGCCACATTTCAGGTGCTCCAAATAGCCACATGTGGCTAGCATCTACCACACTGATGGAATAGATACAGACTATTTCCTTCTTTGCAGACAACTCTGTTGGACAGCCTAATCTACGAATTTTAATAGTTGGAGTTAAGAGTTCTTTAGAATGTATAAAGAGGTAGGAGGGTCTCAAACAGTTTCCATAACATTTTAATTTCATACATTTTAACCACTGACGTCTTCAGCAATGGGTCCATGTATTGGAACCTTAGCTATCCCAGAGGAAGAAAAGTGAAGCTAACTTTCCTACAATTTCCAATGTGTTAGTATGCCCCTGATCTTAGGTTATTTTGTAAAGTGGCCGATAGCATTTGCAGGAGGTGGGAAAAGGGCCCATCTGCCCAGTAATCACAAGGGCCTATTGCAATGAACTCGCCCTGGATAAACAGATCGGAGCATCTTCACTTCCATCTTGTTAAACATATTTACATTGCTCAACTAACACGTGAAGAAAACAGATTTCCAAGTATGAGACTCTCTGGTGGGTCAAGCTGTTTTTCAAAGAGCATAGAGAAATAATAGCAATTCTACTTTTCAAATATTACCTTTGGCAAGACAAGGAAAATGGTTACTTAACCTTGTTCTCCAAGCATAGTTGAAAGAGTATGTTCTTTCCAGCTCTCTGTGCTTTTCTCTTGACTTTGGCTAGAGCCACTCTCAGAGCCAGGCTATTGCCCTGGACACCAGATCCATGGGCATTTTCCTGAAGCTCCTTTGTAGCTCAAGCTGACCCTGCTCTCCAGTAACTCAAAGTCAAGTAGAGCTTTGGGCCCACCATCCTTTATGATCTCCTTGTGCTGTGGGGACGGACACACAGTGTGTGTATGCACATTTGCACACTTAGGAAACACGCTCCCTGAGGGGTTGTGGGAGGCCATGTTCCAACAGCTGTCTGCATCTGGTGAGCCCGGATTAAAGGCAGCTTCCTGGGACAATATCTCAGCTCACATCACGTCCTACAGGAAGCTGTGTGGCCTGAGTCCAGTGATTTTCATTTTTAAAGCTGTGGAATTTGGTACAGAAAGGCTAAATGAAATGCTGGTAATTACCTAGCAAGCTAATTATGGAATATGAAAAATGATTTTTTTAAACTGAGATTCCTGCTGCACGATCAAGAAGTTTCTTCTCTTCACTCTGCGCTACTCTTTAAAATGGAGTTTTGTGTGCTGAAGGGAAAAGGGACGATGGTGTAGATATTGATTTTCACTTAATAGATCTTCCTTGGGATATTTGTTAGTTTTGTTCAAAGCATTAGTGGCAAGTGTGCCTTCATGCACCTTTCCATGTGGCTGATGGCAGGAAGAAAAGAAACAGAAAAAAAAAAAAAATCATTCTCTCTGTGGTTTTTAGGTCCCTAACTTGGGTTTGCCTTCTGTTTGTGTGCAACAGGCTTAGGAAGACAGGCCATTTCTCTGGCTCTCAGATGTTGAGGACTGGGGCCAAACGTAAAGAAGAAAGCCAAGTAGGCGTTTCTCCCACGGTGGTTATCTTTAGTCTATGCTGAGGTCATGTCCTACTATGAGAAATTTGTCTGCTCGTGGGCTATGGGCCAAATTCACACTGATTCTTGGAATCTGGAAAATCACCAATCATCCCAGCATCCAGGATCAGACTTCTTCACAGGCATAAGCAGGGTTAAAATCCCCTGTGTTTTTGTCCTGCCTTTGTGTATCTGTGTAAAAATTAGGCCCCAGGGGGCCAGTTCTGCACACAAAAAAATGAAGGATCATAAACACATATATGTTTGTGACTGTATGTATATATGTATAAACCCATACTACAGAAGCAATATTTTTTTCCTATAGTGACTGTGAATATGAGAGCCATTGGTCATTGAAATTGAAATGGAATGAATTGATTATTTATTGGAAGACATGTTCAAAGAATGGTCTAGGTGTTATGCGAGTGGCTAGTCTTCCAAACAGAAAATAAATTCAGATCACCACCCAGTCACTCTGGCTAAACAGTACTCCAAACAACATTAGTTACTCTTTCTTTAATTTTAATAGAACACAGTGACACAGAACCACTCTTGCTTCATAATTGAAAATAATTGACTGCCATTTTCTCAAGGCTGGAGAAAGAATCTCTTCCCTTGATCATAGCTAAAATGTGTGAATGTGCAACCCAAGAGCAATTGACAGGAAAGAGCTAAACAGCTTCAAAGAACTGAATCTCTGCCCAGTGTAGCCATATCTTTTGTATATTAAGCTTTGCCATTCTAACCTTTAACATCATTGTGAAAGCATTTGAAAATTGATTAAGAGAACAGACAGCACAAGATTCTTTTATCTCTAGGAAGACATCATCTGGGAAGATCTTTGCCAAGAAAAATTCTTACTCATTCAAAATCCTAAGAGATATAGAAGGAAGGTTAGGGATGACTGTTCTGGGTCAGAAGCTGCCAGGGATCCTGGGAACAATATGATTAAGAAAGACGTAAGGACCAGTGGTCAGTATGACCAACATACAGGACCAGCAAACTCGGTTGCCTGAGTGGTTATCACTATGGGGAAAAAAATGACCAGTGGATCCATTTGTCCTGTGACAGCACAGCCAGGACTGTGCCCTTTCAAATCTTGGGGAACTGATTCTCTGTCCATGTGTCCAAGGGTAAGGTCTGGCTTGATTGTGCAGAGAAGTGTCACTCTGCTGAGGGTGTATTTGAAGAGAGACAGAGGTAAATGAAAGGTTAGAGATGTTTACAGCAGCAGTAACCACTGTAAATGGAAATGAAGCATGCCAGGAGACCTGCCACAGACTAAAAGAAGTAAGCCAGCCACACAAGAATGAAAGGTTGAAAGAAAACAGGACCAGGGCTGGAACTGGGGCTTTGCTAATTTTAGCTAGGTGCATCTACTGACCTCATAGTAAGAGCTATTGATAGTCCAACAAAAATAATAACCGGTGAACATACACTATAATTAATTAATTTTGATGCTACATTGTTTAGCAAATCTATAAGTAGTTCACCCATACAGTTCCAAAGCTTGTGCTTTCAAAGAATTAAAGACTCCTGTTCATACATTATTACTAATCTTAAAATGGGCAATCCCCATCCAGCTTGAAGGTTTATTCCAACTGTGTTTTCTTAAGACCTTCATATTTTCACATCTTCCAAAAAAGTCTGAGACCAGGTAGATGGACCCCAACCTGTTTAGCATGGCTCTGATGCCTTAGCATGGAAATCTTGGTGGAGTCTTCCACTCCAGATGGCCCAGGAAATCATTATATATTTGGCCTCTAAACTGAAAGTGTTCCTAATGCTAGTATTGTCCTCCCAAAAGTAATACTCATTTACTGAGCACCAAGTATATACAATCTATTGTACTTGTCATATGTTTCTTTACCTAATCTTGTGTTTCCCTCACAGTATATGTGGGAGGTAGAATTCCTATTCCTACTTTAAAGACAAGGAAACTATTGTAAGGTATCAAGTGAGATCTTCCTTCTTAATTTCTCACAATTGCCCCCAGAGCCTGTTGTTGAGAACTTACAGTTTGGAGAACTGACAGCTTCCACCAAGGGCTTGCTGATTGGTGAGCTCCTTTTGAAGAATGAAGAGAAATAAAAAGCATACAGTTAAGAAAAGATTTGATTCTCACAATAACTTGTGAATAAGGAAAGACTGCATAAGGAAAAGAGAATAAAACTGTCTCTATTCATGGAATAATGATTGCTTATATAGAAAATTAAGAAATCAAAAGAAAGTTACTAGAACTAATACATGAGTTTAACAAGGTCTCAGGATAAAAGATCAATATAAAAACATCCATTATATTTCTTTATATTAGCAATGAACAATTGGAAAATGGCATTTAGAAATGTTCCACTTACAAAAACAGAATTCCTGGAAAGTCTTAGGATCTGATTTATCATTAAGGGAATCTGCTATGCAGAGGAAAGGGGAGTCAATAGAGAAGAGTTACTAGGGGAAATAAATAATGTTCTACATTGTACTTCCAAAGGGTTGAGACTCCTCAAACCCATTACATAGGCCCAGCGGTACTAAATAACTTGCCTAAAGCCACACAACTAATAAGCCCCCAAACTGGGTTTTGAATTCTGTCCTCTTTGACTCAAAAATCTCTTCTTTTTTCCACAGTGCCCTTGCCCATTAACTAAGAGTTCTCTCCCCATGTACTGTGACTGGGGGAACACCTTATATGCTCTCTATTCCAAGTGCCCAAAGGTTCAAAAATTCTTCCTGAACTCCTAGCATGTCCATTTGGCTTTAGGTTGGCTTTCAAAGTCCAATAGTATAATGATACTATCTCATATTTGCACAAAATATACTTTACTAAGCTTTCTCCTATATTACCTCATTTGATTCTCACAACAACTTGTGAATAAGGAAAGACTGAAATTGTTATCTCAGTCTTATAGCTGATATATAGATAGGCTCAGATGAGTTTTGTCTCAGTTGGGGTCACATTGCTTATATGTGACAGAGCTAGGGACAGAATGAAAGTCTACTTCGAAAACATTGATTCATGATGAGCACCAGACCTTGCTGACGTGGATAAGATTTCATTAATTCAAGTAGTTACATTGTGGACTTGGACAATGTCTGAGTATTGGAATTTATTTAGGAAATGCAAGTTGTTACATCCATTTACATATACCAGTGCTTCAACGAGGATGATGAAAGGAAAGGGAGGCCTCATGTTTTAGAAAATGCCATGAATCATAAAAAGAAATGGCAAACTCATTTGTAATATGCTTATTTTTTAAAAAATGTAGATAGTACAACTGAAGGCTTTACTCATAAAAAGTTAAACTCTTCCTTGGTTTATAGGTGTATAGATCACAGATTCTCAAAATTTAAGACTTGGAAAGGGATCTTAGAAGCATTCTAGTTGAACCCCCTCTTTTTTGGTTGAGGGAAAAGAAACTCTAAGATTTTCTCCAATTGTTTGTGATCACACCACTAATTAGTGGCAGCATTGGTCTTAGAATCCAGAGCCAGACTCCAGTCTAGTTCTGTGATACCACATCCCAAGCTTGGGAATTTCTTTTCCCTATTTTTAATTGGTATTAGATAGTTTCAATAACAACTTTCAAGCCTCTAGTTCTGAATGGCCGTGATTTTGGAATGCAAATGATAGCAGATCAGAAACTCTTATGGCTGACTACTTTGTCTACTCTCTGTCTACTTTGTCAAAGATTAGATGACAATATGTGAATGGATTTATATCTGGGTTCTCTGTTCTGTTCCTTTGATCTATCTCTCTATTTTTGTGCCAATACTTTACTGTTTTGGTTGCTATAGCCTTGTAGTAAACCTTAAAGTCTGGTAAAGTGATGCTTCCAGATTTGATACTTTTGCTTAAGGTTGCTTTGGCTATTCAGGCTTTTTTTTCTGGTTCAAAACAGAGTGTAGAATTATTTTTTCTAGATCTGTGAAAATGACGTTGGTATTTTGATGAGGATTGCATTGAATCTATAAATCAATTTGGATAGTATGGACATTTTAATGATGTTGATTTTGGTGATCCATGAGCATGATATGTTTTTCCATTTGTTTATATCATCTGCAATTTCCTTCCTCAATGATTCATGCTTCTCATTGTAGAGATCTTTCACCTCCTTGGTGAAATATATTCCTAGGTATTTTATTTTCTTTGTAGCTATTGTAAAAGGTATTGAGTCTTTGATTTGATTCTCAGCTTGACTGTTGTTGGTATATAGGAATGCTACTGATTTGTGTGCATTGATTTCATAGCCTGAGACTGCTGAATTTATTTATCAATTACAGGAGTTTCTTGGCAGAATCTTTGGGGTTTTCTAGATATAAGATCATATCATCAGCAAAGAGCAATAGTTTGACCTCATTTTTCTCCATTTGGAGACCCTTCATTTCCTTCTTTGCTTGCTCTGGCCAGGACTTCCAGCATTATGTTGAATAAAAGTGATGACAGTGGGCATCCTTGTCTTGTTTCATTTCTGGGTGGGAATGATTTCAACTTTTGCCATTCAGTATGATGGTGGCTGTGGATTTGTTGTATATGGCTTTTATAATTTTGAGGCATGTTCCATCTATGCCTATTTTGTTAAGAGTTTTTATCATAAAAGGGTGCTGGATTTTGTCAAATGCTTTGTCTGCATCTATTGAGATGATCATATGATCTTTGTTTTTGCTTCTCTTTATGTGGTGAATCACATTTGTGGATTTACATATGTTGAACCATCCTTGCATTCCTGGGATGAAGCCCACTTGGTTGTGGTGAATTATTTTTTTGATGTGCTGTTGAATTCAGTTTGCTAGAATTTTATTGAGGATTTTTGCATCTATATTCATAAGGGATATTGGTCTATAGTTTTCTTTTTTTGTTGTGTCCTTTCCTGGCTTTGGTATCAAGGTCATACTGGCTTTGTAGTGGTTCCTGAGGGAAGGGCTGCAGAACATGGGTCACTTCCAGGGACTTGTCAGCCCCTGGAGCTTCCCACTCTGAACACAGTCTCATATGTCTTGTAGCTCCACGACTTCTCATCTTGAAGAGCTTGTCAAAGCTAGCCACATAAGCCTTTGAAAATATCATAGACCTCTTTGAAGTAGGTTGTTTATTTTTCCTGAAACACATCTGCTGATCATCCTATTTGTATTTTAAAATGCAAAGTATCTTGGCTAGCAACTTGAAAGAGAAGTCTAATAAAAAATAGGGATACCAGTTCATTGTGATGGTTTTTATCTGATTTACTAGCACCTTCTATTCATTTGTTCATTCATTTATTCATAATAAACAAAGGTATAATAAATTTTTAATGTATCAAATGATGATTAGTGCTATGGCAAATAAGCAGGGTGAGATCAGATAGGGAGTGTAGTTGGGTGGTGGTGGTTGGGATTTTATATAAGATGGTTAAGGAAGGCTTATTTGCTAAGGTGGCATTTTGTGCGGAGATGTGATAGAAGTAGAGAAACAAGTCATGTAGCTATCTGGGGGGAAGAACTTTCCAGACAGAGAAAACAGCAAGACCAGGTCCCTGAGTTAGGAGACTGCTTGTTATGTTCAAGAAACAAGAAAAAGGGCTGCATGGCTGGAGTGGAGGGAATGATATCTGGAATGATAGGAAATGAGGTCTGGAAGATAGCAGGGGCCAGGTCATGTAGGGCCTTATAGAACAACATAAGGCCTTTTGCTTTTTAAATTGTTTTTAAAATTGAGGTATGATTTACATCCAATAATATACAGATCTCAAATATTTGTTTTGGAAGGGTCTGGCAATTATATACACCCTGAAACCATCATGCAAAATCAGATGCAGAGCATTTCCATTACCTCAGAAAGTTCTTTTGGGATGCTTTCCTATCATTTCTTCCCCTAGCCCAGAGGTAACCAGTGTTCTGATTTCTATCATTATTCTGGAACTTCATAAAAATTATGCTCTAACATCTGGTTTCTTTCACTTAAGAGAGTGTGGTAGAGATTCACATGTTGTTGCATGCATCCATAGTTCATTGCCAAGTAGTATTCCATTATGTAACTATATCACAGTAAGTTTATTCATTTTCCTATTGATGGGGAGTGAGGTTGTTTCTTGGTTTGTGCTATTTATAATAAAGATGTCATGAATATTCTTGAACAAGTCTTTTTGTGTATATATGTTTCCATTTCTCTTGGGTGCATACCTAGGAGTAGAAGTGCTAGATCATAGGTTGATGGATATTTAACTTTATATGAAACTGCTGAATAGTTTTCCCATGTCATGGTACCATTTTACACTCTCACCAGCAAAACATAAGAATTTCCATAGTTCCACATGCTCACTGACCTTTGGTAATATCCTGAGGGTTTTTTGTTTTTGTTTTAATCATTCTGGACAGTTTGAAATATACCTCATTGTGGTTTTAAGTTGCATTTCCCTGCTGACTATTGATGTTGAGCACATTGTCATGAGCTTTTTGGCATCTGCACATTCTTTTTTTTTTTCTTGTGATGTCTGTTCACATGTTTTGCTCAGACTTTTAAAATTAGCTTATCTTAGGTCAGGCGTGGTGGCTCATGCCTGTAGTCCCAGCTACTTGGGAGGCTGAGGTGGGAGGATTGCTAGAGCCCAAGAGTTGCAGGTTGCAGTGAGCTATGATGATGCCACTGCACTCAAGCCCAGTAAACAGAGTAAGACCTTGTCTCAGAAAAACTTGGGTTGTCTTTTTATTGTTGTAGGAGTTTTGAAAAAATATATTCAGGATATGAACTCTTGAACAGATCTATATCTATTTCTCTATCTACATCTATCTATCCATCTATATATTTTATATAAACAATATTACATATAATGTTATATATTATATATATTATAAATGTAATATATAATATATTACACAATATGTATTATGTATTACATTTATGTTATATATAATATATATTGATTGTTTTATCTAAGTCTGCCACTTGTATGTTTATTTTCTTAATGGTAACTTTTTATGGGCAGAAATTTTTAATTGGGATCAAATCTGATTTATCAATTTTTTCTTTTAAGATTAGTTACTTTTGTGTCTAGATAAGAAATGTTTGTCTACTCCAAGGTCATGAAAATATTTTCTTCTAGAAGCATTATTGTCTTAGCGTATAGGTTTAGTATAAGATCTGTCTTAAATCAATTTTTTGAATGTGGTAAGATGGAGGAAAGATGTAGATATCCAATTTCACATCACTTGTTAAAAACACTATTTTCTCCCACTGAATTGTCTCAGCAGAAGGAGTTTGCTTTTTATCCAAGTGAGAACAAAGTCACTGGAGAGTTTTAAGCCTTTCTCAAGGCAATGAACACTTTCTATTTTGCATAATATGTGTCTATTGCACATTTGATACACATATGCATGCACATCTGCACATACTTTGAGAACAGTGACAATATCTTGCTTGTGTTTTTATTATCCTCAACAGAATAAATGAATTCCAGCAAATGACAAATTTAACTTTTTTTCTTGTGTAGCATGTAGATGTACTCATTTGTATATGTTCTATATGGTTCCTACACAGACTAAGGCCATTTCCATTTAGGGTTGTTAGTTTCAGATTTACAGGGCATTTCTGATGTGCATGCAGGGTTATATATTTGTTTGACCCATACCACGTAAACATATACTGGCCTCTTGCATGGTCAACTTAGATGTTATTTTTGTTTTCATTTCTACTTGTCCTGTTTGGGGTAGAGAAGATTAAAAAGCATATGTGGACAGCACAGAAATGGCATCTGGAGAGCAGCCCTGTTGCAACTCTTCCAGCTTCCCCTGAAAATGCCCAGAAAGACTCAGAAACAAGATAAATTCTCACCACAGCCCTGAAGAGTATGACTGTCAGACAGCCTATTGCCAAAATCCAAGAGTAGTCTCACTGAAGGAACAGCAGAGGCGGAGGGAAGGGAGAAAGGGAGAAAGGCTTTGATACTCTCTTCAAGTTTTCCTTTTACAGAGCCCCTTGGTCTATTCCAGCCAGAAAGCTGAGCACCCCTCCTTCTGCTTCCAAGGAGCTGCTTGCTTTTAATGCATCCAAAAAGCTGCTTCCCATTCACCCTTCCTTCTATCTCCGTCCACCCAAACTCAACAATTCCCCAATAGGATGAAAAAAGTGGAGGGGTCTCTTTCCCCTCCGTTGAAGCAAGTGTGATGCTCAATTGCATCCTGGGAAGTGTAGTTCCGTAAGTTCATCACTTATGTAGATCCAAAGAGTAAGATTTATGGCAGAAGTACTCTACATGCTGGGGTTGTAGTTTTTCATGTACAGTATGTTGAGTCAATCTCAAAGAATCAAACAAAGAGAGGTAGGAAGGAGCAATGCCCTCTCTGGAGCACAGAGCTGCCTTAGAATCTGGAGTTAGGATAGAAGCTGTGCAAATACCTGTCCTCCAGGGGCAGGTGTGAGATCATCACACAAGCGAAGGGTCGGCATTGATGAGGCCAACTCCATATCATGTGTGGCTGCTGCCTTTAAGTCTAGAGAAAGCTCAACTCATTTAAATGGCTGTATTGAAAAAGTAAATTATGCAAAAACTACTGGGAATCAGTGAAAAAAATTGCTGTAGACCCCAGGAAAAGAAGCATCAATCTTAAAAGTTTAGAGGAAAATGAGACCTCTGAAAATTGTCCATTGCAGAAACCAGAAGAAAATTAAAAAAAAATATATATATATAGCATTCAAAACATCTTTTGAGATTTAAGCCTTTCTTAAGGCAGGTACTACTTTCTACCTTGCATTGTGGTTGTTTATGTGCACACCTTAATGCACATGTGCATACACATCCACCCATACATGGACAGGAGACATGCTTGTATTTCCACCCCAACATCAGAACCTAGCTCAGTGCTTGCCATGTCATAGATACTCAGTGAATAAATAATGAATAAATTCCAACAAATGACAAGATTTTCTCTCTCTTTCTTTCTTATTTTTTGGTTTAGTATGTGGGTGTGCTTATTTGTCTCTGTTCTATATGGCCTTTAAGAAAACAAATGGAAAATCACAAAGTCATTGGGATTGCGGGATGGGAGGAGGAGGAGGCAAAAATGGAAATGTGAAATGGATAAAACATGGCTGAAAGCTAAAAACTCAAGAGCAGAGTTAAAATTCTTATTAGAGGCTGTAAATAACTGAACTGAACCAGTGGAGGACTGAATCATGATTGGAGAGGATGAATTTGAAATCTCTCTCAGAATGCAAAGGAAAAGGAAAAAGAAATGCACATGACAGGAGAGAGATTGTTAGATAGGGAGGGCAGACAATGGAATTACAACCTAAAAATTATAGGTATTTTGAGTTAGTAAGATTAACTGAAACAGAAATAGTTACACAGACTGCAAAGAAACAATTTTCTATACTGAAACAAAGAATATGGTTGTCACACTCCAGACAAAATGAATGGCAGTATTTCTTGATTAGAAAGATAAAGAAAAATATCTTGCAAATCTCAGCTGACATTGTCTAGCTGCATGGGCAGGGGCAATTTTTTGAGCCTCAGTTTCTTCATCTTTAAAGAAGAAGGCTGCCAGAGAGTCACTAGGTCCCTGCTAGACCTGCTGTCTTGTGATGTCATAAATGTTTTTAGGGCTGGAGGGCCTAAAACAGTGATTGACCATTTTAACATCTCCTTTGAGATAAATCAAGCAAACGAACCCCCAAACCAGGCTTTATTGCCTCTGCATATCATCTGCTCCAGTGCATTAACTGGGATTTCAGGAATGTTCTAAGCACCCCAGATGTTCTCATAGTAACATCAGGACCTCACAGCCCCAGCAGCACTACCTGCTTGCCACCTCGTGTGGAGCAGAAGCCTGATTGCAATGATATCAGTGGATTCCAGCATTTACACCTTGAACACTAGGATCCTCCAACCTGCCCCCAGAGTTTGGCTCACTCTCTCCTCTCTTCCAGAAGACTCTAGGACTAAAATGTCTTCTCTATGATCTCCCTTTTAGTCGTTGTGTGCTCTCAGCCCTGGCCATTTTTGGTTCCCACAGCTCCTAACTTTTCTAATGCTTTATTCAGCATTTCAATCAATCCTGAACAATCCTCATTTGCTCATTTTCAGAGCCCAACAATTTCATAGAATGGCAGGATAGCAGGTCCAAATCATTTAGACTTCTGCCATGACCAACAACAGGTGTGGGCTCTGTTTAAAAATGGGGCTCATCTGCTAAGAGGATAAGCCAAAAATAAATGGGGCTCATAGCTCAAGGTCCTCACTTCCTCTGTGGCATGGTACTTAGTTGGTGTGAATGCTGCCTCACTTCTTTGCTTCGCTCAGCTCTTGAGTCAACTCTAGTGTCTGTGGTTGTGTGTGTGTGTGTGTGTGTTTGCAGACATGCAGACACTCAGCTCCAATAAGGAATAGACGTGAATTGCACTAGTTGGAATGTACACTCACACCCTTTCCTGTCTGATTACGGACCATTTTAGGTTATCCAAAATGTTACTCAGCTGCCACATTTTTAGCAACAATAAAAAGGGGCAGAAATCATCAACTCTACAAACAGTAAACATGTTTAGAAAAAAAGTGGCAGACAATAGCGGCAGCTGAAAAGTGTCACAAAGGAGTCTTTTCCCCACGCGAGCTTGTGGAGGTGCAGCTGCCAGAACTCCCTGCCTTCTGCAGTTGGTTTACACAATAGTCTGGGTTGTCCCAGTTGTGACCACGCAGCTTGGCTCTGGGCTTCATAAATGCAGACCCCAGAATCCAGTTTATTTGTGTTATGACTCCATCTAAAACATTGCAGAGAAGCCAACTCCCCTCATCCCATTAAAAAGGTAGAATACGTATTTTTACTAGCCTGCAGAGCTTGGCGTTCAGAGGTAACAATATGTGCTTTGTCACTCCCCAAGTTTGCCATGAAGTGTGCGGTAATCTTTGCCAGGGGTGTGCTGCTCTCTCCCAGGAGGGTTCACAGCCCCGAGGAACACTTCAGACTGCTTAACGACCTGCTTGCGCCTTGCCTTATATGGAATTTTCCCTTCTGCACGAGGGAATGACAACCACTTAGAGTGTCAGCCAGCAGGGAACAGATGATAACCAAAAATCCACTATGCTCTTAGTCCCAGGATGTCCTATCTGCCTTGAACTTTTGCTCTTTGGGCTCACTCTCTGATAATGAATTGGGAAATGCCAACAGGTTTGGAGAAACAGGAGTCACTTAGAAAAGCTAGCCAGATGATTCCATTTCAGAAAGCATAAAGGAAAGTCTTCCTGTCCTCCTCTCTGGTAAGTTAGTTAACAAGCACAGGACACAATAGGCCCCCAGATAAATGGAAGAAATGATGTAAAATACAAGGTATAAAGCAGGTGCTTGATCATATACATTAATATTTAATCATTTCATTTAACTCAATCTTTAGGTTAGAGATAACAGAAATAAATGTGTTTATTGTTAATTATTATTGATTAATAATTATTAGAACCATGTATTGTAAAGACTCCTCACACTTGCAGAATCTAGTGCACTAGCCCAGTGGAGAGAAGCACCAACAATCTCCCCAAGAGGTTGAAGGGAAGATGATGGATCTGGCTCAGGCACTGCTATAGTTGCTTTAGACTTAGTATCTCAATTAGTCATTGCAGCAAGCCTGTGAAGTGGTTCTATTTTCCCTATGAGGTAGCATTATTTTTATTTTATTGCAGATGAGGAAACCAAGGCACAGAGAGGTTAAGAAACTTCCCCAAAGTCACACAGCTAGTTTGTGACAGCCTAGAGTTTGAACCCAGGAAGCCTGGCTGTCTGAGGATTTCAACAAGCATAGATGGGAGGGGGCAGTGGGTGTGGCAGAGATGTCACAAAGAACAAGAGAAAAGCATGAAGAAGGGAACATGAAGGAGGGGACATGTCCAGTTGGACTAGAGTATCTGTAAGGGGGGGGGAAATCTCACCAGAAACACAAACTACCACCACGTTGTGGAGGGTCTTGGCTGCTCATAATGAATGGATGATTATTATTACTATGAATAAAAAAGCCAATATTTTTATAGTTTTTAAAGTTGTTCATAATATCTGTAATGGTCTAGCTCTGTTTTTGCAAGTGCCTAAAAAGGCCACCAGCAGACAGATTCACTGGCCCCATTTCTCTTTGCCCTTGTCTTATAAGTGGTCCATGTCAAGCCAGCCCCCAGGCCACCACACTGATTTGCAGTTAAAAAGTCTCATATTGGGTCTTTCATTATAAATGCCTATCTAAATGAGTGCTTTACTCTAGAAATATTTTAAAAAATACATTCTATTCCATTTCTAGTAATGGCTAACAAATTTGCCTGGGTAATAATGTCTTGGGGTTCATGCCAAATTTGCTATAAAATCATACACAATCATGCAAAATCATAAGAAACAAAGAATCAGACAGTTCTCGTCAGTCACTTGGCTGTTAAAACACATATTTTCTGAGTAGAAGGCATAACCAAACATGATTTCACCAGACTTTGCTTATGTTGAATCGGGAAGGGAGGTTCTCATTTCTAAAATACTGAGACTCCATGATTTTAATTAATTAATTATTTTGGCAACTTAATAATTTTAAAGATCACAAATGGCTCTACCAAAAGTTATTCTTTGGACAGTTTCACCAAAATATTTACCAGCTGAAATGGATTTTTATGCTGTTAGAAGCTGATAGCCATCTTCTTGTAGACGTGTTTAATTTATGCTAGGGCTTTTATTTGATTAATCACTTGGACTGAAGTAGGATTGTGTTCTTTCACTTTAGCAGCATGACCAAGCAGATGAAGGAGAGAGAGTGGATGTGACCCGTGGCAAACATGCCCAACCCTGGACTCTTTCCATGTGCACGCAGCGAATTGGGCTGCCCTTCTGCTGGTGGGGGCATAAAGACAGCCCAGTTTCCCATTCCCAACAGGGCAGTAGGGTCTGCAGGAAATGAGGCTCTATAGAAGAGGAGTGGGGAAAATATAGGGTAAGGGAGCCTTAAAAGATGGTAATCCCAGTTTACTTTTGCCTTTTTCTACTTTGATCAAATAATGGGTGATATTTGACACCATTGTATTGGAAACAGAATCATGATGTTTCATAAGTTAAATGGCAGGTTGTGTGTACTGGCATGTGTCTTTTCTGTCTTGACTCTGACAGTTGTACACTTATGCTCTGGAATTTGGAAATTACACTTTGATGTTGGGGTGGGTGTTGTACTGGTTGGCTAGGGCTGCCATAACAACCTACTGCAGACTAGGTGGCGTAAACAACAGAAACTTATTTTCTCACAATTCTGGAGGATGGGAGGCCAAGATCAAGATATTGGCAAGTTAGGTTCCTTCTGAGGCCTCTCTTTTTAGCTTGTAGATGGCCATCTTCTCCCTGTGTCTTCACGTGGTCTTCCCTTTGTGCACATCTGTGTCCTAATCTTCTCTTCTTATAAGGATATCAGTCATATTCTGTTAGCGCCCACCCTCATGACCTCATTTTAACTGAATTACGCCCTTAATTAGGGCCCCCTTCTATTTCCAAATACAGTCACATCCTGAGATGCTGGGGTTAAGGACTTCAGCATGTGAATTTTGGGAGGACACAATTCAGCCCATAACAGGTGTGTTTTCCCTTAAGGCTCCCAAGACAGACGGGGCATCTGCCTTAAACACAAGGCAATAGGAATAGCTCTTGTAAGTCTATATTTATTCTCTTGGTCTGCCCATTAGCCTTTCTAGAGGGAGTCCACCTGACAGGTCAGGATGCCCTTCAAAAGTGCCTAGGTCTTTCGCAGTATACAGCAGGGCATCTCCAGGCTACTTTAACTGACTATTAAAATTGGTCATGGTCTCACCATAGTAGAACTTCCCTGGGCTTTGGCAAATCCCTAGTGCTGGGAAATATTCACTGGGTTCAGAATTAAGAGATCTGGTTCTTTTTTTTTTAAATTAATTAATTAATTTATTTATTTTTATTTCATTATGTTGTGGGGGTACAAATATTGTTAGGATTACATACATTG
>VBSM01003204.1:15822727-15840512 GCA_008086735.1 Cheirogaleus medius | reverse complement strand
ATCTCTGGTATCTCAGATCTATTCCAGGTATCTATGCTTCTGTTCTTGTGCCAATACCAGGCTGATTTAATTATTATTGTTTTGTAGTACAGCTTGAGGTCAGGAAGACTGATGCCTCCCAGATTGTTCTTTTTACTTAAAATTGTTTTGGCTATACGAGGTTTTTTCTGGTTCCATACAAAGTGGAGAATTATTTTTTCTAGGTCTGTAAAGAATGCTGGTGGTATTTTGATGGGGATTGCATTAATTCTGTAGATCACTTTCGGTAATATTGACATTTTAACATATTGATTCTACCTATCCATGAACAAGGTAGATTTTTCATCTGTTTAAGTCACCTGCAATTTCTTTTTTTAGTGTTTCATAGTTCTCCTTGTATAAATCTTTTGTATCTTTCATTAAGTATACTCCTAAGTATTTAATTTTCTTTGGGGCTATAGAAAAGGGTATTGCGTTTTTGATTTGAGTTTCTGCTTGATGGTTCTTGGCATATATGAATGCTTCTGATTTGTGTATATTGATTTTATAGCCTGAAACTTTACCAAATTCATTTATTAAGTCTAGGAGTCTCTTGGATGAGACCATGGGGTTTTCTAGGTATAATATCATATCATCGGCAAAGAGAGAGTTTGATCTCATCTGCCCCCATTTGGATACCCTTAATACCCCTCTCTTGCCTGATTGCTATAGCTAAGAGATCTAGTTCTTGTCCAGACTGCCACTGGCCTGCTCTTAGGCAAGTCTTTTTTTCATCTGGCCTGGTGTCCTCACCTAGAAAATTATGAATTTTATGATTTCTAAGGTCAGCTATATGTGAATTGCCCTAGTAAGTGCAAATGTGTTTTCATACATTAGAAAAAAACACCCAAAATAGTTTCTGGGAGTTGAGAGTCTTAAGAACTTGCAATTTTACAAAACACTTTCACTATAGAAGTTAAAATATTAGATCATCTTACAGAAAGATTCAGGACCATTTTGCTGTTGCATCAAATTAAATGTGTGATCTTCATTTTCTTAATTTGACAGGAATTTGCTAGGAGTCAGTTCCACGTGAGGCGCAGTGCTGAGCGCTGTAAGTAGCAGGTGGGAATTCAGAAGTGAATGAGTCTGGTCTCCTGCTTCCAAGGAGCTCATAGACAAATTTCCTTCTCAGTGAAGAAATTCCAGACAAGGAGCCAGAGTAGGCAGAGAACCTCACACCACCCCCCTCACCCCATGTCTGGCTTCCTAGGCAAACTGTACAGTCTACTCAAGGTGTGATATTCATGTGAGTCTTTCAAAATATCCCTGAATCCAGCTAGGCAACCTGGGATTTCACAGGCAATTTTGTTTTATTTGCTTTCAAATATTTATCTCTCAGTGTTCTGCTCAGAAAATGTCCCAACTGAATGGGGAACTGTGGCTGAGTTGGGCATATGCAAGGATATCCTCAGTCTGAATCTTCCTCAAAGATTTGGTCATTGGGTATTTGGGAGCCTTGGCTAATGTCGAAGGTATCTATGTTGGAGACCATGGGCTGCAATTCCTGGCTGTCCTTTGGCATTTAGAGCTGGCAGATATCACTGACATGACTTTATTGCTGCCATGAATGAAATTGTACACATCAACCTGCATGAGTGCCAGAGTAGTGATCTCAGTGTGGCCAATACTGAAAAAGCCAGAAATTGTGATTGTAGGTAAACCCCTGGGGGTTATATTTCAGGACAGGAAGACAAAGAGTGAAAGGAGCTGCATGAAATAGGAAATGCCAATAAATAAATAAATAAATAAAAAAGCCTACAACTTCCCTTTCTTGAAATGAAGCTAGTTGACTGGAATCTCTTCATTCCTAGTCCAGTGATTATTTCCCAGCCTTAGGGACTTGTTCAAGCCTGGGAAAGTGGTTCTAATACTGCAGGGTACATAACCAGTGTCAAAGGCTTGTTGGAGTAGCCTGGACATACCCTGCTAAATATTGGCATGCTTGGTTCCTCATTAAAGAAGGTAAAAAAAGAGAAAATATATAAAATGGTAACGTTTATATAATTCTGCAAAAGTAATATAAAGAAAATAGGAAATGAAGTTCTGCTAATATATTTTTTAAAAAATCATGCAATACCAAGGGTGTTACCTGAATTAGAATGGCCAAAGGGGCCAACCAGTAGAGACAAAACTCATTCCCTTCCCATCCTTGGGCCTCTACCCTCAGACCTGTAGCCCACCATGGCTACTTAGATCCAGTCAACTGCTGCCATGCAGAAATTTTTCAAATCTTGGCAACTAATTTAAGACATTCTTCTTTAAAACATGGTATGGTCCAAACACAACATGTCACTAACTTGCAATTTCTGTTCTAGAGCATCTTGCGGGTCTTTGTGGTTTATGTTAATGATCTGAAGCAACAAGTGCAATTCCAGACAAATTTCCTTCTCAGTGAAGAAATTCCAGACAAGGAGCCAGAGTAGGCAGAGAACCTCATACCGCCCCCCTCACCCCATGTCTGGCTTCCTAGGCAAACTGTACAGTCTACTCAAGGTGTGATGTTCATGTGAGTCTTTCAAAATATCCCTGAATCCAGCCAGGCAACCTGGGATTTCACAGACAATTTTGTTTTATTTGCTTTCAAATATTTATCTCTCAGTGTTCTGCTCAGAAAATGTCCCAACTGAATGGGGAACTGTGGCTAAGTTGGGCATAGGCAAGGATATCCTCAGTCTGAATCTTCCTCGAAGATCCATGAGGTGGGGGCTAACCACTTTAGTAATAAATTATTCAAATGTGCATTCATTTTTGAAACACTTTAAGGATGTTTGCATTGAAACCAGATGCCCACTCTGCAGACAGCCCCCATTTCTGTTGACTTTACAGCTCCACTGCTCACTTCAGTTTTCTCAGTAGGGTCTTTGTTTCACTCACAAGTAAAAAGAATGTTTCTTTTGTTTGCTTTTCTTTGCCATCGGTGCTGGCCAGCCTCCGGAGGGAACTCCGGCCATGCTGTGATTTGGCTAGCATCCCTTTCGTTTCACTCCTGAAAGTCACATGCACACATGATGGTAAACTGTTTCTGAGACCCCAAGTACTTGGGCTTTTCCTGGCTCTTTTTTTCTTCCATGTGGTTGAAATTTTGCAGCAGTTTGAGCAACAGTTAGATAATGCTCCCAAATAAAGAAGTTGGGTCAGTTCAGGAAACCAGTCTCATAGAGAAAGATGAAGCTAGGATTTCTAGGGAATTTCTGGCCCTTCAAAAATGTCATCTGAACCCAGAGTTTTTATTTCTCAGCTGAGCTTAATCCATAGCCAAGTAAAAAGCTAGAAGACTCATTTCTTCAAATGCCTGCAGCTATTGGCTTGAGGGAATATGGGGAGAATAGCTATTCCCAAAGGTCCCCTTGTTCTTTCTTAGTGGTTGGCAGTTGAAAGTGTAGCAAGAACCCGAAAGGGGAACCATCTATGTCTAAGAAAAAGTAAAAGTCATAAAGATAACTAAGCAAAACTTTTCTATTCTCACTTTTATTTGGCCTGGTTGGTGCTTTTACTTATTCATTTGTTTGTTCAAGGAACATTTCTTGAGCACCTAGTATGTGTTGCCTGGCTCTGTGCAAGATGCTATGAATACAGTAGTGCACATCCCCTGTGGGGGTGCCTGGAGAGACCAGAAGGTTATAATGTGGCAAATAATATGGAGAGAAACACAGGATAACGGGAGACAGGAGGAAGGCATTCCATGTAGACTAGTTAGAAAGAAGGTAGAATGTGAGACTTTGGGAAAAAGGTGGGAGGGCAGTGGAACCCGAAGTGACTGTGGGTAGGAATTATTAATAGCAGCTTCTCGAACTTTCATGTGCATAAGAATCGCCTGGCGATCTTGTTATACTGATGATTCTAACTCAGGAGGTCTGGGGTGGGGCCTGAGAGTCTGCACGTCTATGGAGCTCCTATGTGATGCCAATGCTGTTTTGATTAATGATGACTTCACATGGGAAGAGAGAAAGGGGGAATGAGGAAAACATTTCAGGGGGAGGGAATTGCGTGTGAAAAAGCCTGGTGGCATGGGAGAGCACGCATCATGTGGGAAATTGCAAATGATTTTGGATGCGGGAGCGCAAGGGGATGAGGAGGAAAGATGCGCTTGATGCTAGAAGCAGCTGTCACATCAAGAGGAACCTTGAAGGTGCTGCCAAGGATCTGGGACTTTTTCCTGAGGGCAAGAGGAAACTACTGAAGAGTTTTGGGAAAGGGATGATAAGAACCACTTTATTTTAGAAGGCTCACTCTGATTGCCATGTGACAGGTGGACTGGGGACAATGCCACATAGAGGCAGGAGACCAGTTGTAAGGCAATGGCATTAATCCAGTTGAGAAACGATAAGGCCCTAAACCGAATCAGTCCAGTGGGTAGTGAGAGGAGGCAGCCGACTCTGGGGTACTCCAGAGACTGGATCACACGAACTAGATGATGGAGGAGAGGGGAGGCGAGCTGGAGAGCTGCCCGTTTCCTGGCTGCAGGTGAAGTTCACTCACTCTCCGTCTCTCTTCTGCGCACCGCTCTCCTCTTCCGCAAGGTAACAACTAGTGAACTAAAATGCCACTCGGAGCTTCCAAGAGAAAATGCTGGAGCCAGGATTTGTCCCCATAACTCCTTCATCCAAAGCCCACGTTCATTTTACTACACCTCATTGCTTCTTGGTGGATTTAACTGAAAGGCACAGAAGAGAAATGAGGAAGTCCCCATCCTAGCTGAGCAGTGAAGAGTCCATTGCTGAGAGCTGAAGCTCGGCGGGGTGAGTGGCAGGGGAGCAAAGCTCTGGAGTGCCAGGGTGGCCGGGATGCTTTATGGTTCTTTCCGGAACCATCCTGATTCTGCTCTAACACATGGGAGAGGAGAAAAGGGGAAGAGGGTGGGACCTTCTCCCTCAGTTTGTCTTCCTTGCCCTCCTTCAAAAGCATATTTTAAGGAAGCAGTTGCAAAGCTGTCAAGCTATGCCCTGTTATTCAGGGATAGTTTATGACAAAACATGTATTTATGCCTCTTTGGGCTTTCTGTGAGTTTCTGAAGGTGTCTGCATGTGACCATCTGAATGCAGTAAGCCACGCCTGCCATTTCTGACCTTTTTCCAGGCACTTTGCAAATGTGTGTGTGAGCACTGTTTAGATTCATTGTGGATGCTTTTCTGTATGTTGTGGGGAATGTGATCCACATACCCCAGGGTCATTTAAAGTTAAGTTGTCAAGGCATTTAGAGATCATACCCATTTTTATTAAATGACAAAAAGAATTAACTAAGACTAAAAACCATACAGACAGTGGGGTTCTCAATTTATTAAGAATAATTGAGTCCTTAACTTTTTAAAAATCAAAAGTACTATATATTTTATGATTTCAAAAGTGATGCAAGTTTATTGTGGAAATTTTGAAACAAATACAGATAAGACTAAAGAAAAAAGAGCAACCGTAACTTCGCCCAGTATAACCATTGTCAGCATCTCAGCGTGCGACCTTCCCATCTTTGGATTAGATGTGTATATACACTTAACTTTTTAATGATTGAAATCATATTCCACACATTGCTTCCTCATTTGCTCTATATTAAAAGTTTTCCCTAGATTATTTTAAAATTTGATTTTGCTGGCGTGCGAAGTACAAAACATGTGGCATGACAAAGCAGAAAGGTTACCTTCTAAGGTATACGAGGCAGCTTGGACTCTAATTTACAAAATTAAGGCCCGTTAAGCTATTTCTTTAAGACCACAAAGTTAGCGACAGAGCAGGTCTACAATCTGAGTCTTCTTATATTAAGTCCATTGTTTTGTCTACTATATAATAAATCCTATAACAAAGCGTAGAAGCTGAGAACTAGTAATTTTAGAAATCACCAAGTTCAACCTTCCTCATTCCCTCTTTTCTTTCCTTTTCTTTTTTTTCCCCTTATGGTGGTAAGAACACTTAACATGAAATCTGCCTCTTCACAGATTTTTAAGTGTAGTACACAGTACTGTTAACTATAGTCACAATGTTTTACAGCAGATCTCTAGAACTTATTCATCTTGCATTTTGCCATTGACTACCTCCTTCCCATCTGTCCTAGTTTGCACTGTTATAACAAATTACCATAGACTGGGTGGCTTAAACAACAGAAATTTATTTCCCTCAGTTTCGCAGTCTGGGAAGTCCAAGATCATGATGCCAGCTTGGCCAGGTCCTGCTGAGGGTCCTCTTCTAGTTGGCAGATGGCCATGGTCTTGCCGTGTTGTCACATGACAGGGAGGAGAGAGAAAACAAGCTCTCTGGTGTCTCTTCTTATAAGGGCAATAATCTCATATGAAGGCTCCACCTTCATGACCTAAGTACTTCCCAAAGGCCCCGCCTCCAAATACTATCACATTGGGGATTAGGATCTCAACATATGAATTTTAGGAGGACACAAACATTTAGTTCATGGCACCATCCTAATAAATGGTACCACCATTCAACCAGTTGCTCAGACCCAAACCTAGGCATCATCACTGGCTCTTGCCCTAGAGTCTGCATAAGCAAATCCAGCTGTCTGTCCTGCCAACACCAATCAATGGCCCCTTAGCACCCCCACCTCTACCACCTGGGTCTGAATCACTGTCACCTCTGAGCTACCCAAATCCATTGGTCTTCTAACCTGTCTCCCTGCTTCTTCTCTTACTCACCAATCCCTACTCCCACACACAGAGCAGCCAGGAGCATCTTTAAAACACAAACCAGATGATGCCATTTCCCTACTCACACCCCTCCAATGGCTTCTTAGCCACACAAAATCCAAACTCCTTAGCCTGACCAACAAGACTCTTTATAATTGGCCCTGCCAATTTCTCTTCCCTCACCGCCCACCACTCCCCCTGCCTTTGTGTGGCTCTGGCCACAGTGGACTTCCTGCTCCTCCTCTAATGTGTCCAGCTCATTCCCAGCTCAGGCTGTGGGTCTCTTTGTTCCCTCTGCCTCAAAGTTCTCCCCCCGGATCTTTGCATAGTTCGACACCTCACACCATTCAGGCCTCTGCTCAGATGACACCTTGTCATTTGAGGATAGGGACACCTTCCCTGACAACTCTATTGAAAATATCCCCCAGCCTCTACCTCCTGCCCTCCATATCCCATTACCCTGCTTAACTTTTCTATGAAGCTCTCATGACTATCTATTAATAACATTCAATATCATTTATTCACTTATTATATATGAGGAGAACCTCACTAGAATGTAAACTTCATGAAGTCTTCAAAACCCCTGGAGCAGTACTTTTGCACAGAGTAATCATCGCTCAGTATGTATTATACTTGCTGAATAAATGAAAAATGGTAGCACAATCTTTTATCACAGGAATGTACCATGATGAGCATTCAGGTTGACTTTGATTTTTCACCACTACAGATGATCCTCTGATATGCCTTCTCATACGTAAGTCCTTTTACCCATCTCTAATTATATGTATTAACTATATTACTAGAGACAGAA
Source organism: Cheirogaleus medius (assembly GCA_008086735.1). NCBI lineage: Eukaryota > Metazoa > Chordata > Mammalia > Primates > Cheirogaleidae > Cheirogaleus > Cheirogaleus medius. The sequence continues at coordinate 15,833,054 of VBSM01003204.1, read as the reverse complement.
TCACCTAAATCAATGTATGTATATAGTTATAACACTTTTGATTCATATCACTAAATGGCCCTCCAGAAAACTTGCATCAATTTAATGCATACATACTGATATCAACAGTGTGTGAGTCTGTTCTCAAATTTTCACTAATGCTGAGTGTGATCACTTTTGAAATCTTGCCTACTTTGATAGCCAAAATAGCAGAATCACATTTTGTTTCTTTGAATACTTGTAAAAGGAACATTTCTCTTATGTCTGTCATCTATATTTATTTTTATGTGAAATTGTAATTGGATTCATTTTCCACTATTAATCTTCATCTTTTTTCTTACTGATTTTTCAGGACTTGAGCTGTTGATCTGTTACATATAGACATTGTAGATATATTTTCCTTATTTGCTGTCTACCTTCTAATTTTGACTGTAGTACTATTTATTATACAGACATTTCTGTTGGTTTTGACCAATTTTATCAGTATATTCTTTTAGGATATATCCTGTTCCTTTTACACCCAGAAATTCTCTTCCCATCCTGAAACTAGATGTTCACTTTTTATGGTGAACTCTGCAATCCATATGGAATTTATCTGAGTGCAGGTTGCAGGATATAGATTCTAACTATAGCTAATTTTTTCCCCACAAGGTAGCCAGATATTCTACACACTTTACTGGAGATGCCATCATTTTGCCACTAATTGGAATTTCGACATTTATCACAGTTATCATATAATTGCTTTCAATCATTTGAAATTGTTATAGGTATGGTTAGTTTTTAGTAATTAGTAATTTTGAGTACCTTTAAATTTTTTATTGATACATAATATTTTTATATATTTATGGGATACACGTGATATTTTGTTACATGTGTAAAACGTGTAATGATCAAGTCAAGGTATTTACGATATCCGTCACCTCGAGCATTTACTATTTCTTTGTGATGAGAACATTTGAAGTCCTCTCTTCTAGCTATTTTGAAATATACAATACATTGTTGTTAAGTATAATCAACCTACTCTGCTATCAAACATTAAAACTTATTCCTTTTATTTAACTGCATGTTTGTACCCATTAACCAACCTCTTTTCACACACCGCCCCCCAGCCCCTGACACACACATGTTTCGCAGCCTCTGGTCACTATCATTCTACTCTCTACCTCCATGAGATTAACTTTTTTAGCTCCCACATGAGTGAAAACATGCAATATTTGTCTTTCTGTGCCTCGCTTATTTTACTTAACATAATGACCTCCAGTTCCATCCATGTTGCTGCAAATGAACATTTAAGGGCAAAGAATACTTTAAAAGCATCCCAAACTTTATGTCCTTCTTTTATAACCAATGAATGTTTTACTATATAATAACCTTGTTTGAAATAAAAGGCTTTAATGTCTGGTGCCCTTACCACATATTAAGTAATTATTGGTTTCTACCACTAACAATCTCTTACAGTCGCAAAGTCCTTCATAAAAATCTAAAGGCAAAGAGAAGTTCAAGTTGTGCACTGCACAACTCCACGGAATGTCGATCACACATTATATAAATAGTGTCCCTGAGATTGATAGTTCACAATCTGTGCAGCTGCATGTAGTGATCCTGAAGAAAGTATCCCTGTTCACATCACAACTGAGCCCTCAAGAAACCCAGCACAAAGTCTTCTAGAGCTTACTAGATCTTAGATCATCATTTTATGGAAAAGCATGCCAAAGTTTACAAAAAAGGAATGGACTTGCCTATGGTCTGAAAACATAGTGGTAGAACAAGGAATAGATCCCAGATTTATCTCTTTTTTCCCTTAATTTATCTATTTAATTTTAAAATTGTATTTATTTTTGAGTAGATAATATATTCACATGGCACAAAAGATTATATACCCTGAAAAAGTGTTCCACCCATCCCAACCCATCCACCCCTCTGATATTCCTTATAAACAAACCCTAATATTTAATACCAGTTGCTGACATATCTTTCCAGAGATAGTCCAGGTATATACAGACAAATAAACATTCTCCAACCCCTGCCCTCTCAACATAAATGCTAACATACTGTACACTATCCTGCATTTTGACTTTTTGATTTCTGATATATCTTGAGCACTGCCTCTCTCCAGTATATGAAGAGCTGTTTCATCCTCTCTTCCAGCCAAGTAGTGTTGTTCTATTATACAATATACATATGATAACTCTGTTGAGGGACATTCATTTGCTACAAACAGTGCTACTGTGAATAATATTGTACTCATGTCATTTTGCACGTGAGTGATCTATAGGATAAAATTCATGGAAGTGGGATTGCTGGGTCAAAGTGCATTTGTAATTTTAATAGACATTGCTAAATGGTTCTCCATAAAGGTTGTTCCTGCAGTAGCTGATTTTCCTACACTCTCGTTAACACTGTGTTAACAAACTCGATAAACTTGTGATTCTTTGTTTAAGGGACAAGATAATGTGAATAATTTAATCTCTGACAAATGCATCATAATATAAGAGCTTTTAAAATTAAGAAAATAAGCAAAAGTATAACAAAATTTTCAAGCAATTTATAAATAGATGCTAGAATCTAAGATATTGCTTAGGGTTAGTAGAGAAGGGAAAAAAAAAACATGATTAATTGCAATCTTTCAGGTCCAGTTTAAACACAACTTCCTCCATGAAATATTTCTTGGTTTCCCTGAATAGATGTTGTTTGTCTTGCTTCTGAATTTCCAAAGAACTTTGTAACTCTCTTAGGGGGATTACCAACGTCTGTCTTTTTTTTATAGTTAGTTATGTACACGAGTATTCCCAGGAGCACTGCTAATTTCCTATACTGATCATACATGCTTTTCCTAATGGAAGCCTCTAAGGTCCCAAGCCACGGTATTCTTTTTTAAAGTAAGGTTTATTGAGCTATAATTTACATACAGTAAAATTCACCCTTTTCAAGTATACAGTTCAGTGAGTTCTGACAATTGTGTACAGGTGTATAATCACCTCCAAAATCAAGATACAGAATATTTCCATCACCACAAAGTGTTGTCTTGGCCCCTTTGCTGTCAATCCCTCTCTCCACCCTCAGACCCCATCAATCACTGATCTGATTTCGGCCCCTATAGTTTTGCTTTTTCCAGAATGTCATGTAAAAAGAATCATGCATTCTGTAGCTTTTTGTGTCTATTTTTTACTCTAAACCACAGTACTTTGCAATTAAGCACAGAGGAAATAATTTCCTCATTGCCTGGTGGAATTTAGGCTAAGTAGGCTTGCTCACCAAAGTCATGCTAGTGGTTAGGCAGTGGTCACAAGGAAGGAGCAGAGAGGAAGGCGGAGAGAGAACAGAAATGGAGACAAAGAAGAAAGTTTTAATATTTATTACAATATTCTTTACTGTTTAGAAATTGTGATATTTTATAGAGTACTTCGTGTGCCCCACATTTTGTGTAATCCTCATGACAACCTTAAAAATTGTTATTAGTCCCATTCTGCAAATAAGGACACTGAGATTCAGATTGTCTATGTGGCTTATCCTCACACAGAACTGTATAGTGAGTGAAGAACCATCATTGAACTGAGCTCTGATTTGAAGGACTTTGCAGCCCAGAAGGGTTCCTTTTTCCCAAAGTCTCGTAAGGGAGAGTTAACGAGAAGAACCTGTCGGGGTCTCGCTTTCACGCACCGCTGTAAACCCCGAAAATAGCACTGTGCCCACTGTGTAACAGGCATTCATTAAATATTGTTAGACAACCTCACAAAAGAGGCATCTCCCTTCTCATCCTTAGAATGTAAGTGTACTTAATTTTCCTTCCCAATAGCTCACTGGGAGTTTTCAACTGTTACATTTTTCTCATTTTTTGAAGTTTCCTTTTATACTCAAAGTAAAACACAAATTCTGTCTAAATCTCTGAGATTCTGTGTCAGACCACATCATCCCAACACATGCATTGAAGGCGTGTGAGCGAGTTCCACCTACCCCTTTTGGATTGTCTGTCATTTGAATGGAGAATACAGTGTACGTTCATTCAGGACCACTCCAGAGGCAACATTCAGCTAATCATTTCTTATGTTCTCTGTCTAGACCACAAGGAGTAATGATCAACCATTAAGTAAAATGATCTATTTGAATATAAAATAGTATACACATAAAATATCAAAATGAAAAGACAATATAATCTTCTGGCATTTTAAGATGGTGACAAATCAATAGGGTAGGTGGAAAATTTCTTCCCAAATAATATTATTACTTTTCTAAAATCAATCTGAATGTTTGAAAGTATAAGACTATGTCAGGAATTATGACAATATCTTTTGCTTTGTGGAATATCATGAAATGATGTTTGAAAACAAAGGAGTTTTAAAAAATGATATTCTACCATATAAACAAACCTATGTAGTTCCCAAAGAAGTCTTCAAAGTATTTTCAGGCTTCCGAGAAGTTTTTGACTCTTTGAATTTCTCGTTATCTCTTTACGTGAGTATGCCTTCAAAGTGGTTCCTCTTTTGGCAATGAACTTTGGTCAGTGGAAGGATAGTGGCACCAGGATTGTAGATCTAAGTTGCCATTTTTTATTTAAAATAGTTGTCTATTTAATATCCTGGAAATGTCTAATGAAATTTCATCCCAGAATATAACAAAAGTCCTTTTTAATGCTAGATATGTGGAACAGTACCGATACTGGCATTGAAATTAATCAATTGATTGTGCTCCCTGGCAGATTTGCCACCCAAGACCTGCAGAGGGGACTGTAGGAGCTGGCAATTTCTTGAAAGAGCAATGTCTACATCTACATGACAATAATACAGCAGCCTCTGTGTTTAATCATTGCAACCCAGGCTAATGTAACTCACTCATTGTGGGCCAGAACAAACCCCTAAACTATTATAAAGGGGCAAAGGTGCTTTTGCATACTTTGGAAATCACTTGCTTTGAGCTGAGAGAATGGGAAATTTTAAAAAGGGAAATAGGAGAATGACATAAAACAAGTGATCTCCTGCCTCAGAAGACGTGGCTTTCCTATCAGCCCTTTACCTGCATGCTACCCTTCCCATTTCACGGGGGATGTGGGCAGGGATGCTGAGAGCAGAAACCAGATTTAAGATTAGGATTTTAGGGCCAGGGAAGAGCTGAAAGGTGTAAGAGCATGTGGCCAGAATTGGCCACCTGGTCAGAGCCCGGGATGTGCCTAAGTGGACAGAGAAGCCAAGAGAGACTAGAGGGTAGCATTGTCTATGGAGTCAATAAAGGTAGGGCCACTTTGAGCACCTATTTGGAGAGAACGAAGAACTTGTTCCTCATGGATCAGGAGAATCAATACTGTGAAAATTACCATATTGCCCAAAGCAATCTACAGATTCAATGCAATCCCTATCAAAATACCAACATCACTTTTTTGTAGAATTAGAAAAACAATTCTCAAATTCACATGGAACCAATAAAGAGCCCAAATAGCCGAAGCAATCCTAAGCAAAAAGAACAAAACTGGAGGCATCACATTACCTGATTTCAAATTATACTATAAGGCTAGCAGTAAGCACAACATCATGATATTGACACAAAGGTAGACATATAGATCAATGGAACTATGTCTCACCATACCAAAAAATTAACTCAAGATAGATTAAAGATTTAAATATAAAACCTGAAACAATAAAAATCCTAGAGGAAAACTTAAAAAAAACTCCTCTAGATATTGGTCTAGGCAAAGAAATTTTTACTAAGATCCCAAAAGCAAATGCAATAAAAACAAAAATAGACAAATGAGTCTTAACTAAACTATTAATAAAAAGCATCTGCACAGCAAAATAAATAATCAAAAGAAAGGACCTACAGAATGGGAGAAATATTCTCAAACTATGTGTCCAACAGAGGACTGACATCCGGAACCTACAAGGTCTCAACTCAGCAAGAAAAAAACAAACAATACCCTTAAAAAGTGGGCAAATGAGATGAACAGGCATTTTTCAAAAGAAGATTTACAAATGGCCAAAAAATGCTCAACATCACTAATCATCAGGGAAATGCAAATCAAAACCACAATGAGATACCATCTTACTCCAATTAGAATGGCCACTATTAAAAAGTTAAACCGATAGATATTGGCACAGATGTGGTGAAAATGGAGCACTTATTCACTGTTGGTGGGAATGTAAATTAGTACAATCTCTATGGAGACTGCTATGGAGAGCTAAAGGTAGATCTACCATTCAATCCTGCAATCCTGCTACTAAGCATTTACCGAGAAAAAAAATTATTATATCAAAAAGATACCTGCACTCGTATGTTTATAGCAGCACGATTCACAATCACAAAGATAAGGAATCAACCTAAGTGTCCATCAACCGATGATTGGATAAAGAAAATGTGGTATATATACACCATGGAGTACTACTCAGTAATAAGAAAGAATGAAATAATGGTTTTTGCAGCAACTTTGATGGAACTGGAGACCATTATCCTAAGTGAAGTATCTCAGGAACCAAAAAATAAATGCCACATGTTCTCACTTATAAGTGGAAGTGGGAGCCAAACTATGGCTACCTCAGGGCACACAGAGTGGTATATTGGACATTGGAGACTCACAAAGGGGGAGGGGGGGAGGATGGAAGGGAGTGAGGAATTACCTATGGGGTACAATGCACACTGCTCACGTGATGGATACACCAAAAGCCCAGACTCCACCACTATACAATATATGCATGACATGGAATTCAACTTGTTGCCTCCTAAATCTATTAAAATTTTCAATCTTAAAAAATTTAAAAAAAAAATAAATTTAAAAAACAGAAAAAAATAAAAAATTGTATTTTACATCTTAAATTTGTACAGTTTTTATTTGTCAATTTATACCTCTATATAGCTGGAGAAAAAAAGAAAAAAAATTAAGTGTACATTCATTACCATCCCTCCTGTCCCAGGAGTCCTTTCAGAAAGTATTTAAGGGCATACTACACACTTAGCACTTAGCTCTTCAGATTGTGGAGCTCAGGGTCATCATTTTGCTAATAAAAGAGCCATTTACGTGTGTGTCAAACTGTCAAGTGTATGACCTTGCTGAGTGGGAATACTATTGTTGCCCCTGTTTTGGGCACCAATGACTTGAGTGTTTTCCAAACACCATTAAATGTCAAAGTCCCTGATCCTCAATTTGGTCCAAACTGGGGAAGGGAGGGGGTGGAAGACTAAAATTAGAGTTGGCTAACAGGCATAGGATATTAATTCTCAAAGGCTGGATCTCCTTATAAACTCTGTGTGAATTCCTCAAAGCAGCTCTCCCCAAGGTTTAAGCTGTAACCAAAGGCTCTCACTGCCTGGTTGTACATTGTGGAGTTCACAGCATCATGAAACTGCCCTTAAGGCAAAGCGATGCCTTTATTTATCATGCATGGATTTCATGTTAACTCCACCATCCTTTTGCTGCATGTTGATAAGGCAGAAATAGTGAGGCATTTAAATAGCTGATTACAAAGACTCTTACTTTTTACATAGTGAGCCTATCCTTTAGGTGTTCATTTCATATTTTAGATTCCTAAGATATACAATCAATACTAATTAAATTTTTAGAATCTGTGAGTCATTTATTATTTTCATCACCAGAATAAAAGCCAAGACAGACCTTCTCATGAACCCCATAAGGGGATATTATTATCATCCTCAGTTTACCAGGGATGAAATTGAGACACAGAAAGGTTAGGTATCTTGCCCAGGGTCCCCACCTAATAAACATGGAGCTGGTACTGGAACATGGAAACCAGGGCATCCTGGAGCCAATGCTCTCAGCCACTGTCCTCGACTCCTTTGGTGAGTTTGCTGCCGACCAGCATTTGTGAGCGTGCTGAGTACCTGCCAGGCACTATGCTGGGAGCTTCATATGGATTATCTCCTGTCACCCTCCAGACACTAATGTGGGTTAGGGCTATTCATTTTCTGATTGAGGGACCTGATCTGAGAGAAATGGGGTAACTTCCCCGAGTTTCCACCCACCTTGTAAGCATCAGAGCTGTGGTTTGAACCCAGCGGTCTGTGTTCCCGCTCCCGCGTGTTCTATACTCTCCTCCTCAGACTTTACATCCTTGTCCCCTCCTGCTCCCCACCCCAACCCCAGAGTGAACGTTCCCTCGATCCGTTCATGTGTTAATTCATCAGTGCCTGTGCCCACCCTAATACCTCTCCCTCGACATCCCTTTTTCCATCAAAGGTAATGTATTCACAAGTCCCAGGGACTAGGACCTGGGCGTCTTGGGGCCATTATTCTAACACTGCCACGTCATTCCGTGGATCTCTCACATGAATCCTGCAGGATCCTCCTCCTGCTCTCCCTGCTCACATCTTTCCTTCCTCATCCCTGGCAGAGTGACCTTTTAGAATGTAAATACGTCCCTTCACAGCTTGCTTAAACCCTCCCAAGGCTGTGATCTGGCCCAGCCACTCTCTGGCCTCCTTGCTACTCCTTCAACATGTGCTGAGCAGTCACATCACGAAGGCTTTCTGTTTGCTCTTTCTTCAGTATGTGCACAAACCCATCGCTGGCTCCATTCAGGTCTCCCTGATGGATTGTTCCTTCCCCCTGCCACGTCTAACCCAGCACCCCCGCACCACTCTCTCTCCTTAGTGTGGTTTTCTTTAGAACATTTTTGAAGTCATAGTATGGACTTCTCTACTCTTAATGTCTCTTTCCTTTCCCTGGATCCCTGGATTTTAGGTGCGAAAAGGCAGCTGATCTCTAGTACATGAGACAATGCCTGATTCAGAGTGTGGGCCCAATACACATGCCAGGATGGAAGGAAGGAGGAAAGGAAGGAAACAAGGAGGAAGAAGGAAGGAAGGACAAAGGAAGGAGGAAGGAAAAACGAAGGAAGGAAGGAAGGAAGGAAGAAGAAAGGAAGAAAGGAGAAAGGAAGGAAGGAAGGAGGAAAGAAGGAGGAAGAAAGGAAGAAAAGGAGGAAGGAAGGAGGAGGAGCAAGGAGGAAAAGAAGGAAGAAGGATGGATAGAAAGAGGGAGAAAAGAAGAAGGAGGAAGGAAAAAAAGAAGGAATGACAGAAGAATTTGCTTCAGTTGACTCTTTTTGTGGTTGTTATCTAAGTCCTTATCCCTGAGAGGATGATATTCTGAGTACTTCAGAAGGAAAGGAATCACTTTTACTTCTTTCAAATGCATATTTCTTATTTTTAAAACTTTTTGTTGCTTCACGATATTTGTACATATTTATGGGATGTGCAATGATTAAGTCAGGGTATTTTGGATATCCATCACCTCAAGTGTTTACAATTTCAGTGTGTTGGGAACATTTCAAGTCTTCTAGCTATTTTGAAATACAAATTTTTTAGAATACAGCTAAATGTTCCTGACATCTAAATGGTCTCACACAGGCACATACCTCAAATAGCAAGTTCATCACCTGATATTACTACATCTGACACTTAGATGCTCTCTGTGCCTCAGGTTCCTCATCTGTAAAATGGGGATAATAACAGTGCTACCCTCACAGGGCTGTTACGAGGATTATATTAGTTAATATTTATAAAGCACTTAGGATGGATTCAGGGCCATAGTCAGCACCATGTAATGGTTTATTAAATTTTAAAAAACTTTTATACTTAAATTCAAACTATTCTCTCCAATCCTCGAGTCAAACCTTTATTTAATCTAGAAAGATGTTTGGAAACTTTCAGGTTTGTACTTGAGTCAGTTTGTTTTTGCCTTGTTTTAACTCATAAAAATACATACTACTTTTTATTCCTGTGAAGGTAAAATGGCAATAGTGTATCTTTGCCCCTTTTCTTCCCCACCAATGATCATAATCTTACCAAATAAATGTTTTCTCTGAGGGCTGGGGTTGTTACAATGTTTTTTAAATAATGAGATTATCAAGTTTAGAGTTTTATTGGCTCAGAGGGCAAGTGTGCAATCTTGAGGCAGTGGGGTTTGAAACCTGACACCCATTAGTCGCTTGGCTCATTAGATCATCACCTTGGAAAGGCTGCTTCCCCTATTAATGAAAAGCCCGCTCCATTTGTTTTGGCTTGAACCCACTTAACAGTGTCTTTCATTCACGGACACACTGTTTTCCTTGGAAGCTAGGGAGTCCGGTGATTTTGGAATAAGCTTGGATTCTGGCTGGAAGTTCCCAACTGAAAGTGAAATGACTTCACCCACAACGGTTGGGGGAGAAAGCCAGGCAGGCCTTTGGAAAGTAGATTTTGAGTATTGGAGGCTATTCGTGATGGTGCCTTAGGAGGCAGGACCTAACCTTTTGGGGGTTGATATGGACAAACCATTTTATTATTCTGTCTGTTTCAACGCTATGCTGTGTTTTATTTAAATGAGTTTATTTAAATGCAGGGTCCTGATATCTGTTTTTTTTTTTCC
>VBSM01003204.1:15794747-15822627 GCA_008086735.1 Cheirogaleus medius | reverse complement strand
TTTTTTAACCAGAGGTCCACAGGTCTAAGAATGTCCTTGTAAGAATTCAAGGAGTTTCTGAAACCTCAGAAACTATGCACAAAATACTGTGTGCATGTGCATTGCTCTGGAAAAGAATCCATAGTTCTTAACAGATTCTTAAAAGGATTCTGTGAACTGCCCTCCCCTAAACCTTAAAATCACAGTTCTAATGGTAGCAAAAACCACACAGTAGAACACTTTGTACTTTTGTCTTCTTCAGTCTCTCATGATAAATGCAGAATTTGGCATAGCCGAAATGTTACAAAAGGTTTGTTAGAGCATCAAGACCTTGGATTGCAAACTCTGCAGGTAAGAGACAATGACCACATTAGCAGGAGTCAAGAGCATTCATGAGCAAATGCTGGTCTAGTCTCAAGGGCCACATTGGGTATACAGGGGCAGAACTGGTGCCGAGATGAACAACCACTCAGGAATTTTCACTGGAACACAGGCACATCTACATGGAAACACATCCAGAGGGATATAGGTATCAATAAATAAATTAAGATTATGCTCCTAATGACAAAATAGAGTCCTTTGAGTACTTGCAATATGCCAGGAGTTTTGGATACATTATCTCATTTGATTGTCACAATAATCTTATGAAATGGATACTATTATCTTTCCCATTTTACAGATAGAATAATTTAAGCTCAGAGAAGTCAGGTAAATTTCTCAAGGTCATGAAGTGGTTAAGAACTGGAATGTAAGGTCAGGTTTGTTCCATCTATGCTTCCTCCCAACTTAAGTAGCTTCATCACATGCACACGATCATCACAGTGGCTTGTGGGACACCGATTAATCTGACTGGATCTCCTTCAAGCTTGTGACACTATGATTTTTAGAGTTAACTGAATGAATGACAAGTCAAGCAATCTATTTGCAAGCCACACACTATGTTAGGAATTAGGAGGAATAACCACTTTTCCCTCCCAAAGGGACTGACAGGCATATCCAGAGGGGGTGGGATTTCTGGAACTCCATGAAGTTAACAAGAGGAGACTTGGGAAGTTAGAAGAGGGAGGGGGAGGCTGCATTCCAGGCATAGCTCATGGTATGAGAAAGCACCAAATTTGGAGTGGGACAAACAGATGAAGAAGGTGTCAAGTTCTCTGGGGAGGCGTGGAGAGTACTGGAGGCCAAATACAGGGTAAAGCTCTGGCAAGATGCTATGGTGACAGGGGGACCATCCTAGAACCCCAGGAATCTCCCTTCCCCCAAAACCAACAAAGGGGGGGTCCCATACAACATGGGGACAGAGTCCCACATGGAAATTGACTGCCTGATCTACAGGAAGGCCTTCAGTTCTATCAGAGAACTCTCCGATCACAGGAAAAGCTCTCTCACTTGTAATGACTTGTCCACTTACAAAAAATGGTGTAACAAGGGCTTGCTTTAAGGTGAGTGAGAAATGAGGCATTAGAGGAGGAAAGACAGTAACTGAGTGGGAAGAAAGGAAACAACGAAGGACCGACAGGAGGCACCTGGGCTGCAGCACAGGCAGCAAGAACAATTCTACCCTCAGTTATGGGAGGACAGCACTTGATCCAGCCCAGATGGTGGCATGCCACAACCTCCCTCTCCCCTACCCCCACCCCAGAGGAGCTGCCCCTGCAGAGAGGCAACTGACATGACCCTCCTATGGAAACCAAGCTCAACTTTGCAGCAGAAGTGGCCCTGCCAGCTGCCTCCCACCCCTTCTTCTCTCCATGGGGACAGACACTGCTTTCTTTGGGGAAGCCTGGAGTGGGGCTGAGTCTCCATTTCCTGAAGGGTTGGGCCAGATTTGGGAGCTCATGGGAGTTAGGGAACTGCTTTCTCTAATACGCAAGATCTGAAGTCTTGTTCCTGCTCATGTCTTTCTCAGAAGGGACAGGTGCAAATGCTCCTGCGAAAACACCTCCCTTTGTCAGGTCTGCACAGGGTCCTCCGGAGCGGCTTCCTTCTGTGTGTTGGCTTGCACGGTCTTCTTCCAGGGAATTCCACAAAGCTCCTGGCTCCCAGTCAGGCATCTGCCTTTGTGTCTACTCTGTTCCCACCCCCACCTCCCCAAGTATGCCTACCCCTCTAGTGGGATAAATTTAGCTCTGAATGCAGAAGGAAGAACACATTAAAGTAAACATAGACCAAATAGAATTCAAATATAGGTCTGGCACACACACAGACTGATACAAAAGATCCAAGTTTTTCTGTTTCCTTCTCTCCTGCTCATCTCTGTTTCTCCCATCGCATCTTCTGACCACTATACCCTTTTCTGCGTTTATTTAAACTAGTTAAATGTGTAGGTCAGAATGTGGGGCTGTTTGTCTTCAAACTTCATAAAGCAGAAATCACTGGAGTGACTGAGAAACATCAAAGAGTCAAAGAGAGCCTTGGCTGATGTTGGTCATTTTCATTTACTGGTTTGATTCTCGTAGAAACCCGTCTGAAACTTGGAAGCATCTTTTTCTTACGTGTTAGCACAGTCTTTTCTCCTGGTGGGCAGAGCCTGTGGCAGCTATAAATTTTGCAGAGTCTCCCAAACATTCTCCTACTGACCAGTCGTCACATCTCTAAGCCCTAACCCTGAATCTTTTCTTTCACTGTAGTTCTTCCCACTCAGTGAATTTATAGTTCTCAAAGCACTTTCTCATTCATGATCTCCTTTAATCTTACAAGAGTCTTGTGGGGGCAGTTAGCTTATCCTGTTCTCAGTTTACGAACAGAAAACCTACTCCCATCTTACAAATAGAGAACCTCAGCTCAGAGCAGGTAAGGGACGTGCATGAGGTCATACAGTAAGTGGCAGAGGTAGGATTAGGACCAAGGATAGAACGTCATCTTGTGTTCATTCCACTCTGCCTTGAGCTGCTTTGGGGAAAGGCAATTTGTCCAAGGCACCCCAGCTAGGAGGGTTACACATTAGCAAGGAGCAATTTTTGAGACTGTCTGGCTATTACCTCTCAGTGAGACAGGCTCAGCGTGGCTGGGCACAATTAGATCCATTTTGCCAGAATATGGAGGGTGGCCATGCAGGGTCGAGACCTCTGTCATTCCAGAGGGCATTGGGTGGGCCTGGCATCTGTCGGTGTGGGAGTTGAAGCTTGGCCTTCCCAATTGCATTATCCATTCCCCAGCCATCAGGGCGGACAGGGTTTAGTGGGTAGGCTACCATCCCTCCACTGCCAACCCTGCAGGAAATCTCTCTCTTGTCAGCAGTGCTGACTTGCACATGTGCACGGCATTATCAAATCACGGTTAACAATGAAAGTGTAGATGGTCACGCTACAGAAAGGGATTCTGAGCTGACAGGGCACATCATGGTCATTGTGCTAAGGCAAACTAGGCTGGCCCCTAAGCTCTCTGTGAAGCCAGTGACCTGACTGTGTCTATTGGCATCAGATAACCAGGCCGGGGTAGAGCCTGGTCTTCCCAAAGACTTTATAGTTCATAGCTAATTCATACCCAAACCAAGAATTGACTCTACCACAGGAGCACCTTTAATAGGTAGGCATGTAGCTCTCTTCCTAATACTCAAAAATTAAGCTTTCCTTTCTATCTCTTCCCAGGACTTAATCTACCTCCTCTTAAAAATTTTCTTTTAATTCCTTTTTATTTATAATATTAAGTTGACCCAGTCCAAAATATAAGACCAGAGATGTCTATGAATCATTAAAAGGAGAGTCTGGTAAAGAAATTTCTAGACAATAAATGATATAACACAGAATCCTCCCTTTTCAAAGATGAAAAAAGAGAAGTATCTACCAATGTGAGAAATTTTAAGAATACTGATATTTCACCTCTTTTCTTTTTCTTTTTTTAAAAAGCCTATATATATGGGTAGATAAAATCAAGTAATTCACTTAATTTGGTCTATGGCACTTTTAGTGAAGTAATGATTGGGTTGAGTAATTAGGACCTACCACTTCTGGGTTACCTACTGCAGCCAATCACAAGCGTTTTGTATCTCTTTGCATTGTTTCTCACAATATCCCTGTGAGGGGGCTGAGATTCCAGCTTGTCTTTAGAGCTCGTGTCTTTCCTGTGTCATATCCACCTCCTACTTCCTGATCTGACTTTTCAAAACTTTTATTAATGAAACTATTCTGAACCAACATCTGAATAACATAATATTATCCCCAAACTCATTTCATACACCAACCCAGTGATGCTGGACATAACATATTTTTATTGCTATCTGACAACTAAAGAAACTGTAGTTCTGATCTATTATGTGATTTGTGCAAGGTATCACAGCAAAATACATGTAGAATGACCTCTAACAATTCTGCTTTAATTTCTGTACACTCTCCTTATACCACCTGCTTTCCTCTAGTGACTCATCATGGTGAAATACTAATATTCATTTCTAGCCAAATTTCCAATTGCTCATTTACAATCTGCTACGTAGAGACCTTAGTCAACATATACCTTAAGCAGCATCCAACCTCGTTTATTTTTCACAGTGGTGCTCTGTTTTCTAACTTCTTTCTCTGTCTTCTTGCTCCGTGGGGACTCCCTGCATGGATTTGAATCCCACACATAGTTGAAATCTCATCAATTTTCCCAAAGAGCTGACAATCACAGGAGCCAAGAGGACCCCAAGCAGTGTTCTCCTTCTTTTGATTCTGTGCAGCTGTCACGTATGTTTTAAATGACCATGTATTTCCGAAAGATCTCAGGCAAAAGAGAGCTAATACAAATACAAACATTTTGGGGGGACCCTGGCATTCCTTTCAAAATTACTTTTGTCAGAGGAAAGCTTCAGGTTGCTGAGAAATTTCCCACTCTTAGCTCAATAAGACTTTAACTTTTATTCACACGATAGGCCTTGGCAAGTCATTTCCTTCTTGGTTTACAGAACTCCTGTTCTCCCCACAAGGGAATAGGCTATGATCATGTCTAGTTCCCAAAGGCCTCATGTCCTAAAATAGATTATGAAATTTTTACTAACAAAACATCTATTTTGCATATCTGGCATTCTGTGTCCTTTTTGTATAATGTTTTGCAATGTAGTATCTATCATAAAAACCATTAAACTGTACAGATGGTGCCTATGCAACACAATTTAATGTCTCAGCAAGAACTAGTAATTTGTTACCTACATGATGCACCATTGTCATGTATCTTTCCAGGTTTTAAATGTTTGGAGGGCAAATAGTCACCAATATAGCTGTGGTCCTAGACTATGAATTCTTTGTAATACCAGGGCATAGCCTAATGTCTAATATAAAATAGTTATACAGTAAAAGTTTATTAAAGAAATAGCATAATTTGGGCTACAAATGTTTGTGTTTGTAATGGGTTCAATGATTTTAAGATACTAAAATTCAGGGATTTGAAGGGAGAAGTGTTGGCAGAGGAGAAAATGTTTTCCCTCTGCTCCTTGGCCAAGCATTCATGTTATATGCCTTCCTGTTTCACTTAGGGCTCTTAGTCTCAAGCAACAGAAATGGATTCTAGGTGATAGAAGCAGAAAAGGAATGAACTGAAATTTTGCTAAATAGTTCACAGAATAGATGGGAAATCTAAAGAAGAAAGCTCAGGCAATGGGCAAGACCAAAGTTGAGCTACTAGCCTGAAAGAATTTTCTAAAATGCCGTGTTTTCAAAATTCTTGGCAGGTGCAGGTGCCTAACTGAGCCCAGAGTGCATGCCACACCATAGCTTCTGGAGAAGCAAATGTCTAGCACTTCCCAGCTTCCATGATGGGATGTGGCTCTGCCTCTCACTGTGGCTCCTACTATGGGCATTCCCCAAAGATGGGAAGGAGTCCACAAATTGTGTAGTTAATATATATATCTATATCTCTCTCCATATATATATATATATATATCTGATAGAGTCTGCTGTACTTCCTAACTGGCCAAATCCCCAGTGCGTAGCATTCTGAATTTTCCCTCTCCTTTGGCTTTTTGTAATACCTGCTTTGACAGTCCTCAGCATTGAGTAAATTGCTTATTGTGGACCTCAAGCAATGAAATCACTGAAGAAGTACACAGAATTGGCCATGAGTCTTTGGTTTATTCCTAGTAAATTCAATTAGTTCAATAGTTCCAAACACATCTCTAACCCCACCTCACCTTGTAGAAATTTAATTCTGTACAGATATTCAGGAGATTCTGATGCAGGCTTCTGGATAGGAATCATGTCAGTTTTTCTCATTTCTCACAACTCCTTTACAAACCATTTTTATTTTTCTGAGGCCCCACCCCCACCCCATCAGTCTCAACCAATGACCCAACCTTCAACAGGGAAAACCAGGCTGCCTGATGCAAACTCACTTAACTTCTCTATCCCCACACTTCAACTCAAAATTTCTTCTTGTTTTATCCATTTCATCTTCCTGCCTGGCTTTATTCTTCCTTCTTTCCAAGGCTAAACTGGCCAGTGATGCTAACCTGGAGGCCTTCTGGTCTATTCTGAGACTTGGCCGAACACTTACCTTCTCTTTTGAGTATGTCCTTGGATTCACTTTCCTTTGACCTCAAAACATTCAAGTCTCACCTGACTTAAAACCCTTCAACTAGATCCTGCTTCCCATGTGCTACCTTCCTCTTCCCCTACCTTCATCTTTTGCATCCAAAGGTCTGAAAGGAGCAGTTTGTACCCATGGATGCTCCCCCCCCCCCACCACTCCTCACTGTTCCTCAACTCTCCTAAGTGCTGCTAGTGTCGCCCTCTGGACATGTGCTGCTCTTCCAGCCTCACTTGTGGCTTCCTGACTGCTGGAGCCAATGGCTGGTCTTAGTCTGCATCCTCCCTGACCTCTCAGGAGCACGTGACCCTGTTGAAAACCTCTTTCCTCCTGTTGTGGCTTTTGGTGCAAATCCTTCCTTCTACTTCTCAGGTGATACTTCATCAGTCTCCTTTGCTGGGCTCTCTCCTCTTCTTGTTCTATTTTCTCATCCTGGCTATTCTCATTTCTTTCGCTATAACTGCAAAGTAGATGACATTCAGATGTGTGTCTCCAACCTTGATTCTTCTATTCTAAAGTTCAGATCTTTCCAGCTGATCACTTCCAAAGGGTGTCCAGGCTTTTTC
The DNA here is from genome assembly GCA_008086735.1 of Cheirogaleus medius. Lineage (NCBI taxonomy): Eukaryota > Metazoa > Chordata > Mammalia > Primates > Cheirogaleidae > Cheirogaleus > Cheirogaleus medius. The sequence continues at coordinate 15,815,584 of VBSM01003204.1, read as the reverse complement.
CTTCCCCATTTCCCCTTCCATCACTCCTTTTAAAAACAGTTATATAGACAAAACATAAAATTTACCATTTCAACCACTTGTAAGTGTACAGTGTGATGACGTTAAGTATAGTCACATTGTTGTGCTCCATCATTCCTTTGTAATATCTGTATAGCTGGGGGAGGGGGAGGACAATTTCTGGTTCTCTTGTTTATTACTGGGGTCTCCCCAACCTCCCCACCACTGGCCACACCTGGTGCTTAGTGGTTAAGAACGTGGGTTCTGGAGGGTTTTAGCTGAGTTTAAACCCCAGCTCTATAACCCTGGCAGAGCCCCTCAACTTATCTCTAGTCTCATTGTGCTCATCTTTGTATTCTCTCCTTTTATTGGGTAAATAGTCACCCTGATGTAGTAAGAACAGCATTGTTTATTGGTAAACAAACCTCCCTCAAATAACTTGTCCTGCTGGGGCACGTGCTGGAAATGAAAAGAAAATGACACGTTTGAAGAAAGTGATGGGTCTTAGCCAGAAAGTAGAGGTTTCTGATGTATTGGAGTGGGAAGCTGAATCTGGCATTGGTTTGGATTTAAGAAACAAACAGCTCCACCTACACCTGTTATGAAAGAGAAGGGAAAACAGTCAATCAGGAAAATGATTTTGGTGAGTGCATCCATCTTCGGTCTGAGTGGTAACAGCTCATCAAGTGACAGGTAAAAACCTCCGTGAAAACTGAAAGGGTGATTTGGTGGAATTGAAAGAATTTACTCAGGAAACAGGTGATTTGGGGGAATTTGATGTGCATATAAGTATATTTTTAAATGCCATTAAATCCTGCATTTATAGAATCATCACAGATCTAAAGAGGCCACACTGGTTTTTCTTCAGTGTTCATTTCATTTTATGGAGGAATGTTGGGAATTCTAGGAGGTTTCTCCTGGATGTTAAGAGGCATTTTGTTTGTTTTTGGCATGTATTTCCTTTTGGCCTGGGTCATATCCGTCTCTCACATCCAGCCCAGAGCCTGTCACAGAAGACCCACTTCAGTACCAGAAGATATCCTGTTTAGTGAAGAATAGGTGAAGTATCTTAGTGACAAGATCCTACTTTTCTTTTTAGAGACAGTGTATAGAAGTAAACCCCCTCAAAGGGTTTCAATCGAGAATGCCACAGGATAATATAAGAGGAGATGTTTGTAAAGCCCTTTACAAAGCACCTTTGCATACTTTATCTCATTTATCTCTAAGGATACCTCTGTGAGGTAACTGCCGTGATCCTCCATTTTTTCAGATGAGGAAACTGAGGTTCAGAGTGGTTGAGTTACCCAAGGTTTCACAGCTAATAAATTGTCAAGCCCAGGACAGCAGAGGACAGAGGACTACAAACTCTGGGCTGTCTTTTCAAGTCACGTTTGGTCTCAGCAGAAGGGTGGCCTATTTGGAGATATATATACCCTGACACAGGCTGACTTCATGTTTGAGAATCCGGCCATCTAAAGCATGTGGGCCATGTGGGTGAGGCAGCCCTTCCCTACTGGAAATGTCCCCACGTGGAGCCCAAGCGTCTGGCATGAGCTAGAAGGAGCCCCACAACACTGGGTGGCCGCAGCTTTCACGTAAGGGCACGTGCTCCGGGTCCTGCATTCCGCCAGACGCCCCTCCACTGCCATCCGCTCCGTGGAGGCGCCACCTCTGCTTCAGCCCCAGCCGGCGCATGTCCCCTGGATGCGCCAGCCGTGCGCCCTAGCCGCTCACCTGCGCCCCAGGTGCCCACTCGCTCGCGCGCCGCCCGTCCGCGCTTCGGGGACCGCCGCAGTGGCCACCCGGGTGTCTCCCGCCCTCCTGGAGCCGCCTGAGGCCGCGGCCGCGGATCCCCCACACCCCAGGGGCGGAGCGAGGCTCCGAGACGTCAGGGCAGAGAGCGAGCGCGGGGCGAGCGCGCCCTCCCGGCGGCTGCCCGCGGCCCACGTCCTCGGCTGGCGCGGCCCGTGGCGGCGGCGACCGTGAGATGCAGTCAGCGGCCGCGCTGGGGCGCAGCCAGGCGGCCGGGCGGGCGGGGACCAGAGGCTGAGCAGGGGCCAGCCCGCCGTGCGCACAGCTCTGCCCGCCGCCCCTGAGCGGATCCCCAGCCGCCCCTCGGCTCTCCCCCGTGTCTAGCAAAGCCCCCCGGGGTGCCCATCAATTTCCTTGGGTGACTACAGCGTGTGTTTTGTTTTTCTTTCTTTTTCCCCTGCCTGTGTGCCCTTCTCCAGGATGGCAGAGGCGGAATTGCACAAGGAAAGGCTGCAAGCCATAGCAGTAAGTCCACTTTCATTTTATTTTCTTGCTCTATTGTCTGGGGTGGAAGGGGACCCTGAGGATTTGGGGCGCGCGGCATTCCAGCACAGTAGCCGCAGGGCATGCGTTCCGGGGTAAAAAGTCTGTCAAGGCTCAGCTATGCTGCCTTTTCTTTTCTACGTCTGTATCTGGCAACCCCCAGGGTGCACTTTGGACTAGGGATTTGACTGTGGAAGGTTGGCTTAGAAATAAGATGCTTGCTGCTGGGCTTTGGGGAAAGCCTAAACAGAGGCATGGGGGGCAACTCCTGGAATATTATCACCCAGTGCTTAGGAATACGTTGACTTCACTCGCTGAAGAAGGGCGAGCAGCCAGCACAGTGACCCGGACGGTGGCTGCTGCCATCCTCTCTGCGGAAGCCTTCCGCCTGTTAAGTGAAAAACCAGGAGTCAGCTCCTCAGCCAGCCACGCCGTAGAACCTCCTCCCCAAAACCCAGAATGTTAGTTTTCCCTTCTCTGATATTGACAAGGGCACTGGTGCAAGCCACCACCCTGGAGGGGTCTGGGGACTTCTTAGAACACCTGGGTCCTGGGAAAAATATTCCAAGAGAGCCTCCTTCTTATGGGTGTGGATTATCTGAAAACCTATTTTCAAAATACAAAGGAGCAACCAGTTTTGGCAAAGTTCATATGTACTTTCAGAAAAGTGTACCCATATGCATCTTGGGTATAAAAAAGAACTCTCTGAGACTCTCTAGATTTGAGCAATCTTGCCCCAGTGTTGCCAACGAGCCACAGATGTGGTATTTTTACTGGAGCCACCACAGCTGGATTATATATTTCCTTTGTGGATGAGGGAATGATTACTGCTGCTGTATGAAATAGTAACAATTAAAAGAGAAGGTCTGTTAACATATTGGCATAAAAGAATCTCCAGACATTTTTCCACCTAAATACTTTTTTTTCCTTTGTCCAGGAGTTCCCTGGAAACACATTCTAAATTTGTTGGAGAAATAGTGTGTAATGTTTTGGAAGCAAAGTATATTAAAGTGTTTTCAAAGGCCTTTTTTGGACAAATTCTTCATTGGGGAAATTCACACAAGGCCCTTCTTCTTCTTCTTCTTCTTGGTTTTTTTTTTTTTTTTTAAAGAAGCATTTGATGTGGTCTCCATGGCTGTGAGACCCTCTTTCTCAAACTGCTCAAATCTGAAGCGTCTTGGAAACTTTAATGCCGAAGAGAGCGCTGTTTATTGGCAATGCCGAAATGCTACGGTTTGCCTATTAGGCAATCTTTCAACTGGGTCCTTAGAACTCATAAAGGCTATCTTTTTCTTTTCTTTCCCTTTCCCCCTACACATGCATATCAGTGGTTCATGAATGGTTTTGCAAGTTGGTGGCAAGGCAATGTGGCCAGTATGTCATGAACTTGATAAGAATGGAGATATTGAGTTATTGGTGCCATGTAGCTAGCGGGTGTTTTGTGTAAGCTGGATAATAGGCCGCTTTAACTGTTGACCAAGTGGCTGCTCCCAAGTGCACTCATTGGCTCCCATAGGCTGCTGCTGAAGGCTTCCAACAGTTGTCACATTCTCTGCCTTTGCACGGTCAGCTTTGCTGGATGTCTGAGGAACAGCTGAACCCCATGAAAGGACTTGCTTTCCAAACATGGAGCCAGTAGCAGCTACTAGTGAGGCCACCGCTTTCCAAGTGGGGCTGAGTAATCCCAGCAGAGGCCAAGTAGACTTTCAAGAAAGATCTAGGCAATCTTTGGGAATTCTCTTGAGTGTATCAGAAGAATAGACGCAACTATTCACTCATGCCTGTTCAGTTGTGGAATTAAATTTGTCCTGTGTAGCTGGGGAGCTGCGGATGATTTTTATGAATGTGTTGGCATTGGTGCTCATTTACAGTTGGCCCTCCGTATCTGTGGGTTCTATGTCCATGGATTCAACCAACCTTGGATTAAAAATATTGGAAGAAAAAAAATGAATGGCTGTGTCTACTGAATATGAGCAGACATTTTCTCTTATCATTATTCCCTAAACAATATAGTTTAACCAACTATTTACATAGCATTTATATTGTGTTAGATATTATAAGTAATCTGGAGATGATTTAAAGTCCATGGGAGGATATGTATAGGGTATATGCAAATATTATGCCTTTTGTTTTTTAGAGAGAGAGAGAGACAGGATCTCCCTATGTTGCCCAGGCTGGTCTCAGACTCCTAGCCTCAAGTAATCCTCCCACCTTGGCCTCCCAGAGTGTTGGGATTACAGGCGTGAGCCACCATGCCTGGCCTATTGTGCCACTTTATATCAGGGACCTAAGCATCCTCTGGTTTTGGTATCCGAGGGGCATCCTGGAACCAATTCCCTGAAGATACTGAGGGATGACTGTATGTTGTTGTCAGGGTAGATTTTCTAACAGTGACATCACTGTGTGTGTTGGGGGGTGGGGGGAATGTGTGGCCACATCAGTAAATGGTTTTGTGCCATGCTTTGGTCTAGTATACAGTCTCCAAATTCGGCAAACCCTGCCTCTCTCTGCCACTTTCCCAGAGTTCTCAGGGGACCCAAAGGAGCTCGCAAGCCTGCACCCTGAACCTGGTACTCCTGAAGTCCCTGGAGATGTGAGGGAAGAAGAGAACAAGTTCTCTCATCTTCACCACTTAGGCTACTCTCCAAGAGGCAGAGAAGGTAGACTGGGACTCCAGTCTGCAGGGGCTTGAGCAGTCTCTTGGGCTGGTTAGGTTTAGTTGGATGGAGGTAAAGCACCTGGCACGCAGGTATGCAGGTATCGAGGCAGAGCCCTCCATTCCTGTCCACACTGCTGCCTTCCTTGTCCTGGGGGGCGGGGAGAAACATCTCTGAAGTGGAAAGAGTAGCAACAGCCTTCTTTTTTACCCATCCTTCAACTGTGACTGAAGGTCACGGCCCCACCCAGCATGAGTTCCTCCACCTACTTCAGTTGGAGGCTGGGATTGTGATTTGAGGATTGATTTGTCCACTGGTTCAGCGGATATGTACGGAGTGCCTCTTCCGGGAAAGTACTGGCAACACTGAAAAGTTGGTGTCCCCAAGTTTCAACCACGAGAGGGAAGATTTCACCCTTGGCACATTTAATTTCTGAAAGGACAGAAGTCCTAAGATATCTGTCACATGATCATCTGTGGGATTTTCCCCCAAAGGGAATGAAATACTTAGACACTACAGTGCTTTAATTGAAGCTTCCAGTTGAGTCCAGAGACTAATCAATGAGAGAAGATGACTCTCATTCTATTTCCTGCCAATAGAAGAGCAGGTCCGTCTTTGACAACTGTCTCTACCTCCACCTGCTCCTTTGATCTGTAGGAATACTGCCCAAACCGTAAGTTTAGAACATGGCAAAATGCCCCTGCCACGGAATGGATGTGAATGGTAATCCCATGGAATAATAACAATAATTGCTATTCATTGAAGATTACACATTCAGCAAGGTACTGCATGAAGTGCTTCTTGTTTTTTCACCTACACTACAAACTGTTATTTATACTCTAATGGAGGATATAGAAAAACACAATTATTGTCCCTGCAAGTACTGTGAAAACGAGCACTCTGCAGGAGCACGTAAATCACCCTCAAGGAGTAATGAAAACACTTCCCCAACGAGGAGATGTTTGAGTAAGTTCTGAAGATGGGGTAAAATAAAATATAAAATAACATCATAACCTTCCTAATTATCAAAAGGCATTTATTTATTTGTTATTTGTTTATTATTTATTTGGAGCAGTTAGTGTGAGGAAGGGAAAGCCAAAAGCATGAAGTTAAGTCAGTAGCTAAAGACACAAACTCAGTAATGAGACTGAAATGCTCTTTAACAAGCATCATTTCACTGAATCCTGATAACAAGCTTATGAGGCAGGCACTATTATATTATCCATATTATATAGATGATCAGGTTATAGAACTAGCCCAACATGGAACAGATAGTGTTGAAGCCAGGATTTGAACACCCACAGCAGGCCACTGGAGCCTCGGTTTTGACTACTGCCCTGAATTCCCACCCAAGATGGTGGCAGCGTCTCACACCTTTGCTATGAGCACCCTGTGGAGGTGGTTCCGGCAGCCTCCGTGTGAGCCCCTGAGGGAGCAGCAGACTCGTTCCATAGCAGCGGGAAAGTTTCAGGCAAACCAGGAGGACCCTATCCTTTTGAGAACCTTCCAAGCCTGGGTTCAGTGCATGGAAACACCCAACATAAACTTTAATCAAGTACGTAGCATTCCTATGGGGAAGAAGCTGTTGTGTCTTAGTGGAAACCAACTTTGAGGAGGTTGTTATGTCTGTACATCCAAGAGGAAGAATCTTCCTTGGGCACGAGTAAAAATAACTAAATGTTACAGAGATCATCTTGGCAAAAGCCCTATGAGCCACATGGACAAGGCCTCAGCCCAGCACTAGGGAGCAACATGAGTGTATTTATATGTGCTAAAATATGAAATGCTCATTTAACCTATACCTGTTCTTTAGAGAATTTTGTCTTTTAATAAGAACCCACTCTGCAAAATAATAAAAATGATCTTTTGCATTTGTATAGTACTTTCCAGTTTATGAAAACCTTACACATGCTACCTTAATGCTGAGGTGTGCAGGGCAGGTCTCAGGTGAGCATCCAGAAGTATCTGAGCTTATACCTTGAGTGGCGGAAGAGTTGTATTAAGTTCCAGTCTCTCCTGACTCCCAATTCTTTGTGATGGTGGCAATCCAGGCTTGGAGGGATATTCTGATGTGGGCTGGAGCTGCCACTAGGATCCTGCTGAGCTAAAATCCTCTGGCTGGGAGGAGAGACATGAGCTTGTGGGTATATGATCTTGAATGTGCCTCAGTGACTATGAACTTCTTTAAACTCTCACCCAAAGGGTGCAGTTAGTGGATTTCTGGCTCTCACCTGATCCTGTTCTCTGCCATAAGTAGTCTTGGCTATAGGTAGTTGGCTTACACTATCTGTGCCGTGGGCTTACAGATAAATATTTGTTGGCTTTTCCTTGGATTCATCTTTCCACGCCTCTTCTTGCTTTGGAGCATTAAGGCCCTGAGTACCAGGGTTGGAGTGTGGGGCCAGAGGCCAAGGAAGCCACCAGCCTGCTTTTGATCTGGGCCTTTTAGATCGGCCTGCCCCGGCTGGGCAAAAATTCTTGTTATGATTTATATATGATCCAGTCCAGTCCCAGATCAGGGATCTGTCAGAGGGGTTAGAGACCCACACCCAAACCCTGTGACACTATGATTCGTGTCAGGACTATCCCCATATGAGTTCCTTGTGGACCTGTGTCATTGCTATACAGCCGGCAGAGGACTGGAGAATTTAAGATCCTGGCTGTTCGTCTGTTCTCTTCTGCTATCTCAGAGACACAGGTGACACCCTGCCTCTAAAATCACATGTTAAGGCCTAAAAAATCATTTACTTGGGATGTTGGTGCTGAGAAAGGGTTCACATCAGCTGAGTCTGCAGAGCTGCCTAGTGGATGGGTGACACTTTGGGCCCGTTCAGGGTCATCGCTGGGTCTGGGAGTGCCAAGGCAGGCCTTACACAAGCATGTGTAAGGGTCATACACCTCTCTGGCCACTTATTTGTACCTCTGAGTATTTTAGGCTTTAGCCTATTGGGACAAAGAGCAGCTGCTCTGGCAAACTTTAAAGTGTCCTGAGAAATAGAGCAGTTATCATTTTTAAAAAGTCATCATAAATAAAGCTAAGCAAGGATTGTGGATTATGGCTGGTAATATTTAAAAAAAACAGGGCTCAGTAAAGATGCTTCTACATTTCTTTGGGGGATACTCAACACTTCGGGGATCACTGCTGTTGGTCCTTTGAACTCCCCACATTTCATCACTGATCCCTTTTGGGGATGTTAATCAACTTACTTGGCAGCAAGAGTTGGTCATCACGTGGTGTGAAATTGGCTGACACAGCAAATGGGCACTGATATGTATGGAGCGGAGGATCCCAAGGGCTGTCAGCGCCTTGCACAGTCTGGTGGGGTAATTAGGAGCATGGGTTCTGATGTCAAAAATGCCTGGCTCAGGTCCTGGCTTTTCCATTAGTATCTGTAGGATGTCATTGTACCTTGGTTTCCTCCTCTGTGAGATGAGGATTGCAGTCATACCCACTTCATGGCATTGTCATAAAGGTTATTTGAGAGATTTCATGGGAAATGCTCAGAGCAGGCAAGCAATAAGCAGTCATAAAGGTGTCCTATTTATCATAAGCAAATCAACAAGTCTTGACTCATGCATCTGTAAACACAAAGTGGACACAAAGAGTGAAAGGTGAATTCTGTTAACTTCTACATTTTTACTAAACTAGGAAATTTGATAAATACTAGGAAATCAGATAAATATAGTAGCTGGGAGTTTTCAAAGCATAAGGATAATAATAATCATAATAAAAAGATTGTAGTGGGCAGGAGTTGCAACCTCAAAAGGCTCCAGGGGCCAGCATGTGACATAAATGAAGGACACAGGCTAAGAGGAAGGTGTTAGTACCTGGAGAGCAAATGCCATCTCTCAGTTAAGAGGCAGTTAACTTATGCCACGTGAAAATGTGGGTCCTATGTTGCTATATCAGCTCATTTTTAAGGGAAGCCAGAAATCCGATTTATTAGATGGAAAATCTCCCATTTAAAAAGGAATAGTATCAACTAGTTTAAAAACTTTGAAAAGATCTGTGGTCACAACAGGTCTACATTTTGTGACCTTTCAATGTTGGTGGAGCTTTGAACTTTACGGTGTGCTTGCCTTATGCATTGACTTAATTAGATTTCATAAGGATACTGTGCAGTAGTCCTATCAGCACCCCTTATATTTTTCATAATGTTGCAAAATCAGGTTGCATTTTCACCAGGGCTTTGTGGGTTTGGTGTCCAAATGTTTGGATCGTTGGAAAAATAGTGCTTATTTGCTATATCTTTTGACATTAAGTGAGCCCTTGCAATCACTGACATTATTGTAACTCAGAATACTCACATCTAGGTAGGTGATTGCTCTCTAAATTAACAGAAAATTCTAAAAGACAATCAGTACTTTGATGTGAGAAGTCCCTGTTATTATGGAAGAATCTTTAAGAACCTGTACTGGAGGTATGCAAATCTGGTATGCGAATCCGAGCCTGTCTCACATCACAGAATGAGATGACCCTGATTTATTATCAGCCTCAAGTAATAGACAATGTAGGGAGACTGTGCTGAGCTCAGGGCTTATAATAGGAGCAACTGCCGATTAACATAGACTTTTTCTTGTTGATTATGATGTAGAACAGTGATTCTCAAACTTTAATGCATTGAGGTCACCTGGAGGGATTCTTCAAACATGGATTGCTGGGCCATCCTCCCAGAGAGTCTGATCTAGTAGGTCTGGGGTGGGGCCTGAGAATTTGCATTTCTAATGAGTTCCCAGGTGATACCGTTCCCAGCTGCCACTGCTGTTCTAGGGGACACACTTTAGGAACCACTGGGTGAAGTGGTAGGAGATCAATAGTAAAGGAAGAGTATGGTCCTGATAAGTGTCACATGCCCATTGTGGTGTGCCCAGGAGTTTGTGAAGTGTGTATATTTTGAAGAGGTGAAATGGAATAAAAGACCAAATTCAGTCTTAATTAGTGAGAGCCTTAAATATATATATGTATATACCTAAATTTGAAATGATGCAGTTGTGTTCTTCTCATATCAGATGACTGATCAAGAGGAGGTCTTTGTCTTGGGAACTTGCTTTAATCTATTTAATTAAAGTGACATTTCTGTCTGTTGGTCACTTTATGACACCTATTTGAAGGATTTGCCAGGGATTGGCTGGGCAGATTGTGAGAGTTTGCCTGTGATTGGCTGGGCAGGTTGGGAGAGTATGCCTGGGATTGGCTGGGTAGGTTGGGAGGGTTTGCCTGTGATTGGCTGGGCAGGTTGCGAGAGTATGCCTGGGATTGGCTGGACAGGTTGGGAGGGTTTGCCTGGGATTGGCTGGGCAGGTTGGGAGGGTTTACCTGGGATTGGCTGGGCAGGTTGGGAGGGTTTACCTGGGATTGGCTGACCAAAATTATGGGCTACAAAATTCCCTTGGGGAGACCTTAGGGAACACCTTAGTGAAACAATAAGTCATGCAACGGAGAAGAGATCCAGCCCTACAATGAGAGCCCCCTTGAGTAGCTGTTCCATATGTATGATGGCACTATAGATGCAGAAGTCCCATAGCTGATGAGCCAGCGAAATCTGGTGGCATCTTCTCCAGCCTGCCGGTGCTGATTCCCAATGTGGCCGCTTCTCAGCGGGCAACTCTAGTAGGAGCTCAGGATGAGCAGCAACTGGTGCTCCTTTACTTAATGGTGCTTTGCAGTCCTCTAAGGCCAGTCCACGTGTGCACAAGTGTGGCTTGTCATGGTTATACCAAAGAGGAGTTTATTCTCCCAGGGATATCATGTAGGCTTCCCTCACCCTTATGTGTACCATCCATTGTTTGAACCAGCTCTTCAGTTTTGGAAGAAGTCAGCCTCACCCAGTCTCTTATTTGTCTTGAAACACAAAGCACAGAGGCAGCACTGTGCTGGATGCAGCCTAAGAGAATGTGGGCAGACCGTGGGTGATGGGCCATGCAGCACAGGGGACTTTGTAGAGGAAAGGCCACTCATGAGTGCTTTGGGTCTGGGAGAACACCACACAGCTGAGACCTATTTCTGGCAGGAAATGCCGGTGGGAGCAGAGGGTGGTGTGGGGCGGCACATGTTGGAGCTACAGATGCCCCTGGTTAGTTATTATCTCAGTATTTTTCATTAGTCTCATGTTGAATTAAAATGTTCAAAAGGAGAGTATTAAATACACACACATAGAGAGACAGACAGACATACACAGAGTCAAAACCATAAGCTATTTACATAATGCTTGAACATATATTAAAAATCCTCCAGGTTAGTTTTTGACCCTAGTATCTGTGTTTCTATGGCATCATAGGAGCTTATCTAGCAGAGAGGAATAGGGAATCTGCTACCTTTCTTTTGTATAAGATGGAAGGGGAAAGAAAATCCATATGAGGCCCTAAGATAAAAGCCCCAGCTGGAGATGAAAAGGCCACAGGCCAGACCTCAGAACACATCTCATCTCCCCTGCGGCAGCCTGTTTCATTACTCTGAGGGCTTTGGGCTCTAGACAGTGTGTGCACTACCAAATATCTTGAAGACATTTGTAAAACCTGCTCTTACTTTTTTTTGCTGGGAAAAAAAAAGCCATTATACTGGTTTACTTGCTACTCTAGGTGGGTGGGATTTTTTCCTCCCTCTGCTAAATTATAACCAGTCATCTAAGTATTCACTTTATTTTTAAATTCAGGGCTGAAACTTAAAACTTTGAGGGTTACCAAAAAATGTTATTCTTAAGAGAAAAACACATGCTTGAAAACTTAACCCCTTTGGTGGTAGACAGGAGATTTTATTTCTCTGAGTTTGGGTGCTCATGTCCACAACTTTGAGGCCAGTGAATACCAGGACTCCAGGATTTGGGCAGCAGTGATGGTGTGTGTGTGTGTCCCGCATGTGACATGACAGAGAGGCCAGAATTCAGGAAAGGTGCCTCTTGGCTGAGTGGCATGGAGTCAATCCCGTGGCTTCCCCCAGGCTCCTGGTTGGTTTTAAACACTGAGCTTTTATTGCCTGACTTGTCAGCTTGGGCTGATAATACTTTCTCCCTTTAATGGGGTGGGAAGTGCTTTGAAAATTTCTTTGCTCCAGTGTAACTGTGAGACATATCTGAAAAGCTCAAGGCTAACATGAATGGTCCTGAAAAAGAAAAATCCTGCTCATCCAGGTAAGCAGAAACATACTCTAGGATAGCAACACTCCCATCACCTGTGTGGCCTGCTTTTCCAGGGCGGATGCAGGCAGCCTTGTTCATGAACATTGAGGCCTGAGCTTATGCATTCAAAAGTCAGTGCTATTGATCAAATAAAACTCACCCGGAGCCCAAAGGGTATTTAACAGCAGACAGGATAAGTTTGGTAGATGTGAGTCAGAAGACAGAGCAGGTCCTGGGGGCAGCTATAGAATGTCCTCTCTAATCCTCCCTACTTCTAGAAATAAGACTCTGGCAGCCTGAGCAGTCCCCAACCTCATTCACGCCAGAGTAAGAACAATAGATGTCAGGTCAGTATTGGATGTGATGGGGAGAATGAAGAGAAAATATTGGCTCTGAAAACAGAGAGAAGAGGAGGTGAAGGTGAAAGGAATTTCAATTGCTCGATGACCTGCCTTTCCGCCCTCGTGTCTCTCTGTCTTGACTGGTGCCTACTACTGCCTCTGGATGGTTCCAGCTCCAGATCCCCCCTCAGCCTGGGTCCACAGAGAAAAGCTGGAAGCAGCCTGGCCTAGCAGGGGTGGGGACCTTTTCCAGGCTTCCCCAGCAGAAGTGGGTCACCCCGCTGTAGGGAGACAGGGCACCCCACGCTTCAGAAAACAGCCGGAAAGAGGGTAGCTTCATCCTGTAGCTTTTCTTCAGAGGAGGGAGAGAGGCCTCCCAGTTCCTGAGAGCGTCTGTGTGCCAGACACCCTGCGGAATGCCTTTCGTTAGAGGTTAAGACTCCAGATGTGGACAGGTGCCAGGCTGACATGGCTGAGCTTTTGGGACTTTTGGTGGCCAAGGAGGGGAGACTCCTGAGGGGCAGGTAGCAGCCAGCTCCAGCTCATTGGCACTTTGTGGGAATACGAGCCCAGGATCCTCTACTTTTTCAAGAGAACATGGAAATCCAACTTTTGAAGGAAGTCTGTTGATGTTTAAATGCTCACAACAATTTAAACACTGTGTGGCCAAACCAAACATAGCACAGATTTTAACACAGTATGGGCTGGATTCATGCCCTGTCTCAACCCCCTCTCCCTTCCCCCACCCAGCCTGGGCCACCAGTTTTCCACTTCTGCCTCTCACAGCATATATATTTTTTAATTTAATTGTAACACCAGTAGTATATAGGTGTGCATGTGGGATGGGGTAGGTACAGATTGCAGCCAGGTGAGATGTAGATACATTTAGGTATGTTGGGCAAATTGGTGGGATGAACTTGCTGGAAACTTGTAATAGAAGCAAGAGCCCTCTGGGATTCAGACCCTGTGAGAAAACCATACTCTCGGGTCGGAGTCAAGGCTGCTACTTAAATCACTTCCTTATCTGGCATGCTGGGTGAACTCTGAGTTCTCTGTAAGAAGTAAAAACTGCAAGCACTCTTTAAAAAAATACATTTAATTAACATAGAGTGAAATTGACTTTTTTGGTGTATATTTCTCTGAATTTTAACACTTGCATGGATTTGTGCAACCACCAGCACAGTCAGGGTACAGAATAGTTCCATCACCCCAGAAACGCCACCTGGGAAGTCTGTTTTTTTAAACTCTGTCGAACATGGGAGTGTAAGTAGTTCTGTGTGACCCCACCTTGCACCCTGACTTTGAGGGCTCTAAGAATCAGTTAGGGTAGAAGGGTTGACCAGCACAGGAAACTGGGGTTCCCAGCCATTGGTGGGGAACTGTTCATAATGACTATTCCCCACTATACTTACAGCACAAATTTTTGTTTCTTCCCAGTAAATACCTTTTGCTCTAGCCTGGATCATCTTTTCACTCTACCCTATTTCGGTTGTCACTTTTAAAAATATAGGATGCTAAAAATATAGGATGCCCAGTGATTGCATGGGACATATTAATACTAAAAAATTATTTGTTATTTATATGAAATTCACATTTCACTGGACGTTCTGTATTGTGTCTGGCAAACCCTTCACATGCCACATTCTCAACTGGGTTCAGAACCCACTTCTTCTAAGTCTGTGTTTCACTCTTTTGTTGTTGTGAGGGTGAAGATACTCTTTGATTTTAAATATCAGCACTCAGAAGGAGACAGGGCATGTGTTGAAAGATAAGAATGCCTCTTTAATACACTAATGGGTTTTTAAGAAATGTTTCTTGACCAACTGGTCATATCCTTTCTGGAGAACGAGAAATGATCTAATGTGTGCTTAAGGAAGGAGCACAACTGGTTCAGAAATTGGTTCATTTCCCAGCACCCCCCACCCCTCTTCTCTGGCCAAACCTTGGAAAAATGCAAAACTGCAAAGACTAAACAAGGAGATTGTTCACACTGGGCGAGTTTAAAAATAACATTGGAATGTTAGTCTTCAGCAAGCCATATATCTTCTACTGCACTGAGCAAGACGGTGCCTTGTGGCAGGTAGGGAATGAGTCACGCAGTGGTCACAACCCGAACCTTCCCAGCCTGGACACTTTGGTGGAAAGTGGAGTGATAGTTGGTTTATCTATCTTGTTTGTTTGTTTTTTCATCTTCCTGTTTTACTTGTGTGATTTTGGAATCTCAACAAGACAAGAAGGAAAATCAATCTTAGCATCTTCAGAATGAAGAATGAGTGGAAATTGCAATTTTTGGTTTAGGCCAGGGGCCAGCAAATAATAATAGCCCATGGGCCAAATCTGGCCTGCAGCCTCTTTTTATAAGGCCTGTGAGCAATGCATGGTTTTTATATTTTTAAATATTTGAGAAAAAAGATCAAGAAAATAATATTTCATGACACATGAAAATTACATGAAATTCAAATGTCAGGGTCCATAAAAAAAGCATTATCAGAATACAGCCATGCCCATTCATGGATGTGTTGTCTATGGCTGAGTTGATGCTATAACAGCAGAACTGAGTAATTATAACAGAAATCATATGGCCTATAAAGCCTAAAATATTTACTGTCTGATTGTTTAGAGAAAATCTTTGCTGACCCCAGCTCTCTAGATAGCGTATTTCTGTGGTTGTATTTGTGATTAAGGCTGTTGGAATCTTTTAGCTAAAGAAATAACTATTGCCTCCCTGCAGACAGTCCAGAACAATAAAGCACCTCAACATCCTTTTCACTGTTTTCTGGGCTACCATGATGAGCAGTTTATTATTTACTGAAGAGCTGGCATGTGAGATTTGCCGCTGTAGAATTTTCTCATTATAGCCTTGCTATCGAAGCCAACTGCATGTTGTTTTCTTTTGAAAACCAGAAAATCAGATCTCTTAGAAGAATTGGTTTGGCCCATCTGAAAACAAGTCCATACTTTTAAAAACATTTTTCCTATTGACAGGGACTGAGGGTACAAGGGAAGCGCTGTAGATTTTCCAGATGAAGTTTCTTCATTCCCTAGAATTTGCCAGAACCCTCACTCTCCTCTCCCAGGGAACTTTAAAGGTGAAGTGTCAGACTAAAGATCAAAGAACACACCAGCCACATGCCCGAGTGCAAGCAGGGAGCCGGTGAGGAGGGGTTTGCAGCCAGCCTGCAGTGTTTGTCAGCCACTGATTTGTGCCACAGTGACCGCCAAGTGAAAGCTGCCAATGGCCAGTGGTAGCAGGGTCCACCATGGCCTCTCTGAATCATTTAGTGCTCTCTTTCTGCCCTGCTTCCATTTCTTATTCAAAAGGGCCGGCTGCAATTTTGAGTCTGGCCTGCCTGGAAATTTCCAAAGGGACTTTGGTGCCTTAATAAATATTTTCAAATTGCCCAAGGTTTTGGGAGATAGCAGAGCCGTCATTGTGAAATCGGGTTAAACAATGATTGATACAGTGCTTGGGCTGGCCCTGTGAGCACACTGGAGTGAACATTGTTGTGGACACTCACAGATGCTCGCCGCAGATGGATGGCTTTTACTTTTCTGGTCATACATATGCTTGACCCTGAAATTCTCTAGACGGGCTACTTATGAGCAGCTGCTTGGAGAATGGGAAGCCAAGCATGTCGTGTAATGTTTCTCAACTGTGGTATTGTTCACAATTCTGACCAGATAATTCTGCTGTGTGTGTGTGTGTGTGTGGCTGTCCTGTGTATTAGCATCCCTGGTCTTCTAGTAGCATCTCCCACTCCCCACTGTGATAATAAAAAGGTCTCTAGATATTGCCAGATGTCCCTTGGGGAACAAAATAATCCCTTTTGGAAACCAGTGATGTAATATAACACAAGGGTTACCTGACCAAATGTATTTCTCACACTTTCGTCATTAGGGATTCATTCCTTTAAACCTCAAAGGCTTTATTTTCTAGAACTCCCCATGAGAATACGAATTTCTCAAAAAGGGTAAAGCCTCAAGTGTGGAATGACAAATGTCATTGCTTATGTCAGCTCTGATGGGTAGTGGCCACCTATGATGCTGTCTTGGAAAGTTGGATACGTTTTTTTTTTTTTTTTCTTTTTTTGAGACAGGGTCTCACTGTGTTGCCTGAGCTAGAGTGCAGTGGCATCATTTTAGCTCACTGCAACCTCCAATGCCTGGGTTCAAGCGGTTGTACAGCCTCAGCCTCCCAAAGTGCTAGGATTACAGGTGTAAGCTACCACACCCGGACAGGAAGCTCTTTGAAGCTGCATTTAGTGAAAAGGCACGATGATAGATTAAAGCAGTATACCATGGGCAGGAGATGAGGGAGTCACTATACATGCATAAGGAACCTTCTTACCTAACGTCTCTGCAGGGATGCATTAGAGTCAGGCCTTAGCCTGGCTCTGTAACTTAGCCTAACTGCTGCTAGCACACCATTTACACGGGGTCCCTGGGTACTTTGTGTATTTCTTAGGGCAATTCCCTAGCATGTACCAGAAAGATGTCTTGAGAAAGGGGAACCTTTTTAAAATCAGAGTGCCATATGGGCTAGTGGAGGTGCTGTAGTCTGTCGATGGGAATAAGAGGTTGGGGAAAAAAAAGAGACAAAGTAGAACTTCCTGTCTCTCCCCACCTAATTATAAACTTCTTGAGGACAATGACTGTGTCATATTCATCACTGTCTATTTACTGCCTGCCACAACACATTTTGCACAGTGTCAAAGCCAGTTTAGTGACTTTTAGCAGAGTTCGTAACCTGTTTTGTATCTTGGACTCCTTAGCGATCTTGTGGAGCCTGTGGTCTCTTCTCAGCATCATGGTTAAATGCACAAAATAAAATACACAGGACTAAAAAGATAACCAGTTATACTGATATACAGTCAGCAAAATATTAGAGAGCTGTGTTAGATAACATGGGTTTTTTATTATAATATTATATTCAATAAAATCTAGTGGCAGTTTTAATACATACTCTAATTTCAAATTATTGATGAACCTAAGGATATTTTGAGCTGTCTCCAACAGCTATAATGAGATATAAAAATATCTGCAATTTCTACTCATGACAAAGTCACGGATACTAATGATATTCCTGGGGCTAGCGCTTACATTCATAACCAAAGGCAACACTAAATTTTAGCTAGGGGCCGGTGAAAATAACCTGTAACTGGGTTCCTCGAATTCTGGCTTATCCTCAAACTCCCTGAATTCTTTCTTTCTCTTGTAACTGGGCTCCTGCTTTGATGTCTCCCTTCTTTCTGTTGTCTGACGCTGCCTCAGCCACCTTCTTGGGGCTCTTCTCCAGCAAATTTCTCCAGGTTCCCTCTTCCACATTCCTTTTCCACCTCTCCCAGCTGGATAATGGCCTTGGGCTCCTTTCCCAGTTCTTACTCAGCTCAGCAGGGGAAGAGAAGCACCCGGCCCCAGCTCGGGGTTACCCTGAGCTTAAGAAGAGAGAGAATAGTTGACGTATCACAGATGCCCACCAAATGCTTCTTGGAGTAGACACATTTGCTTTGCCAACTTTGCTTTGTCATCGGGGGCTGCTGTTGGCTGCTCAGACTGTCTTTGAGATCAGTCCACTCTTGATGTCTCCCATCCACATGAACAGCATCCAGAATTGCCAGTTGGAGCATGAGCTTTCAGTCTGGTTGCCTGGTTGCTGGAGGCCTACTGAGTGTGATCTTCTCCCTGTCCGATCTCAGAGGCAGCAGTGAGCAGTGAGACTGGTAGCATATTTGACCAGCAGTGACCTGCCACATGCACCTGGCCATGAGCTGCTCTGCAGAAGCAGTCACCTGCCCCATTGCATGTCTTGGCTCTGGACCACCAGGGCAGGGACATGCACGAGAACCAGGGAGCCTAGGGATTCATTATTGCCATGAGTGAATTTCATAATAAACAAACAAATAAAAACTGGCCATCTCTAGTTCTGTTCCCTGTGAGGCATTAAGGTCACCAGGTTCCAAAATGTCCTGAATGGAGTTAAACATCTGTGGTTTTCACCACAGAAACACATCAGTGTTCTCCCCAATTTGGACTACGGTGGTGTTCCCAGTTCTTTTTACCCCTGGATTGTTATAAAGGGTCTGTATTAGTTTCCTAGGGCCATTGCAACAGTGTGCCACAACCTGGGTGGTTTAAACAACAGAAGTTTATTGTCTCACAATTCTGGAGGCGATAAGTCTGAAATCAAGATGGTGGCGGGATCGGTTTCCTCTGAGGGCTATGAGGGAGGGAGCTGTTCCAGCCTCTCTCCTTGACTTGTAGATGTCTGTCTTCTCCCTGTGTCCCTTCACATCAATGTGTATCTGTCTCTGTGTCCAAAGTTCCCCTTTTTATAAGGACACCAGTCATACTGGAGTAGGGCCTACCCTAGTGACAGAATTCTAACTTCATTACCTCTCTAATGATCCTATGCCAGACACCTTCTGAGGTACTAGGGCTTAAGACTTCAAAATATCTTTTTAGGAGGACATAATTCTATCCCTTAACAGGGTCCCTTCCTGTTGTCATGTGGCACCTGCAACTCACAGCAATGGCCATTTGTACCCTACTCTGCTCCTGGCTATGGCAGTAGAAATTGTGTCCCAAGGGAATGGCCCAGGGGCCTGTACGTAACAGGTGCCATTCGTCATGAATACCTCAAGCCTCTGCCCTTTCTTCACACTCAGGACTTCCTTCTCGGCACCCAGGACCCTCGGTATCTCATAACCCTCTGTCTGTAGTCAAAGCCTTTTACCTGGAAAGGCATAGAACAGCATTTCACACTGAGGTGTAATAAATATTAAACATTCCCTCTCCCATCCCAAGCCAGTTAAAAACATTGGTCAAAGCTGTCAACTACATCACAGGGGCTCAGAATGTCAATTCGGCCACCCTCGGTCCTGTCTGTGTTTTGCTCGGATCCCTAGGTTGTGCTGCTACCCACCATTGGTAATAAACAAAACATTCCTCAGGGGTTCACAGCTATTTAGAGTTTACAGAATTATCCCACTTTCATTATCGTGTTTGAGCGTCAACAAGAAGCAGAACAAGTATTATTTTCTGCATTTGATTTCAGGGAAAACAGAAGCTCAGCTGAGTCACTTGTCCAAGATCATACAGGGCTATGGCTAGAGCCCACATCCCCCGCGCCTCTATGCCAGTTCTCTTCCCACCGCTCCGGTCCACTTGCCCTGCTGCCCTCCGTTTGCCCCCCAGGTCCCCATCACGTGGTCCATGTGGTCTGAGTCTCAAAGACTCATGGACCCCCTTGCTCTGCTCCAGGGCCTCATCCCAGGCCCTCTTGCCCAGGAGGCCAAAAAGTAGGCTAGGCCTGGTGTGGGTGGCCAGGGCAAGAGTATTCTTTGTTCCAAGCGAGTATTTAGGCCAAAAGAGGAGAATGAGCAAAGTGACAAGATTTGCGATGGAGCAGAGCCATATCAGGAAGTGACATGAAGCTCAGGTGGCTGGAGCATGCTGAGAAATGAAGCTAGTGGGCAGGGGGCACTGGATCATAAAGACCAGGAGTGCCAGGCAGGGCAGAGACTTGTTCCCATGGGTGGCTGGGAGCCACTGAAGACCTGTGGTTTATCAGAGACTGCTCTGGTGGCAGAGTGGAGGCAGGATGTCTCTGAGTGCCCATCCCTGCCAGTCTGGTACATTCCTGAAGGCTTCTGGGGTGGCTGCCCATTCTTTCCATGCAGGGCTCACCTTTAGCTGTTAGAATTGTTTAAATCATTCTTTTTGTATTGAAACCCATAAGGAGCTTCTTCACCAACTTCAGCTGAAAGCCTTAGAGCTGATGGAGAACTAATTTCGAGTTGGAATATGAAGGCTATTTCTGGCCATTGTGACATCCTATTCAACTTTCAGAGGAGCCTGGGACTAAAGGGGTGACTCAGTCTCTGAGCTTATTTTTAGGGAAAGCTAGGAATTCAGTCTGGAGCCACTCAGATTCCCCACTGCCTGCCACACGGAGTGTCCTGTTGGTGGCGAGATTGCTGGGCAGAAATGCTGTGTTTATCATCAACTGATTGTTTTCCAGCACTTCCTACGTGCAGTGCGAGGTTTACTGAGCTGAAAAGAGGACAGGGAGCAGCATAAACACACTTTTAAATTAAAGAAGCATATTTCAGGGCATTTACATTTGAAAACTAATTTTAGGGCCAAAGAACTGATATCATAAGAGCTCCTATGATTGAGCACTTAACACGTATTACATGTCATGGTTGACATTACTGAGCAATGGTTGTACTCAAAGTAAAATATATCTGTCATTTTAGCTTTATTTTTCTGTGTATTTTTCTCAAAATAGAATCTTTAAAAAAATCTGCAGAGGGTTTTGTTGTTGATTTCTACAGATCTATTTATAATCTTTTGTTACCTAATCACTTGTAAGAAATGGTACATTTGATACAGTTTCCTTTTACAGTCAGTGGAGACTCTATTCTTTTTTA
>VBSM01003204.1:15669786-15794647 GCA_008086735.1 Cheirogaleus medius | reverse complement strand
CCTTGGCCTCCCAGAGTGCTAGGATTACAGGCATGAGCCACCGTGCCCGGCCCGAGACTCTATTCTTTAATAGGGAATCCTAACCATGTTGGGGGGAAGAATGACAATTTGGGACCCAAAGCTTTGATGTGGACAACTGGCTTACATGTCAGTGTCCGTAGTGATGAGTGGGCAATGGGGACCGAGCCTGTAGAATTCAAGGCGTACAGCAGTAAAGCTTTCAAGTGGCCCAGACTGATTCATACAGCAGGATGGCAAGGTGGGGTCAGCGATGTGGAGGGAAGGCTGAAGAAGCAAGTTGATGGGCAGATTCTGGGGTTACATACACAGCTTCAGTTGCTGTGAAACATCTGAGCTTGGCAGGCAAGCCTCTTGTCCTAAAAGTACAGCAGCACCTGAGGCTGTGGGTTCCAACAGGGGGAAAGGAGTCCCTAACAGCAAGCTCAGACAGGAGAATCCAGAAGACAACACTGGGAATAGTGGTTAAGGGAGAACCTGGGACCCACCCATGCAGCAGAATGAGATAGAAATCAGTCCAGGAGGAAGTCCATGGACAATATCTAAAACTGGAACATCAAGAAATAGTAGTAGAAGGCCGGGCATCATGGCTCATGCCTATAATCTCAGCACATTGGGAGGCCAAGGTGGCCAGGAGTTCGAGACCAACCTGAGTAAGAGCGAGAAACCTTCTCAACAAAAATAGGAAAATTAGTTAGGCATCAGGGTGTGCACCTGTAGTCCCAGGTACTTGAGAGTCTGAGGAAGGAGGATCACTTGAGCCCAAGAGTTTGAGGTTGCATTGAGCTATGATGACGTCACTGCACTCTACCTGGAGGCGACCATGACTTCTTCATCAGTCTAGGTTATTGAGCTGAAACGAGGTTGGACTGTTAAAATGTGTGGAAAGTAGCACAAAACGATCACCAACATAGTGCATTCAATAAAAATAAAACTTTTTCACTTTACTGGAAAAAAGAAAAAGCAGAAAATCAAGCTCACGCCGGCAGCTTTTGGAGGCTTGTCAGCATGGAGCAAGACCTCAGTCACAGGCCTGGGCCTTAGGGCTGTGGGAGTGGACCTGGGAGTGGATGGGTCAGTCTGAGATCTGGTTATCAGAACTGAGGCCAGAGGCCAGGCCAGAGCTGGACTAGCTGCCCAGCTATTATTGAGGTATGTGTGCATGTGTGTGTGTATGTGTATGTGTGTGTGTGTGTGTGTGTAGGACAGGGAACTACATCTACTTACATCCTCCCTAGGTGATGCTAGAGTTAGTGAATTGACCTGGAGTGGTACTTGGCCCGCAGGAAGGTGATAAAAAGGGACGAGTGGTAAGAAGCTGGGCCAGTAAGCAACTTCTAGTCTCACAAACCTTCCTCTGGACTAATAAGAGGGACCATTGGAAGATAAGATACTCCCCAAATCAACCAGGTCAAGTTCCTAATGAATGGATCATTTTTAGCTGACCAGCTGGGCATACCCATGCCAATGAACATCCCCATAAAAACGACATTGCCAGTCAAAATGCTGTTTTGGGAGGTCCATGCATGTAAATATATATACTCCATATATTCTTCTCACTATGGGAGGGAGCAAGAAGGTTCTGAAGGTGTTTCTTCAAAACCACATAGTAATCCTAGTCTTAATGTTAGCCTCTTCTAGCCATCTGAAATGGAATTGTGACTGACCTGATATTGGATATTCAGGACAGAGCAAGGTTGGCTTCATTAGCAGGTGACTTCTGCAGTCGAATAGGACCCCCACTTGGTTAAATGCTACACAGCCATCTTGAAGCCTTAATAATTTTGAACAAGGGGCCCTGCATTTAGCCCTTGGCCCTGCACGTTTTATAGCCAGTCCTGGGTTGTCACATCCTATAGCTCCAGACACCAGGCCTTTGCTGTGTCAAAATTATATAGGGAAATGAAAATATAAGTTAGAACACATAAATAACCCCCAAATTTCAGTGGTTTAACTCTTTTGAAGGCATTTCCTACTGTTTAACAGTCTAACGCAGGCATTCCTTGTCAATGGGCGGATCTCCTCTGTGTGGTGGCTCAGGTCCCTACTATTTGTGACTCTGCCATCTCCCAGGGCCGCAGAATCCTTTGCCTCCAGCCTGCCAGAGGAGGAGAGGAGGGAGAAGGTACATGCACTCCTTAACTGCCTTGGCCTGGAAGTGACTCACATCACTTCCTCTCACAGTCTGGAGAACTAGTCATCTGGCCACATGTAGGTGCGAGGGAAGCTGTGAAACTTGGTGCCCAGAGGGGTGGCTGCTTTCCAGGGACGCCTCCATCCTACGGGAAGAAGAGCACATGTTTAGGTGGACCCTTAGCTTTCTGTGCCACATAGATTCTCCATGATAGGACCCTTGGGGCAAAAGCAGGCATCTCAGTGCAGACCAGCATGTGTGGATACAGAAGGGGAGGACTCCAGGTCTTTTTAGCACAAAGGCTAGTCTCTTAGCCTCATCAGTTAGGAATTGTTTTTAAGGACGATTGCAAGTTCTAGAATAGGGAGAAACTAGAACAGAGTAGTCTGTGCTTGTTTGTTTGCTTGCTTATTTATTTATTTCCAATAATAGATTTCCAAAAAACTAAAAATAAAAAAGAAATACTACCATGTTAAAATCAACTGTTAAGATGCATTGCCATTTCAATAACATTATAACGTGGGGAAAAATACAAAGCATATCATAGAATTAAGGAAATCTAGTAATAATTGTCACCAAGTATTATTGGTTTAGTCATTTTCCACAAACTCTTTTGCTGGTTTCATGAAGTCTCATAGTAACACTCATAGTGGGATGGCCACCTGTTGGGATTATACTTGGATCTGGTAGATTCTGCCTGACCGTCTGAATCAAAATACTGTTACCCTGGGTAGAGGAGGCACCGCCTGGTGAACCGTACCCCTCCCTTTGCTGAATTTGTCTCGTTGAACCTTCTGTCTGGGTGTGTGTTATGCAAGGTCAGGAGCCCTCAGGCTCCTCTGGGTCCAAGCCAGAAAGGGGACTACCTTGGAGATAGATTTACCTTTCCTCTTGCCCCCGGGATGCTGGTGATTTGGCAAGCGGTGACTGGAGACCAGGAAGCATGACAGAGCTCTGCAATAGATACATCCCGGTCAGTCCTCTCAACAGCTCAACAACCTGATGCGGGTCCTGGAGGAACTAGCTGCATGGGAAGGGTACAGAAGGCAGGAGAGCAAGTTAGCATCAACTCAGGGGAGCAGGGACTGCAGTCCTCATTCTCCTCTTTCACCTGCTCCTCCTTCACCCTTGTAGATACTATGGGAAGACAAGGTGGAGACAGCGGCTTGGCTTTTCTAGTGTCTGCATTTGATGGGTATGTGCTCCTGGGAAGTTGAGGAAGTAGATGAGGTTAACTGTTGTCTAAGTGGAGGCGGTGGCCATAAATATACTCCCTGGAGCTTGGGGAGCCCCATGGTTGTGTTCCAGGTCAGGCCATAGAGTCCAAAGAAAATCAAAGACTCTGTCATGCAACAGTTTTCTGGCCACCCTTGAAGTCCCACCTTCTCCCAGGCAGCTCCTGAGAAAGACAACTCCCAGCCGGGCTCTGACAGCTGAAAGGAATGGCCGAGTGTGGCTTTGTCGTTGCCAAAACCACTTGGCTTGTTTCCTCAAGGGGCTTCAGGGTGCAGCCAAATTTCCTGCTTTGCCCTGAGTTAAGCAGAAATTGTCGTCACCTGCCTGGACAATTGTTATGTCTGTGGCACCTCATCATTGGAGAAAACACATTACAACCTCCTGCAGTTTCTTTCACTCAACAGAGCGTGGCATCAAGGAAATAAGACAGTCAGCATGGCGTCGCAGCAGGTCAGAAATGGCATCGTCTGCATCCTTTGATTACATCTTAAAATTCAGTTTGCACACATTCGGGGTTCATTTAATTACCTCCAAGCCATAATATCAGTCTGGGTTTGAATGGATCTACATTTTAATAGCTTCTTCCTCCAAAATAATATTTCTATGGCCAATAAGCAGCCCATCCTTCTAATGCTGAAATCATAGAACTTGGTTGTTTTTCTATCATGTTTTTGAAAATCATTATTATTTCTGCAGCAGTAATGTAATCAGGCAGTTATCATTTGGCTTTGTGGTAGTTGAGGTTAATTTGTCAATTTCCTACCCATCTTCCATTACGTACACATTTTTCTGGTTAGCTGACAAATCAGAATTGTAATGATAGCAGAGCAAAGAGAACGGGCAAAGTTCACTTCTGTGGATTTTACCAAAATCAGAGTCAGTTGATTTTTTTTTCCTTTAGATTTTCTAGGATAAAGGATTTTTTAATTTTTAATAATATTTTCTTCATTCTAAACAAAGCCGTGAAATGTACAAAAAAGTGGAAAGTGTGAACTGATTTAAAAGTGCCTGGCATGGGGCCTCACATTCGATCAATATGTTAAAATTTTAAAAGGAAAGAAATGCCCATAATCTCATCACCAAACAAATGTGGGGGATTTTCTTTGTATGGGTTTTATGTAGTTGTAGTTATATGTACTCTATATAAATTTTGCACTGAGCTTTTATCATTGACCATTTTCTTGAACATTTTCTCCTGCTGTTATAAGCTCTTCGTAAATATAATTTTAATTGACTGTGTAGTTGTTTGCTAGGAGTACTTTTGGCTGAGAGTACCAGAAAACGTGGGAAATGACAGCTTAAGGAGTTTGTTGTTTCTTGAAAGAAGAAATCAGGCCAAGGGTGGAGGCTGTTGGGACAGGGGCTTGTTGAAGCTGTAGGGTACCAGCTCTTGCCGCTCTGCCATTCTTAGTGATGACTGCTGCAAGTCAAGGAGTCCCGCCCAGAGGAAACAGGAAGTTGCTTTGGCCTGCAGACTGAGTCACGTGATCACTTTCGCTCACCTGGGAAGGCGAGCTGATAACTTTCTAGCCTCTCTAGTGGAAGAATGTGGGTTTCTTAGAATAAAGTAGCCCCAATTCAAATGACTATGTCAAAGGGCAGTTGATTTTTTCCACCCAAATTCCAGTTTGATTACTTACTTGGTAAGTGGCAGGATCTAAAAGCCTGTGCTCCATTTACTGCCATCTCATTTGGTGCTGGAAACACAAATGTACAGCTAACCATGAAAGGAGGATCAAAACCTAAACCAGCGGCTGTCAATTTCAGGGAGGCCGCTGTCAACACAAGCTAAGGAAAAATTCCTCAACATGTAGAGCTGCCCTAATTTGGAATAAACTACTTCATGTGATGGTGAGCACCCTGTCCCAAGATGCAGAGGCTGAATAGATACTTGGTATATAGGTACATGATGGAGTCTACGCATTTGGTGAAGTAGACCAGGTGAGCTGTACCACTTGTGCATCATCATGATTTTAAAATTAGGGTACATTTGCTAACATACTTCCCCAAGCACCCAGGATATCTTTTGTATGGTGGAAACTTGCTCCAATGTTGCTTCAGATCAAAGATAGTTACCTGAAATGTAGCTGGGTAGAGTAATTGCCTGGGACAGGCAGAATTTACCTCTTAGGCTCCTGGCTCCAGTGTGGTAGAAAAGCTCTATCTTGGGCTTGGGGCCAGTCATTGCCTGAGTCTGGGCCGTATACCAGCCCCATCCAAAGTTGCACATCTTTTTTTCTCACTGCCTGTTAAGGTGACTATTATTTCTCCTGATGCCATGGATTTCCCCCTTTTATGCCAACAAAATGTGTGTGTTCCTTATGTAAGGGACAGTATAGGCTCTTTCTTACACATTACCCAATTATAAAATAAGAAAAAACATAAAAACAATTGTCCCTTTGATTTATTTGCAAAAGTGTTCCTTCTAAAACAGTTTCACTAACTCATTGTATCAGCACTCCAGCTTAAAGCTATGAAGTCACATGTGATCAATAAATACATGTCTGAGTTTATGGAGTTTAGTCAACAAATATTTTTTGAACATCTATTATGTTGTAGATGCATTTGTGGGTGCTGAGGATGTCATGGTAAATACAATACAGGTTCTGACCTCATGGAGCTTGCATTCTAGTGGGAGACCAGGGAGAAATAATTAACAAATAAACAAATGAATATACACTATGTCAGTTTGTAGTGTGTGGACTAGGTTGTGCTGGGGAGGGGGATACCTTTATAGGATGTTCTGCGAAGGCCTTACTAATAAAATGATGTTTGAGCTGTGATGCAAAACAAAGACAGGAGCCATGTGGATATCTGGGGGAAGCATGCTCCTGGGAGAAGGCACAGCGAGGACACTGGCCCTGAGTTGAGGATGTCCTGGTGTATTCTAGAGGTAATGGCAATGCCTGGTGTGGCAGGAGTGGAGCAGGTAAAGGAGAGTGGTAGGAGGTGTGACAAGGAGGTGGGGCTGGGACTAGATTATGAAGGCATCTGTATACTGGGGTAAGGACTTTGGCTTTTACTTTAAGTGAGATTACAATCCAGTGGAAGGTTTGGAACACAGGAATTGTACAATCCAATCTATTTAAAAAAACAAGATTATTCTTGCTGATGTGATGAGATTAGTTAGTAAGGAGAAGGGACAGAGTAGAAGCAGGGAGACCAATTGGGAGGATATTGTGGTAATTCAAGGGGAGGGGAGACCTACCTGGGCCAAGAGAGCAGCAGAGGAGGTGGCGAATCCTGGATAGATTTTGATGATACAATTTGGGGGATTTTCTCACTGAGTGGAAATGGAATGTGAGAGAAAGAAAAAAGTTGAGGATGCTCCAAAGATTTTAGTTTAGGCAACTAGTAGGATGGAGTTTCACTAGAATTAGATGGAGATTGCCATGGGAAGGCCTATTTTGGAGGGAAAATAGGAGTTCAGTTTGGAGATGTTAAGTTCAATTTTTGGAGATGCCTATTTGATACCCAAGTGGAAAGGTTGAGTCTGTGTAGGCTGCTATAACAAAATGCCATAGACATAATTTCAACAGAAATTTATTTTTCATGGTTCTGGAGGCTGGGAAGTCCAACACCAAGGCACCAGGCAGATTTGGTGTCTGGTGAGGGCGTGTTTCTTGGTTCATAGATGGCACCTTTTTGATGTGTCCTCATATAATGGAGGGCAAGGCAACTCTCTGGGACCTCTTTTTTTGAGAGAGAGAGAATTCCAGTATGTATGGTAATTTAATAAAGACAAAAGTAGTGGTTTAATTCATTGGGAAAAGGAAGGATGATTTAATCACTACCAATGACACAGAGGACGAAAATCAACATGTGCCACTGTAGCCTTTTTTATAAGGGAACTAATCCCATTTATAAGGCCTCTGCTCTCATATTCTTTTTTTTCTTTCTTTCTTTTTTTTAAGACAAAGTTTCACTTTGTTGCCCAGGCTTGAATGCAGTGGCATCATCATAGCTCACTGCAACTTCAAATTGCTGGGCTCAAGCAATCCTCCTGCCTCAGCATCCTAAGTAGCAGGGACTATAGGCACACGCCACAACACATGGCTAATTTTTCTATTTTTTGTAGAGATGGGATCTTTGTTGCTCTGGCTGATCTTGAGCTCCTGGCCTCAAGTGATCTTCTCCCCTTGGCCTACCAAAGTGCGAGGATTACAGTTGTCAACCACTGTGCCGGGCCTGTCCTCCTATTCTAATTAAGCCTCAACTTCTAATTCTATTAGGTGGGGCCCCCAAAGGCCCCACCTAATACCGTCACATTGGTGATTAGGTTTTCGACATATGAATTTTGAGGGGACAGAAACATTCAGACCATAGCAGGCAGTTAGATGTAGGGGTCTAGAGTTCAAAAGAGAGGTCTGGGCTGGCTGAGTAAAGATGGGAATCATGAACGTTTGGCTGGTATTTCATGCTAGGAGGTTGGACGTGATCGGCAAGGGGGTGACAGTAGACAGAGAAGAGGCCTGAGGATGAAGCTCTGGAATGTTGGGAGAGATGATGAGGAACTAGCAAATGAAAGTAAGAAGGGGTGACCAGTGAATTAGGGATTTCAGAAAGTACTTTTAGAAAGGGGGAGTGACCATATTTGTCAAATGCTGACTTGCAAGTGATCTGAGGCCTGAGGATCGTCCACTGGCTGTCGCAGCGTGGAGGTCACTGGTGCCCTGGCCTGGGGCTGTTTGGGTGGAGAGGTGGAGGTGAGCACTACATGGATTGCACCTAAGTGAAAATGAGATGAGAAGAACGGGCACGGCAGGACTATGAACTCTTTCAAGGAGTTTTGCCGTAAAGGGGAAGAGAGAAAGGGAGCTGTAGATGAGGAGGGCTGTGCACTTGAAAGAGACTTTCAGGGATGTCACAGCATGTGACCCTCGAGGTGGGGAGTGAGGAAGGTGCCAGTGCACGAATGGAGGAGCTGCTCTAGTCCAGGGCCGACAGCGGAGCCTGTGGGTCCGGTGCAGGTGGACGAGCCCTCCTGACTGCTGCCGTGTTTTCAGAGAGACGGGGAGCAAGGGCGTCAGCTGGTGGTGAGGAAGGTGAAGAGGTGTTGGAAATTTGAGGAGAGGCAGAAGGTGTGAAATAATCCTCTGGGACAGTTCAAGAGTAGTTGCTCTAAGGAAACACGGTCAGATTTCTGGACGCCTCCCATGGCTCTCCTGTGGCTAGGGATCCCGAATTTAAAGTAAGAGCAGACAGTAAAAACACAGGCCATGCGTTTGTCTCGTGTTTTCAACTGAATGCGTGCAGGTGCAAGTAAGCCAAGTATTGGATTTGATCTGAGTTGGGCTTTAGCCTGATGAGTGTGACACAGGGAGAGAGGGGCCAGGGAGTTGAGGGGGATGTGCAGTGGTGGATTATGGTTATTGATCATGGAATCGAAAGCTGATCAGAGGGGGCAGGGAGGGCATAAGGTGGGTAAGGGGCAGTGATGGAGTGGTAAGATTGTTACGCTTTATTTGTTTTAATGAACTGGATTCCTGCTTATAAATGAAATTGCATTTCCAATGCATGATGGAAAGTTACTGTGTTAAAATAATCCATAGTAAATGTTTACATATGAAACATCTTATATTTAATATATAATAATTATCTGCTGGTGTTGCTGTTTATATTGCATTTTCTTAAAGCAAGTCATGGTATACCTGAAAGAAACTAAATGTGAGGCACTATGGATAAATCCCAGTGCAGTTGGCAGACTGGACGTGGAGACCACATGTGCACGAGTGGTCACTGGCCCAGCCCAAAAGGCTGGATTTGAATATGCAGCTGGTGCCTCTGGCCAAGGGAGCAATAGTCTTGGTCACAGTAATAGATCTGGTGATCCATTTGGTGTCTGGTCAGAGGGGCAGAGACTGCTGACAGGGCGGTGGAGAGAGGGCAGCTGGCCATCTGGAGCTAGGATCTGTCTGGTCCAGGAAAGGAGAATTGGCAAGAGTTCAGGACATCTCACAATGGGAGAAAGCCCCTCTGAGAAGGGAGTAGGGTAGTAGGCAGTGTACCAGACAGAACCATGAAGGATGGACCACAGGGAATCCCAATCTTTCCTCCTGAGCTGCCAGGTCTGAGTCTGGGGGCCCGGGTTGTTTATGGGATCAAAGAGGCAGCAGAAGTAGCCCAGGTGAAAGGGAAGAACCCACGTTGGTCTCTTTGCTGGGGACGCCCTTCCCACTGCAGTCTGGGCTGGCTCAGGCACTGGGTAGGACTGAGCCCGAGGGCAGGGGCACTGACGGATCCGGCTGCAGGCTCTGGGAAAGGCAGGGGCAGAGGAAGCGAGGAGGGGCTGATGAGGAACATCTGCTCTCTTCCCACAGCGCAGCTGGAAGGCCTAAATACCAGCACACCGTTTATTTCATCCTTGGCAAAATCCATGTTTATTTCATCTGTAGCCCCATTGTCCAGATGTAACATAAATCAGGACAGGGTGAAGGGAAACTACAGGTCCTCCCGGTAGCCTCACCAATTTTATCCTTCCCTGGGGCAGATGCATGCGCCACGTGGGTGCTGTGAGGTGGCTGAGACCCTCCGAGGCCATAAATCCTGATTCTAATCCAGGAGCATCGCTGCCCTGTTACATGATCTCCCCATGTTTGGGTCTCCTCATCCTCGATGTGGAAATGGCAATACCTGTTCTCTTGGTAGCATGAGATAAGCGACGTGGAAATGCTTGGGAAAATGCAACGCGAGATGCAATGGGAAGGCTTGGGCGGTAGGTTGGGATACAGAGGCGCCGGCCTTGCAAAATGAAGTGAGGTCAGCACAGATTAAGCAGACCAAATCAAATCTTTGATGGTTGAGTGATTTTTAAAAATGATTGCAGGTCTGCACAATTTAACAGCACTGCCCATAGCGGCTGAAAACATTTTCCAGAGCAGATCAGATAAAGCCAAGTTAGAAACTGGTCATTGCTGTAAATCAAGTGGCAGACTATCAATGACCTAGATTTCCCCAGAAGTTTTCCCACAGGAAGGGAAAGAAAAACCACTGTGTGGCTGCCGAGGCTTGATTTGTCAAGAGCGAAGAGATCCACACAACATTAAAAGACTACCCACCTCTCAGCTTGCTGTAATCAATTGAGACTCATTTAATTCAGAAGCCCATGAGATGTGTAAATCACATCTATAGAATAAATGGTTACATTTCAACTCCAGTTGCCAGCAATCCATAACAGCCTCTGGTTGCATTGTTCATCTCTTAGTTAAAAAATGCTTGGCTCTTTGCTGAAGTTGCTGCTTTCTAATGCTCAACACCATGAGGTCAGGATTTTTCCCATTTTCTGCCCTCTCTTTAAGGAGGTAGGGATGAGGAATAGTGTGAATAGAGAGCTAGTTGTGGGCCCTGTCCTGGAAGACCCAGAGCATTGGTCCCAAAGCAGAGCCCAGATGGCTGTTCTGTCTATGCTGTGAGGTTAGAGGCTGTTCAGAGTGGCCCAGGGCTACAGGAGCTGTTCCAGGGTATCCTGGACGTTTCAAGAGGCCCGTAACTCCTAGGAAGAACCAGGAGCAAGGCCAGGCGCCATGGCTCATGCCTGTAAACCCAGCATTTTTCGAGGCCGAGGAAAG
The DNA here is from genome assembly GCA_008086735.1 of Cheirogaleus medius. Lineage (NCBI taxonomy): Eukaryota > Metazoa > Chordata > Mammalia > Primates > Cheirogaleidae > Cheirogaleus > Cheirogaleus medius. The sequence goes on along the minus strand of VBSM01003204.1, from coordinate 15,783,691 downwards.
AGGATTGCTTGAAGCCAAGAATTCAAGGCCACCCTGGGCAACATAGGGAGACCTTATCTCTGCACAAAATAATAATAATAAAAAAATTAGCCGGGCATGGTGGCACACGGCTGTAGTTCCAGCTACTTGGAGACTGAGGTGGGAGAATTGCTTGAGCCCCAGGAGTTCAAGGCTACAGTGAGCTGTGATGATATCACTGCACTCCAGCCTGGGCAACAGAGCAAGACCCTGTCTCTAAAATAAATAAATAAATAAATAAATAAATGTTAAAAAAAGAACCAGGAGCCAAACTCTACTCATCTATCCTGTGTCAGGTCTACAGAGCAATGTGACACACCACACCCTGCATCCTACCTGATAAGTGTCAGCTATGGTCACCATGAGATGGTTCATGATGATACCCCGGGATCATCTTTAAGAATTCACAACCTGCTGTCCTGCCAACTTATCACTCCCACACTGTGAACCCCTGGCCCTGCAGTCAACTTCCGCCCTACCTTTGGCACTTTGGATTTGTGTGGCTACTGCCACTGAGCTGACTTGACTCATTCTCTAGCTCCTACCACCCTGTGCAGTGGGGGTTTGGAGGGCCCTTGGTAACATCACAAAGCCCCCAGTTGCACACTGGGACACAGTGGGTAAGTATATGCCACACAAAAGGAGACTCATAGTGCACACTCGTACCATCACCTAAAAGTCTGCATGGTTCTATTGTACTGCTGTATGCACAAGAAAGTATAAATGCATGTGCACCTAAATGTACACAGGATACACAAGTGTCAGTGATGTAGTTTTCAAGTGAAGAAAATCTAGAGACATCAAAGTACAGGCCTACCCAGCTACTTGGGAGGCTAAGGCAGGAGGATTGCTTGAGCCCAAGAATTTGAGACTGCAATGAGCCACGCTTGTGCCACTGCATTCCAACCTGGGCAACAGAGAGAGACCCTGTCTCTAAAAAAAAAGAATTACAGGCCTAGATGCAATATATGAGTCTGCGCGTGATTATGGGAGGATTCTAAGACTGGGTGACGAATCTGAAAAACTTTGTAACAAACAGATGCAAAGATGCAATATTTAGTCCTTGGAAGAAGTGAGTCTCCTGTCACTAGAAGATTCCGTCCATTTTTCTCATTCACTCATATGCAGAATAAGTATCGATGCCCACTGTGTGCTAGGGGTTCAAGGACAGCCCAGGGGAAAAGATGGATTTAGAAGGCAACGTGGGGCAGTGAGTCCTCCAAGAGAAAAGCAGGTGGTGCTTTCAGAGGTTATGTAACTTATCCATGGTCACTCTTGTTAGTGGCAGCTAGATTTTGAATGCATGTCTGACACCAAGACTCATCTATGAACCATTCATTTATATTACTTCATAAGCAGTTCCCTGTAACTGGATTGGAAGGTTTGAGATAATGGAGATAATTGTGAAAAAGATAACGGAAGTGGACCAAGGTCTTGTATGTCATTCTAGGTAAAGAGTTTGGATTTGATCTTGTGGATAATGGGAAGAGCATTCCACTGTGGTATAGAAAGTAATTCGAATTGGGAGAGATGGAGGGGTGGGCAGGAAGACCCACCATCAGTATAATCAGAGGTGGTTATACTGATACTGATCCAAGAATGAAATAGGGATAATCTGAAGTAGGGGAGTGCACAGGAGCGAGTAGGAGACACATAGTACACATCATCCCATCACCTAAAAGTCTGCATGGTTGGTTCTATTGCATTGCTGTATTTTCTCTTCTGTATGCACATGGAAGTGTAAATGCATGTATACTTAAATGTACACTTGACACACAAGTGTCAGTGATGTGGTTTTCTAGTGACGAAAATCTAAAAACATCAAAGTATAGGCCTAGACACACCATATGAGGAGATGGTGAAGAAGACATGGATGTGACAGTTATGAGTCTCATTGACAGATCTTGGTACTGATTGAATAGAGGGTGAGAGGCATGGAGAGATAAGGTTGATAGCCAAGTTTCTAGCATAGACAAGGGAATGGCTGATTTCGAACACAGGAAGAGGAATATGTTTTGGGGAAAGGTGACAAGTTTAGTTTGGACATGTTGAGGTCATAGTGCCTTTGGAATATGCATGGGAGATGCCTGGTATGCAAATGGACATACAGATATAGAATTCAGGAAGGAGATCTGGTTTGGGGACTTAGAAAAACTGCATGAAATAGTAACTGTAGCCATGGAAGTGAATGAAGCTATCCAGGGAGAGAATGTCGAATGTAAAGTTGACCTGGTGATTCACATTTAAAGGATGAGGGCAGCCAGAGAAGCAGGATGGGAATCAGGGCAGAAGAGGAGAGAACTTTCCAAGAAGCAGGGAGTGATGCATGATGCTGAATGCTGCTGACAAGCAGCACAAGTTCTGGAAAGTGTCCATTTAATGAACCAACTGGGAGGTCACTGGTGGCCTTGATAAGAATAGAAAAGCAGGTTCAGTGTGTGGAGTTGAGCTGAGAGGAAGTGGGGATATTGAATGAAGATTTTGTCTCCCCAAGTGATTTGGTTGTGAAGGAAAGAAGAGAGGTAAGACTTAGCTAGAGAGGGCATAGAATTTATGTGGATTTTTTTAAAAAAGAAGAGGATGTCTAAATTCTTAGGTGAGAAAATAGGGAAAGAGGTGAAAGCTGACATGACTAGAGGATGAATGATGGCATGGGGTCCCCGAGAGGTCATGGCATGATGGAATTCAAAGCACTGATGATTAACTCTTTATGTACAAAAAATAAAACATATTGAGTCTCTATTTATTCTATGTATGGTCTTGTGCTGGCGAAGAAGTATCTTCTCCTGAAGCCAGAGAGTTGGCAAGCCACACATCCGAAGATTCCTGAACAGTGTTGAGAGCCTAGCTGAGGTTGAAGATTATGGATTTGTAGCATCATTCTGAACAGCATGGCACCCTATGTAAGTGTTTAGTCTTGGAAAATGAGGATGGCTGAACCCTGATTTGGGGTATTGCCAGATTGGTATAGCCAAAGGATGAGTAGGCAAGGTTGTTGAGGATATAGGAATCAGTGATCAGAATTAATTATTCACATGGTCTTAGCTGAAAAGAGATGAAGGCGAAGATAAGAGAGCTAAGATGGACTGGGAGAAAATAGAAGTTGGAGATGAGAGGACTTGAAAAGATCCAAGAGTAGGTGTAGTGAGGACAAACCAGTAAGAGAAAGGGAGGGATGAGAGGCTGTGGTTAAAGTCTAGGCCATTGTGTCTAAACATGTCACACTCAGTGATGAGGCCAGATTTCGGCCCCTGGTGTGGATGGTTGAGGAGAGTGGAGATCCGGGTCATTAGAGTTGAGGTTGTCAGGGAACTGTGGGAACAGGGAGTCAGTGAGTCATGCACACGAACTCTGAAGTCACCCAGGATGATGGTGGGATTTCCTGTAGACACTGTGAGTCAAGGAATGAAGTCATCTGTGGATATAAGGAAGTGACCAGAGGATCAGTTGGTGGCAGAGTTGAAGAGAGAGAACAAGGGAACAGATGAGACTTTTTCCATGAGGGCAGAGGAGTTGTGGTCTGGAAGCAACATTAGAGAGTAAGAAAATTGCCAAAACCACTTCCTGATCCTGATGCCATCTGGCTTAAGAGCCCATATTCTCAAAACTATCCTCTGCTGTTCACTGAGTCTCAAACTGAACTGACAACTACTGGTTTGCCTGGAGGTGGCAATTAAAAAAAAAACAAACTATAAGATAGTAGTCTATTTTCAGCCTTACTCATTCAGATTTATTCATTTACTCATTCAGATTTATTCATCCCTCCTGAATTTTCTAAATCAGTGAATCAGTATTTTCAGGAATAAATCTTAGGCACCTAAAATGATAGGAATAAAATGGCATGCACTACAAAGCTCCTCTAATCAATACACACTCTTCTTATAAGGCTACTGGTTAACATTTAGATTGAAGTGGGCACTTACAATATGAAAACAGTCCAATTGGCACTTTGGTGGCTGTTTGGTTGGCACTTGGACATGGTTGCTGGCCTTGTGGTCTGATCTGAGGCCAACGTTGAATGAGGAGTACCCCATGCATATGTATGATGTCCTACTATCTGCTATACATGCTTGGCATCTGAGCGCACCTGTTACCCTGAGAATTATCAGTCCAGAGAAATTAAGGAGCTGTGAACCACAAAGGTGGCACGTTTCATCTAAAAAACAAAAAAAATCAAACTTCTATAATTAAGAGTTCAGATGTCTGCAGAGCTCTATTCCTCAGATTTTTTAATTTGAAAAACAAAAGCCAAAAACAATGACGTAAAAGTAGGTAATAGAGGCTTCTGTCAATTTGCCGTGGAAATTTGCTTCTCTAATGAGGTTTACAGTGTCTCTGGGTCAAAAAGTGGAATCCTGAAAGCAAATAGTTGGTCACCTCGGTGTCCATAAGATGCTCCGAATTCCTTAACATCATAAGGGTGACCATTGTACATTTCATTCTGCTCTGTGGCTTGACTTATATAGGGAGGAAGGTAGCACAGCTGTAAACCGGCTGGATTTCATTTATGCCTGGAAGCAGGGTCCCTTTGTCTGTGCCAAATGTTCTCGCCCCCCTCCCTCAATTTCATGGACTTTGGTCGTTAGTGGAAAAGTAGTTGTTGAAATATCGGCTCCCTCTTGGATCCTGCCACTCAGCAGGACTTCTGGCAACCAGCGAGCCTTTATGCCATATGCGGCAAGGTAAAGAAGTCAGTAAGTGGCTTTCCCACACGTGCATCCGTGACTTCATTCATAGAAATGCACTGATAACCGAGCTGCCTGAAGCGCTGTCGGCCCAGCCGTCTGTGGACGTAAAGGATGTAGCGCCTCCTAGTGGAGGGAGTTCTGTAGCATGTGTTCGACCCCGCACATATTTTTTGGAATGAGACAAGGTTTTAACAAATACTGTAGACGAATGAATATATTTATTAAATGTGGGCAGTAGTAAAACAGAAAAAGTATAAATAAGCCTTTACTTACTACACAGTCTTTTCATGGTGAAAGTAGTGATTCTGAATCATAGCATCTTGTAACCACAGGAGCCCGGGGGATTAATAATATGGAAACTGAAGCTGTAGTTATTTTTGAGTGGAGGGAGAGAGATTGAAATTGGCATGAGGCACATGGAGAGGCTTCTGGAAGGAAGTGGGTGGAAAGTTCTATTTATTTTTAACTAGTTGGTAGTTACAAAGGTGTTTGCCTCATATGAATTCATTTAGCTAAATGTGGTATGGTTGATCAAAAGTTTTTATATTTTTTGAGCTTCTTATTAAATACAGATACAGAAGACACCATAAAATCAACATGTGGCTCCACAACACCTCCTAAATTTATAGCACCAGTGAATACCTACATTGACAGGCCTGGTGGCATCATTAAAACCTGAGCTTTTATGTTCTCTCTGTGGCACAGACTTTCCCCTTTTCAGCTTTTCAGAGAAGTCCAAATTCAGTATTTCACTTGGAACATCCAGTTGCCATGGAAAAGGCCATTTAGGTTTTAAGTTCATTTTTGTGGCCGGTACAAGGGAGAAACTAAGAATGACAGGAAGGCGGCCGGACACGGTGGCTCATGCCTGTAAGCCTAGCACTCTGGAAGGTTGAGGCAGGAGGATTGCTCAAGGTCAGGAGTTCAAAACCAGCCTGAGCAAGAGCGAGACCCCGCCTCTACTAAAAATAGAAGGAAATTAATTGGCCAATTAAAAATATATAGAAAAAATTAGCCAGGCGTGGTGGCGCATGCCTGTAGTCCCAGCTACTCGGGAGGCTGAGGTAGAAGGATTGCCTGAGTCCAGGAATTTGAGGTTGCTGTGAGCTAGGCTGATGCCATGGCACTCTAGCTAGGGCAACAGAGTGAGACTCTGTCTCAAAAAAAAAAAAAAGAAAAGAAAGAATAACAGGAAGGCATCCTTCCACTGGAAAAATCCTTTACAGAGTCAAATTCAGAAAAATGACATTTTATTTTAGAAGTGAGATGTGAACAGATGCATTATTAATGCTGAAATATTTGACTGTCTCTCTCAAAGGTAAAAATTCCTGCAGAGTACTTTATAGGACAAATTATTTAACAGTAATATAGGTGAGGGTAAATCAACATTGATGTATAATATTAAATCCAACATAGTGTAATTCTAAGTTATTCAATCATAACTAACTTTTTTAAAGACCTATGATGCATTTAAAAATTTACTTTAAAGGAAATCTCAAAAAAGCTTTCACATTCATATAATCCAGAGAGAAGGAGCAGGGAGGAAACAATGAAGTTAAAAGACCCAAAATGAATGCAGAAGCACTTGCCAAGTTTCCATAATGAGCTGTTTAGGAGGGAGGGAGAGAAGGAGGCTTGGGAAGAGCAAGGACTCTTTTGCATTCTCAGGTTAGGAAATGAGATTTTGATCTGGTCAATCTAATCTTGTATCTCCATTCATGTCTTTTACTTTATCATGGACAGATCTGCCCCCCTCAGAAGCAGAGGGTAACACACATTCCAGTGGCAGCTCCTTCTACACACATCATTGAACTCTGCCAACCTCCTCATGGTTTGAACACACACACACACATACACACTTAAATAGAGACTGAATTATATGTGTGTGTGTTGTATACAGTAATTTTTTTTCGTTTTTTCTTTCTCTGTCGTACTGCATGTATAGAAATCAGCCACTCTGATTGGAATAAAGTGTCATGATTTTTTTTGACATTGTGAGACCACCAACCACCAAAAATAAGGTTTTCAAATGTTAAAATTGAAATGAGAGCGTGTACACAAAGAAGCAAGGACTAAAGTGTAGCTTAGGATTGTTTGTAATAGTAAAAAATTGGGAGCAATTGAATAGGAAAATGGTTAACTATGATATGTCTGGATTATGGAATACTATGCCACAGTTGTAAATAGTAAAGTGAATCACTATATACTGACATGAAAAAAAAACAGACATGCACGTACCTTATACAAAGAAGGTGGAAAAAGCGAACGTTGGTCTTTTCTGTATTATTAGAATTTTTAATATCAAAATTATATTCATATAATACTCACATGATTAAGAAATTTAATTTAGTCAAATTTAAACCTCTTTGGAATTTACTTTTTGAAAGTTAACTTATAGCACCTGGGAATAAACATCCCAATGTGACTGAAGTTTCAGTGGTAATCTGAATCCTTGGTCTCATTGGACATTTACTCTGAAGACTTTTTTAAAGGAGAACTTAGGGAGGAAATCCTCATGTGTGTCTGTCTGGGATGTTCTAGAGGCAGGACGCTGTCACTGACAGCCAGTGTGTTAGTTTATTGTGATATTTTAGGGTTCAGTCTCAGCCTCTCTTCTGCCAACTGTTACCTCTAGGCCCATGGACAAAGGAGATGAAATCATTAAGGGCCAACAGATCTCAGAGTTTCTTGGAACCTTAAAAGAAAATGCTGTCTGACTCAAACACATCTTATTCAAGATGCCACCCGCCCCAGACAGTCACTGGGAGGGACTTGCCACAGATGCTGGTGACGTTAGCTGCTCCCTTGGCATTTGAATTCTGGCTTGTGAGCAGATCTTATGGCCCAGTACATAAGAAACCCCAAGTCTCCTTCAGTAGTAGTCCTTGGGGGAACCCATGCAGTGACTCGAGAAAGTGGATTGGTCTTTTTTCTTTGAACAGCAGTTTGCACAACACACACTGATGGCTTTGTAGACTTGGTTTTCATTACTAAAATATTCTATCCTGGAGCAGCCATTGAAGCCACCTGGATATTCCAATTAGTGCAGCATACTGGAATTCATTGACTTCAGAGTTCGCTGCCTGAAGCTTGTCCCGCCTGGGCTCCCAGCTATCCCCAGGAACTCCCAGATATAACACAGCAGCCCGATTTCAGTCTAATAAGTGGTTCTATTTAAGTCTCCTCAGTTTGAAATCATTTTGACGGTTCCCATACCAAGCATGGGTACCGCTTCCAGTCCTTGTCACTGTCAGTGGAGGTGGCAGCCTTGTGAGCTGGCAGGTGGGACCAGGTTCCACCCAAAGCAGGGACCAACTGACATCTCCGTCTATAGAGAAGGTGCATAATAATTTTCTTCGACTGGCTGAATGAATGAACTTTCATTTTTTCTGGTCAAATGAATGGACCCCCACACAGACCCTTTTTACCTGAGCTCATAGGGTCCATCTCATTTAGGACTATCCCAAAGGCTGCCGTGTATCTATTTGCTCTTGCATTCATTCAGCAAATATGAAGTGCCTGTTCTGTGTTAGATAATGTTCTAAGTGGAGAGGATACAGTGGTATAAGAGGCGTGGTCCTGCCTTCACAGGCTTCACAATGTGAAAGAAGAGATATTCTGGGAGAGATGGAGGGTGTTATACAAGCCCAGCAAGTTGACAAGGATGCTTCCCCTGTGACTAGTAAGGGGCTGGTGGCCCCATGAAACAGGGAGCTTTCCTGCACCCTCCCAGGGCTGCAGGCCTGCTGTCCCTCCACCTCCTCCCTGGACATGACTCCATTAAGGGGGACCCCACTTTCCTAGGGACCTTTGCAAAATGATCTTGTGTCAAAAACATAACATGCCTCAGATTCCATTGCTTATAGTAGACACTTTGGTACCAAAGGCATTTTATTTTAATTTATTTTTTTAGAGAATGAAAAAATAGTTTTTCATAAGTTACTGTTTTTCCTTCTAGACCTGGGTGACTTTCTCTTATTCATCCTCTGCCCATGCAGCTAATCAGATGTGAAGGGTAAAATAATACCAGACGCATTGTTGCATGTTACATGAGAAATGTATTAGTTAGGAGCCTGGGGTTCTGAGAAACAGAGACCAGCTTGAACTAGCTCAAGGAAAAAGGGGAGGCGGGTTTTTATAAGGGTGCAAGGGTACCTTACAGAATCAAAAACAGAAATATGACTGGGCCTAAGGAAAGCACCAAAAACTCACTAGAATTCTTTCTCTGCCTTCCACCTCTCTGCCCAACTTCCTTATCCATCCACCCATCTCTCTTTTTCCTTCCCTATCTCACTCCCTTCCATCCCCACTCCTCCTCTGTGTCTAACTCCACCTGGCTTCCTCTGCTTCCTGGTGCATGCAGTCAATCAAATAGGGCTGTCTCACAGTTCATGTCACAGTTTACATGTCACAGGCCCACCTGCATCACAGAGACTCACTTCAAATCAGCTGTGGCCAGATGCCAGGGTCATATTAGTCCACAGTGGCTCCTGGAGGTCACTCTTCTGGATACAGTTTAACTTGTAGAGAAGAGGGACACATTTTGAGCAAGACAGACATGCCCAAACCTATAATGCATTTAAAGCCTGAGTCTACACATACAGACACACTGTGGCCCATGTGCCCCCATCCCGTTCATGGCTACACATCTAACTGAGATGGTCAGGTAGGCCCTGCCCTGAACCCACATGGGAGGACGTGGTTCTGATGTGAGCTGCAGGATCCCAGGGCTCATGTGGAAGTTCTGCAAACAGTCCTGACCTGAGCCAGAATCCTTGGGTTCCAGTCGTGGCTCCACGTTAAATAACTCTAGAATCTTGGACAAGTTCTTACCCTGGCTGAGGCTTCACGTTCTGTTTAAATTGGGAATGCGAGACAGCTTTCAATTATTGGAAGGGCCATATTGTGGGAAAGGGGACAGGTGTATTACCTGTCTAGTTCTGGAAGGTGAAACCATGCTGAAGACTATGGCCTGGTAACTTGTGGTTGAAGATCCAGAACCTTTTCACAATCAGGCTGCTCAACCACGTTCATCCTGGCTGCTTTACAGAGAGTTGGCACTCCCCATCACTGTCTTTTGAGATCTAAGGATCTCAAAAGAGATCTGCAGAATGGACGTACTGGCCCATTTCCTAACAGGATTATTTGTGTTTGGGGAAAGGAGCAATGGGAATTTGGAGTGCTACACACAAATGAATATTTTTTTTGCATCTTAGCAAAGGGAAAGAAATATTTCGCTCCAGTTTCTATAATACATTCTTTCAAAGCCTTTGAAGTACACGTTTTAATGCTTGTATCACAAGAGTTTCCAAGGTCGCTAGTGTGGGGAAGGATAAGGTGGGAATGTAAGTGACATGCCCCTCTCTTCCTAAAAACAATACCAGTTGTTCTTCTCAGACCCCATCATGGTAGTTTTTGGAATTCTTTCTCACCTCCGTCAAGTCTTTGTCCTTTCTGCTCCCTGCTAGACTGTTAGGGGTGGAGACAGGAGTGATATCTTATCATCAGTGCCTCTGTTACCATAACCTTTGATATTATTATCACTTTTTTCCAAAGTCTTGGCTAGAATTTGAGGAGCTGAGACACAGGACAGTTCTGCTTTGACAGGGCATATTAGCCAAATACCCTATCCCCTAATGACATTGGGCCCTTTCCATCTTCGGGCCATTTTGTTAAATCTCCTTAAGTTGCCTTCAGGTTTTATTGGTCTCTGATTGGTTTTCAGAGCTACTAAATGGAGCCATTAGGTCATTCAAAAACAGGCAGATGTACATATGTGAGCCATAATATCGATCTAGAAATATTCACATAGCTTTCATCTATTAAGAGATTTAACAGCTATGTCTGCCAGCTAATTACTTTAAAATAGAAAATGTAAGGTCAGATCTCTTGGGCATATTGTTTTGTGTTTTTCTTTTCTTATTATTGCTGTTAATGATGTCTTGTTTAAGTAAGGAAAGGTTTTGATATTATTACTATAAGAGTTTTCAGGCTACAGAGGATTTGTGCTCCGAGATGATCTATGGCTTAGCATTTGAATATAAAAGTGATTACCTTCCTAGGCCAATTCACAAGTATCTGTTTAGCACATAATGTAGCTGAATTAGTAAGCATTTCCAAAGAACTTAGAAAAAAGACGCCTTGCAAATCTAGCAATGAAATAAAACAAAACTCTAAAATTGAATTTAAAATACAGTTTTTTTTGTTTTTTATCATGAGTGTTGGTGCTTGAGGAAAAGCACGTTTAATCAGGCACCAAAGGGGGCAGTTGGAGTGTTTCATGGGGATTCTTAAAGAGATTCTTGGACTCTTCAAGAGTTTTAGAAGATAATGATGCTAGTATTTTATCATGTATAATTATACTGGAAAGTACTTTCTTGATATGGTTATAATTACTTCTGTTTATGATTTGGGTAGTTTTTGCCTTGCAAAGGGGAGCTAGGGAAAGAAATTTCTCTGAAATAATTGGAAGAAAAGGGAGAATGAGGAGAAAGCTAAAGAAAATCTGAATATTTTTGAGAAAAATTTCCTGAAGGTGTGACTAGGGTGGGACTGGAGAGTGAGTGGATCTGACAGTACCTGGTCCTCCTTTTAGGGATGATTAAAGTTGAGACCACATAGTCTTTCACGTCGTTTATAAATGGGCATGATTGATTCAACACGGCGTGATTGCATTTTAGTGCAGCAATTCTCAAAATGTCATCTTGAAGGTATGGTTCTCCTGATTGATTATGAACTGAGATAAAAATTCAAGTCCTTACTTTGATGAATGATGAACAATCCCACAAAATACTGGTTTTTACTTTTGACTAAGGGTTGCTAGAGAGTAACCTACTAAGTGAATTATTAAGGGTCTTTCTGAACTCAAGTTGGCATGTTACCATAGACTCTAATTAGACTGAGGACTCTACTAAAAAGTCTCCCTGCTATTCAGCAACAAAGCGCCTATGATGTGGCATGCGTGTGGACAGCTGGAATTTCCAAAAGGGAAAGGAGTAGGCAGGGCATAGAATGCCCAGAGTGGGTAATGATTGAAGAAGCTTGAGAATCATTGTCTAGAAAAGTTATTCTCAATCCCAATTGAGGCATCGGAATTGTCTCTACTGCTTTTAAGAATTATGAGTTGCTGGACTCCATGATGATCTACTGAATGAGAAGTCATTCTCCCCCCAGCAGACTTTGCCTTCCTCTCAATGGCAGAACGTATTCACATGTCCACCCCAGACATGTCACGGGCTGAGGAAAACAGGATCCTGGGAATTCAGCCCCTGGGGCTAGAGCACTGCTGAAGATAACCACCATAACTGTGTTTTCAGCTTTCTGGTGTGTAAAACTTCAGTTTAAAAACAAAAAGACAAATAGGTCTCTGCCTTCAAATATCATTTACTCTTCACTTAGAAAGACCAAATATTGTAAGAACTAACTGGATAACTAATTCATAAAGGGCAGGAGAAATAGAGCCAACCTTTATTGAGTATCTGCCTTCCTGTGTGCTGAGGACTTTATACCTGTCACCTCGTTTAATCCTCATTTTAATATTTGGAGGTCAGTCGTGTCACTGGCATTCTATAGATTAAAAGACTGTACTTCGGAGAATTTAGGGGATTTGAATTGGATCACCTCTCTAGAATGGGGTAAGCCAGCACTAGTGTCCTTTTTCTCAGCATCTAGATTTGCTTGTTTCTTTGTTTTGGTTTTTTAATGGCAGCTATCTCCTAATCGATAAGGAGGTATATCATCCTTATTCCAGTTTTCCAAATGTGATTTGACCAAAATGTATTCTGTTCCTATTCTTTGAGTTTATATGCCAGGTAAGGATTGGGCATGTGTGTCTTCTCAGGACTAATTCATGCATGAATGCTTTGAATCAGCACAGTAATTGTACAACCTAGTTCTGTTTTGCTCATCGAGTTTTGGTCAATGATTTATTGACAATGCAAACAAGTGGTTTGTTCACGTGAATTCATGATGATTTGTGAGTGACAGCATGCTCCCCTGCCCAACTCCTTCCTCATTGCAAGTGTGCTCCATAACATAGAAATGGTAGATATATTATACCTCTATGTGGTGGGGTGCAGCTGTACCACTACCCAGAGATATTTGTTTGACTTTACTATTATTTCACAAGATGGGAGTTTATTTCATAAAGAAGATGGGTTCACACAGATACATAGCATTTTGGCTTTTCTTAAGAGATTGTAAGTGTTGTGACATTGAAATGAATGTATGGGTTTTCTAATCCTATGGAAGAGAAAAAATAATATCAACATGTGAATCTAATAATAGAGGAGGTGTAAACACCCAAAATAAGCTCGATTTATTGTAATTATAAAATGGATTTTGAAAGGGCCTTGCCAAAAGATGATGATGTGGTGGAGTGTAGAAGTTTTCTGTGAATGGACTGTTTGTTTTATCACAGATCATTAGGTGAGGCAGAAGAAACATGATTCTTGTTATAATGCATTAGTGATTTCATAGGAGTTTGCTTTCTGTTTTATTTCTTGTGTTGCTGATGCTACTAACTGGCATGCAGAAGAAATATTGCTTACTTATGTAAAGAATTTTTTTTAAGATAGTGAAAATTCCCTATGTTTGGTTAAATTCAACTTGGTCATTTATGTAGACTGTCTCTCCCTAGGACCCCCGCCTCACTTCTCTCTGGGTCGGGGAGCACACATGCCATTGTGTCACTTCGCCTATAAAGCCCTATGACCATCCACTCTCAAGAATTCATCCTTTGCATTCCATCCATGTCTTGTTATATCCATCGTATTTAACATGGTAAATATTTATTATTTTCTCTCCTCTTTCTTCTACTAGATTGTAAGGGCCCGAAGGATTGAGAGAGTGACTTACTTTTCTTGGTTTCCCCAGCACCCTGGAGCAAAGAGCGCAGCATATAGTAGGTGCTTGTGGCAAATGTAATTCAGGGAATCTTGGGGCTGTCCTACTTACTGTGAATAGAGGATAAAAACTGAGGTTTCTAAGTTCTCCATCGGCCACAAACTTCTGAAAAAGCATAAAGTATTCTGTTCTGCATGCACAGAAGTCTTCCATTTTGTAATTTTCCATCTAGTCTTCTGTCTTCTCTCTCTTCTTTCTCAGGGCTACCCATGCTCTGTCCTGGCCAGAGCATCATTTGAGGTGTGCTCATGCAATTTCCAATGTCTTCAATTAAAGTCTCAGGACCAAGATAACTGTTTTGCTTGATAATCCTGTTCCCTTATAAAAAAAATCCATCAGTTATTAATTTTTATGAAAAGAATCGATACAAAATAAATCTTGATTTAGAATTTAGAATTTGATGATGTAGACATTTAACCTAAGTGAGTTCAGTTAGGCAAACAAGCAAAAAAAAAAAAAAATAAGACAGACAAGATAGAGAGAAGGAAAATAATTACCTCCTTAAATAGTGTGGGTGATTCTTCTTGCATATGCCCCAGGTGGATGTGAGGTGGGAGACTCCTGAAGTTGTCCAGATCTCTTTTGGCCTCTGTTTATGATTTTAGTGTTTCAAGATACAGGTATGTTTTTCATGCTTTGTGGCCCCTAAACACAAGCCAGCTTTCTTTATCTGATGGCCAAACAAAGAAATGATGACCTGGTCTGGTCCATAGGAGAAAAATGTGGCCTCATGGACTCCTTGTGAGAAAGTGCTACTGGATACTTTGTGAACGTTTTAAGGGCTTCTCAGGGGTAATTTTGATTATAGATAATTTTTACCTTATGCATTGACTAGAAACTGAATGTGACTTTCTTGGAGACACAAGAGTCATTGTCCAGATAGACCATAGCATTGGCTGGCTTTATAAACATGTCATGTGTGTACATGGGGGATGGGTGGGGTCAACGAAGGTTCTAGTCAGTTCACCAGACCATGGGCTGGTGCTGATGTTTGATCAACAGAACAGTCTAGGCCTAGGACTCTGATCTCGGTCCAACTGCCAGCTTAAGTTGAGCAAAGCCTTTCCGTGCCTGCCTTTCCTACCTCATTTAGAGGGCAAAAAAAGACCTGTTGAGTAAAAGGAAAGAATAATATTAGCCCAAGTAGTAGCTCCATTCACTAAGGAGAATGGAGTGTGTGTATTTAATTTTCACTGAAAAATCCTGGCCAATAGTTCTAAACTGGCTTGGGATAACAGAATGGCCTGGAGGGAGAGGGAGGAGAAAGAGAATGCCTGGTTGTTGGTGTTTGCTGTGTGTTGTGCACTGTGTTTAATACTCATGACAATCCCAAGGGGAATGGACAATTCACCATTTGACCAGTGGTGCAGCTGAAGCTTAGGTACTACTGATGGTCACACAAGCAGCACCAACAAAGTCTACACTAGAACCCAGACCTGGCTCGATTTAATGTCTGTATTTTTCCTGCTATAGCCTCTTATAATTGGCAAAGGGTGAGGCTGTTGGAGACACCTGCTTGCTACACCAGATTTGGTTGGAACATCAGGTTTAGGGGTTGTGCATCAGGAGAATGGATGGATTGTGTCTTTGGGTCCCCAGGTCCTTGGGGAGAAAAGCTGCCATTGGAATTAGGAGCAGGTTGGAGATGAGGTTTTCAGTAGGGGTTTCCAAGTCAGTCTTTTCTTTCCCAAGGATGGCTGTTAACAATCCCCCACCATATGCATATACAGGGATGTGTATTCTCCCATATAAGGGCTGCTTTCTCTTCTCCCTCCCGCCCATAGCATTGTGTGCCTCTGTGTGGCTGAACTTTGCCTTGTATTAGGGCACTGACTGCTGAGTACCCTCCACCCAGGATCCAGAGAGTGAACTGCATTCACCCCTAACCCCCCCACAGTTCCTAGCACAAGGGTGATGAAGATGCCTGATGGTTTAGGGTGGTGTTTGACAAATAACATACGCAACCACTTAACACCCTTATGCTGCCGTCTGTCCCATTGTGTGGATACATTTTAAATGAAGCCAGACAACTTTTACAAATCACAATAAATACATTCCCAGCAAAGCCAGCACCCCTACCCCACCCCCCACCAAGGAAGTTATTGAATCTTCTGGAGATTGTTTGCAGCCCTCTACACACGGGCTCTTTTCTGGACGACTGCAGAACTAGTGACAGATGCAATCAGAGTAACAGGATAAAGAAGTTCTCAAATCATGCAAACCCTCTTAGTTCTTTATAATTGACATGTCCAGTATTTCTTGACAATTAGTGGAAATTATTGAACTTTACAGCACTTAAAATAATCAGTCCATTTCTCTGCTGAGCCAACTAAGTCAGTATGGAAGCCCATCTTTCTGATTGCTGAATTTGTCCTTTTTTGTTTTTCTTCTTAGTAGAAAAAGATTATTAAAAAGATTCTCACTTTGAGTGACTTGAGCCATCAGTTAAGTTTAAAAAGCCAATTATTTTGAAGCAGTAGAGCCTTACAAATCTTACAGTCACAGACTGGAAGCCAACTATCCAGAGTGTAAATATTTCCTTTTGGGGGGAATACTGACAGATTCTTCTATTTCATTCCAATCCCCAAGCCTCCCTCCACTCACAGACAGACAGACAGGGGAAAGCTCCCTAATTGGCAAGGCTGAACAGGTGGAAAGGATTTAGCACATAAGGAAGCAAGTGCCTGATGCTCTTGAGGGGTCAACTGCAGAATGTCCTTGTGCTGGGCAGCTTTGGTACACAGAGGTGCTGGAAGTGCTCTGAGCTTGAAGTTCGGCAAGTCTCACTGCCTAAGTTCAAATCCCAGCTCAGTCTCTTACTAGTATGTGAAGATTATCAAGACATATAATGTTTCTAAGCCTCAGTTTCACTATCTGTAAAATGGAGATGGCAAAAACTGTACCCACCCTGTAAAGATGCTGTATTGTGAGGCATGTGTGAGCTGTGGTGTCAGTACGCAGCACAGAGCTGGGCTCGCACTAAGCACTCAATTCATGTCAGCTCTTAGCCCTTTGGAATTTTCATACTTTGGTCCCTAGGGCTACATTAACCCCTCTTTCCTGCCAAACACTAATCTGAGGCCAGTTGCTACTTTCGGAAGAACTGCTCTTTGAAAGTTAAGAAAAATGTACCTAGAAATCGAATTCCTAATTTAATTTAATTGTCATGCCTTAACAGAAAACCCAGATACCTTAAAAGACTTCACAAAATACAGATTTCTGATCCAGAAAATTCCTCAGCAGCCGTGTCAAAGAGCTTTGCCAGCCTCAATTTCCTTTATCCCAACAAAACCACTCCCCAGTCACAGATTATCTGACACAATTTTATCATGGTTCTCAAATGGCATGAGCTTGTTCAAAATGCATATGTCTGAGCCCCACCCCTAGAGAGGCCAGTGGGGCCTGGGAATATGCATCGAATGAATCTGGGGCTAACTCTGGTGCCAGTGGTTGCAGCTAGAGATGTTCTGCTCTAGGCTTTTTGGTTCCTTTCATCCCTGCAGCAACCCTGTCCTTGGGACAGGAACCCTCTTGACTTCCGCCTGCTAGAGCCAATGCCTGAGTAGCCCATTCCATTGAAGACAGACTCTGTCTCATCTTTCAAAATCAAGTTCCCAGCCATGCACGAGAGCACCTACTGTGTGGTAAGTGCCATGATGGCCTTGGAGTTTACAAAGGTGAATTAATTGGACGTGGTGTGTGTTGGCATGGAGCTCACAGTCCCTTCAGGAAGGGTTTCCATATACATGGAGTGAAGGTGTCCACAAAGTCTTGTGAGAGCGGAACTGTCCCAGACCACCCTGCCTCCGGAGGCCCACCCAGCGGTCCCAGCTTCTGATCTGTGGTCTTACCTAGTTGAAAGACCCCCTTGAGCATCAAGGGATGTTCCCCACATGATTCAGTTGGGCAGTTATAGGTCTACATGGCAGGACAGTTCTTCACTGTGTAGAGGTGCCCTCCACATTACAGGATATTTAGCATCTCTGCCCTCCCAATGCTAAATGCCAATGGTGCCCCATAATCATTGTGACAATCGAGAATAGTAACCACTGCCACACAATTCCAAACAGCCTCCCCACATGTGGGATGAAACTGCCCCTGGTTGAGGGCCTCTGCCAGTCTAGGCCTCTCTCTCTCAGTCTATAGCTCTGCTACCTCCCTAAGGGACCAGCTCCCTCCAGGGGGGTACTTTCTTAAAACTGTCACTTGACCATGTACGAAGTTTATATATTTTAACATACAAATGAAGTTGACATGATGTCAACCAAGGGGAAAGAAGAGTCATTTTATAACTGGCAGAAACCAGTTGAAACTTAAGAAGCACCTCAATTACCCTTAGATATTTTTCTATAAAGGAAAATACCTTTATTTCTTTCCAGTGATGTGCAGGTGAGAGTCTTAGCAGGGTTGCCTTAGTAGGTAAATACGATGATGCATCCCAATCCACATGTGTTGGGATGTAAAGTTGTTTGGAGTCTGAAACTGGTCCTTTGTGGTGTGAGGGCCTTGGGGGCCTGGGGGGTTGCCTCAGAGAGCAGAGGGCCCAGACTGACGCCCGGACTTACAGAATGGAGGGGTCCGGATGGGTGTTGCAGTTCTGTCTGGGCTCACCAACCACACTGGGAAGTCAAACAGAGGTAACAACTTCTGTCCCTTGAGTGTTACCGCGTGCCAGGCACTGTGTTGAGTACTGTGCAGGACCTCTTAAATGCTCAGAACAGCCAGAGCATCAGCATTTTACAGCTGGGGAAACTGAGTCTTAGTAACGAGGATTGCAAAGCTGGGAGAGTATACCTAGGATTTAAATTCCAAATCCAGAGCCTGGACTCTTGACCACTGTATCACCCAGGTTCTGGCCCATCTTTTGTCCAATCTATCCCTTTTGTTATTTATTTGTATTAGTTTTAGGATTCATTCTGATTCCTCTATATCTCACATTTTTCAAAGGCAAGCAACACTTCTTACACAAACACTTTCTATAATACCTAATGCCAGGAGAGGTCTCCACTTAGATTCCTCAGCTGCCACATCGCCATCGTGTCTGAGGCCGCTTCACTGCTGGGATGGTGGCCCGTGGGAAGCTGGTGTTGATGTTCAGCAGCCCCAATAGGTGAGAAGCAGGTGTGGGAGGGGCATATGGGCAGAGGCGGAGGGAGGAAAGAGAGGGTGGAACAAAAGAGGCCTGGGGCTGGCGTTAGGAGGCCTGGCTTTAAACCCCACTTGAAAACTTACCTGCTGGATGACGTGCACTGACTCTCTGGGCCTCAGTTTCCCATTCACATGTCAGATGCTAGTGCCCTTAACCACTTCCCTGATAGGGTTATTGTGATAATCCAGAACAATGTTACAATGGAACCAAAGAGGGGTAAATGTCCCCAGGGAGGTGCACAGGGCCATCCTTTGGTGTGTGGGTAGAAAACTTTGTCATTTTTACTTATTTTTTACTGAATAGGAAATTAGGTTTTACAAAAATTTAACATATGCATGGGCCCTGGCACCCACGATATGTTGCATGTTCTGGGATTGGGGGCTATTTCTGGAACTGGAAGGTGTTGGCAGCTCTAGCTCATTCATTCACCTTCAGCACTTATGATTTGCCTCTTTAGGTGAAGCAGGTACACAGAGTACATCATCCAGTTTAAACTGAACATACCCTGCCAAACAGAAGAAGTGGTTTAAAGAGGTTTTTCACAGAAACCACAAATTAAAACCTAAAATGAACAGTGTCCACCCAAACCAAAAAATGACAGAGCTAACGTGTCTCCTCCAGGAAGAAGTTTTTTATCAGCCCCAGTAAGATGGAAACACAGAGACAGGCTAATCATATCTGATAAGGAGTTGGCTCAAGAAGTTTGAAATTGTCAGGAAGTCTTTTTGAACTAAAGATTTACATCTTCTGTCATTAATAGCACTATTGATTTATAATTGATTTAGCATACCATTTATTTCATCTATAAATTATCCCTTCTAAATGCCTTTTTGATATATATTCTATAATGTACACATTAGTTTGGTAGTACATGTATATTACTTAGCTATCTGTTGCATGTGTATATATAAGTGTGATACATGCTCAAAATATTTTACAAATTAGGAAGTGTGAAAAAAATTGGAAGACCCCTACACATAACAAATGTGCAGGGCCTGGCCCATGGGACCTGCTCAGTAAATGTGCACTCCCCTTCCCTTTCCCCCGGGAAGAGAGTTGGTGGTGTGTGTGTGGACCTTATTGAGTAAAGGAGCAAGGCCTGGCCTGGCCCCATCCCAGCTGTTCCTGTGCAGCTCCAGACATTTGTAGGAGCCAAGACGAGGCTAACTGGCTGTCTCTCGGTGACTTTTCTGTCACCACTACACAGTTGTCATGGCCCTGGCATCCAACCACCAGGCACAGCCAAGAAGGAAAAGCCAAGATTCAAATCTATAGTTTCTGACCCCAGCAGCCACACCCAATTCTTTGGTTGGTCATAGACAAAAAGTACAGTTTTTCAGATTTGGTGTCAGCTCTTCAGAATGGCTCTTGACCATTCATTTATTGGTGAAGCTAAACATGGGATACAGGTGCTGCTCTCGTCAATCAGAGCTGACTACAGCAGCTAACATTGATTGAGCGGGTAGCATGCCCAGCCTTCAGCTAAGCACTTTCCAGAATTATTTAATTTTCACAACAATCACATGAAGTAAATTTTATTACTAGCACCATTTTCCAGATAGGCAAACTGAGACTTAGGAAGGTTAAGTAAGTTAACTAAAGGAAAATAAACTAAAGGTAAAGGCGAGAAATCTCAATGTCTTATTGGTCCGAGAGCCCACTTTGTAAGAAACTGAGGGGATGTACCTTTCTAAATCTTCAAAATAGAAATACCCCAAAGGCAATGCAGGACTCCAGATTAGATTCCGGAATGGGGAAAGGACATTTGTGGGAAAAAATGGTGAAATCCAGAGTCTTTAGATTAGTTAACAGTACTGTATCAATGTAAACTTCTTAGTTTTGACAAATGCACCATGTTATGTAAGGTGTTAGCATTATGGGAAGCTGGCAACTTTCTGTAGTATCTTTTGTACATTTTTGTAAAGATAAAATTATTCCAAAATAAAAGGTGCATTTAAAAACTGGAATTGCCAAGCGTATGTGGGTATGTGCATGCACACGTGAGTTTGCATGTGTGGTCATGCATGCGTAAGCCTTTGAAACCCACCATGCCCATTAGTGCACATGCCCTGCTATATTCCCTGCACACGGCTTGACTCAAGCAGTAGGGCGCTCCAACGCCCGCCTGGGACTCACACACTTGCCAGCAAGAGGGAAGCGCACACGACTCATCACGCCTCACCTGTGCTGTAGGACTCCTGTCTCATAGGTGGCTGTCTTTTCCCCTGTATCAAATATCAGATGCTAGGAAGGCATGTGTGTGTGTGTGTGCGCGTGCACACATGTGCATACACATTGATAAGGCAGCTTGCAAAGATTCAGGGTAGCATCCAGAATAAAATAACGAATTTATACCTTAGCTGCTGTTCTCCAGTAAGGCCATTAACAGCCACCTCTGCCCCTCAAGGGCATTTGAGGAGCCCTCTGCTTTATCCTTTCTTCATCCTCCCAAAAAGATGAAAGGGGCTCCCTTGGGTCACTGATCCAAAAGGCAAGCCCAGGAGCTGCTGGCCACACCTTTTGCCTTGTTTCTCAGCATGTGTTGCCTCAATACTGAGGGACTATTTTGACTGTCATTTAGCTAATGGCTATTTCCCGGGGAAGCGGCTTAAGTGCTAGAGCAAAGGCACTTCACAGGTCAGGAGAGAGCAGTTTCTTCCCTGAATTTCTCTGTGGCGGCCACAAAAGTGCTTGACTTGCTAAAAATTGTTCTGTTAACTAGGTTCAGGGATTTTGTAGGATTTGTGGGCTAGACTGTGCTGATATCAGAGTGCTCCTTGATGCAATTGCCAGACACCCCCAGTGAGCAGAGGGATTGCGTGTTCAGTCTGTGCTGAGCGGCCCTGACCGTGCAGTCCCAGGGAGAGAAAGAAAGCCCCACTGATCTAAATGCTTTCAGTGATACAGAAATCTCAGTGGGGACCTAAGCTGTAACCCCAGGGGGAGAACTTGGCTGGGCTCGGTGCTCTTGCTGGAAACAGGACTTACTGAGTCTGTGTCTCCACTCACCCACACGTCTATTACTGAGTGTCTGCCATGCACCAGATACCATGCTAGGCATTAAGGATATAGCACAGGACAATCAGAATTCCCAGACTGAGGAAGAGGGGATGGATGAAAACCAATAAACATATAAAGTAGAGAATTTCAGATTGTGATAAGCACCCAAGTACAAAATAAACAGGGACGACATTGATGTCATAGAAAGGGCTGTGTTGGGGGGCAGGATGATTCCTTTAGATTGGGTGGATCAGGGTGGTGGCTTTTCACTTGGGGTCTGAAGAATGAGAAGGAGGCAAGAGGAAGATGTGGCAGCCAGGCGGGACAGCAGGTCCTCTTTGTCCTCCTGATTTCTCCGAGGTCCTGCACAGAAACTGGAGGGGTAGAGTAGTCCAAGGTGGAAGAGGAATGTCCCCAGGTCCAGGTCAGGAGAGAAGCTCATGGCACCAAGATTAGCACCTGTGATAATAGGGACCTGCCTCTAGAGGTAGGAAAGTAGGTGGCAGAATGATGTCATGGCCCCCAAAGGTAGGGCAGCCACCCTGATAAGGGGACAGCCTCATACAAGGAGTCTCTGGCCATAGTGGTTCTTGCCCGAGCCCCCTCGACTGGTGCTCACCAAGTTTTGTGATCTAAGATGCAGGTGTTAGAAGAGAAAAGGCATCAGGCCCTACCACCCTGTATCTCCGAAGCATTTGCTTTGGGGAAAACACAAAATGGCTCAGAGCTGAATGCAAATACCTGCGCCACCGACTCCTCCCTCTCTGCGCTGGCCATTCAACCCATCTGAGGCTTAGTCTCTTCACCTGCAAAATAGGAACTACGCAATCTTCTGCATGCTGTTGTGAGACTCAAAATAACATCTGGCAATTCCAGGTGCATCTAACACTTGGTGAGAATCCCCTCACTACCTCCTCCCTAGCGCCTTCCTTTCCTCTAGGAATGAGGAGTGCACCCGTTCAAGAATACTCCTTGGCCTTTCTTCCGTAGCAGCTCCATCACCAGCCCGACAGCACAGCATGCATCGGACATGCTTTTTTGTTTCAGATTTATAGTCCTGGTTGAATGTTGGCCAGGGCAGCACTTCATCATTTGAACAATTTCCATTTTCCACAAGCTCTCCATGGTTGATGATTGAACCAGGCACATGGCATTCCGTTCCACCAGCAATGTGGCCAGTGGGGAGGTGGCTGCGTCAGGAACACCTGTTTGTGGTAAGCCAAAAATGGCCCCCCAACAGATGTGTCGACGTCAAGTCCCTGGAGCCTGTGGATGTGGCCTTATAGGGAAGAAGGGTTTTTGCAGGCGTAATTAAGTTAAAAATCTTGAGATGCAGAAAACATTCTGGATTGTTCAAGTGGGCTTTAAATGCAATGACAAGTGTCCTTCTAGGAGACAGACAAGGGAGATTTGACAGACAGAACAGGAGGAGGCAATGTGGCCATCACTAGGTAGAGACTAGAGTGATGGAGCCTCAAGTCAAGGAGTGCCAACAGCCACCAGAAGCTTGAAGAGGCAACGAATGAATTGTCTTCTACAGCCCCCAAGGGGAGTGTGGCCCTGCTGACACCTTGCTTTTGGACTTCTGGCCTCCAGAACTTCGAGGAAATAAATTTTCGTTGCTTTAAGTCATCCAGTTTGTGGTAATTTGTTTTACTGGCCATGGAAATGAATGCAGCCCGTGAGCACCTTGCCCCCCCGGACGTAGGTGCCTTTCATTTGACTTCTCTCCTGTGGATAAACAGCAAACTATATTTTCTTTTTGTAAGTAAGCCTTCAGAAAAAATTGCCAGCATTATGGCTTTATAAATTGTAAAATCCTTTCCCCCCGTTCTATAATTCCCTGTTTTATCCTCCATTGGCTTATAAACTCATTCCTGTAAAACATGTCAACTGACTTGAGCCTGTACCTGCATCTTAATGAATGTGTTGGGTGGGCTCACACACGAGCACACACCCGCCTGTGAGTGTCACTGATCTGCACTCTGAAAGACCCCCCTACTGATGACACTTCTTAATCCCTTGCACCCCCTCATCAGCCCTGGGAGCAGGGTGGTGCAGACTTTTGTTCAACCCCTTTTACAGATGTGCAAACTGAGGCCATGAAGTGTCCAGTGACTTGCCCAAAGTCACCAGTGCTATCTGGTGGAGCTAGGCCTTGAAGCCAGCCCTCCTGCTCTCAGTTGTGGGAAACACAGGCAGTGGTGGCTCTAAGACATTTCCTGTGCTGCAAGTGACAGTGCAGGAAGTTTGTAGTTGTCACTCAGGACTTGTGAGACTTACTGTTTTTCTCGTGTCTCCTTTCCCTGTGACTTATCTATGTGTGCCTGCCCAGTGCCACCATGGTCACCTCCAACACACACCCACACCCGTCAGTGGCAGAGCTGAGGGGTGGTCGGTTTGTGGTGCTCTAAGGCAGGGCACGAAACTGCAGCCTGGGCCATGTGTTGTCCGTAGACAAGTATGTATCATCTGCAGCTGCTTCTGTGCTACAAAAGGGGACAGAACAAGTTGACTCAACTACAGACTTGAGTCGTTGTGACAGAGACTACAAAGCCTAAAATATTTACTGTGTGAACTTTGATAGGACGAGTTTGCCAAGGCCTGCACTGGAGGGGAGAGGGGAAGAGGATGGACTCCCTATAGGAGAAAGAAAGAGGGTGGAGGGAGGGAGGGGGCAGAGAGAGAGACAGCAAAAGTGCAAATGCTCAGAGGCTTCACAAAATACCTTATTTCCTACAGTATGTAATGCCTGGTATCTAGGTATTACTTATGGCGCTTTCAGCCCTCTGCTCAAAGTCAGGAATCTTCCAAAGATCAAATGCAGGCCCGGGAGCCTGAGGGCTCTGCACTGGCATTTAGTCAATAACTTTGGGGGGAGGCAGACATCTCACAATGATCCTCAACGTAAGGCATCTGGCTGGGCAGTTGAAGAGAGACACTTCCCCCAGTACTCGTTGTCATCACTTAATAAATTGTGTTTGTTTCTTGGATGGCATTTTCCTTTCACACGTGGGTCGGCTTTCACATGTCAAAAGCCAAAATCACCGAAAGTGGTAGGGGGAGTGGGAAGCCGTGCTAATAGGGGTGGGGGGAGCCTGCCATTTGCCACATTTGTGATTTCTCATTCTTGCACTATTTTTTTTTTTTAACTTTTCATTACATTAGGACTTTGTGAAATACTAGCATTGGTTCTTTAATCTGCACCCTACTAAGGAAGTTGCCTGAAATAAATGGCGGTAAGATCATGGGAAGTTCCAGAACAGGCTGAGCCAGTGCAGAAAGGCCCATGGGTGTCACAGGCCCTTGGGAGAATTGGTTTCCTCTTGTTTTCTCAGGTTGTCATCAGCCCCCAGGAGAGACCAAGCAGGGAATCCTGGGAGACTCTGGGGGTGTTCGCAGGATTGAAGCTTGCTCAGGGCACCTTTCTCGGTCTTTCTCAGCTCCCACCAGGTGTTATTCATGGAGGTTGCATAGAACAAACCCATTCTCAGGGGTGAACTTTTTCTTAAATATTATCCTTCTGGATTTTGGAATTTAGTGTAGCATTGAGGCATTTAAACAAATTTTTGAAGCACAAATCTCATTTACCCTCGTTCAAAGCCTGATTCTGTTTGACCTGTGTTTGTGGCATTTTCTTTGGTTCTAGATCCAACTCCCACCTCATCCCCTTTGACCTGGTTTATCCCCCATGTCCTTTGGTGGAAAATAGTAATCTAAGCCATAAAAAAGGGGCCTTGCAGGAAAGAAAGAGAAATGCCAGCTGGCAAGGATGAGACATACTGCGAGAAGGAAGCAGCGTAGACCCTGGAGAGCTACGTGCTCGGGACAAGCTCTGCGTGCCCTTATGTCAAAAATGTCTCATCCATGGCTGAAGCCCAGACTTTGAAGAGCAAAGAAAGCAAGGACTTAGCTGCAAAAATAGACAAGTGGCTGAGCCAGTGCTGAGGCTTCTAACAAAATGTACCAAATAGCTTATTTCAGACTGAGGAAGAAAGAGTTGAAACAAGCTTCAGCAGTAGCACATGCTATCAGCCGGGACCCTGAGATTGCCGCGTGCCCAGCAATGATTTTCCACTTTGGCTGGTATTAAAACTACCTGGTAGCTTACACAGCCTCGAGCGCCCAGACCCATAAGATCCAAATCTCTCAAGGTGGGGCCTGAACTTGGTGCTTTTTAATGTTCCTCAGGTGACCTTAATGGTCTTCCAGGTTGAGTACTGTGGGAAGAATTGAGGTCAGGGTGTGGAGGCCTCAAACTGGCTCATGCAAGTTAAGAACTGGATGAGATTTGATCCAGCAATCCCATTACTGGGCATCTACCCAAAGGAAAAAAAAGACATTCTGTAAAAAAGACATCTGCACTAGAATGTTTATAGCAGCACAATTCACAATTGCAAAGATGTGGAAACAACCCAAGTGCCCATCAGTACATGAGTGGATTAATAAAATGTGGTATACGTATACCATGGAGTTCTACTGAGCCACAAAAAGCAATGGTGATCTAGCACCTCTTGTATTATCCTGGATAGAGCTGGAGCCCATTCTACTAAGTGAAGTATCACAAGAATGGAAAAACAAGCACCACATGTACTCACCATCAAATTGGTATTAACTGATCAACACTTATGTGCACATATAGCAGTAACATTCATCAGGTGGGAGGGGGGAAGTGGGGATGGGTATATTCACACCTAATGGGTGCGGTGCACACTGTCTAGGGGATGGACACACTTGAAGCTCTGATTCAGCTGGGGCAAAGGCAATATTTGTAACCTAAACATTTGTACCCCTGTAATATGCTGAAATAAAAATAAATAAATAAATTAATTAATTAAATAAAATGAAAAAAAAAAAGAACTGGATGAGACTGGAAGGTAGATGTTAGAAATAATGGGGTCAGGGCACCACTTGCTTAGTATTAATAGCCAGGGGTCTTGAATCTTGCCCCAGACTGTGGCCATAACTCTGGAGAGGTACCCAAGGGAGACATATACATGTGGCATAATGGCAAAGGAAAGCAAAGTGCCACATTCTTCTAAGCCAGACTTAGCACGTACCCCCAATGCCTATTTGTGCCTCTCCCCTGGCACATTTCTAGTTATCTAGGCTTGGATAAGCCTGTCTTTTTTACAGATCACCACAAACCCAAGCCTGGGTCTGACTACCGCTGCTGTGTGGGAGGAGAGAAGATCCAAGTGGGAGAAGCCCGAGGGTCGGCTCACTGCTGCAGTGGCACAGGTGGAAGAGGAAGACCCAGAGAGCCATCCTCATGGGCATGTCTGTTTGAAGCAGGGACCGATCCCCCTCTGTGTGCAAGGGATTCTCCAGTATGGTCAATCAAATTAGCAGCTCCTCCTCTCTGGAGCAGGGAGGATTCAAGGAAGACGATGGGAACAGAGAAACACAGAGTATCCCTCTTTGAGATCCCTATGGTAAAGCTAAGTTGTATAAGGAATTTCCACCCAATATCAACATGCCCGAAGTCTCTATGGGAGACTCTTGCCAGGAAATTCCTGCTCACCCGAACTTGAAACTGGAACGTGGAAAAAGACTGGCAGAAAATTGGAGAATGTCTGGCCAATGGGCAGCAGCTCCTAATGAGAGGGAGGAGAGTAGGGGTGTAGCCCACAGCATGGCAAATGGGTCCTGCTTGCCCTGAGCAGGACAGTACTGATGGGCAGACCCAGGAAAGGAAGCTGTTCAGGAGACTAGACAGCAGAGAGGAAGAGTCCAAAGTCTGATACGAACTTCCCAAGAGCTCTAGAGATGGCTAGAGTGGGTCACATGCTGCAGGGACGAAGATCATGGAAGGACTGCTGTCACCCTTGTTCACTGGTAAAGACCAGCCTGCTCGCATGAAGATGGTGGTGCCCTTCTCTAGAACTGCACCATCATGACCAGGGTCAAAGCCAGGGTGGCAGTGGTGATGGAGACAATCACACCAGTCAATGAAGTTCTCCTGCTGTCTTCTGACCCACTTCCAAGTGGCCTGAAACCTGGAGATCAAGACAAGTAAATCCCCAAAGTAGTCAGTCATTGCCAGTTTGCTAACTTTGGCATCCTGAAATTAAAAGACTAAGTAATTTAACTGGGTCACCTCTATTAGTGGGTAAAAAGCTGCATGGTTTTCATTCATTTCCTAAAAATGCTACTATACATGACGGCAACCAACAGAATTGACTGTTAGGAGGCAACATGGAAACCACTGAAGTCAAAACATAATCCCACCTGGTTCCCCAGCAGTAAGCAGAACAAAGTGGTTATTCTGGTCCTGCCACTTAGTAACTGGGGGACCTTGGGGCAAGTTACTGTGCCTTAATGTCCTAATTTGTTACGTGGGGATAATAGAAGGTGGATTCTAGGGTTGCAATGAGAGTGGATTAACTCATTTGCATAAGGCATTCAGAACTGTACCTGGCACCTGTAAGGCCCCCACCCCGTACCTTTTCACAGTTATTATTAGGATCATGCTGTTTAGCAGTGATCGTCAGCACCTCCCAACTCAAGTCACATTGCTGTTGACAATACCTTGGACAATTCAATGGACAACTTTCTACTCTTTTCCATACCTGTTATTTTTTCTTGCAAAAGTGAGATTATACTGAACATACTCTTTGCTTTTTAAACTGAGTACAGGCTGGGCGCAGTGGCTCACACCTGTAATCCTAGCACAATGGGAGGCTGAGGCAGGAGGATTGCTTGAGGCTAGGAGTTTGAGACCAGCCTGGGCAACATAGTGAGACCCCCATCTCTATAAAAAATTTACAAATTAGCCAAGTGGTGGTGGTGTGTGCCTGAAGTCTCAGCTACTCAGGAGGCTGAGGCAGGAGAATTGCTTGAGCCCAGGAGTTTGAGGTAGCAGTGAGCTGTGATGACACAACTGCCCTCTAGCACAGGCGACAGAGCAAGACCTCATCTAAAAAAAAAACAGAACAGAACTGACTACATTGAGACTATTTTTCTATTTCATGTATTCTTTTCTAGCATCATTTTTTAATGACTACAAAATTGTGCAGATATTTATTTAACCAAACACATTTGATTTAATGCTTAGGTAACTCGTTCCCTTTTTAAAATGTATACTGCCATAAATATCACTGAGCAAAAGCATTGCTCACAGGCATAATTTCGCCCCTTACAATAAATTCCTAGGAGTGAAATTTCTAGTTCAAATGGCATGCAAGCTTGAAAGTGTTTGCAATTTCATACTATTGCCAAATTATCCTCCAGAAAGATTGTACCACCACCAGCAAGTAATAAAAATCCAGTTTTCCCTTACTATACCCAACAATGCGTATGGCAGTCTTTTAAATTTTATTTTGTGTTTGTTCTTGACCTAAAGCTGAACTCTGCTATTTGGAGATTGGCTTCTCTGAACTTAGTGCTGATTCTTCCTTTAACCTGAGCTTCCTACTGGAATGTCCAAGGTGGGCCTCACTGACTTACACAACCCCGAGAGACTCTTCCTTAGTCTTCTAGGACTAAGCGGGGAGAGCTCAGCCAAGTGCACAGTGGTGGTAGGACCCTGGGAGCTGTCCCCATACCGGCAGCAATCTTAGTCTTGCTTGTTTAATCACCTTATCCGAAAATGTGTCTTTGCTAGAAATTTGCTATTGTCAGAGACTTTCCACAGGTCAGACCAGTGAGAAGCAACATCTTTCCCTCATTCTCCACTGGACCACCAGAGTCACCATCAGCAGACTTTAGAATGACTTCCCTGACCCTAGAGGCATCATCTTAGGCTGTGGTAGTGACCAAAGAGAAGACATGTAAAGAGAAAGGCAGGAAGAAGTAGCCTTGAGAAAGAGCTCCAGATATACTTTGACCAGCAGAGATTCTGAATTAGAAAACATTTTTTTAAAATTTAGGTTTAAACTACAAAATTTGCAAGGGATTCTTTTGCCAGCCTCTCAGGAATAGCCCTCTTGGCTTCCATTTCCCCACTCAGAAGATGTTGAGGACCAGGGCTTATAAGAAGTGGTTCAGGTGGCTGTGGTTTCATCTGAGCTTGGTATATTACATGTTCCATGTTAGCCTGCCTCAGAGGGTGGATTCCTATAGAAATATTAGAAAACACAGAAGGATATAAAGAGCAAAGTTGAAAACACCCCAGATCCCACCATTGAGATATAACCTCTGTTAGTATTTAGCATCCATCCAGAGATAGAGCTATAGCATGATCATTCATTTGTATGCATGTATATACATACATATCTAATTTTTACAAAAAATGAGATAATACTGAGCATGCTATTCTATAGCCAGTTTTTTAAAAGAATTGATTTTTGACGACTGCGTTTTACTTATTCATTTTTAATTAATTCACTCATCAATACATACTTATGCAGGCTTGGTTGTGTTGGGCTTGGTTCTAGGCAAGAGAGAAAAGCCATGAATGAGACAGACATGGTCTTGGCTCTTGTGGAGTGTGCATTTTATTGGTAGGGACAGACAATAAACAAAGACAGGGAGAAGAAAATTTCAGGTGGTGGCATGTTCTCATGAAGAAAATAAAATAGTAGTGTATGGCAGTGGAGGGCGGGAGAAGATTGGATACCCAAGAAAGCCACCCTGAGAGGTGACAAGAAGTCAGTCATGTGGCAATGGGGGCAGAGCATTCCAGGTGGAAGGAAGAGTAGCGCCAAGACCCTAGAGTTAGAGACAAATTTGTAGGGTGTAAGGAATAAAAAGAAGGCCAGTGTCACTGGAGCAGGGAGTGAGGAGGAAGAGAGAGGTACAAGATGCGGTGCCAGACGAGGGCAGCCAATGAATCATGGATGGTCTTGCCTTGATTTTATTCCAAGTGAAAAAGGAAGTCATTGGATAGTTTGTAAGATGCCACCTTATTTAACCAATCATTTCCTGTTTGATTTTTTTTTTTTTGGTGTTGCCCTTTTCTCTGTGAAATATTCTTTTGCAAAGATAATTTTCTCTGGACAAATTCATTCTGATAAAGTCAATAAAAACTTTTGAAATACCTTTCCAGAAAGACAGCTCCGATTTGTAATTCTGTCAGACATTAAAGACAGGGTCTTTTTCCCAACATAGAATGCATGATATTTTAAAATATGCTGAGGGGGAGGGAGAGAGAACATTTCAAAGTGGAAAATAGCATCTTAGTGCCTAATTTGCATTTCTCTGGTTGTTGAAAATGTTGACCATTTTTAATGTTTTGTTCTTTTTTCTTGAAGTGTTTATATTCTTCTTTACAAATCATATTGATTTGTAAGAATTGTTTATTTAGTAAGGATCTTAGCCCTTTGACATATATGTTGCCAATATTTTTCCCAGGTTGGCATTTGCCTTTAAGTTGTTATATTTATTTGGTACCATAAAAACCAAAGTTTTAAATTTTATGTAGTGAAGTTTATCAGTTTTGTACTTTGTGGTTTCTTTCTATGCTTTATGTTTTTAAAGTCCTTTTCCATCCTAAAATCAGATAGTCACTTTATTTTCTCATGTTTTCACTTTTTATATTGCCTGTATCCATCTAGAAATTATTTTGGTGGATGGAAAATTTTCTACTTTTAAACCGTGAGGGACAACAACAGCAACAGCAGAAGGAATAAGCCCTCTTTCATTACAGACAAGCCGGCAAACCTGGCTATGTGATAATTCTAACAGTAACAGTGTAAAGAAGAGAAGTACAGATTTGATTCCTCCTAGAAAACCGATGGAGTCATAATATATTTCTATTCATAAGGCAAAAAATTATCACTTTTTTAACCTTAAAAGATAGAGTAATAGTCTATGATAAGGACAAATTACCCAAGTATATTTTAAAAAACACTGCGGTTATTAACAAAGTGGTAGATATTTCCTTTCCTTTAAAATCCCCTTGGGCCCTAAAGATATAGTTAATAAGGGGGGAAACTGTCAAAACTCTTATTAGTTGGTTGAGTTTTATTTTCTGCTCAGAATTATGTCATTTGAAACGCTGAGAAAATGGTTTTTGGAGGGCAATTTTTCCCTATTAGAGTTTTAAATGTTCAAATCCTTGACTTAGCAGTTCTACTGCTAGAAATTGACTCTATGGCTAGAGTCACAAAAGTACATCTAAGATGTATGCAGAGGAGGGTTCATGGCAACCCTGCTCATAATAGCAAACAAAACACTAAATAATCTATTAGCAGCAGACTGGTAAAATAATTAAGATGCATCTGTGAACTACCATGCAGTATTACAAAGAATGTGCTAGGACTCTGTGTGCTGAAATAGAAGAATCTCTAAGATACATCACTAAGTGAAGTAAGCTAGCTGATGAGCTGGTGTTTTTTTGTGTTCAAAATAGAAGACTCCGACATATAACATGTTGGTGTATTCATTTTTTTTCTGGTAGGATACATAGAGAACTAATAAAAATTGTTGCCTAAAGGAACCAAGCTCATCCCGATGAGGTGAAGAGAGAGTCGCTGTTCATTTTATTCCTTTGTGTATTGTGGGAATTTTTTCACCCTGCACATTTATTACTTATATTTATGCTTTTAAATGATTATTTATCTGGGAAGGAATATTATGGGCTATTGGTATTTCTTTCGTTATACCTTTCTATATTAAAAAAATGAATATATATCAGAAATATTGCCCAGATATTGACGTCTAAGAAACAAACAAAAACATGATTAGCCAAAGTGAGAAAAGGCGTGTATGTCTCTGCTGGGAAATATGCTAATTTCTTGGAGTTTGTGTTCCCTTGTCATCAGAATGCCGCACATTGTGTTTTCTTTCTATTTTTGTGCACGCTATTTTGTTTTGCATTTCCAACCACGATAGCTATGTTGAGTTGTGCCCCAGCCCCTCTCCTACTCTGTGGCCTACTGCTCTGAGAACCGCGAGAAGCCAATGGGATTGCTGCTTACTGAGAGGTCCACACAGTGTCCACGCCTGTTTCCTGCCCTGGGAGTTTGCCTACGGGCCTGGCTCGACTACCTAAGGCTGGTCAGTCAACTTAGTGGATGTCTCTGCCCCTTACTCGTCCTGTTCTCTAGTTTTAGTTTTAGGGAGATATATTCTGATATCCAGAGACCCCAGATTTAGAGAATCTCCTCCATTCTTGGTAAGTTGAGA
Source organism: Cheirogaleus medius (assembly GCA_008086735.1). NCBI lineage: Eukaryota > Metazoa > Chordata > Mammalia > Primates > Cheirogaleidae > Cheirogaleus > Cheirogaleus medius. The sequence goes on along the minus strand of VBSM01003204.1, from coordinate 15,750,862 downwards.
GCTTTCCCAGCTGCTGCCTCATCTGCATTGGTCCTTTTCAGATGAAAAGTTCAAATGCGAGAGCAATATTTCACATTTGCTTTCTTTATTAAATCATTCAATCCCCTGGAAATGTCTCCTGCAGCGATTGAAAAATGAATATATTGGTTTTCCAGGCATTGCTGAAGGTTCCAACCCAGACTTGACCTATTTTTGTTTGGAATTGAGAAATGCTCATGGATTTTGTAAGAAGTCTCCTTCTTGGAAGGTGGAGGGATTTGACATCAGGATGTTTTGCGTTTTCAACAGCTCATATGCTCTGCAAGGTTTCTGGCATATAAATGTGAAGGTAGCTAATATGTCTCATGTGTCCTGAGTGGAGCTCATTCTGAGAGCTAAGCAAAGGTTAGTAGCTCTGCACATGTCTCTGCTCATGGGAGAGTGCTCTGGAGTCAGACTAACTTTCTACTCCAGTTTGGCCGCTTCTGAACTCATGACCTTGTGCACCTTACTCACCCTAGCTAAGCTTTGGTTGTTTCAACCATAAAAAGGAGGATAGTAAAGGTACCTACCTCAAAGTGTTATGAGGATTAAGTGAAAAGCTGACTTACCATAATGCCTGACACATAGCAAGGAATCAATAAACTTAGTTGCCATTATTATTATCATCGTTACCAACATTCTCACTGTTATTCTTAGGTTCAACCACTATAGAACGGAATTTGGTTCCATGAGTAAATTGCAGTTGTATGGACAAAATTCTAAGCCCAAAACTTGGTGTTAGGTGCCAAGGAAGAACCTTCATTTATTGAGTCCCCGCGCGCTACCAAGTGATGTGCACAGTTCCATCTTTACTGTAACTCATTTCAACCCTTCAGTAGTACCTTAAGGCATTTCTGCTTCCATATTTCATACTGTGTTCCAATTCTGTTTGACATTTTACTAGCCATTTGACCCTATCTCCCTGTGACTCCGTTTTCTCCTCTGCAAAATGGGGATAATGATAGTACCTAACTCATTTGGTTTTTGTGAAGATTAAAAGTGTTAATCACACAGAACAGTGCCTGGCACACAGTAAGCACTATGTAAATGTTTGCTAGCAATACTTTATACCTGAGGAAGGGCACATGTGACAGTCTAGAACATGTGAAGTCATTGCTCTTCTTAGCATTGTGGAATGTTGGTGATGGGAAGAACGTTAGAGCTAAGGTGGTTCAACTACACACTTCACAGGTGAGGGAATAAGGCCCAGAAACAATAAGGGATTCATCTAAGTCACCCAGGGATTTAGTAGCAGAGCCTCTACCTGACGCCACGTCTTCTGACTCCTAGTTCAGTGCTCATGTGGCATCAGAGTGGTAATAATGCAACATGTTGAGAGTGATGATATGGAAATTATTAATACATTCTTTAGGTGAATTTAATTCTGTTATTCCTAGCTTTTGGAACTTTCTCAGAGTCCTCCAGCAGCCTACACACCTTTACATAAAGTGCTTGATTTTTTCACTACAATAGGCTTATCAACATGATGTCATAAAGCAGATCTTATTATACTTTCTCATCAGAGCTTTATCAGACCACTCTCCTCCTTGGTCTTTAGAGGAGACCAAAGGGAAGCACTTCTAGCAAAGAATTTGATGCTATGACCACGAAAGCACAAGTACAGCTATATGGTGAAATAATTACTTAAAGGTAACACTGTGGGCAGACCTTACAAAATAGACTTAAGATGAAATCCACATGGGCTGTAAAGTATGTACAAAGGGTCCTTAAACTAAAACTCTGCTGTGTTGTGCATTTGACTAGGTGCTAATAGACCAGCTATACAAATCAACTCTTCAGTGAAATTAATAACAATGTTGCATCTAAACTCCTTATGATGTTTCTTAAGGTTTCAGGTGTTAAAGGTACCTCTTCCAAAAGCCAGTATTGAAGTTTCAACTAATCAATGTCTTCTTTTTCTATTTAAAATTCTTCTCTTGATTGTGTAATTTATATTAAAAACAAAACACTGAGGTAGAGAGTAGAATGATAGCTGCTAGAGGTGGGGAAGGTTGGGGATGAAAGAGATTGGTTAATGGATACCACATACAGTTAGAAGGAATAATAGCTAATGTTCATTTACAGCCATTAAAGTACAAGTATTAATTTTGAAAAACAGCTAATGCTGCATAGCACAGTAAGGAAACTATAATTAACAACAATGTATTTTATGTTTCAAAATACCTAGAAGAGAGGACTAAAAATGTTCCCAACATGTAGAAATGATAGATACATGAGCTGATGGATATTCTAAATACCCTGACTTGATCATTGCACATCCTATGCATATAACAAAGTATTATGTGTACTCCAAAAATATGTACAAATATTATGTATCAGTAAACAAACAAACAAAACAAAATAGGTGGTTCCCTTTTTTACCAATAGATGGCAAGCTCAAGGCCAAACAATCAGTTGAATAAAGGAGAAGTTACATAAATGGAAAACCTGTTCAAAACTAAGCAGTGATGAATGAATAGAGTTGTAGAATTCTCTGCTTCACATGGGGATGCTGTAGGTTGAATGGGTGTGTGGCTGGACAGAACAATGTAGAAAACCTAGTTTTCTTGTCCTTCTGACCACAGCTTTTAAAGTTATTTAAACTGGCTCCAAGTTCTGTTCCTTGGTTTTTCAGGATCAGAAAATCACATCCCATCTTAGCTTTCAGTATACTTGTCTACAAACCCAACTGTCAGTTTATTCATTTTTCTGTGGATGGACATTACAGGGGGCTTAACAGGTGTCATCTCTCCATTCAGCCGACTCCTTGGGAAGCCTGAATATAATCAGGATCATGATTGTTGACCTTGAATTTGGAGCCAGGAGAGTGAGTTTTAGTATCTAGTGGCATTGAGATGAGATAACTGGTCTCTTAGGGATGTGTCTGCTGACGAACTCAATGTTCATTGTTAGCTGGATGGGCAATTGGACAAAGCCGAGTGGGTACCTCCTTGATTTTTTATGCTTGATCCCTCAGGTTTTTGGTCTTCAGACAGACCATCCCCCCTTTTTTCCCTTGGATATATAAAATCGGGTCAGGTGCGGTGGCACACGCCTGTAATCCTAGCACTCTGGGAGGCCGAGGCGGGCAGATCGTTCAAGGTCAGGAGTTTGAAACCAGCCTGAGCAAGAGCGAGACCCAGTCTCTACTAAAAGTAGAAGGAAATTAATTGGCCAACTAAAAATATATGGAAAAAATTAGCCAGGCATGGTGGCACATGCCTGTAATCCCAGCTACTCGGGAGGCTGAGGCAGAAGGATCACTTGAGCCCAGGAGTTTGAGGTTGCTGTGAGCTAGGCTGATGCAATGGCACTCTAGCCTGGGCAACAGAGTGAGACTCTGTCTCAAAAAAAAAAAAAAATAGCATTGACTCTACAGCAGCACTAAATAGGTAATTATAATACAACTATGCCTGAGATGACATTCTGATTCGTTAATAGAAAAAGCTCATTGGGTCCCTGCTTGCAAGTTGATTTTTCATAATTTAATTCTCAAAATGTCACCTTTTTCTTGGTGTTAACTATATAAAGGTTACACCAAGAGGTTACACCAAAGGTTGCCCTGGCAATCCAGTTTTAGCATGAAGCCACATTCAAAGAAACACAATCTAGTTGGCAACAGTAATTCCAGTATCCTTACTGGAATCTTGCGGAGAACATCAAAGGTGATTCGTAAGCCACAGTGAAATATCTGAAGAGTCTCTTTTCTTGATTTTCTGATCTTAATATCTCAGCCCCTCCCTTTTAAACTCTTAAACTTCAAACTGTCTCAAGCCCTTTCAGTTCTTTGCTTCTTCATTCCTTCTCTCTCCTTTTCTCGATTTTCAATTTTCTCCTTATCTATCTTCCCCCCATTCCCTTTCCAAGTGCAAGCTATTTAAGGCAGTCTGTTTCTTGCAGTTTTTTTTTTTTAGTACTTTAACCTCTTTCTCTGATTCTTCATTGCAAAAGCCTGGGAACCAGCTGGTAAAAAAAAAAAGTCACTTACAAGGTGTGTATGACAGGGATGGGCACAAAATTCCCTTTAGCTCTCCACAGAAGGAGTCAAGGCAGGATTCTCTTCATCTAGCAATACGAGGAATAAATATTGCAACATTTACAATTTAATATAGTTTATTTTCTCCCCTCTTATCTAAATTCTGAGATCTCCTGAGTAGGTCTTCTGGTTCCTTCTCACTGTTGTGCCCTGGGATGCTAAATATCACCTCAAGTCAGGATAAGGCTTCAGGGGAGAAAAGGAATCACCATGTCCCTGCTTCTGACTGCACTCCCTGCTCAGCCTCTTCCCCTCTTCCTGTTTCTCAGAAACTCACTTGGAGCACCCCTCTTCTCTCCAGCCATCACCTTGCATGCCCAGGTTGTGGCACGGCCAGCAAGGGAGGAGAAGGTGGTAATAGGCTTCCCTAACTACAGGTACCTATAATACCCGTCTTCACATCATATTTATTAGCCACCTTTGAACAGAAGTGTGCTACATTCTCTATGGGTGCCCCTTGCTATACTCATAGTGTACAGCATTCATAATGTTGCAATACTTCCAGAAAATATTTGCCAGGAAAATATATCATTTACAGAAAGATAATGAAAGTGGCTTGCTAGGCCTCCCAGATAGTGGAGGAATTTGGAGATCTTCCTAATGGATTGAGATCACTTCATTCCAGTTGTCTCTTGAGACACATTCCCCCTGAATGGTTTGCTACTGTCAGCTCATTATGCTTGTCCTGGAATTTCTACTTCCCCCAGCCTTTTTCCCAACAATGAGCTTTCCATGGTTCTTTCCCAGAATTAGCTTTTTCAACTCTTTTCTCCTATGCATAGCAATAGTGATCTATTCCACATGGGTTAATGTCTTCAGCATTAGGACACTTCTGATTTTATGGACTGATGGCTAATGAGTTTTCAATAGTATATTTTGCAACCATTGAAGTCATGAGTGCAAATACATAATTCATTTGAATGACAGTTGTGGATAAACAAATACAATCAGAGGGGAACACAATGTATAGTTCATTCAGAGATACTCACTAGGCATCTATTACTTGTGTTCCTCACACAATGTTCTAGGTTTTAGAAATGCATCAGCCAAGATCCCTGTCCTTGAAAAGCCCATAGTTTGTTAGAGGGAGAAGATATGTACACAGTTAAGTGTAGAAAGGGCTAAAGTACTCAAGGTACTGATATAGAAAAATCTAAAGCCAATGAAGGGGGAAGAGAAAGGAGGGAGTGATGGGTCTATTTGGAGGCAGCAGAAAAGGCTTCTATATTTGTCAGTACTTTTTGAGTTGTAAGTGACAGAACATCATGCAAACTAGCTTAAGCAAAAGGGAGATTTATTAGTGTATATACATTAGGACACCCAGGATGGTTCTGGCTTCGTGTGTGACTAGATCTGGGACTCAAACAATGTATTAGGATCCTTTTTTCTCTGTCTTTCAACTCTGCTTCCCTCTACGTGTTGGCCTCATTTTCTCCAATATAGATGTATTTCTTCCTCATGGTGTGGGAAAATTGCCACTCAGAAGTACATCATCTCAGCTTAACCCTAGTGATAGGTTATTCATGTGTCTGTCCCTAGGAATGTCTCTTATTGGCCTTGTTCAGTTCACTTAGCCATCCCTTGGTTCGATAGCTGTTGCAAAGAGATGAGATCATATGATTGGCCCAGCCTGGCTCACACACAAGTCCTGGTGGCAGGGATGCTCTGGGGTATATGGGACTAACCATGACTGGCATTTCCACCAGAGCCATTTACAGTGAGGGTAGATGTGTTCCCCAAAGGAAAAAGGACTGGACAGATCAAAATGGACAGGTGTTCACTGTATCTTCATTGGTATTTAAACTGTGCTGTCAAAGATGAATACTTTTTTGCCAAATGAAGCAGCAAGGGACATCCGTTATTATTAGAGGAAACAGTAAGGAAGACATGAACCTAGGAAGACATGAACCAGCCTGGAAGATTCGGAGACTGCAAGTAGCTGTTGAAGTTCATATGGCTAGAGGGTCATGGCTTTGATGAAGCTGTGAGGTAGATGGGAGCCTCCTTGGTCATGCTGAGGAGCTTGCTCTTTGCACTAGGCAATGGGGAGACATTCTGGGTTTAGGCAAGGGGTGGAAGTGATCAGATTTCCGTTTGAGAATATGACTTGGGCAGCAATTGTGGAGGGTGACTTGGAGATGCCAAGACTTAGAGGCAGGGAGACTAGTAAGGAAACCACTGCAGTGGTCAAGATAGAGATGAGGTATAAGCAGTTTAGTTCTATGGAGTGCTAAAGGTACTAATGTAGAATAGTCTTTTCTCATCTACTGTCATATACATTCTTGGACATATTCTGGGATTAAGTAGATCAATTATGCACCATTGATTAGAGTTCTATGGTGAATGGTAAATTCCTAAAATACTCATATGTCTTGTTTTGGCAGGGAGATTATATCCTTCCCTTGGTGGTTATGTTCTAGTGGCTCAAGATTATGAGCTAATATTTCTTAGAGTCTGGGCTTTGCACAGAAAACCTGGTTATAACACAAATTATTATCACATTGATTTGAATAGTAGTGGTGTAATCACATCCCCACAAATGTAGTAACTACATAAAATAAATGCTTCCGTTAACACAGAGCACTGCAGCCAAGCTTTACATTATTGTCTTCTCTGAGATTTGGCTGTTGTGTTGTGAAATGCCATTATGTCTTGTCTAACAAGTTTCTCCCTGCATATGTGAGCAAAGGAAAATGATTCAGTGCAATCAATGTCTCCATAAACTAGCTCTTTACACTTTGGAAACAAAACATTACCGAGGAAGCTATCCTAAGAGCAGGCCTTTCTGTTCTCATGAATCACATTCATATGGTATTTATTGTCTGCACTGGAGAATATGTATGGAGAAGAAAAATATGAAGGGTCCACTCTAATGGAAAGGATATGGTGGAAATGCAAGCAAAATACATTCCTTTAAAGCCAGTTTCTAGGCATTACCTAGAAGTGAACATGTGGCAATCAGAATAAAGGCAAATAATATTGATTTAGCGCTTACTGTATGCCAGGCACTGTTATAGGCCTTTCGTGTGCATCAACTCATTTAATCCACACCTTATATGGTTTGGGTACCACTATTATCTCCACTTTATGTGGGAGAGCACTGAGACCCAGAGAGGTGAAAGAACTTGCCAGAGGTCACTCACGTAGCAAGTGGTAGGGCTGAGAGTGGGACCCAGGCAGATGGATTCCAAACTTCATATTTCCCATATCCCCGGTGAGCCCCACCCACATGAAATGCTCCCCCCAAGGCTAGTTGGAGCAAAGATCACCCATCTCATTTGCGTTGCTTGGTATATCCATCTGGATGATTTGTTCTATAAAATTTGAAATTATATCGGATTATTCGTGTATTATCATTTTGATAAAAGAATAACCCTAGAATTTCCTACTGTTTTATTGCATCATATTTGCAGTTTGTTATAAACTGTCTTTTGGACTGAGACATTTTTATTCTTTGTCTCCAAATGACAACTGCACAGAGCATGGCTGTGTGTGTGTGTGTATGTGTGCGTGTGTGTATAGAAACCGCCTATTCTTTTGGATTAAATTTTGCAGCCTAGCTGAGTGAGGAGAATTTCTCCCACTCTTTGAGCCCACAGCAGACATGTTAGGAGACTGCTGCTGCTTGCAACACACCCAGAGACGGTGGGGCAGGTGACGCTGCGTGTGTGCTCGGTGTCTCTGGAAGTGTCTATACAGATGTGTGCTGCTGCTGCTGCTGCTGCTGCTTCCTGCCTTAAAATTTCTGGAGCCAACACCCACCCACTCTTACAGCCTCTCTCTCTTTATTTTCAAGGAAAAAAGAAAGAGGCAGACAGAAATAGAAGGCAAGCGACAACAGCTTGACGAGCAGATACTTCTGCTGCAGCATTCCAAGGTAAGCGCTGATCCCAGGAACCCATTCCATTATTAGACATGCAGATCACACTCGGGAGAGCTGGGCAGAGCCTGCCCTGCCGTGAAGGCACTGCCGCCAACCGAACCAGCCTTTTTCATTCAATCAGGAAACCATCTCTTGGCTTTTCTTGTGAATTTCTCCAATTCAGGGCATTGTTACAGCATTCCAATTTCTGCAAGCATGAGATTACAGTGTGCATGTGGCCAGGGTGGAGGGTGTGTACATGTGAAATGTGGTGGCTATATATAGAAATTGGATGGGAATACTCCACAGGGCGGGTGAGGTTGTGTGCCAGGGCTTTTCTTCTGTGCATAGGTGCTGGGTGTGTTTGCTCAGAGGCTCCAAAAGGTACATTTAACAGAATGGTTTTTTTTTTCCATTAAAAATATTGGTATTTTCTTTCTTGATATGGAGAAAAGGGAGATAAAACAGTGTGATCTAAGAATACAGCCATATATTTCATATTATTCATTTATTTTATTTCTACCTTAACAATTTTGAAAGTGTTCTGTGAGAACAAGCTGTTGGGCAAAGATGGCTTTTATATGATTTGACTTGGTTGGGTCTCCATTGCACCATGTTAAAAAGAGAGAGGAAGAGAGAGGGAGTGCATACACGTGAGAGCTGTTTATTTTTTCTTTAAAACATAATTCACCTTCATAGTTTACTGGAGGATGTAGGGGGGAAAAACACATAATGCACTTAAGCGTTGTAATTGATTACAGCCCAGCAGAAAGCTCTGTCACTGTCACAAGGATCCCACTGGTTGCAGAATGTCGCTTTCTGCATGTTCAGAGAATAATGTGACCACATTCCATTCCAGCAAGGAGTTGCTGCTTGCCTGTGACTGCTCCTAAGCTTTTTGGGGTTTTGTTTTTGTTTTATTAGGAAAACCTTCCACTGCTCATCTCCTGTTGCTGTGACATTGTGTGCACAGAATTGCATTGCTCAGAGGGCTGAGTAGGAAGGTGGCACTGACTTTTGGGGTGATTCTAGGTATAGATTACTTGGATGTTTTTAAACAAGGTGGACCTTTATGGTTGCATTTCTTGTTCTTCTCTAGAAAATAGGTTTGTGCTAAATGAATTTCCAAAATGAGAATCACAAGCAAGCTGGTTACTGATTTCAAATAGCAGCATGACCTCTATCTGCTTAGCATGTGTATCAGCTCACCATCGACTTTAAACAGAGAAATGTGCTTAAAAGGAGGAAAAGCAGCTTGATACTGAGAATATTGCTAATTTCTCTCTGTTCGCCGTGTAAATTCACAGACCTCTTTTTGTAGGAGCTTGCACTATATCCCATATGCTGTTGCTCTGTCTTTACTACATTCCTGAGGGAGGATTGAGGGCTAAAATTAGTATCCTCTTCTTGCACAGAGAGGGCTTAAAAACACTTAATAGAACTGAGTGAATTGTTCAAGGTCAACCTGGACAGATCTGGATCTCTGGCTCAGAGTACAAGCAATTCAGTACAGCACTTGTGGGAGACCAAAATGTACTAAAACCTCAGTGAATTCTTGGTTAAAGGTGAACTTTAAAATAGGAGGACTGGATGAATAAGAGGCTGCTTTTGACGAGACAGCTTCTCATTTCTTTAAGCTCAAGGTCATTCTTTGCTTTTGCATTCCTTGAATCCAAAGCCAGGCTAAGAACATATGTCAGAAAATCAAGGGTTTTTGTCCACCCATTCTGGGTGCCATATAAGATAGCAAGGGCTTGTTTATTGCTGACATCCAGTATAGTGTTACTACCTTCTGTTCATATATCATCTATCCATTTTTCATCTACCCATCCATTCATCCACCCACCCACCCATCCATCCATTCATCCATTCATTCAGTCAACAGACACAACAGTAAAAATTACTTAGTTTTGCATGGGGAAGCAGTGAGCATCCTTCAAAGACTTGGAAACAGGGGAATCAGATAGTTCTTTGTGGTTACCCTGGTAAAATTTTCAGGCAGTTGATGAGATTGGCTATCTAAGGGAACACCCTACACTTTCACCAAGTCATCTTGCTATTTCAGGGGCTGAGGGGCGGGAGTGCCAGGGAGCACTGGAAGTGATTGTAACTTAGTAAGTGGAAGCCAATGCATTGTATTTTTCTTGCTCTGGGAAAGGCTTGTGTGGACAGAATGGGGGTGGATTGAGGAAAGCTCAAAATTAGCCAGCTGTGGTGGTGGCGCATGCCTGTAGTCCCAGCTACTCGGGAAGATGAGGCAGGAGGATTGCTTGAGCCCAGGAGTTTGAGGTTGCAGTGAGCTATGATGACGCCACTGCACTCCAGCCTAGGCAACAGAGTGAGACTCTGTCTCCAAAAAGAGAAAAACGAAAGCTCAGAGATTCCCAAGGCAGCAGTGTTCGTCTGGTACTACCTGCAAAGAGACCTCCAGCTTTGGGAGGTACTGACTTTCTGCGTACTGAAGAGGTGGGGTCAGTGGTAGAGTGAGGAGGTCCTCAGGCCTCACTGTGGCCTGGGTGAAACTTCCTTGATGACTCTGCCTCTCTTGTTCTGAGTCCATCCTTCCTGAAATAATTGAGCCATTTCAATATAAGGAAGAGGGTGCCTGTCTGAGGGATAGTCACTTCAGGCCTGAGAATGGAGTATGTTCCACTTTAAATCAATGAGCTGTTGACTGAACTTGAACAGGGTGAGTCCTCTTCCCTGTGATCATTCATTTTGCAGCTCGGTGGCTTCATACCTGGATGGAAGTAAATTCATTGAGGTTCTATTTCCTCCTCTGTGAGCCTCTCTTGGTGGAGAATCTGCCAGCTTTCTCCCCACAGCACAAGAGACTTGCCATCCTCTCACCCGCCCTCAGTAATAGTCATCATTTTTTTGAGTGCCTAACATGTGCCTGGTACTTTACATACATACCCTCAATAATGACCACGAGGGAGATGTTACCCTCCCCATCTTACAGGTATGGAAACGAACTCACGTGGTCAAGGAGTTTGCCCAAGAATATAGAGACTGTAAGTGTGAGGGAGCCTGGGTGGAGCCTCAGGGCTGTCTGCTTTCTAAGACTGTGCTCTTTCTAGACACTGTTCTTTTGAAAGAAATATTTCCTATGAATATTTATCTAGAGAGATACCAATGACCATCATTGCTGTTTCTCTTACTCTATTTTCATGGACTCCAGAAAATTTAGATTGTGTGGAGACATGTCACAGCGATTATTTTTAGTTCCTTGAAGTTCTCAATATTAGGAAATATGTCAGTAATCAATATTTATTTCATTAATTTACAAAATCCCAGATGCTTGCTAAGAAGAAAAATATTCTCAGTGCAAAGGTAAATGGAAAAAGCATTGGAGTTAGGTTTCATATTTATTAAGATAAAATTTTCATATTATTTATATAATTCTCATATTCTATATCTTAGGATACAATTCTCACATATGAGAATTATATAATTGTCTTATCAAATAGTCTGTGGACACTTATTCTTGGGCAATGACATGAATTATTTAGACAGATTCACTGGTCTCTGGTCAAAGGAAATAAATAGAATGTAAGACAATAGTCTTAGCACCTGTATACTTGTTTAGTATACTTGCTCATTACGATATTTAGGAGTATACAGGGAGTTACTCCACAAAGTGGCATATCATTACCTGATATATGGACTGTGAGCAAATTCTGTAATGCAATGAAAGACCAAAGTATAAAATGTTAAAATATTACCTGACACAAACCCAGTGATTAGGATACCTCAAGTTGCTTTGAAGTCCTGGCTAAATTAAACTCAGATTTCTTTTTGCAAGATTCTTAGCTATAGTTAGTATCCAATATTTGTTATGTGAGAATTTCCAAGAAATACAAGTAAAGCCAATAAGTAATTTTGATAGCAATATTATTTTGCTGATTATAAAAGGAAGGAATATATGGTCATCACAAAAACTAAATTTAAAAGTACAAAAAAATATAAAGAAAAAAACATATCAACTATATACTTACCACCCAGATAGAACTCACATGGAGGTATATCCTTCTATACTTTTTATTCCTATATATTTCTATAGATTAAGACATGTAACCCTTATATACAGGGCTTAACAACCTGGGGGTAAAATGAAATTATATTGACATCAGTATCCAAATTACATTAACGTTTATCTCTTTTTTGGTTTTTATATATGAGCTTTTTAAATTCTCATACAAAAATTTATATTTTTTTATGAAATCACATCTAGCATTCTTTTACTTTGTGATTACTGAATTTGATGTCATCCTTGGAATGAACCTCTCCATCTCAAATACTTACCAGTGATGTTTCTTATACTTCAATGGTATTAATCCATCTAGAATTTAATTTCCTATAAGGTATGAGGTTAGGAATATAACTTTACTTTTTATTAATGCTGAACCACTTGTCTCAATATGATTTATTGATTAATTCTTCCTTTCCCTCACTGACTCAAATGTCTTCTTTATCACATACATATTTCTCACTTATACTCGAATCCATCATTTGTAGATCCTTTTTATTCCATTAATCTAACCATTCCTGTGCCAGTACCGTTCTCATTTCATCCCTATAGCATTTTAATATATTATAATATTTCATAAAGCAAGAGTAATTCTTCTTTTGAAAAATTGTCTTGGCTTTTTATTTCATGGAAAACAATTATTTATTTTTATTGTTTTTATAATGTGACTTGTGATCATGTGAATTTAAAAAAAAATAAATCAACTACTATATTACAGCAGCATAGACTGAATTTAATATTTCCTTTTGCCCCTTGCTTGAATTGCCAGAGATTTGTCTATTTTATTGGTTTATTCAAAGTCCCAGCACAGAGTAGGCACTGAGTATGTATTGCAACATGAAATCCTTTGGGACTGTCACATTTATAAAGGTTTGTCTGACAGAGTCAGCACTGTCAGAATCAAGTCGTTAATGCCACATCTTCAATGACATAAACTGCCTTTGAATTATTTATTCATGAGCAGGGAACCCTTACTTGAGTTGTCTTCTAACCCAGGCTATGAAAATTGTCATTATATTTTAAAGACCACAGCCTTTTCTTTCAAGAAGACTGAATAAAAAAACGATCAAAGAGTGAATTGTGAACCTGTGAAATATTTGTTATCAAACCACCAAGGTCATTTGCTGAAGAGCCCAAAGGTATCAGGAGCTTTGCTGCGAAGATATTACAGTGTCTTTCACTATGTTGAACCTTTAGCACTAATTTTAGACTTTCCTTGGTTATTAGTATGTGTGAAAGGCCAATTTCAAATTTTAAAATATTGAACAGATAGGCACAGAATACAGTGGAAAGGAACTTTATATCTTAGCCCTTCTTTCTTTCACGTCTTTGCTTGAGCTTTGGTGGAAGTTAAAACTTAATTTCTTCTATCAGAAGTCTTGGGGCAGCTTCTCCCTGTGCAGTCTGAATCATGTAACAAAATCTCAAAACCAAATCAATGTCTTTTTGGGAGTCAAAGAGGAGGAAGGAAAGGGTGAGAAGGATTTGGGAAGGGGAAGAGGGAAAGGACGTGAATGAATGACTGAAAACATAAACACAACTATTGCCTTGCCCTGAATTTAACCCATCTTCCATAAGAGAATTGATTTCAGCCATATTCCAGCCAGCCATCATTCATTAATGTAGCCAATATCAGCTTCGGCCAGATTACAGGTGAATGAAAAATTTGGAATAAAAAGTAAAAATCATAAAAGTGAAAGAAGGAATCACAGGTGAATATTTTTATAGCCTCTAATGGTAAGGAAGTCTTATCTAAGTATGACGTCAAAGCCAGAATTAGAAAGTAAAAAGACTGCCAGATATGACTTTATAAAAATAACAAATGCCTGATCAGAAAAAAATTGGAGGCTTACTACCAGTCCTGATTCATCTCCCACTCTGCCCCACCCACTGATCCCAGACACTCCTCACTATTTACCTAGATCCCCTCGAAAAGTGGCTTTTCCCCTGCAGTTCCCTTCTCTCTATAGATTGGATTAGCTGATCTCTGAAGTCTTTTTTAGCTTTAATAGTCTAAGATTTTATATTTGCTGAAATACAGTGTGTGTGCATGGTTTTTCAATAATTCATTCATTAGAAAGGTACTTATTACCACCTGTAACCTCACATGTCAGCCTCTGTGATTGAATAAAAGATACAGCACCTGACTGCCAGGGACTCCGGGTGAGTGTGGAAGAGAGAGCATCAGTATGGAACCCCCTGTGAGAAGGGCTGGAAGACAGTCATCCACACTGGGGAGTAGATCAGCGGTGCCTGATGACTTTGTAAATCCTATTTGGGGATTCTCGGGTGATCTTATACAGAGGCTGAACAGTAGAGTGCATCTTCTGACTTCAAATCCCACAGCCTCACCTCACTACATTGGAGACCATGGACAAATTACTTAATATTATCTCCTACCTCATGGGATTTCTGTGAAAGTTAAGTGGATTTATAAATCACATAAAGCAGCAAGAGTTCTGTAAGAATTACCATCACCGCCACCATCATCACCCAGTAGCATGGCTTCAAAGATTGTTTATGTATTGATGACTCCAGCCCAATTGCCCCTGAACTCCAGGCTTCTATGTTCCACTGCTTTTCTGACATTTCCACTTACAGGGATGTCACTTTCATTTAGAAGCCTCCCAAGCTTAACATGCCCAAAATGAAAGTTTTGATTTTCTACTTTTCTAGCGTTTGTTCTTCCTCTAGTCTTCCCGTCTCTGATTAATGACACCACCATGCACCCTTTTGTTCACCCAAATATCTATATGTCGCCTTTAATCCTTCCCTTTTTCTCATCCCCCACATCTAATCTATTGACAAGTGATACTGATTCTACCTCTGAGATACGCCCCCATGCCTTCCGTTCCCTCTGCTTCTGCTGTTTCCAGCTGATATGCTCCATCACTTGAAAGATGCGATAGAATCCTGTCACTTGTGCTTCGTAGTCCTGCCTCTCGCAGGCTGTTCTTCCTGTTGAGCTTAGAACAAACAGAAAACTCCTTAATAAAGCTACAGAATCCTGCCTAATCTGACCCCTGCCTTCCTCTCCACCTTCAACTTTTTCTGCCCTCCTTTCCCGTCGCCACTCATAATGGTCCAGCCACTCGGGCTTTTGTTCTGGTCCACAAACACAACAAACTCTGTCCCTTCCTCCAGGCTAGTACATTGGCCAGTCCCCCTGCCTGGAATGCCCCTGGGATCTCAGATCTCAGCTCAAATATTCAAGTCCTCAGAGAGCCCTTTCCTGCCTAAAGTGTCCTCCCTCTGTCCTTCTTTGGCATATTGTCCTGCCTACCTCCTCCCAGGCAGCATTGTAGTTGGAAATTGTCCTGCATCCTTGTTTACTGGGATGAAAGCTCTGAGAGGGTAGGGACTTGCCTGTCTTGCTGAGCTGGGTCTCAGGGAATGGCAGAGTCCTGGCAGGTAGAGAAGTGGTTGGGGAGCCACTGATGCTGAGGTGGGGATGCTGAAGGAGAGGATGAGGATGAGGAGTTCTATTTTAGATCATTGTGTTTGGCCAGCCAGCAAAAAAGCTCATTTATTCTCTAAGCATTGGATAGTCACAGGTTCGTGTGCAGTACTGCTCCAGTTGTGGCTCTCAGACTAGCAGCAGCAATGACAGCATCACATGGGAGCTTGCTAAAATTCAAATTCCCAGGCCCTGACTACCTGAGAATCCACATCACCGTGGGTGGGGCCCTGGAATCCTTGTCTTAGCAAGCTCTCCTGACGATCCTGATGTTTGAGAAGCTCTGTTCTAGTTTTGTTTTCCAAAGCTGGTGGACCAGTAGAGGAACAAACAGACTTACTTTAGGGGCTGTCTCTGTCCTGCCTTCCAGAAGCCCCCATCAAGGCTCCGTTGGTCTGGCTGCCAGCAACCCTGCCTCTCCTTCCTTGTCCTGACTCTTCATGGCTGCATCCGTTTGACACATATGAAGTTTGACAGTTCTTAGCACCTGTGAGCTAGGACATATTTGGGGAGATGTATGTTATTTGGACAGTAAGGGACAAAAAGAAAACTTTTTTATTTTTAGTTTTTACTTCTGCTGAGCTTTGCTTATCACTATATTCTGAAACACTCCGGCAGTCAACACGAGCCAGAACAGTGCAGGGGAAACCCATATATTCCCGTTATATTCTGAGGGCCTAACTCATCTGGTCCTCTGAGCCAAAAGGAGGGAGATTTAGAGGTAAATATATTTGAATTGGTGGTTTCCTCTGGCAGCGTGACCTTGAAGCCAAGTGAAAAATCAACTATGCTTTTTTTTAAATGTCAAAACACCATTGTGAAACAGACTTACTGAGACCAGGCCTACTACCTTTTTCTGTTAGAGCCTCTCTTCTGGGTTCCTCCTGTTGGGGACACTTTTGATGATGTCACTGCTGTCTCAAGGGAAGAGATAAGTAGAGGGACATGTGCCTCTGGGTGCCCAGGGTCACCAGCCTACTTTGGCCAGAAATGAGGGGACTAGACCCTGCACTTGGTGGCAGGAGGCACCGTGAGAAGAAGAGCAGAGGGAGCATTCCCAAGAGCAGCCACTTCCTTGAGTTGCAAGAAGAGGTGGCTTCAGAACATCCCTGCTGGGGTGGAAAAAGCTAGGACTGCCCATGGCTGCCCTCTAGAAGGGTCCTCATGCCAAGACTGAGGATGCCAGGATATCTATCTCCTGAAATCCTAAGGTTTTTACCATCTGTGGTTTGGACCAGGTTAGTGTCAAACAATTTAGCACAGAAGGCACTTGGAAGTGTGATCCCTGCCCCTCCCAAGTAGTTAGAGTGAAGGTAAATCCATGTACTCATTCATTCACTGGAATTGGGCTAGGTGCTACAACAAATGCAAAGGTGAATAAGGGACAGTCCCAGCCTTGGAGGAACCGGCAATCTAGCAGGGGAACAGATGTAAAAAGAAACAATTTGAGGACATTATGAAAGTGCTCTATGTCATTGTCCCTGCTATATGAGACAGAGCAGAGAGATGCTGGTCTTGCCAGCAGACGTGGAGGATGACTTCTCTGGTGGCATTTTACCTGCTCATTCTCAGGTGAATGGAGGAGAGGCTAAGAGAACAGGACAAACATCAGCAGTAACAAACATTTCTATAGTACAAAGTATATGCCCAACACTTTTAGTGTATAAACTAATTTAATCCTTATAACAACCCTCTAAGATGGGCACTGTTGTCATCTCCATTTTACAGATGAGAAAACTGAGGCTCCACGAGGAGGAGCCTGTCCAAGGTGACTCAGCCAGTAAATGACAAACTGGCTCCAGAATCCAGGCTGTTAACCACTGTTCGACATGGCCTCTCCCAATCTCCTCCTGAGAGTAAATGTTAAAGCCAAGTTATAGGTCAAGGGAAGAAAAGCAATAATCATCCTTCTACTTCAACACTGCTACAAATGACAAGTTTAGTTTGCATGTACATCAGATTAAATATCTGAATAAAATATAAAAACAATAATTGATTTAAAAATGGCCTTGTGCAATATGCAAGCAGTATCTGTCTGGGGAATTCTGAGTGGTTCAAGTGGACAACAGTGGTTCTGATTTTTTTTCCTTCTGCAGCCCACTTAGAGCAACCAATTTTCCCCACCCATTCCCACTTTCTGATGGAAAAGAATCTCTAATAAGGCTTTGGAGAGCAACCAACATAAACAAATTGTATGGCGAGCTTTTACACGTGATTCTATATTATTAAACGATGCCCTATAACTTAAAAACTGTATTTTTTTTATACTTACCTTGGTGGTAGATGCAAACTATTTATATAGTACACATTTATAGGCCACATGTTACCAACAATGTGCAATTATTTAAGCATACTGGAGTGTGGGGGTGCTTCCTGTCTATAGTCACTTTAACAGTACAGTTAGGAATGAGCTCATGTCTTTAAGTCTAAGTATTTGAAAATTATGGGTCAAATGCTATAAATTTGCCTCTCTATGTGCTGTAAGAGTAATCAAACTGATCTCCACAAAATGATGTGTAATGAAATGCTTTGTAATTAAAAGAAAAGAATAACACCTATAAAAGCCATAGCTACCTGGACATGCACAGATGGTGCATTGCCAAGGAAGTGCCTGTGCTGGAAGTGAAGGGGTTCTAGCCTGATTGAACTTGCTCCCGGGCATCGCAGGGTCTCCACGTGCTGAATGGCCCCTGGACTGCTCAGAAGCGTTGTGAATCAGGACCATTCGTGAAGTCTAACTTACTATTGCTAAATGTTGGTAATTTTTAAAAACTCGTTTTGATAGGTTCATACTAAGTATCCCTTAGTCCCACATATAACGAGAGTCTATGGAATTGTGCACCCTTTGCTCCTAAGAGCTATAGAGAGTCTGCTCCAAGCCCAGATGTCCCGGCTCTCAGTGGTTATGAGAGCTCCCTTTCCTTTCACCTTGTTTGCCCTATGTGATGAGATCAAACAAAATTGTGGATAGAGTTGATGCCAGGGAACCCAGGGACCCGGCCCTTACCCTGTGTCAGCTGGGTTCATAGCTGTTGTTTCTTCAGTTAACCACTGTTGTGGGGGAGAATTGGTCCTGTGCCCTGTGTCCTCACACTGGTCTTGTCCTTTGACCACTGACCTGCCTGCCCATGGGCATGTTCACTAGTCCTCAGCCATGATGTGCTGGGTCCAGTCTCTGTGGACATTCAGCAGCTGCCTCTTGCCATCTAGGGGCCATGTGAGTGGAAACCCAAATCAAAATTCTCCTCACCTACCTTCCTTGCGATTCCTTTTAGGATGTTTCAATATGCCTCTCCCTTGAGCTATTTTCATCTGCCCTCTTAAAGCTCCCTCTCAACCATTGCTCTGAAACACAAACTTTTTATTTCACCATACAATATTGTACATTAGTACCCTGGCACAGGTGGGGTGTATGATTTTTATAACGTTTGGTGACTATTGCGGAGAACAGTTGGGAGTCATTAAAGGGTTTTTAAGAAGAGACATGGCATAGATTAATCTTTTAAAAAGAACACTTTAATATGGACCAGATATTAGGTGATCTTAGGAAATTGTATAATGGAATCGTAATTGCACAGAAAAATGTCCATATTTTTTAGAGACTCATACTGAAATATTGATGGGTGAAATGCCATGGTGTTTGTTATTTACTTTAAAATGCTTTGGTGAAAAAATATATAGGAAAATATGGCAAAATGTTTATAATTGTTAAATCTAGATGATGCTACCTGAGCATCCATTTATATCGTTCACTCTGTTTTTAAATTTTTTTTTAATAATAGAAAATGATGTAGAAATAAATCCCTTTGGTGGTTCTCTGGGGATTGGGCCCGGAGGAATTAGGGAGCCAAGTTGGTGAGGAGTTGAAGGCAGCGATTCAGGCGAACACTGATGAGGGGTGGAGCTAAAACAGCAGAGGGAGGGGAGGGTGTGGACTGAAAAGTATCATCTTGTCTGTTGTCTTCCCTCATTCCCACAGTCCAAAGTGCTTCGGGAAAAATGGCTGCTGCAGGGTATACCCGCTGGAACCCCCCAAGAGGAGGAAGCCAGGAGGCGGCAGTCTGAGGAGGATGAGTTCAGAGTCAAGCAGCTTGAAGATAACATTCAGAGGTAGGTGGTTCCCGCCCAGGAGCCCCATGAGGTAGCTTAACAGTGCAGTAACTACCACTCCCCTCTAGGGGGCCTGTCTCGGTGCTGTCTCCTTTTCCACAGCTTTAGAATTATGCTCCTAAACAGAGCACATTGATATCATTTAAACTTTGCCAGATGACCCAGAGTTATTACCAGAGTACTACTTATTGTACTGCGCTGTGGTACAGCACAGCGATGTCCTCATGGGCCACTGAGCTGTTGTGATCAGCTTGCCCCTTCGCTGAATGCTCCCTTCTGAGTTCTTGCATCTTTTTCCTTCTTTGGGCCAGACTGTTAACCACTATTGCTGCTGTCGTAGGTCTGCTTCCAAATTTGCTACGTTTGGTCAATTCAGAACGGGAAAACTGTAGCCAAGGGTCTTGGCATTGAAGGGTACAGAAGTGCTCAATGAGAGCACCTCTGTCAGTTATATGCCTGCCCTCTAAAAATTAACTTTGTGTTGTCTACTGTCACTACTCAGAGGGTGCTTTGCTTCCATTATGGTTCTCAGCCAGGATCAGACCATTTCGGCCTGGGAGATAAGTGACCTGTGTGTGGCCAGTGGCTGGCCAGGCTCGTGCAGGAGCAAAAACATAGGTTTCCACTTGGGAACTGTAGCCATCCCAGGCCCCAGGACACCTAGCCAGAGACAGCAGATGGGAGTGGAAGGTGGCAACTGTAGATACCTTGGAATCACATCCAACCCTGCAACCCATCCCACCAAATTCTGCCTGAAGTCTCACCCTCCAGGGCTTCATCTCCTTCTCCTGGGTGATGAGCTCTTTTAAAATACAAAGGATAGTAACCAAACTATTATCAGCCATTTATACCCAAAAGTGAATGAAGACTCTGAGGGCTCCTAGGGGACTCCAGTAGTATCACTAAAGGGAAAAACAGGCCTACAGTAAACCCCAAAGGCATAGTCAGCCTATGTCCCTACTGTGCTTGGGTCCTAATATCCCTAAAGAACTTTCAGAGCAGCTTGGCTAATCTTTGCTCATGGGGGAAACCAGCCAAGAAAAAGTTTGTGGGGTGTAAGTGTGTGTACATATACATACACACACACCCCACACAGGTGTGTGTATATATACATACACATCTATGTGTACACATTCATACTTTTTCTTAGAATACAAAGGGTAAAGGCTAAATTGTTACCCATTTATATCATATGGATACATAGATAAATAGTAGGCTAGATAGGTTAGATAGATAGATAGTAGGTATTATTATTATTATAGACAGAAGGCAAAAAAGATTTGGAAAATTGGGTAAAATTAATTATGTGACCTTTTCTATTTTTCTTAAATGGCATTGGAACATGTGTTCTTCCAACCAAATTGGCAGTTTCACCTTGGCTTGAATACAAATATGTTGTTATTATGGTCCAATAGGTGGTAACTGTCGCCTACAGAATGAGCCATTACACTTGGAGGCTAGAGTCTTAAATTGAGACTGAGTTTGGCTACATTGACCATTGGAGTGAGGCATATGAGTTAGGGGCTGGTTTATCATTCAGGTGGGCATAACTATACTCGGAAAAATAAAGAAAATCTCTATTTATCCTTTGAGTCAACAGAATAAAGAGCTTCCTCAATATATGCAGGCAATCCTTTGAGTCCCTTTAAGAGCTATCTAAGCCAGAAATCATAATAATAGTCTAAAGTAATAATCATAATAATAGTCTATATCATAATAGCCTAAAGGGGTAGGTGGTTAGGCCTAGATTCAGGGGACATTTCTCTTGCCCCAGTCGTGACTTTGCTAGACATTGGCCAAATAGGCACTGGATTTATGCTGGGATGAACTGTACTCCCCAGAGCTGCTTTCTGTGGGCATCCTACAGCAGGATAGGATAGGTCAATTTGGAATGGGGAAACAAATGGGAATGGTCACCCTGGAAGTCACTTTCTGTTTCCCCTCATTTTACTGGCATTTTGTCTACTACAACGATTAGCATCTTTAATCTCTAGTCACAAGGGAAGAAAGGAGCTATTCTCCCTCTTCCCGTAAAGGATACTCAGTCACCTAAGATGCTTCCTCTTAGTCCAGCACGGCTTAGTTCTTTCTCACAGAATGTCATTTGAATGGCTGTAAAGGCTCATGGTAAGCATTAGCCTCCTGAGTGCTACAAAGTCCGTGTGGATTAACTGGCCGGGCTCTGCTGATTTGTGAGTCTGGCTAAGCGACTCGACACTGCAGGTTGGATGAGTCTGCTCTTATTTTCCCTGCACTAACAGGCTAACCGTAACATTTTGTCTTTCTGGCAATGGTAGAGGTGGAGGAAGGCTGAGAAGAAACAAGGCCTAGGCTCAGAGTGGCCCACAAGCCATTAGCCAAAGCAAGTCATTTGCCAAGCCCAAAACTACTGTGGGGGGATCGGACAGACAGCCAACCTTTAGTGGAAGGAACACAGATCAGGGAAGAGTGGAGAAAGGGGTGAATAATTCAGTCTTCTGGGGGCATGACTGTTGAACTGAAAACTGCAGGCATTCAGGAAAACGGACCAGCATTAGAATCTACAGAAAAGCCAATTTATAAGAGAGAAGAGAAACAGAAACAATGCATGAATGTAGAGGGAAAGGAAGAAGAGAGAGTATGAGTGATTTTGAGATTAAATTCAGAATCTGATCTTTATAGAAGAGGAATCCTGGAAACTACAGATTAGATGCAGCAGAACCACTAAATAAGGGAATTCTAAAGGAAGCTTTCTTCATTTGAAGCAAAACATTAATCTGTAGATCTTTAGATTAGTGCCTACTAGTCTATGTCACCCCCTAGCAATAAATTAGATTCTTTTAAAGTGAGGCATGAACTGTTTTCTAACTATAAAGTATATTAGTACAGTTGTGCCCTGAAGGTATTTTAGTCCTTGTTGTTGAATCAAGAATAGGTTGAAGAAACTGAAGGAGGAATAGAGAATGGTCATCAAAGAACAAGAAAAATTCCTACAAGGAAAGATTACGGGAAATTTGGGTCATTTAGTTTAGAAAAGGAAAAGATAATAGCAACCTAATTCAGAATTTTGAGTGTATATAGGATTTAGTCCACATTAATGCTTTATGTCTGGGCCATTCTGAATATGATAAAAACTTCAAATAAAGCATGCAAATTTACATGTAGACATATGTCTATTTCCCTAGATAGCTTCAAGAAGAAAGAACATAATCACCTTTCTAATTCTGATTCTAAGATTTTTTACAGTATCAGTAGCTGTACAAGAAGTTCTAGGTTTACAGACATAGTTTCTTCTAAATGTTATTTATAAATTGGTGGTGGTTTGGAATGGAGAATAATGTCTCTTTTTCAGAACTATTAAATGTGGTGCTTAGATTTTTGAGAGCAGCCACAAGGAAGAAAAAAAGGAAGGAAGGAAGGAAGGGAGGGAGGAAGGAAGGAAGGAAGGAAAGAAAGAAAGAAAGGAAGGGAGGGAGGGAGGGAGGAAGGGAAGGAGGAAGGAAGGAAGAAAAAGTGTAACTAGAATATTAAACCCTGGGCATTAGAATCACCTAGGAAGATTTTTAAAAATAAGCATTCCCAGGCCTCATTCCAGGAAATTTGGATTTAGTGATCCAAGTAAGGAGCCCTGGTATCTGTGTTTTCTTAAAAGAGTGCTTTAGATAATTCTATTGAGCAGTCAGGTTCAAGAATGATTGCTCTAAAATGGAAAAAAAGATAGACCGTAAGTGAAATTCCATTTTAATACCTAGAAACCCCCAAAAGGGAGTGGGAAACAAAGTTGATTTCACACACAAGGATAAAGGACAACCCTGACCTTGATTTCAGACTGATTCTGGGCTCTCCTGCATTGATTCAAGGAAATTTGAAACCTGCTTTGGGGACTCCTGTAGCTCTGGCTTAGAGCTAGATTCTCCACTCCATAGGCCCCACCGTGGAGCCAAGCTTTCATTTGAACTTGATTAGAAACAGCCTTGGTTTACCAGGCTAAAAATGATGCAGGCCAGGAAAGCTGGCTGCTTTCCGAAAGGCCAGAAAATTCTGTTTTTCAAAGATTTCTGGCTGAAATTAAAAGCAATATATGGCCTTGAAGTGAGGACATCAAAGCAGCTGGAAAGGAAGGAGAGAAACTGGTCACCGCAATGGATAAATAGATTGTCATTCTTTAGCACT
This sequence comes from Cheirogaleus medius, assembly GCA_008086735.1. Lineage (NCBI taxonomy): Eukaryota > Metazoa > Chordata > Mammalia > Primates > Cheirogaleidae > Cheirogaleus > Cheirogaleus medius. The sequence goes on along the minus strand of VBSM01003204.1, from coordinate 15,727,194 downwards.
ACTTTGCCTTGGGTAATGTCAGGATTATACTTTTGGCTCTCTGGAAACTACAGTTAAAATAAACTAAATGAGATTGGAATTGTTGAAAACAAAATCTGTACACATTTCTTTTTTAATTTTGAATGTCTACCTCTTTTGTGTGCTTTATCTCCCATTCCAGTGCTGTATTAGAAAGCGCAAGGGGGTTGTTCCTGGCTTGGGCCCATTGTCAACCACTGTTCATGCCATCACTGTGTGTGACGGGTCTTCCCTAGGGGCCACACATTGATGCTCTTGGAGATTTCAGGCAGTTGGATCTATACTAGCTGTGTCTACTTCCTGTCTGCCCCAATCAACAAGTCTTGTCATTTGCCTTATGATGTTTCTACTTAAGATTTTCTTTCCAATTTCATCAGGTTTTACTCAAGTGTTTGAAATGCAATGTTCTTAACTTTCTTTGCTTAGTGAGAAATATGGGGGAAATGTGTCCGCCCACCTCACCCATTGGACTTACCCCAGTGAAGATGAGAGTTTTGAGTGAAAATGGAATAAGCTGTTGCAAAGCCAGGGTGTTAATGCCAGCTTTGCTGATAATTTGCTGTGTGACCTTGGGTGAGTCTCTCATTGTCTCTGGTCTCAATTTGCCCGTCTCACCAGTAAGAGGTCTCCCAGGGTCTTCCAGCTCTGGTATTCTGAGATTCTCTAATTTTTGAGGAGTTGGCTAGAGATCTCTTTTCTGAACAAATACACCTGTGGAGAGAAATGTCACTATTGTGGAAGGAAGTGGTTTTGGAGGCAGATCACAATTGTGGAAAGAGGTCAAGTTCTTAGGAAACAAAAGCCCCACATATAAGTAAGTGACTCATCACAGAGATGACTAATTCATCTGAACAGCTGTCAGTTTGAAAATATGTTCCATGAAAAATTCATTGAATAAAATATTGAAGTCCCAGTTCCTAACCTAGAGAGGGCCATGCAGATTTAAAAAAAAAAAATCAAAATACAAGTGGACTGGTCCATTTCTGCTTCTGACTTAAGATGCTCTGAATGCCTCTGTTGGTCTTTGGTAAATACCAGAACTCACTTAATTTTCCACATTTTCAAGAGGCTCAAAGCCAAAGACTACAGGCATCAAGCGTAAGCATGTGTATGTTATATTGTGGGATTTGACAAGCGAGAGGATGACAGTCACTTACAACTGTTCTAGAAAAGGGAGACACAGAAAAAAATGTTCATTGAAATCACAAAGGACATTTGCTCAGGATTCATTGTGTTCTTCATACTTGCTATTTTTAACTAGATGATTCACTGTTCTTTCACAATGGGGCACTGGCATTCCACATCTGTCTACTCCTGGCCGGGTTCCCCACCCACACTCAGCCACATCTGACAATACAGCCCAGTTGTCATTCCCATTCTTTTCTTTCCTCCAAAGTAAAACTTTGTATACCATAAACTATATAGTGTTATCACTCTATTGCCTAATAGTAATCAGTCTCTTACTCTCTTCGGGGTATTGGCCTAGCTTTCTTGCCTCCATTTAATTCATTAATTTTCTCATTTAAGCCTCATAGCACTCCCATGAGGTAGTGATGGTGATGATGTTGATGATGATGATGGGAGAAGTGAGGCTAGGAGGGGAAGTAACTTGCTGCCCAAAATGACCCCATTAATAAGTGAAAGAGCAAATATTTGAACTCAGCTCTGCCTAATTCCAAAGGACATTCTTGAAAATCTCAGCAAAAATTGTTATTTGAAACTAAAAATGTTTGAGACCTGTGATATTGAGTGAAATTACACTAAAGTTCACCTTATGGTGTAGAGCTGAAGTCTCCAACCACGGGGGACCTGTTAGGGATGGGGCCGCAGAGCTCCGTACCGCCCTCCTCCCACTTCCCTAACTCCCCTTCCCCACTTCCCCTGGTGTCAAAAGCTTGGGGACCACTGGTAGAGAGTGGGCAGGTAACGTGTTCCTTCCTCCTCACCCCCCCCCAAATGTTTCTTCAGGAAGCAGTGTAGCAAATGCACCAAGACCCAGGGGGTGCTGGGCGTCCCCCTACAGTGACTGGTCATTATGATGGGTGAGACTGCCCCCTTTAGGTTCTTTCAGGAAGTACAGGTTCTGTTTTAGGCGTGGCTTCCATCTTTCCAAACCCCTTTGCTCCTGACTGCACTTTCTTGGCTGTCTGCAGTCTACATCTCTGCTGGAAACACAGTGTACTGATGAAAAGGGCTTCCGGCATAGCATACAGATTAGGGACCTGGACCTCAGAGTTTCATTGAACTTGGCTGGAGTCCCAGTTCTGCATTTTCAAGTTGTTTGATCTTGGACAAGCCATGTCCGGACTTAAGTGTCCTCACCTGTACATTGGGACAAACAATGTCCACCTTGCATGGTTGTTCTGATGTGTAGAGATCATGAGCGTTTGTGAAGTGCCAAGTTCAACAGGCTGTCAGTAAGGAAGAGTAGTGCTATTGTCATGTGTTCCCCTTTATCCCTCTAGAGCAGGATTTCTCAACAGCTGCTGGAGAAGCCAAGGAGAAAGTTCTCCTTTGCCCCCTGAAGTTTCACTGAAAAGTCAACTTGCAAAAGTCAGATTAATTGGAGAAAAGGCACACAAACTTATTTAACATGTATACACAGGAGTCTTCAGAACGAAGACCCAAAGATACAGGGGAAATTGTCCATTTTTATGCTTGGTTTCAGTAAAGTATGGACAGTCATATAGAAATATGATTGGACAAAGAAGGTATGATCTAATGTTAATAGACCGAGTAGGGAAACCCAACAAGGCCTGTCTGTCTAGATTCTTCTTGTCCGCTCTAGGCAGCATTCCTTCCTTCTGGGTGTGGGGCAGGACCCTCTCTGGAATCGAAGATATTATGACCTATAGTCAAACAAGGTAGGTCAGGTAATTTCTTTATGGCCAGTTTTTACACAAAAAGTCAGAGGGAAATTAGGAGTCATATTTTTAGGTTTTATGGCTGGCTTTGAGAAACAATGGTTCTGGTTTCAATGACCTGCCTTGGGGAAGAGGAATTCTAGTTTCTACTGTAGCCTCAGGGGAGAATGGGACTTGGAGACAGGAGGGCAGGAGAAGGTCAGAGAAAAACTTTTGCTTCTGAGACTGCTTCTACAGCCTTCATTTGGGGGTATTGTTTTCCAAGCCCTAACACAGCACTATTGAGATTTTGGGCTGGATAATTATTTGTTGTAGGAGGCTGTCTTGAGCATTGCAAGCTGTTTAGTAGCATCCCTAGCCTCTACCCACTAGTTTCTAGCAGCACCATCCCCTCTCTCAGTCATGATAACCGAAGATGTCTCCAGACATTGCTAAATGTCTCCCAGTTGAGAACCACTTCTGCACAGCCTGGAGTTACATGTGTTGATACTAAGATGAAAATCTTGCCATCAAGTAGCTTCAGAATATAGAACCCTAAAAAGATTTATGAAGATATCATTAATGATTCTCACTGCGGAATGACAAAGTGTTTCAGTTGCTTCTCTCAAGCACTGAGCCATGAACAGCAGTTCTGAGTTAAAAAGCTTTTTGCATTCAGTGCTATGCTGTTTTGCAAAGGCAGTAGTTTGATGACAGCTCATAAACCCGTAGGATCTTAGGATACACATAACTGATATGTTATCTGGATCAGCTCCTATCTGACACTGGAATTTGCAAGGAACCTAGTGAGTGGGAGTCAAAAGGCAATTTCTCTCAAGGCTGAAAGTAACAGGAAACTCACTCACAGAATAAAACCCAAGTCTATACTGGAACCACTCTCATTATACAAAGGATCCTCCTTTGGGATGAAAGTTTTGTTCCCTACAGTTGCTACCCTCTCTCTGGTTCCTGGGACCACACAGAAAAGTCCCTCTTCACAGACTGAAAAAATCTAGGTGCTTAGGGTTTGTGATCAGCTTTGGAAGCTGGCTCAGGTAAGGGAGGAAACACTGTTAAATTGCACTCCAGCATCTCAACCTTGTGTGTGTGTTTCTTAGCAACGGTAGCAGAAGGCCTGCCAGATGTACCTCAAGCATCGTGCCTCACTCAGGTTTTGTAGGATCCATTATAATCACCTCATTATTGGTCTGGTAAATTGGATTTAAAGTGTCCAGAACTATGAAAATAGTAGGAGCATTTATTCCATACCTTGAGACCATGTAAGAGCCATAATTAGGGAATGCTGGCATTTTCCAGCCCTCAGAACGATTGCTACAGTTGAAGGAATTGTACAGAGGCAACTTTTTTGGCAGCTGGTCCCAGGCTTTTTGGCCTATGATGGCCATGCCCCAAGCTTACTCTCTACAAAAAGCTTTGAAAAGAGTACTTTTCCAATTTAAAATCACTGTGCATAGCCCTTCTAGCTTGCAATGTGGTCATTTCTAACTCCTCTGCATTCATGGTGGAATGAAAACATCGAGCCTCTTGTTGATATTCTCTTGCACATTTTTCACAAATTGTGCATTCTGAAGGAATTGAATGAGATGGTCTCTTGATCCTTTCCAGAAATCTTATGACATGGAAGTCTTACAGTTGGGTCTAGCACCTGCTGTCCGGTGCCTTTGGGAGGTCAAGGCAGGCTTTGAAGGGAGCAGACCTGCTTAGGGAGCCGATTTGGTACCCCCATCACAAGGCCCCAGAGCCAAGTCTATCTCCAAAGCACAACCCCACTTTGTGTTCCCTTCTTTTCATTATGTAGGCCCCAGAGAAGAGTCCTGTGGGACCCGAGGCCACTTGATGTTTGTCATTGCAAGTCTTGCAGCCTTCCCAGTTTCTCCTTCCCTGAGTTCCAGGTCTGGAGCCCTCCAGGGCAAAGATAAGATGCACAAACCCTCTCTGAGTGTAGGATTTTAGTTACTTAGCAAACTCATGCAAGGACACTAGAAGAAACCCTCCTCTTCCTTCTCCCACTGTAAAAGCAACTTCTGACATCAAGAATTCCTTTGGATCTCTCACTCAAAGGTGTATACCTTAACGGTGGGAAATTCAGGCCAGGTGAGAGGAAAGGGCTACACAATAAGAGATGAGTTAGGTTTGGGTAGGTTTATTAGGAGAGGTTTGCCTGCATCCTAGTTCCCATCCCCCTTTAGTGAAACTCTTTTTAGCACACTTGGAGCACATGTTCAGTTACATCTGCAAAGTGAAGAATTAAGCAACGAAGGCCTAAGTGTGACTTACCTAAAGCCACACGTGGAATGATGAGATCACTGTGCTTCCTGCTGACCGGAAGCATTTCCCACATCACTGCCAAGCCATTTTATCTCCTTTGAAACAGAATCTCTAATGGAATAAAACCCAGTCCAGGGATCCCAGAGTCTCATGTTTGTTCCTCCCATGTAGAAAAGCAAAGAAAAACACTGAGTAATGTCTGAATACCGCTGATGTGAAGAGAATATCTGTAAAGTTACAGGGACACTCAGCCAGCAAAGAATGTCCCTCTGGTCTGGGTGCCTGGAGGAAGGCTTGTAAGCATTGCCATGCTGTGTGGCACAGGGCTGTCCCCTTGGCCAGATTCTGCCTGGAAGGACAGGGCATCTCTAAACACCAGTGGCATTCAGGGCCAATCCTGGCTCTCGTGGTTCCTTTGTGCAATTAGAAAATGCAGCTGCCCAGGAGGCCCACCACTGGTAAAGACCACTGGCTGGCTGGACTTCAGCACCCTTTGCTGCCTCCGCCGGCATCCCTGAGCAGTGACGATCTGTACAGGCATGCTCAGTGGCCCTGCTGGCTTCCTGATATCCACTTTCTTGTTGGTCATTAAGGTATCCCAATTTCCCCCCATTCTTAAATAAGGTAAGACCTGAAAAGATGGAGATTTTTACAGGCTACAGGAGAACACAGACAAATCACCTATCAATTATAACATGGTGGGATGGCCCTTATTACGCACATTATAAAAGGGTCTATGGGCACATGTGCAAGGGAGGGGAGGGGTCCTTACCACTCAGGTTATGGAGTTCAGGTGAAACTCCCTGGAGAGGGAGTGTGCAAGGAGATTGTGTGTTTGAACTATTGGGCAAATGTTTTTTTTATCTTTTTCCATTCCATTATATTATATTACATTCTGTCCTCCCTGACTAGGATGTAGATTCCAAGAGAGCAAGAATTTTATTGGTTACCTACTGGATGAGTGTCCTGAGGCTACGGTAACAAATGACCACAAGCTTGGTGGCTTAAAACAACAGAGATTTATTCTCTTACAGGGTTCTACAGGTCCAAAAGCAAGTTACCCTCAGGGCTGTGCTCTCTCCCAAGGCTCTACGGGAGAATCCTTCCCTGCCTCTCCCAGCCTCTGGGGGATCCAGGCATCCCTTGGCTTGTGGCTGCATCACTCCAGTCTCTGCCTCCATCTTCACATAGCCTCTTCTCCCTGTGTCTTCTCTTCTGTCTCTTAAAAAAGACCCTTGTCATTAAGTTTAGGGCCCTCCTAGATAACCCAGGATGATCTCTTCTCAAGATCCTTAAATTAAGTACATCTGCAAAGACCCTTTTAGCCACAGAGGGTCACATTCATGGGTTCTAGGGGTTAGGATGTGAACATATCTTTTTGGGGCCACCATTTGACACACTCTACCTGAGTGCCTAGAATACTGCCTGGCACCTAGTAGTTACTCAATAAATATTTTTCAGTTTAATTCAACTGCACCAGCCTTAGGTGGTTCATAGGCTTGCCATGAGGTTCAAAAAACGTTATTTACATCCAGAGATGGTGTAGGACCACGGTTAAGGGCATGAGCATCAGCATAACACTTTCTGGGTTCAAGTCCAGGGTCAGCACTTGCTGCCTGTGTAATTTTAGGCAAGTGCTTTAGCCCCTCTCTGCTCTAGTTTCTTCTATAAAAGGAAGATAGTAATAATGAGATCAGCTTTACTGGGTAGTGGTGACTATTACGTCAATCTATGCAAAGGGCTTATCGCTGCCTAGGAGTTGGTGCCCAATAGGGTTTAGCTTCTATTATAAAAATTAAAGAGTGGTATGATAATGTTCAATATATAAAGAACTCCAAATGGTTTGATTTCACCAGACTCCCTCTCTCCTTTCAGAGTCAGCTGAGAGGGACGCCACTGCCCTAAGCATAGCATGCCATTCCGGAACTCAGTGTGGCTGGGTGTTTGGGTCCAGGCGTGCCTTGGCGGTGTGTACCCTCACCACTGTGGCCAGGACAGAGGGGGGAAGGGAGGCTGGGAGCGCGGCACTGAAAGAGGAGCAGCCACTGCCTTAGCAGGGCGAGAAGCTTCCCTGTCCAGGGCAGCTCTCAGGTTTCCTCCTGCTCTGGGAGCAGCTCCTGCCTGCTGCCCGAGGCCCTGAGCAGGAATTCCAGAGCAGCTGGGCCCGCTCAGGGCCTGTCAGCTAACGTGGAGGATGAAAAAGAACAAATCCAAAGGCAGAAGAACTAGGACAGTATGACAGACAGATTTGAGAAGAATCCAGAGCAATTGTGGGCAGACCAGTTTGGATGGTGTGTGAGGCTAGAGTTATTTAAAAATGTAGCTTTCTGATTTCCATTTGCTTATTAAAAAAAAAAATCTGTCTAAGTTGTCTGAGTGACACCCTGCTCAAGTCCACTGGGGACTTGCTTTATTATAGAAAAATGGCCAAACCCAGTGCTATTGAAAGTATGGTCCAGGGACTGCTTCTGCTCAGCCAGCTGTTTATTAACAGTCTGTGACAAGGTAAGGACAGAAATTGCCATTAAGGTGTTTAGAAAACTTTAATAATTAATGCAGTACGACATCCAAGCAAGTGATCAGTGGACCCATCTCACTGAGTAGGGTAGACAAGTTTGGGTGTTGCAGCTCTGGCGTCGTGAGCTGCATGTACCATGAGCCAAGTGCTAATATTGGTCTATGATAGGTTGAGATGAAACCCTAGTCCATGACCATGGACCGTGGAAAGTTCGAGAAACACTGCTGCAAACCGAATGGCAGAGAGATGACTGTGTGCCCCAAGACCACACTCTTTGCCTAAACGTTTAAGTCTTGTCATTGCCTTGGTTTTGCAACATGTACTGTTGCTATCTAGAAGTGGTACCTTACTTCTAGATCTAGAAAAGAACTCTGAGAGTCCTTCCACGAAGACCCTTCCCACACCACTTCTCATCTTAAAAGTGAAGAACCTGAGACCAGGACAGACCACAGGACTCTCAGAATGACCCAGCCTGGAACAAAACCCAGGTCCTCAGTGTTCCTTCAAAGCTACTGTCGTCTTCCTATAGCTAGTGCAAAAGCAAATCTCAGCCTCTGACAAGGAATGCAAATTCCAAATTAGTACCCTTTGGAATTATTGGTTTCCTTGGGAGCAGCTCTTTCATAAACACGACTTGGGGGTGGGGGCATCTCAGGCCTTCCATACAGGGAATCTGCTAGTCTTGGGGCTGCTCAGCTAGTCAAAGGCTGGGAATCTAAGGCACCGACATTTTCCTATTAGCCACACAGATGTCTGGGTTTGTAATCTTGAGAAAATCAGTTAATGTCCTAGCTGATCTGTAAATAGGACCAAGAATAAGATTCGCTGTGTCCCTGGAGATATCCTAAGAATTTTTGTCAGGCTGTAAGAAGGGGCCTGGAGAGATTATTCGGTCTGGGAAAGCAGAAGTAAAACTTGGCTCTTCGTTCTGTAAGATCGCTGTGGTCAAAACATCCTCAGAGGGCTCGTTCAGCCCCCTGCTTCATGTGGGACTACACGTATGCCGCTTCTGAGCGATGCGTGGATCTCTTACTGTTGAAGAAGAGAAAGGAGAGTCTATAAGGAGTGCTTATGGCCGGTGCTGTCATATGCCATTGCGATGCTAACGCAGCCAGGCAGGGAGGAAGCGTGGCTTCCTGCTGGTGGTGAGTCAGGGGCATCCTCAGATCTCAAGGATGGTGGCACTTAGGTTCCAAGTGTGTCCTGTGGCTAGTGGAGCTGGCGACAGCTCTGATGAAGCACATTACTCAGATGCTCCTCGGGCTTCTGTTCAGATGGCCAAATCTCACTGGCTTTCAAACACCTGAACTGAAATTCTCCCCAGCCATCTTCTGCTTCATTCAGTAATTAGGCTCAAGTTCTTTTTCCCTCTCTTTAGTTGTGAAGCCCATGCTAGGTATAGAATTCCAGTCATAGGAAAATGTAGATTTTTCCATAAAGTTTAAATATTCACCTCTCAATCTTTTAGCAGAGAGCCCTGGGGCCAGCTTGGCCTTAGGTTTAAGGGCTAAGACCAAGTGTTCTTTGCTTCATCACTTACTTCTATGGCCTTGAACTAGTTACTTGAGATTTTGTGCCTCAGTTTCCTCATCTGCAAAATGGAAATAACCATAGGGTATACTGTGAGAATTGTTGTGAGGAGCAAGTAAGTTAACACATGTAAATTGCTTAAAATAGAGTCCGGCAATGATGATAGATGCTGTTATCATTGCGACTCAAAGCCTATGTTTGCTTCAAGCAAATGGAATGATTCCCAGACTAAATTTTTTCACTCTCCATTTATTTGAAGGGGTTTAATAAAATTCTGAATTATGTTCCAAATCATATTCACTTTACTCAATATAAAAAACAAGTGTGGATAATATAGTTTGTTTTTGGAGATGGGGCATGATTCCTTGTCACACTTATAGAAATGACTTTTGTGTCTCACGGTCCTTACCTCCTTCTCTCACCAACATTCCACTGTGTTAGACACCAGCTGATTCAGTAAGACAAGGGATGTGGAAGAGCCCACTTCCTGTTTAGATTAAATGTTTTATCACTGGAATAAGAGGATTTACATTAAAGTAAATTATAGGCAATCACATTAACAAACCAAGACTATGATTTACTAGAGCAAAAAATAATTTACTTCAGTGCTCTATGCAATCTATTTGTGGGTTTTTCTGTTTTCTAAGGCGGATTAATTAGGAAACACCTGTTTTTTTAAAAAAAGAATTTGAATGAAAAGGTCACATAAAAGCAATTACACTACTTCCTTTGCAGCAATTGTACCCTTCACGCCTGCCCCAGGTCATTACAACAAGGTCAGGCTCCCAACATTTCAAGTATAAGTACAGCTTCAACTGTGCACACTCATTCCCATCCTCTCAAATTTTCTCTCCAGACTATTTTACAGATGAGGAAAGAGATCTCAAAAGACCTCTCTCAGCCATTTGAGAACATATTTTTCAGGAAGCTAAATTCATGGTTCTGCATTTATGCATGTTAGAAATATCTCTTGCCTGGACTAGTCTGTGTTCACATTCTTAGCAGCTGAATGCCTTTTATTAGGACATATTCACCATTGCTTGTTGAATTATTGCACTTTATAAAAATCAATCTCAAGATTAAAAATTAGGAGTCTCAATAAAAACAAGTCTCTATGCTTTGTGAAGATCTTAGGAATGTCTAACGAACACAGGAACGGCCATTTGTTATGAAATGCTTTCCCATCCTCAGAGAAACTCTGCTGACCCCCTTCCTCCTCTTCCCTAACTCCCTGCTCCCTCCTCCCTTCCACCCTACACTTCTTGGAGCAGCTGTCCCTGCTCAGCATCTCCACCCCCACCTCCCGTTAGTTCTCCTACACGTTCACTGACCCTACACTTGCCAAGTCACTGGTGACCGTTTAGTTGCTAAGTGCAATGGAGACTTTAATCCTCATCTTATTTGACTGTTGAGCAGCAATTGAAACTGCTAGACATCCACTATTTCTTCCTGAAACATGCTGTCCCCTTGGTTTACTTGAGATGACACTATCCTTGATTTTCTATCTCTTCCTCTGTCTATCCCTTAAATGTTGGTTCTTTAAGGTTCTTATCTTGGTTCTCTTTTCATCTCGATTCTCACATTCTCTCTGAGTGATATCATGTGTTCTCATGGCTTCTGAAACAGTCACTCTTGCATCCCAGTTTTCCTCTAGAACTACCCATACAGCCAGCCAACCCCCCAGCCAATGCCATCTGGATCCCACTCAAACACCTAAAACTCAACATGCCAAAATTGAACTCATTACTTTCTCTCATTCGTCCTCTTTGGTTCTTAATCTCATTGAAAAACATCACTGTGCACCCAGTTGCTGAAGTCTGAAATTAGGGCATCAGCCTTGATTTTTTTCCCCTTTCAGTCCCTAAATCTCAGCAATAATTTTATATCACAAATATTCCCTGAATCCTTCCACTCTCTTCCCTTCCCACCACCACAACACGAGTCCAGGCCACCAGTATCTTTTACATGGATTGATGCAGCAGCCTCTAACCTGGTCTCTCTTCCTCTGGCATAGTGTCCTTCTAACTCAAACTCTACCAGCCAGCAGAAGTATCTTTAAACATTTATATCTGTCAATGTCACTCTCTGGCTTAAAAACCTGTCTCCATTCCCCATGGACTGTAAGATAAGGTTCAAACTCCTTAATATGGTTTAGAGAGCCTTTTGTGATATGATCTCTGCTTATATCTCTGGCCTCATCTCCCATAATTGTGTCCTCTCATCTCCGGCCACCCTAGTAACTACCTGCAGTTCCCTGGATGTGCCAAGCTCTCTCTGGGGCCTGTTCTTTGGAACTGCTGTCCCTTCTGCCAGGGACACTCTTCAGCTGCTCTTTATGTGGCTCCTACTGATCCATCAGGCCTCAGCCAAGATACCGCTTTTTCCCTGAGCCCTGAACTCTCTGGTTTAATGGTCCCCATGGACATTTTTCGCCTAGAACTTGCAGTATCATAGCACATATGAAGCTATTTTATCTCTCTGTCCTCCTCCAGCCTCAGCTCCCTGGGAGCAAAGAAAGTATAGTGTTCACCTTTGTACCAATCCTGGTATACTGCTTGGCTCCAAAAGCTTTCATGCATCTTTACAGAAACGAGGAAGAAATAATGAAGGAAGTATAGATGACACTCTCTGCCCCCAGTGCTCTGGGTATAAATACTCATAAGATTTCTCTCTATATAAACATTTCTAGTAGAAAATTTGGCTTTGTCTTCATTAGTCTGATTGACATGTAATCATGACGTGAAGTAAAGGAAGGAGATTGTTTTCTTGACATGGCTTTCATTTATCTAGAAAAATAGATAAGTACTGCCATGAACAAACATTCCTGCTCACTACTTGTGGCTTTGAAGTGGTTGATCCAATATTCATTTGGATCAAGCTTATTAAGTAGGTATTCACTGAGAGTCATGCATAGCAGTGGCATTAGACTTATAGAAAAGAAGTCAAGTTCGTCTCCTTTGTTCTTACCGATCTGACAGTCTAGGCACCCAGTAGGTGGAGTACACATGCTACAGGTACTGAGAGATTGTCACACTTTTTCTCAAGATAGTAGAAGTTCAGAGAAAGAATGATCAGAGGATCTTAGGATTTGGGCTTTTACCCCAGCAGGGTTTGGCTGAGATTAATCTAAGATTTATTCATTCGTTCAATAAATGTTTATCAAATGCTTATGCTAGAGGCTAAGTAAAGTTAAAGATACAGAGATGAATATGACAATCATTACTCTTGAGAGACCTATATTCAAACCAAAATAGTGGGAGGCAACTCTTCAAAGTCCCTTAATTTGGGGTTTTCAGAGATGTCCAGAAGCTTTTGGACTTATGTTTCTATTGCACACAAATCCCATCGTTTGATGTTAGAAGGCCTCCTTCCAAGAAATATTTCTTACCACCAAAAGAGAGTTAATTTTGACTTCAGATAGTAAAAGTCTGGTCCCTACCCAGAACCTTTAATACCTCAATCTTTTAAAGCTGTGATGGCTCCATTTCTAAAAAATAAAAGATACTCAGTTCAGTACATCTCAGTTAATTGGAAGGAAATTTCAGGCTTATAGGAAACGAACTATGAAGGCGGTGTTGGGATGTGAGCTGAATGGCTGTCATCAAACCAGAATAGAAAACGGGGGCCCTTCCTTGACCTCAGTGACTGCCCCTTGTAGCCACAAGCAGGATCCCAGCTCCAGAGCTGGACTTGAGTTATTGGATGATGACATTATTGGGAAAGTATGGCCACATGGGAGTTGGAATGGAGGTTCTCAGGCAGCGTTAGCAGGTTGTCACAGATGCTGTGTATGGACAAAGCTTAGCCACCCTGTTGCAAACAGCTAAGGGGGGCCTGCCTCCACTTAGAGGTTGTCCTATCTGTGGTACATTGTCGCTCCCTGGGAAGGGAGGGAGCATGGAAACAGGGAGGACAGTGAAAGTGATTCCCACTTTCGCTGAGTCACTCTCTCCATCCAGAGAAAAGTCCAGGCCTGAGAAGCCACGGGCTGGTCCTTCTGCACAGGATCTGCTGTCTCAGTGAAGATGGGATGATATCAGGCCTAACCACAGAAGCAGTTCTGGAGAAAAGACCAGAACAGCAGGTTAGAACCAGATCCTGGAGGGCTTTGAATACTGAGCGGAGGGACTTAGAATGCATCCTAGAGGCTGTGGAGCACTTATTTTAAAAAGTTTCGGAGTTGTAATAAAGGCAGTGGTGAAACTTGGATGCTGGCTCAATGCTATGACTGGAGCAAGAGGGAGGTAGAGAGGTAGAGAAATCAAGGGCAGACAGGGAACCAGCTGGACAGGTGGCAAGTTTAGGTTGGCAGGAGTTGTCAGGATCGAGGAAGATGATCTACCAGCAGAGGCTGGATCAGGACACGGGAAGGCAAACAAAACAGATCACTCAAAAGACCCCGGATCATCATGGCTGGGCCAGAGAGGGCACCAGGCAGAGGCAGCCCAGGGGTCTGGGAAGTCCCCAGGGAGAGGCGTTGCTGTGCTGCAAAGGTGGACTTCTGACCTCAGAGCCAGTTCTAGGCCTGCTTAGTTATGGCTTTTTTTTTAATCTCAGCAATATCTTGGGCCTGAGTAGCGTGTGACCATGAATTAGGGGTTCCTCTTCCCCCAAGATTCCAAAAGGCCGAGCAGGGTCTTGTTATAGATGCAGTGAATAGAGCGTGTGTTTCAGCATCAGACTGACCTCATCTGATTCTCAGCTCCACACCTTATTGACGACACAGGGCCTTGGGAATCAGTGATATGCATCGCATGTGGCTGCGGTGAAGCTTAACTTAGTTAATATATATGAAGTGTCTAATCGGTGCCTAGCACGTCATGAGTTCCCAGCTTCTGTAGTATCCTTGCGTCTTTCTCTCCTTACAACATTGGAGAGCTTGTCCTCTGTGCATTCCTGTTTCTCTCTGGCCAGAGGCACAGCCTCCATGTGATCAGAACAGTAGCATTGTTTCATTGTGAAGCCAATTCAGCCATCTCTCATTTTATGTTGCACTGGGTCCCTGAAAGGGCGTAAACCATCATTTTAATGCAGTCAAGCAGCTGGATACCCCAGGAAGCCCTGTTTATGGGCCTTGTCAGATGAGATATGCCATCCTTGACTTCTTTTAGAAGTGCTGATTCTGTTGAGTTCCATTCTTTGATAGGAGGAGTACATTTATGAACTCGTTTAGTTCCTCAGCCACTCCTCAGAATAGAGGCCCCCATGGCCACATAGCAGAGCCCAGCTGTTCCTTCCCAGACATTTAGTATGCCCTTGGCCCTGGCTGGACCTTGGAAATCCAAAGATGCACACGACTGATTCCTGCCCTGGGAGGAACTCCCTGTCTGTAGGAAATATAGCTGTGTTCTTACCCTGGTCCAGATGAGAGGGGAACGTAGGCGAGCAAGTGTGCACTCCCATGGGTACAGGTCCCCACTCAGTTCGCCAGATACCCAGATCTGCTTTATGCAGGTCCCTGTGTTGGGTGCTGGGGTTGCTGAGATGACAGGGGCCTCATAGACTTCATGAGCCTCTTCCTGGGCTTGAGCCTGTGAGCCAGATGTCCCTCTTGGCCCAGATCACTGAGTTACCAGATGTACAGATGGAAGAGCCCTTAGGAGAAGGGGCAGGGACACACGCGCTGGAGAAGTGTGCTGAGGGAGGGGCCAGGGAAGAGCATGCTGTGCAGGGCCTTGTTGCTGCTTTGTGGAAGCGGGAAGAGCCATGAGCCTTGAGGTCCCCTTAGCACCATGGCTGGCCTTCAATGGCAGGAAGGGCTTGTGTGTTGGGAGGGCTTGGCCGTATTGGACCACAGTGTCTCTGGCTGGGTCCTATTGGGGCACCAACTACAGCCCATTTATCACATGGTTCCCCCAAAAAGTGATGATCTTGAGGAAGATTATTCCTATATTCCCAGCCACCACTTCCTGAAGGCTCAAACTCAGATCCTTCTCAACCAGTTTCTCTCCTTGTTACAGAGCATATAACTAGTTAGGTTCACAGGTTACACGGCTCAGCTGGAGAATCTGCACACAGCATTAGGGACAAGGGCACTGTTCCTGTGAGAGCAGGGAACAAAGCATTCAGGGTTGTGGACATTTTAGCGTTGATGTAAAATACACAATACCAAATCTGCAGGATGACAGCAATCAATCTTCTCCCAGAAGCTTTACCTAAAGTCCCAAACCTACTACCTCAGCCAGTGGAGTGTGGCTCTACCCACCACTAGATGGCCCCCCATGCGCACATAAGCCTCTCCCACACAGGGAACTTGCATCTGATTTTCTTGATTTTTTTTTTTTTTTTACACATGTAGGCGCAGGTACACATACCCACAGTCTTAACTTTCATCATCCTTGCAGCCAATAATCAACATTTTAATTTCCCTTTTGGCATTGAAATGATAGGATTTATTCACAGCCCCTGGAAAACTGGTTTAACATAAGAATCTGTGGAAGTTCCTAAATCTTCTGGGTCACAAAGCACATATTAAGAAGACAAATTGGAATTTATTCTATTAAATAGTACAGTTTGGTTTATCTTGTAAATGTGGCATTTAACAGACCACTCTTTAAATTAAATTTTTTAAAAGCACTGGAAGAGAAAGGAAGAACAAACATTTAAATAGTGCTGACTCCACAGAGGCAGGCAGTGTTCTGAGATATTTTAAACATTAACTCATTTAAATGTCGTGACTTTGAAGTAGCTCTTCCATATGCATCGCTATAACCATTTTATAAATGAGGAGAAAATCAGATTGAGGCATGAAAGGTGTTTAGGTTCTCATGTCTCTTTTTTCTTTCAATTTTCTTATCTATAGCATAGGAATAAAATAATCCCTAATTTCTGTGAAAGGATGTTGTAAACTCTAAAGCACTCACTGCACAAAATGTTTACTATTAGTATTATAACTTGGGTTTCATGGGAATGTGAGAATTCTTATATGTGCCCAGGAGGCTGTGATCATTCATTCAATCACACGAAAACATTTATTGTGGGTCCCAGGTCATTGTCTCTGCGTGAATCTATATGGAGGTGCCTGTACTATTTCCGAAACAAATCTAGTCTTCCCTGAGCTCTCTTGTGGCTGAGGGTTGCAGTGAGGTTTCCTTGTGCTTTCAGCAGGTAATTCTCCCTTAGGCTCGGGATCCAGAGATGATGGGTATGGTAGGACAGCTTCAGGGGTGAAACCTCCACATGGAGGTGGCCAGTGCTAATTTCACATAAGCCAAACCAGCAGGAAGAGGCAGGTCGTTTTTTTTTTTAAATTATTATTTTGGAACATGATGAACTATCTCTATATCCAAGAGTTCACATTTCAAGTGGCTTATCAGATCATCTTTTTGACAGAGGGCTTCAATTAAAAGCACAAGTCTTTGGATAAATTTTAAGTGGCATTGTTTTTCTTTGGACCTGATGCAAGCCACTCTCATGGGGTAAAAGAGCTTCTCTAATCTGGCTTAAGTAACCTTTGTCACTCAGGCTTTGATCCCCACATGTGAATCGCTTTGTCTCTGGAGGTTCCCATGGGCAGGCTTCTGGTGTAAGGAAACTTCTACCCTTACAGAGCATTTTGGACTTGAAAACCAAGAAATCTGTATCATTCTCAGCATAACAGCTGTTGTAAAACAGAATCAGGGCTGATATGTCTATAGGGATAAAGTTTAGCAGAGAATATTTTTAACTTTATTTTTAGTTCCTAAAGTTCCTGTCTCTTAACCCCATAATAAATGCGGTGGGACAGTGGCCTGCCCGCTCAGCTGCCTTAAGCTCAGTGTACCCAGCACTCAGGCCAGGTGGGCTCAGCCATCAGGGCCATTAGTCTCTGTCCCTGTTCAGTCTCCAGGCCACAGTGGGGCGCACATGAGCCAGGGCTAGGACATAGGGGCTTCTGCCCCCAAACCATCTGTGTCACTGGAGAAGGCCCTATAAGGCCTTCTTGCTGGCACTTTCAAGACAAAATGTCTCTACTGTATAATATCTGTAAGACAGGAAAATAACAGGGAGATGCCAGAGAGGCTCGTATGAATGTGCCGATGGGAAACCAACAGTGCAGGGCTGCGACATACCTGTAACCCACGCAGGTGCCAGCACTGAGCTAACTCAGTCTCTTGGCTGTACGGGAGAGAAGCCTCAGCATTTTCTTTCCCTCTGAGATAATCCTTAGTCAGCTTCTCCAAGCCCTGTCCTGCTGCAGCCAGGGGAGCGCAGTGATGTAGCTCAGTAGGTAGAGGGGTTGGTTTTCCTTGGACTGGAAACAATTTCAGTCCTTGGAACATTTTAAATTAGGGTCTCGAGGTTCAAATTCATGCCCTGGCCAAGACTTTACCATAGGTGATCAAAGGGAGAAGAAATGGTCAGCTTCAGTTGTATTTCCTCCCTCGCCTTAAGAAGAGGAGCCCTATGGTACCTGGGACAGCTGGGCCGTCTCAGAGAAGTGGCTGAGAGGTGAGCAGGAAGGGAAAAAAGGACAATCCCTGGGGTCTCGCTAACCTCAAGCAATCTCTAGCCACTGGGCAACCGCATTCTACTTTTGGTTTCACAATTTAATGTTGCTGATTTTTTTCATCCCATCCTGTGGCGCCACACTAATGCAAAAAGGTTGACTTAGGAAGTCCTCAATGTCACTATGGCATAAAAATCAATAAATAGAACCTTGTTGCTTCCCACAATAGTCCGTGGCAAGCCTGGCCTCACTGTCTCTTGCCTGGACAACTCCCACTTGGTCCTTATGCTTTCACTCTGCACCTCTCCCACACGGCCACGTCTGTTCTTTTCACAGCCATTGGCGTGGTCTCTCCGGAGCACGATCCTTTCGCTCTCTTAAGACAAACACATAGATAGACAGACAAAAAAGAAACTTAAATGGTTTTCTGTTGCCTTTAGCAACAGACTCTTTGGTGTAGCCTTCTTTTTTTTTTTTTTTTTTTTTTTTTTTTTTTTAGAGACGGGGTCTTGCTCTTGGTCAGGCTGGTTTCGAACTCCTGACCTTGAGCTATCCACCCGCCTCGGCCTTGGTGTAGCCTTCAAGAGCCATCATACCCTGGACCTGACTGTCCCCCTCACCCTCTTCCCATCATGCATGCACTGAGACAGTCTGTCCCGGGAGGTCCTCACTCCCTCACTTTAACCCTCCCTGTCCCATTCTGCATCAAAGCTCTGTTGTCCACGTTATCACCTTGGCTTGAAATGCCTTCTAATAATTGTACTCACCCTTCAAGATCCTACTGACATGTTTCAAGCTCCTGCCTTCCTGCCCTGCCTCCACCCTAAGCAGGGCTAGCCAAATCCTCTTCTCTGCAAGTCTCGCAGCATTTTGGACTTCGAATTTGAGCTGTGCTGAGCACTGCATTGTGATGCTTTGCATACCTTCCTCGCCCACCCCACAGTGAGTTTCCCAAAAGTAGACACTGGGCGACTATCACTGTACGTAGCTCAACATTTCCTTGGTAATGCTTGATAAACAGAAACGAATGACCCAGAACATTTCAAACTTCTCTTCCAAGGCCGGAGAGACCCATGATTCTGGGTGTTTTAAGCTCTGTGTTTTTTGCGCTGGCAGCCCCGGGCCAGGAACCAGCCCTATTTTCATTTCAGGGCCTTTTCTCCCTGCCAGGTGCCTGGTCTTTGCGCCTAGTATTCCTTCCTCCACAGCCGTGCTGCAGCCCTCAGCTCCTGAGAGGAAGGGGCAGGGCTCCGTGGCCGCGCCTCTGAGGACATGACAGAGAACAATAGCAGGAAGTGTCCGAGCGGGGAACAATCCTCTGGGCCAGCCATGTTGGGGAGCTTCCTGATTGGCTTGATCTGTTTGGAGCAGGAACTCTTAGAATAACTTTGGAATTATCCCAGTGGGATGGCAAATTTCTCCACTGAGGAGGAACTGTCACCTGGTAATGTCAAGCATGGAAAATGTGATTTTAAGAAAAACAAAACCCAAGACAAAGTTCCCTTTAGGAAGATCAGTTTGGATTTGCTGAGCCTCCTGGGCCCGGCCGTCATACCCCGTGCCGACCTCCTTCTGAGTCCCTGTTTCAGGTACAATAAAGCTGTCCTCTGGGCCTTCCAGAGGGCCACCATTCTCCCCTCGATGGCTCAAAGGCCAGAGTACTGCTTGTCCTTTGGTGTCCTGTTGGGCAGCGCATGGAAGCCCGTGTTGTAGGTGACCACAAGAGGGAATGCTTGTTTCCAGAACTGTAATCCTGCAGTAGACATTGAGCACTGGCTGTGTACAGACACTCTTCTAGGCACTGTGAAGGCCATGGGAATACATAAGATGCTGATTCCACTTTCACGGAACAGTGGTTTCCAAAGCCTGTTCTGTCCCATGGAAAGGCAAGCGGAGGTGAGAGATGGAGTGAGAGACCCTCCCAGTCAGCTCTCTCCTCAACCAGAGCAGCTCTGTTGATCAAGATGTTGACAACACATGTGGCCTTTTAGATGCTTTAAGTGCAGCCTTTTGACTGAATCCAGATTTTACAGAAAAAATGTTTTTATTAAAAGGGGTGTAGCAGAGAAAGATGAAGCTTTTCTTGCCTCTTTTGGTGCTTAAAAAAGAACGATCTTGAAATCAGAA
Organism: Cheirogaleus medius; assembly: GCA_008086735.1. NCBI lineage: Eukaryota > Metazoa > Chordata > Mammalia > Primates > Cheirogaleidae > Cheirogaleus > Cheirogaleus medius. The sequence continues at coordinate 15,707,441 of VBSM01003204.1, read as the reverse complement.
GGCTGCAGGTTCCCCACTCCTGGCTGAAAACCTTTGGAATAGGAGCAGTTCATTTGCTCTTAGGAAGGAGCCAGCACAGGGTAGCAGTTCAAATCCTCGGCTCTAGCACAGGCAGACCTGGGTTTCAGTCCTGGCTCCCACACTCCCTGCTGGAAGGTCATAAGTGGCTTAACCTCTCCCAACCTCAAGTTCTTCATCTGTCAATTGCGGATTATAGTAGCAGTTATTTTGTAAAGTGCAGAGAATTGAATAATGCTTACAAACCATTTAGCACATTGTTTGGCATTGTCTGGCATTGTCTGGCATGGTTAATGCTCAATAAGGGTGAGCTATTTTTACCACTACTATTGCTGGACATTAACCTTTTTTTTTTCAATGAATGACTCATTAAGACATTAACTCAAGTATCTAGAAAGCACCACCAGTCTCCCAGAGTAAACTCCAGTATGGACAGTAGGCAAAATGTGTTGATTATCCCCAGTGTGGGCCCTTAGGAAAGCCGTGGCTGGGGCCATATGGATGCGTCCACACACATGTACACAGGGGCAATGGGAAAGTCTAACTCAGCAGGAACACTCTCGCAGAGTGCTGGATTTAGGCACAAACAATGAGTAAACAGGGATTTGGAAGAGAGGAATGCGCCGCATAAACAATTTTCACAATCTGGTATGAAAGCCCAGATGCTTCCTGCGTGAAGGGGTGAACTCAGAGAGAATCACAGGGCGAAATGAAGTATTAATAAATGCTCAGACTCTCCCTCATTCTGGCTCAATTCCTGTATATCTGTGTATCTTCTCCCCATGATTTGATTTAGATGAGAGTAAATAGGAACACCCCAGAGTGGATAAGAATTGTACACACACACACACACACACACACACGCATGCACGGGGTCAGATGAATTATATATTTGTGGTATTTGGGGGAAAGAATCCAAAGCCTAGAAAACACAGCAGTTACCTTCTGCGTTATCCTGTCACAGAGAAAGAAAATAGGACAAGTGTCATTTTAATCATTTGTTTTTACTAGGTCCAGGGTTGATGTTAATTTGAATTTGTTTTTTCAAGAATCATTTTTGACTGAAAGAATTGAGCCAAAGGGTCTGTTGTGGAGGCTACTTCCAGTTGAGAAACAATTTATGCATTCACTGAAACATTCATTTACTCAACCAACATTCACTGAGAACTTTCAATGAGGCAGATTCCTTGCTAGATGCAAACCAGCTAGATGCTAGATGCCATATTCAAAGAAATATTTTAAAAAGATGGCAGTTATCCTCAAGAAGTTTGCAAATACAGTGGGAGGAAGTTGGTGATAGAAATTCTGTCCATAAGATATGGCACAGAGGGGAAGGGCACCTTCATGGGCAAGGTACCAGGGAAGACTTCCAGAAAGAGATGGTACCTGAGAAGAAAAAGGAGTAGAAATTACCCTTGGGAAGGGGAAAGGGAAGAACAAGGGCAATCCAGGCAGAGGGGGTGGTATGAGCAAAGGCACTGGGGCACACAAGGAAATTGTCATTCCTGGAGGTAAATGAGAGGTTGGGAGGGTGTCACATGAAGGAGCTTTAGCAGATGCCTGTGAGAGGTTTGTAGCAGGGGAGGGCCATTGTTGGGTGTCCCAGGCACTTTCTGGATTTGAGGGTGTGTAGAAGCAGAGAGAGCATTTAGAAGGTTGTTACAGGCATTTAGAAAGAAAGAGAAAACCAACACTGGGGCTGAAAAGGAGGAGACATGAAAGAGATTTGTGGGGCATATTGGCTGAGTGGCTAATAAGCCACATAAATGACTTAGTGGCTGATAAGGTGTAAGTGTGCTGTGATTGTAAGAGAGGGACAAGTCAGAGGTCAAGATAATATCTAGATTTCCATCCTAAATAGAATGGATTGATGGTGGTACCAGCAACTGAGCTAGAGAATACCAGAGGGAGGAACAGCTGTATGGAGAAAGATGAGTCTGGTCTTGCCTATGTTGGGTTTGAGGTGCCTGTGGACCATCCAGGTGGAGACACTCAACATGCAGTTGTACGTAGAGGCTGGAGTTCTGGAGAGATGCTTAACATATAGGTGGGGTAGATTTCAGCGTGTTAGGTAGGAATTAAAGCATGAGGCCAGGTGTGATTAGCCAGGGATATAATGTTGAGCAAGAAGAACAATGCACCAAATAATCATCTAATGAAAGAAAAGGAGACGAGGAGCCCATGTGGAGAATATGGCATCATGGCCTCCAAAGGGGAGGAGGAGTGGCCAACAGTGTTTTAAAGAAGGGAGAAGCCACATAGATCGACACTGCAAAGGACCTGTTAGATTTGGCTGTTAGGATGTCACAGACCGTACCAGGAGCAGACACAGCAGAGTGGCGAGGGCAAAGGCAGAGTGGCGTGAGGCTGATGAGGGGTTGGGACGTAAGCAAGAAGCGACTGCCCTTGGAGAAATCTGGAAGAGAGATTCACCAGCAACGAAGACAGGATGCAGGGTTAAGAGAAGTTCACTTATTTTTAGGATGCACAGACATGATTCTTGTTTATGGACTAACAGAAAGGAGGCGTCTTGGAAAGAGGTGAAGACACAGGGGAAAGGGTATAAGTGACGGCGTGACCTCCCAGAGGGGACTGCCCAAGCTCATGAGCATAGGTGGGGGTGTTGGCTGTCACCAGGAGAGTCAGAGGCACAGGCTGGAGGCCAGAAGGGCCTGGATGGGACTTTTCCTCTTCCTAGAAGAGATGTTTCTGAGAAAGACAGGATTTAACCTATTGAGAAAAGTACTGCTTTGCAAGGAGATCATCTCACTTTCCTGTAATCAGAACTCTTTATTTCTGATGAAACAGACTCAAATAAGAATCACACCCAAGATATCAGTGCTTAGCTCAAGCTTGGAAATGATTTCCTGCAGCAGGAATCACTTGCACAGATTCTGCTGGCATGAGTCATGTGATTCCAGATGGAATGAACACACGAGAAAAGGAGAGAGAGAGGGGCTGGTCTCCGTGGGCTGCAGAAAACTTTTGGAGAGAAAAATTTTCATGTATATTTATTTGGGATTAAATCTGATTGTACCACAATCAGTAACAAAAAGTGCTACCGTGTCTCGGCTGTATACTCAGATCAAGATGTAAATCAGTCCAATATTGATGTTCTTTTTTTCTCACTGAATATCTAAATTCATATATTTGGGGGAGAAAGGAGGGAAACCAAGCCAAGATTTTAAAATGTGTATTTAATTTCACCATCTCCAAGTTGGTTTCACTAAAGAATCCCTTATAAGTGTTGCTTTGCTTTTCATTCACTCAACGAATATATACGGAGCATCTGGATGTACAAAGAAGAATATGAAGTACAGTAATAAAAAGTGCATATAATAGTTCTATTTCTCAGGAAGCCTACATGTGGGAGAAGGGTGGTACAGATAGGGTTGGGAGGATAAGTACATTTTTAACACCCTAATACAAGTCAGGGTGTACAAATGCTATGAGGATTCATGTTGGGGACTTAAGGAAAACATTACTAAAAAGACAGAATTCAGTTGGGGCTTTTATTGTGACGTCTGTTTTCAGGAGATGGCGTTGAGAGTGAGGAGTCATTCTGGGAATTTTCACGGAGCAGCGGGTAATCAGTTTTGGCTGGAACACAGAGGAAGATGTGAGGCTGGGAAGGGGTTAGAGGGTGTGACCTTCCAGCCTAAGAAGTTTGATTGGGTTCAGGAAGGAGGTGACAGGGAGCCACGAGGAGCTCCTCAACATGAGAAAGGATGTGAGCTGGACCTTAGGAATTCTTAAAGAGACCATTCTCTTCCCTGCCATATTTCTGTCTCAGGGATGACGTGACAAAAAAATGAAATGGGCTTGAGTTTCCACTGACACTTTACAGTCAAGGAAAGTCCTGTTCTTTCATAAGGAGAAGTGGAAATCCTCTGTTTATTTAAGGGCCATTAACATTTTTTTCATAGCAAAATACCAAATGATCTGCCATTCTGACTCCAGATAGACTCATCCAAATAAAAGGAAGTTGTTTCATTACAAATTGAGTCACAAATGAAAAATATTTGGGGAGTGCCATAGAAACAAATGCACTGTTTTCCTGAAATGTGGAAAATGAATGTTGTAGCATCTATTTATGTGAAAACAAACAATATTCTTCCCAATGCTCTGCCTAGCATAGAGAAAGAGGTATTAAGACAGAGAGATGATAGATAGATAGATAGATAGATAGATAGATAGATAGAATAAGCTAAATATCCTTAGAATGGAAGGAGGGGTCAGATAATCAGGGCTCAGGCAGATCTGGGAATCTAGGCAGCAGGAACTAGGGGGGCAGTCTTTTCGGAGCCCTGCTGTGGGAATGATTCACCCTCAATTATTTTCCATTCTTGGGTCACTTCTTTCAAGACACAGAGCAAGAGTCCACTTGGCTTAGCTTAGTGATATTTCCATTCCTTGGCCAGGGACGTAGGCTCTCTGATCAATAGTTTCACCAAATCTACAGGGTACCCCAGAGAGATTTTTTTCCCAGTGGAGGAACTAGATGTGGTTCCCAAAAGGAAAAGGGGGTGGTACCCTGGGCAGGCAAAATTCACAGCTGCCCACACCTTAGGCTCTGCCACCACGCTCACTTCCAAACCACATACAATCTGGCATCTGCCCCCATCATATAACTGAAACTTCAGGGTCATGGGTGAGCTCCACGTCATTAAGTCTTATGTATAGGGGTGATTAGCTCACTGCACTGCAAGGCTGGAAAGGTGTTTAAAAGGTATAGATGAGCACGTGTTGAGTCTTCCTGATGTAATGCATCTGGCAAAGGCCCTGGGATTCAGGCTGGCACAAAACAGCACTCCAAAGAGATGCTAAGACATGGATAATTGTAATTATGCAAGGAGTAGGAAACATCCCTGCTGACACTTTGGATGCAGCAGGGACTTGGGCAGTGCCTTGTTTATGAGGGTTGATTAGCAGTAATGGATTGCTTATTTTTTCCTTCTGCTGAGTCATTGATAAGGCTCCAAGGTGTGATTAGTTGTGACCCCAAATCCTCAGCATATTTCTAAAAACATTCATTCATCCAAAATGCAACGATATGTAGTGTCTTGTATATATTAGGATTAGATGTAGATGCAAGTAACAGAGACCCACAGTAACAGTGGCTTATACAAGATGTTTATTTCTCCATCCAGTGAAAATCCACAGGTTTACAGTCAAGAGCTCTTGGTGGCTGTGCCATGTGAATTCCTCAGGGAGCCAGACTTCTTCTAGCTTATCCCTCTCCTATCCCTAAGGACTGGTCCTTGTCCTTCATGTCCAAGATAGCAGTAGAGCTCCATCTGCACACGGGTGCCTTTCAGACAAAGGATAAAGGAAAAGCTGAAGAAGAAAGGGCTAAAGAAGATTCTAGAAGCTGCCCTACAACACTTTACTTACACCTCTTTGGCCAGAGCATGCTACACGTGGCTACCAAAGATGCTGGGCAATGTGGACTTTCTTCTGTGTGTCCATACGCATAGCTCAGCTATAGGAATTATAAATAAATTGCTATGAAAGAAGGGGAGGATGGAAATTGGACAGCTAGCAGTCTCCTTTGCATTTTTACTTGTGCTGAATACATGAAGATGTGGGTAGCTTTCCTCTCCTCTCAGCAGAACCTTGTTTTTCCTGAGGTTCTTGTTTTGGCAGGTTGGAGACAGGCACCCCACTTGACTGCTCAACTGTGAAATTGCAGCTCAGAAGATGAGAACGGGTCTGAATTAAGCAGCTTCGGCCAGTCTGTTGGCATTGCCTTTTATTCCGGGAGTATTTTCTGAGATTCAAATTCACATCAGCCGAGTGGCCTTGTGTTTGGCTCAGGGTAGTGTGTAAGTGAGAGAAGTGACAGAGGCTCAGTCACTGTCAGGAAGATGCTGGTCTTGCTTAGAGCTTGTTCAGGAATTTACTTAGGCCCCTGAGGATATTGGGAACATTTCTTTATTGTTCTGTTTGCTCAGCTTTTAGTCGGTGCTGAGTTCACTACGTGAGGGAGCCCAGAGGTCCCCCTTCCCCTTGGTCATCCCATTCCTTTCCTTTTCTTCTCTTCCACCCCTCCCACCCCGCTACTGGGCCCCAGCTCATACCCATGCTCCACCATGGACGGTAAGTTCCATTTGCCCTGGGCCTTCCCATTCCCCAGAGTGGAGCTCTTGCAAATCAAGGCGTTTACTAAACTGGATCTCTGCACTTCCAAGGAATAGAACTCAGACAATCAATGAAAGCTGCAGGAAAAAAAACTTTGCCCAAGTCTGTAAATGAGCATTCTGATGGTCAGCACTGTCCAAAAAGGGAATGGGTTGCCCTGAGCAGTGGAGAGCTCCCTGTGCAGGGAGGATCGCAAGCAGAGGGAAGGTAACCGTTGGCTGCGGTACAGGTTGGCCAGACAGGCGCTTGCTTCTGAAGAGCAATTAGGTTCAATAGCTTCCACTCCCAGCCTGACCTTCTGTAGTTCTGCCAGTGTTGTAGTCAAGAGTAGTAGCAAAGGGTCCTGGTTCTCCAGCCAGGCCACCAGGGTCCCAATCCAGGCCCCACATCATCTCTGTGACCCTGAGCAAGTCAATGCCCTTTCTATGTATCAGTTTCTCCATCTGTATAATGGGAATTAGAGATTTTCTTACTTTGTAGGATATCGGGAATATTATTATAATGCTCGTGAAACATTTAGAACAGTGTCTAGCACACAGTGAACACTTAATAATCCTAATCATTATTACATATGTTATTACATACATAACTGCATATATAACAAAAACAATATTAGAATCATTAGTATAAGAATTAGTATCATTATTTATGGAGAAAGAAAAATGAGGTGCAGCTGGGTTTATAGGCAACACCCTCTCAAGACAGTAAAACTATTGGAAACCAAGTTGTATTAATCTATACTCTTCTGGATTCAACTGGCAGACACCCAGGCAGAGGGAGAATTTATTGGCTTCTGTAAGTAAGAAGGATAGAGGGGTAGCAGAGGATCTGGGAAGCAGAAACTAGAGAATCAGTGGCACAGTGTCCCTGTCCGCCTCTCTCTTTGTTTGAGCCTTGCAGGAAGGAAGGTAGGTTCTCACCAGAGCCTTGAAGGCAGGTATTTGAGGGCCAGGCAAGGCAGAGCAGAAGGAAAGAAGGAACTGAGCCACCGGGAAGGGGTCGGGAATGTCAAAGTCCTGTCTGAGGCACGGTGCTGAGCCGTGCAGCTGGAGGGCAGAGCAGGCTATGACCGAAGAGGCCATGCAAGGCCACATGCTCTGGGTGACAGTAGTGACATTTGATATTCTGGGTCTTGGCCCATGCTGCCTTCTCTGCCTGGCCTGTTTTCTTCTCTTTTCCACCTGGCGAATGCATTCTTCAAGGCCCAGCTAACGTATCACCTACTTAGGTAGGTTTTTCTCACCAGGTTGTATCAGTTGGAAATTGCTTTCCACTGCGGTCACAGTGGTAGCTTAAACCCATGACAGGCAGTCTGGAGCTGGATATTCCAGAGGTGTTGTGGTGGCTTCATCATGCCGTCTGGGACCCAGGCAGTTTCTCTCTTTCTGCGAACTCAGCCATCCTTAGCATACCCTTGCCTCCGTGGAAACAAAATGACTGATCTGCCTCTGGCATCATATCCCTTATAGAGGGCAGAATAGTGGACCCCCAAAGACGTCCACATAATAAGCTTTGGAGCCTGTAAATGTGTTAGGTTATGTGGCAAAGGGGAATTAAGGTTATAGCTGGAATTAAGTTTCCCAAACAGCTGACTTTAAAATAGGGAGATTATTATCCTGCATTATCTGGGTGGGATCAGTATAATCACAGGATCCTTACAAGCAGAAGAAAGAGGCAGAAGTCACAAGGAGAGGTGACTGCGGAAGAACGGTTAGAGAGATGCAATGTTGCTGGCTTTGACAATGGAGGAAGGGGCATGAGGCAAGGAATGTGGGTGGCTTCAGGGAGCTGGAAAAGGCGTGGAAACGGATTGTCCCCTAGTGCCTCCCGAAGGGAACACAACTTTGCCCCTTGATTTTAGCCTGGTGACCCCCATGTCAGACTTCTGACCTGCAGAAATGTAAGATAATAAATGTAGATTATTGTAAGCCACTAAGTTTGTGGTAGTTGTTACAGCATCCATTGGAAACTAATATATCTCTCAAACACCAGGGCCTAATATGAGGCAAGAAGAGGGGAGAGGGCACAGGGCAGGTGTCACTTAAATCGACCCTCCATGCCCTTTTAAGGAACTTTCTTGAAGTCCTTCCCAACTTTTACTTACACCTCATTGGCCAGAGCTGTCCCGTAGCCAACTTTATCTTCAAAGGAAGCTGGGTTATGTACTTTTTCACCTGGGCACATTGCCATCCCTAACAAATTAAGGATTCTGTTAGTATGGAAGAGGGAGAGAATACATACTGGGCAGACAATTTAAAGTCCCTGCTACAAACTCCCAGGAGCACTGACTAGTCTACAGCAGTCATCATTCTTTCCTTTATTATCACTCTTTTCGGATTTTATTGTACTTTATGTGTTCACATGGCTGTCTTCATTACTTGACCAGGAACTCTTAGGAGCAGACACTGTGTTTGATTTATTTCTGCATCCCCAGTGCTTAGCACAGTGCCTGGTACAGAGAATAAGTTTGCATAAAGTTAGATGGATGAATGTATAAATGAATTCTGAAACAAGAGAATGATCGATGCACTTCATAGAGCCAGAGGTCCCTTGCCTTTAACTGCGAGGATGGTCTGTTGGGGTTAGGTGGATTTTGTAAGACAATTTGGCCATGGTTGCAACCTCATCACCAGTAAATTAAACCCACACAGCTGCAGTGTGTCACCTTTCATTACGGCTTATTGCAGTTTGCTTTTTGCTCAGAAGGAACTGAACAAGCCAGGTCAGAGGCTATTGTGTGCACCTGTCACAGCCTACAGAGCCTCGATTAACCTTGTGTGTAAATTACACTTCCTGCCCATTCTTTATTTTTAGCACAGCAATATCTATTTGGCTCCTCCAGAGAAGGCTGCATTAGATTTCAGTCATGAAACTACCAAACAGTGGTATTTCTAGCCCGGCTGTGATGACTGTTGTTAACCCTGTGATACTGTTTCTCGGGAAGCTCCTGAGTTCCAGGACTTGAGTTTACCTGAGAAAGAAAGCGCCTCAGCTGCCCAGCACCCTCAGAACCTGGCCCAGGGCCACAGGTGCATTTGCAGAAAAATCTGCTACTTGTATCTAACTTGCTTAGACTTACATACACTGTCCATTTCCTTCATTCATTCCCTTTTGGGGTGAAACTCAGTTGTTATCGCAAAGGTTTAGTTTCATTGCTTTTCTCTCTCTCTCTCTGTTCCTTCTCAGTTACGCAGTATCATGACCCAAATCTTTAGCTGAGCTATATAGCTGAGAGCCCTGAAACCCATAGGGCCTGGGCAGGCTATGGAGACAGGCCAGCCAGTGGGCATCAGGTCACTGAGAATTCTTAACCACTCTGGGCTGCTACACCGGAAGAAGTGAGTTCCTTAGAGACAGCCATTTTTTTTTTTTTTAGTCAGCCATTTTTAACTGGATCTTGTTTATTGTAGAATCTTCTGTAGTGCCTACCTCTGAGTCCAGCCAAACAAGCTCAACAAATGTTGGTTTTGAATTTAAATATGTGTTCCCGTGTGTCCATTTTAACCCTTCACTGGACACATGAGAAGCTGAGGCCCTGGCCTCTCTCTTATGTGATAGCCTGTGAGATGCTGCCTTCTCAGCACTAGGCCTCAAGAAGTATTTTAAAAAGGCAATTTATTGTTTTTATTGTGGTTAGAGAAGCAATAAATTAATTTTTAATTGGAAGAATATTGAAAATTATAAAAACAAAATTAAAACCGCCTATAGTTCCATTACCCAGAGACAATTACCAGTGATATTTCTTTGTTTTCTCAGTCTTGGCCCTTATGAAGGAGTGCTCTATTTCCCTCCAGATTTCTCTGAGGGTTAGAGGAATGGAGGAGAGGGTAGCTTATGTTTTTCTAATCTTTTACCTTTAGGTATTATTGGGATATATAAATATATATTACATAATTAGAATATATAATTATTGGGTTATACATATATAATTAGGATATATACATACATTACAAAATGCATACGCATATATATATTTGACCTGTATTAGTTAATTATCACTACAATAATGGTATATAACATACTCCCTCAAACTCAGTGGCTCAAACCAAAAGTCATTTGTTCTTGCTCACACTTTTGTGAGTAGTCTGGACCTTTGCTGATGTAGACTGGGCTCAGCTGAGCGGTTGTAATTTCAGGCACAGCTCCGACAGGACATACATGTGTGTTCTTTCTGAGGCCCAGGCTGAAGGGCCACAGTTGCCCAGAGAAGCTCTTCTCTTGGTGCTGGCAAAGGTACAAGAGGACAAGCTCAACTGTGCACGCACTTCCAAGCCTCTGTTTATGTCTTATCTGCTGACGTCTCATTGACCAAAGAAGGTCACATGGTTGAGGCCAACGTCAAGAGACAGGGAGGTGTATCCCACCAATGTGAGACCAAAGCAGATCACATGGTCAAGATCCACATCATTGGATCAGGGAAGTCCATACCCTTCTCATGGTGGTAAAGGAAGAAGGGAGGGAATGTTTTTGAGAATAATATAATCTACCGCATATCCTAAATATCTGCTGAAGTACTCTGTCCTTTGAAATTTAAATAAAATCTGCTCAGAACCCCCCTGGCTGGTATTATCATCCAGTCTACATAGGAAACCTCTAGTCCAGAGCTCCTCCACTCATTGGGTTAGTTCAGTTTATGTGTGTCGCTCCTATTTCACACTCACATCTCTCTATTTAGGTCACCCCAAAATGATTTACACAGATGTGTATAGAAGATTTTGCTGAACATTTGGAACAGCAAATAAGTTTTATATCTCTATGTTTGTATCTCTACATTGCTTGGCCCCTCTCTTGTAGATTCTGTTTGCATCTCAGCCCACACACAGCCTCTTAAGTCAAAGCTTGCTGAAGAATTTACCCTGGTCTCCAAAATTCTGAAGGTCTTATCATGGCTATGCCACCATTTTGTGCAACTTGGTTCAGCTTTTTTAAATTTATTCAACATAGGTGTATTGGACATTTGTGCCCTCCCTCCCCCTGAGGAATTTGCAATCTAGTAGAGGAAATTAATAATCTATGTAACTATTTGGGGCCAGTTAATTCTTTGTTGTAGGAGCTCTCCTGTGCATTGCAGGATGTTCAGCAGCAACCCTGGACTCTACCCACCAGATGCCAGTAATACTAGTCTCACCCCCCTTGAGTTATGGACCACAAAAGTATCTCTAGATTTTGTCAAATATCCCTCATGGGGAGGAGGGAGGCAAAATCCCCTTAAGTTGAAAACCACTGCTCTAACATATGGCAGACTTGGTACAACCTCTAATAGACCAAAATCACATGCTAAGAAATGTTCAGAAGGGGGTGATGTTATTTCCTGGTGGTGAAATCTGTGAAAGCCTCATGACATGTGGCATCCGAGCTGAGACTTCAAGAATGGTTAAGGGTTTGAGATAAGTTTCCTGGAGGAGGGAAAAACACAGGGTACATGTGGGCAAATAAGAGCAGCTCTCTGTGGACTAAAGCATAAAGTGAAACAGGCATGTTGGTAAGAGTGAAGGTCCATTACTGTAGGGCCTTAGAAGTTGTAAGACTTCCACTTTTACCCTGAGTGAAAGGGTAAATATATGTGAATCTGTGTTCGTTTGGAGGCGGTACATTGGGATATGGGGCTTGTCCTCGTAGCCCAGAGTAATTGCAGCAAAGTCTCACCCCAGCAGAGGCCATTTTTCTGACACCTGGGAAGGGAGGAGGAAAGGCCTCCTAGGGGCACAGCGCATCCCTAAATAAATCCATGCCTATGTCTGGTGTTCCTTTCTTCTCAGAAGATGTCACTCTGAACTCCTCTAGGTCTAAGACTCTAACAGACTTGGTTAACCAGTTCCCAGAAGCAGATTAAAAGATGGAAAGGGAGCAGGGCAAGGGAGGGGTTAGTATATAGGCAGGAACAGACTCAGCAGCAAAGCTTCCAGCATGACAGAAGGGAAAGAGACCAAAAGCAAAAATGAATGAATGAGTGATTGAATGAATAAACAAATTCAGACCAAATAATTCAAGAGGCATGGCAGTCTGGAGTCCTTTACCAGGGAAACACCCATTTCTCCAAGACTTTGCTGTATGACAGTGCCGCCCTAGTATGCCAACATATGCAATGTTTAACAAGGCGGGGAATGTGGGCAATACTGTAGAACCCACACAGTGAGCATTTGGCACCATGGTCAGGGGCAGGGTTGAGAGTTAGATTTCTGGCATGAATCCCTGCTTCAAGGCTCAGCAACAGTAAACTAATTACCTAACCTTGCCAAGCCTTAATGATGGCATCTGAAAAATGGGGATTCCCTACTCACAGAGTCATTGGGAAATTCGAATAAAATAATCCATGTGACTTCTTAGCTCAGTTCCTGGCACAGACAGAATAAGTGCTCAATAAAAGCTAATGGTTATTAATATAGGCTCACCGAAGGAGAATTGCCCCAAATCACAGCTATAGCTGCTGTTCTGGACTATTCCCAGAGTCTCCTGGCAGTGCTGAAATTTCCCTTTCAGAAAATACAAAAGATGGCTGTGAAAACTGAGGAACGTTCCAGAAGGATAGGGGCAGTTGCATCTGTCTCCTTCGTTTTCACTCTTTTAGGCAGTAGAAAGAAGCCAGGCCACTAAGGGAGGGGACAGCAGGCTCCTAAAGGGTACTGGCCACCTGCCTTTTCTTGGCAACCTATTTCCTTTGAGCAAGAATGGCCCTTTACCTTTGGCCAACCTGAGGGAAGAGCCATTATTCTGGGAGAATATGGAGCTATTTTTTCCCTCAGATACTTCTACCTCCAAATAAGAAATGTCCACATGAATAGAGTCAGAGCAAAGATGTCACCGCATATTGCAAAATGGTGGCTGTGAAGCCGTGGCGGTAGCTCTGGGTTGCGCTCCGCTGACCAATGTCTGCCCAGTGGCCGAGCTGGAAATGCAGGAGTCTCTGCGATGCAAAGCCTTGGCCCGGCTCCTCAGCGTCATGTAAAACGGAGGCTGCCAGGAGGGTACAGATCGCCCAGCAGGAAGGAGCTGCTCTCTTGTCCAGAGGTAGCAGGACAATAAAGTAACTTGTCCTCTGTTTGTGTGTTTTCCAGGCTGGAGCAGGAAATACAAAGGCTAGAAAGCGAAGAGTCCCAGATATCTGCCAAAGAGCAAATCATCCTAGAGAAACTAAAGGAGACAGAAAAATCCTTCAAGGACTTTCAGAAGGTGAAGAAAACAAATGTGATTTCTCTCAATTATATCCGTGGGGAAGCAAGCCCTAGCAGAACGGTGCCAGCAGGTATTGATGAGGAGAGGGCTGAGCCACGGACTCTGTGAGATAAGGGGCAGGCGTGTGAGGACCCGGTGCTGTCCTGAAGCTGAGCGTGGCCTGTCTTCAGGTGTGGGACCACCTGGCCTGCTGGGACACCTAGAGAAGCGTCATTAGATTGCCCCCACCTGCCTGCTGCCCCAAAGCCCTCACATGCCTGCTGCCTGAAAAGTCTTCTCCTATTGGACCCAGAATTCTAAAACCAATTTCTTTTAAGCAGGTTAAACACGTTCTTTGTGGCTTTAATTATACTTTGCCATCTGAGTCTTTCCTTTGTAAAAAGGCCAGAGGCGATACCATATGAAATGGTTATGAATTCCAAATACCGAGAGTGTAATTACAAGAAATTTTACTGTGTATAAAAAGCAGATGGTGTCGTGTAGTGAAGAGTAGAGGGTCCATAGAGCCAGTAGGTTATGGACATCTCAGAACCTTTCCCCCATTTTGTGACTCCTGTTCCCTCACTACCTGTCAGCGACAGAAAAGCAACCTAATGAAATCGATTTTAAGATGAGACTTTCTGATATCACTTCTGCAACACAACTGAGGATATTTGCTAGGTAATTAAAATAACTCTCTATTGGGAGAACGGTAAATGCTCCCTTTAGATTTGGGGATCCCAAACAAGTTGTCCAGAAGGAAAGAGAGCACGGAGTTTGGCCGGCACTGTCAGATGCTGGGCCCAGGCCTGGGGGAGAGGCTGGTTAAGTGACTGTGGGACGGTCCCCCGACACGTGCAGTAACGTTCTGCCCTGCTTTTGTTTCCACAGGGCTTCTCCAATACGGATGGAGGTAAGTGCTCTCTGCCCTGACTGTAGAGCAATGTTTTTATCCTGGTCAGCTTAGGGGGTTTCACTAACACGGACTCCCCGGGAGACGTGATGTGTTGATTTGTAAACGCATCAGAAGAAGGAGTAGCGCTGTTTGCAGGGCACTGAGGCGGTCCGCATGCCAAGTCTTCCCTGCTTCTCTTTTTCAAGACCTATTTCTTGATTCACTGTTTCTTGTCTTACAAAATCAGGCCGGCTCTTCTCCTTCCCATTAGGTCCCAAAGGTTCATTGCTTGGGCCTCTCTTAAAAAGTGCTCAGCAAAGAAGAATGTTAACATCAGGACCAGATCCCTTGCAGGAATGAACCCTTCCGTCCTGGTGGTTAGGTCCCCAGGTTGCAAGCCAGGAGGTCAACATTTGGTGTTTAGGAAATCTTTCTAAGGCCTCTGGTTTGTTCTTTTCTTTCTTTCTTTTTTTATATTTTTTTGAATCAGAAAACTAGAGTTTCTCCAGCCTTCCAGGGAAACAGGGCTGGACAGAACTTCCCTCCCTGTGTGGGGTAGCTGGCTGAGAGCACATGAATTGGGGAGCAGGGCCCTGGCTTCCTGTCCCCATCCTGGCAGGAGTGAGTAGGTCTTTCTCCTTCTCTCCTTCCCTACCTTGCCCTTGTCCTCGCCTCTCCTTGCCTGGATTGTGGGGGTGAACTTGGAGGGTGCACTTCTCATCCCTGATCTTACTCCCTGACCTCAGCTGCAAACCCATGAAGCCTACTTGCACTTGTTGCTCAGCTGTACCTGCTTTACAATGCAGGAACTTGTTAGAAGGGCCTGCTACCATCTGCTCGCCTGGTTCTCTCAAGGTCAGCCTCTAGACTAGGAAGATGATTAGGAGCCAGAGTGAGTTGACGTCAGAGTGTTTTCTCAGTGTCATTTGAAAAAATATGGGGAGGGGAGTTAAAAAATGCAGAGATGTGTGATGTACTTTTCTGGATTAGCCAAAGATATTTTCACTAAGGATAGTTCTGACTTTGCCAAAAAAAGAAACAAAGGTATTGTGATTTTTTGCTTTTCCCAGCAAGAGAAAGGCAGGAGATCTGGATTTGGGCTCCCTGGGTGATCTTTGGGAAGGTACTAAATTAAACTTCAGGTTCTGAGTGCATGGAGGCAGGGCCAAGTCAGGGCCAAGCCAGCAGTGACTCCAGGAGGAGAGGACCTACAATAGTTCTAGGAATTCTCTAGGGTGTGACCAAATCAGGGCACTTGTTCTGTGCTTTGGAGGTGGGGCATGGACTGAGGAGGTGACCTTGGGGAATTAGGGGTGCAGTATGGAGAGGATAGCAGGTCTCCCTGGTGCTTGGGAAGACCTGAGACATTTCACATGATCAGCAATAATGCAGTAAGTGTCAGGCAGGGACAGGGTTTGGGATATCGACCTACAGATGCCCAGAAACCTGATGCGTGCACATTGCCCTTTTATGCTCTCGCTTCTTTTTTC
The DNA here is from genome assembly GCA_008086735.1 of Cheirogaleus medius. Classification (NCBI taxonomy): domain Eukaryota; kingdom Metazoa; phylum Chordata; class Mammalia; order Primates; family Cheirogaleidae; genus Cheirogaleus; species Cheirogaleus medius. The sequence continues at coordinate 15,691,745 of VBSM01003204.1, read as the reverse complement.
TGTTCCCTTGTCAAATCAGGAACTTCTCTAGACTTCTCTCTGGTAATTAGGGAAGAGAAGGAGCCTGCATGTCATGTCCCTGAGAAGGCTGCATGGGGAGTGGGGAATGTATATAGTCTGTGACTTATTTACAAGCAAAAATGAAGCCATGTCATAAATTCTCATGACCGTTTCTTTCATTTTTACTCTGAACTTCTCCTCTCATTTACTCCTGCATTACTCCCCGCTATTTTCACTCATTCACCTAAGCAGTTCATAGAGGCGGTAAGAAACCTGATCATGGGCTGGGCGCAGTGGCTCATGCCTGTAATCCTAGCACTCTGGGAGGCTGAGCTGTGAGGATCACTTGAGGCCAGGAGTTTGAGACCAGCCTGAGCAAGAGTGAGACCCCCGTCTTTACAAAAATAGGAAAATTAGCCCAGTGTGGTGACATGTGCCTGTAGTCCCAGCTACTCAGGAGGCTGAGGCAGGAGGATCCTTTGAGCCCAGGAGTTTGAGGTTGCTGTGAGCTAGGCTGACACCACAGCACTCTAGCCACAGCGACAGAGCAAGACTCTGCCCCCCCCCAAAAAAAGAAAGAAAGAAAGAGGAACTTGATCACGAATGAACAGAACCTGCAGAAAAAGTCATCCTCGAGCTCTGTCCTCCATCACCTTTTGCCAGGATGGGGAGCTCGGGCTTAGGAGGATGCAAAAGTCTTAGGGATCCTAAGAAACAACCCAGGGAAGAATTTCTGTGATCTTAGCTGTCCACATTATGATTCTTGCCCTCTGTGGTTATGACCTCTCCATCACACCACATTTCTTAGCAAAAAAAGAAGTTTGAGGGAGGGAGAATAGGTTTCCCAGAATGTGATCAAAGCACAGGTCACATTGTGGGCTGATGGTAAAACTCAAGCATGTCCCAGTTGAGGGACTTTGGGATATCCCCTTATTTTCTCATTCTTTGATTTCAAAGACCCTGAGTTGCCAAGACCCTCTTAGAATCAAACAACTATTGTTACTAAGAACTAACCAAACATTATTCTAGAACAATGAAGTCTTAAGAAACAAACTCAATTTTTCTGAGACATGCTGATTGCAGAATCTGGGTCCAATTAGGATTATGTAACTATAGATGCTGTAGATTATCAGCAAAAGGACCCCCAATTTATGGGGTGCCAAGAGATAGCTGCTGGTGTGTGTGTGTGTGTGTGTGTGTGTGTGTGTGTGTGTGTAATGTCCCCATTTCAGGCACTGTATGCATATCTCTCTGTGCATATCAGAGGAAATAAAGGTACTATACTGTACTGCTGGGTCACCAATGGCTTTTGATTACATGGTAGCCCAGACAATCAAGAGCAATTTGTTCTAATCTTGAGTAGAATCTCCTGGCCATATTCATTCCAATACCCGTCTCTCCTCTTCCACCAACACACACCGTTGTTATAGAACAGGACCTTCATCAACTGGGTGGGTTGTTTCTACTGTCTTACCTAGGCACAGTGTCATGTGCAACTATAAATTGCATATAATAGGTGTGTAGTGCTAACTCTATTCTTCACACATTGAGGAGGAAGCTGGCGTGAAACCGTTGGCCAGAACAGGCAATGTCCTAGGCCTGTCTCAGTCCTTGCTGTACAGCACTGATCTTCTTGGGCTCCCATCCCATTCCAGCCTGTGCTGGCCTAGAGCCTTTCCCACCTCAAAACTTTCATGCCAATTATTGGGCTATCTCAATCTTCAGTTGCCTAGAAGTTATGTTTTAAGGAAAATTTTAATCAATTTTGTTTCTCTGGCTTTAGCCACTTATGTTCTTTATAGCTACTGTGAATATTAATATTTCAGCAGTGCTGGAGGTAGGCAGCAGCAGTCAACTTCAATTTCCACTCTGTGAGCGACTGCTCTGCCCTTCTCTGACAGTGGGGAGATAGAGATAGACCACTCAGGCTTTGGCAGGAAGAGGGCACTTTACTGATTGAGGCCATCTGAGGAAATGTTTCCCACTGAAGGTTTGGAGGCCTTGCTTATTACTCCTGTGCTGGTCTATCAGACACTTCCTGGCTGCCTGATCTTAGGGTTTATGACTTAATGATATATTGAGGGGGTTCTTCTCCTTCCGTGTCTGTCCTCCACTCCCTTATCTCTTAACAGAAGCCATCTAGCCCCAGCCCTCCAAGAGCTGCAGCCTTCAAGCCTGTAGCCAGTGAACACTGGGCAAAGGTAACTCCATCGCCCATGCCCACCTGGCAGGGAGCTGTCTCCTGGAGAAGGCTGAGACATAAGCCCTAGGAATTAGATGCTCTTTCAGATGCAGAATCCCCTATCTGTGAGTGGCTTTTGTTTCTACTGCTAAAACTTTCAGTATGTAGAGGTGCCCTAGAAACTCTACATATTGCATAAAATTTACTGGATGCACATGTGACCAGTCCATGGGATCTCACTTGATCTTAACAGGTTGAGCCTCCATCTTGTTTTGAATGCAGAAAGTCAAATTTACTGAGATTACATTTCACACATTTCTGGAAGTCTTAAGTGAAACTCAGACATTCTGCAAATCTACTCTGGTCTTCTCTCCCAAACTGTCCCTCTAGTCCCATATTGCTGCTTCATTCATCCCACGGGCCACTGTCACCACCAATCTGCCCATACCCCCTCAGGACCAGCTGACCTCCAGCTGCTGCTCTTTCTGGTCCTGCCTGATGCTGGTTTGGGGAACAGACACAACTTCCCAAAGTTGAGAATAGTAGAATAGTAGAGAATAGTCTGTGACTTAAGTTTAGGAATAATGGAAGTGCAGTTCAATGTAGAGAATAATGAGCAACTTCAGGCATGTGGCTATACTCAGAGCCACTGGCTCAAATCCAGACCTATATCTGGGGGGCGGTGGGGGGCGGGGGGAAGCCCTGCAGGCTGCTTCATGGCCGTTCTCCAAGCCCACCATCATCTCAAAGGCTCAACTTCCTTCCTCACAGTGAGAGAGCCTTCAACCTTGTCTGCCCTCCCCAGGACCCAAGCTTCAGCACACATGAGGCCCTGTAGAGAGAAGGCAACTTTGTTTACTCTGATATTGGGTAGCCTCACTCCAACCTAAGGCTTGCCTGCCTAATCCTCATTTCCTGTTCCTTCTCCCCAGATGGTTGAGATGGAAAAATCCATTCTCTTAGAGAAACTCCACCTTTGCCCTAAGAACATAATGGTCTGATATCAAAACATTCTGGATTGTTCAGACTCACACACAAGTCAGCAGAGGGTCTAGCTGGTATAGAATTGAATTACTCCCAGTCCAGTGTCTGTTCACAGTCCTCCCCAGCAAGAAATTAAAAAGAGACCTGCCAGAACTGAGGCAGTGCTGATGGGGATACAGAGGAGGAGACGGGTATAAGAAATGTTGGAATGTTGGAGAGGGCAGAGGCTCCGGGACTGATCCGATACCAGGAGGGGGAGGAGTTGATGGCACCGCCGAGGATCCAGGGTGAATTTTGGTGCCAGTGAGCCAAGATAGAGTAAGGAGGAATCATTGGGTGAGCAAGGTCCATCTTAGACTTGTTGAATTGTGGTGACTGTGGGATATTCAGTGGAGGTGTACCCAAGAGAGCAGTTAGATGTAATCATTGATGAGGGATGGACATTCTGGGATTCTGTGACATGGTCGTGACACATGGAAGGAATCATATCCCATGGAGCCCAGCTTTCTAGAATCTTCCTGCTTTCACTTTCCTGCTTCTCTCTGGGGCATACCCAGATTCTTCTTGCGTCACCCCAGCGGTTTCCTCCTCGCCTCTGATACCTTGGCATGCCTGCTAATGCTCACACCCTCCAAGGGGTCTCCTCTCTAAGTAGGCTTGTCAAGCAGAGCGGATGGGCTCCCTCTTTTGCACAGCAACATGTCCTGCAGCTGAGGTAATGGCGAGTTCACTGGCTGTTGTCATTTGGAATCTCAGCCTGAAACACCAGCCTGAAGTCGCGACATCATGGGATAAATTCTAGAGTTGTTTGTTTATTTGTTTTAATGCATATAAAATTGGTCTTCTGAATGAATCAGGCACATAAAGTTGCATTTCCAGTTCAGGAAATGAACCTCCTAAGAATAGGGCACCTAACGCTGTATTTCCAGTTCAGGGAACAAATCTATTTTTCAGGACTGTTTAATGCACATTTCTAGTTTGATCTCCCATATTAAGCAGTCCCACCAAGTTGATAAAGACTCTCACGGGGGCCCATCTCTGATCCTTCCCCTCACCTCCCCACTGCCAGTACTCATTGTCCTCCTAGAATCTAGAGCTTTCCGATGACTTTCTAATACACAGAGCAGTTCTGGGGCTTGAGCTCTCTGGCCAGGATCCCTCCTACCTCAGCTACTCTGCTGAATACCAGTCACCGGGCAAATGCTTGTCTTTGTTCACTCTGATCCTCCTGTTCAGTGGCCGCCTCAGCGGTCCATTATGTAGGGCAGACAAGCTGCTGTCTCGGCAGTCAACCCATTGGGCCTCCCAACACTGTGCCTAATTGTATTCCCTGTTCTCTGCTACCAGATGCAGTAAATTACATTTCCTCCCAGCTACCCGACCTGCCAATCCTCTGTTCACCAACAGCAGAACCATCACCTGGGCAGGACGGGACCAGCAGAGCGGCTGGTAAGTCCTGGGGAGCTCTTTGGTGTTGACACCAGGACTGTCCAAGGGGCTGGCATTTCTCTGAGCTTTGTTAATGAGATGAGTGCCCTGCTGTCCTTACAGAGAGGACCTCTCCTTCAGCCCAGCCTCAGATACAGCCTTGACAGTGGCTACGCAGAGCAGGCTCTGGCCCCTGGTGGGTAATTGAGGACCCAATGGGAGGGAGTTTCAAGGAACTCATAGGGCGTTTCACCCTCAACTTGGAGGGAGTCTTTCTTTTGCATTCGTGGACTTTCTCTCTGCCTTTATTCTCAAAGTTAATGTGTACTCTGCCTCCAGGGATTTTTATTTTCCTCATTGATTTATTTTCCTCATTTGAGTTACACAAAGCAAGAGAGCCATGATGGAAGCTGGGTGGGAAGTATTTTCAAAACATATGAGTATGTTTCTGGAAGCCTTTGGGAATTAGGCTGTTTGTATATTATAAATATATATTCCCAAATCTTCTCATTTCTAGAGAAGAAATAGTTATTTCTTAGTTACTTTGGTGTATTTGGAGGAAAAAGTAGCAATTTAAAGAACATATGTTTCTTGCTAATGTTTCTCACAGTTGGGGATTTTATAAAATAATACATTTCTGAGTGTGGAGTATATAGAGAACCATGCTTGGTCTGCTTAATGCAGATGTGCCTCAGAAATCAGAAGGATGTGAACAGTAAATCTCTACACCAACCCTTTTCCTCTATGTAGAAATGTGCCAAGGGCTGGGGGTTAAATGAAAACATGAATTGCCCAAGGTTACACAGTTAGCGACAATGTAGGTGATTTCAGATATGAACATTAGAGTTTGCTTTGCATATTTTAGATAAATTTATGTTTAAAATATATCACATGATGACACATTTCATAAAATAAAACAATCATGAATGTGTAAGCCAGAGAAAATATTTTATATAGGCCAACCTGAATATTTTATGAAGCAAATAATCCCTGCTTATTTTAATGTAAAAGTAAAATAAAAAGGCAAGTAAATAGTGACATAGTTGTCATGTCCACTGGCTAGTTACTATATCTACTGGTCATCTCTGAAAATGTCTTAGCGTATTATTTTATGTACAGACTCGCAGAGTTCTAGGGCTGGACGGGACCATAGGTGGTGTCTGGTCAGACCCAGGCCAGTTCTACATACTCCTGGACAGTGACAGGATGGATAAACTGGAACCTGCAGCCTGTAGTTGGGCTTCAAAAGAATCACTGGCGTCATCTAAGCTTTGGACTCCTCCAACTGCTCTGAGGTGCACTTCTGAGATCACCTTGGGAACAAGTTTTTAAAAGTCACATACTCTCCTGTTTGTTATCAGAGTCTTGGGTGTTGATGGTTCCTGGTAGTTGTGGGCAAACAGCTTCCCAGCTCCCCTCCGTAAGTCCCTGCACCTCCAAGGACGTGGAATTGGATCCGGTGAATGGATCAGCTGTGGAGAGGGTAGGGGCAGTGTATGAGCACTAATTTTAAGGAACAGAAAAAGAAGTTGAGCAGCATGGTAGTCGAAGAGTGTCAATTTCAAGAGTAATATATTAATGTGACTGTAATGCTGTGTAAGTAGGAATACACATACTGCCACAACCTAGCATCCTTCACATTGGAAGATACTGCAAACATATAATGATCCAAAGAGCAAATGCATTTTAAGTATAATGCGATCAGAATGTTTTTCATAGTGAAGGAAAGAAACTTGTAAAAGAAACAAAAAAAAAAAAAGAATATTTTTCAAAGTAAGTTTACATGTATTTTGTTTATTAGTTAAGAACTAATTTTCCTAAATGCCTCTACTATGGGACTACATATAATGGAGGGAGATTACAGAGGTGTGGAAGGAATCGCATTGATGTGGTCATCTCCTTTGTTCAGGCTGTTTTTGGAATGAGGTGTTCAGATTCATTATCAATTATTGTTAACAGTGACTACACAGAGCATGTGTAACATACCAACCAATGGCACTTGTCACTAGAATTCTCCTAGCTACAGTTTATCATGCTTTGGAAATGTCTTTTTGGAAATTTGCATAACCTCAGGGCCATTTTTGCAAATGTCACCTGTCATTATTGAATATTATGATATATATTCTGGATTTTTTTTTAATTTTGGAGGTTTAGGACTCTGTATAAATAGAAATTTTATTAGAATCATTGCTTTTCAGAGTTAGGGGACATCTATTCCAATCCCTTATCCAAACATTGACTTCCTGCCACAGCAGCCCTGCAAAGAGGTCCTCAAATCACGGTCACTCACCAGAGTGATCGGAGCTTAATCTCCCTCCAGACAGCCCACTCTGTCTCTAGGTTGTTTTGACTATTGGGAAATTCTTCATCTGATGGAACTATTGTTTGTTTGCCTTTATCTTCCACCTGTTGGTCCTTATCCTGTCCCCTGGAGCTACTTGGGACAAATCTAAGTTCTGATTTCCCCTTGAGCATTAGAAAATGACTGTCATTTCCTGACTTTCCCAGATCCTCACTCTGAATCCCCTTTATGCCCCCAGCCCTGGTCTCTTTCGCTGATCCTAAGATGATGAGATGCTTTGAGACCTTCTGACATCCCTGTCCCTCCCCTCTGAACAGTCCTCACCTTGTCTCGAGTCTTCTTGAAATGAAGTGCTCAGAGCTGCCCTGTGTACTCAGGGGTAGGCGTTCACCCCCAAAACAGAGCACGACGCCACAGACCACGTGGCTGGCTTCGTGGGCATTGTGGCCTTTCAGCTTCTAAAGTAAAGCCTCAGAGTCATTTCACGTGTGCTACTCCCTGGCCTCATTCCCTTTATCCAGTAGAGTCATCATTTCAGAGTCGTTCCAGTTGAAATGTGCAGTCTGTCCCTCCTAATTGTGCACTTAACTGCGTCACCTGCTCACACAGAGAAGAATCTGTGCAATTCTTTTATTTCTTAATCTCAAGAGACAAAAATAAGAATGAGCTCTGCGCCTTCCTGCCTTTTGTATTTTGCTATGACTGTGAAGTATCTCCCTGTTAGCTTTCTCATGAATGTTGGGGGCTTCACGGAGTCACCAGAGGAGCCACGGCAGGAAGGTGGGAGGCAAATGACATCATAGGATTTGATCATCAGGGCTCTGGTGTTCCCTCCCATTTCAGACCCAGCAGCTCTCCTGTCCTTGTGTTTACGTGTCATAATTCTGCATCAGAGTTTATTTGAATCCAGGGTTTAACAGTTTTGAAAGTAGAAAATCCTCTTTGTTGGGGTCTTTATAGCTCATGACTGTGATACTTCACAGCCTCACTTTTCCTCTCAGGTCAGTGCCACTTCAAATCTGAAAGCAGTCTTGCATTATTCTTCATCATTTCACTAATAAAAATGTTGCATGTTGGAAACAAAGTCAGAGGCCTGTGGCACACCATTAGGGACCTCTTCGCCCCTGGTAACCCCAAATCGGCAGCTAAGGGGCACGAACATTCAACCACTAACAAGTTCCGGCAGTTGTCCTAACACTAAGGCACATGTTTCTGTCTTGTCCACAGGAGTATAACGGACTTTGAGACAATCCAGATACGCTGGATGCAATTGGCCTAATCTTTCCAGAGACCTTGAATGAAAAGGAAAATGAGACTAATCTATCTAGTTTCTGCCTGAAAACCCAGGCTGGCTCTTGGTGGCCTCTGCTCTTTGAAAATTAACCTTAGAATTTAGCCAGCCATGGTGCCCACCTCCTTCTGTGTAGTTTAGAATCTCTTTCTTCTTGTTTTTGAAAATCAGAACTTCAAGTGTCCGCCTCCAGCAGCTTTTTTTGGTGTACAATATTCTTGAGACAAATGCAACAATAAGGGAACTGGGACCCTGGGCCTGAAGCACTGAGAGCATTTATTTCCCTAGGTGCTTCACCATTTCCCAATCTTCTCTACTCATTTGGGCTTCACTGTCCTCTCCATAATATTGTTTCTGGCACTTTTCAGACTGAAAACTAGCTGTCTTGAACAAAAAGATAGAAGCAAAATCAGATGTGAGAAATAGGCTTTTGCCTTTCTTATCCATCAACATCACACCCTTGCTGGCTTATTTTTATTAATACTAAGGTGTCTTGGGAAAAGAAATTTTTGATCACTGTTTTTGGAGTTTTTTAAAAATAATTTTTATCGATATATAATTGTCCATATTTATGGAATACATGTGATATTTTGACATGTGAATACAATGTGTAATGATCAAAACAGGGTAATCAGGATATCCATTACCTCAAACATTTATCATTTCTTTACATTGGGAACATTCCAAATCTTCTAGCTATTTTGAAATATACAATGAATTATTGCTAACTAATAGCCACCCTATTTTCCTGTTGAACACTAGAATTTATTCATTCTGTTTAACTGTATTTTTAAAGTTACAGATTACTCTCTGGAATGAGAGAGAGAATCAATTCTGAATTATTTCCCTCATTTTTATTGTTGTTGACATCCCAGTAGTCAATTTTACATGTTCAACCTCAAGAGAAGGTATATGCATAACCATTTGCTTGAAGGGACAAGACTGCACATATGTCTCTTCATTCAGTAAGTCAAGCATGTGCTGTCACGTGCCGGGTTCAATGCCGGCTACTGGATGTTCATTATGCTGGAATGAATAACCCTAGCTAAACTTCCCCCCTGATGGGTCACAGTCATGATCTGACTGGCCACTGCCCTCCTATTGCACTTCACACATCAGTGAGTCAGGAACCACACAGGCTGTTCACATCACCAGAAAATGCCAAAGCCAGATACCTTTCATTGTACAGATGAGAAAAATGAGGCCCAAAGATGGGGTGTGATCTGGACAGGCATTCAGATCCACTGTCTTTCTCCCTCCCCCAACACCTCCCATCTCACTGACTAATGACAGGTGGCCCCTCAGCTTTGTCCCTCCCCCAGCGACCACAGCGAGTCCAAGAAAGCAAGCTGGGAGAGCCTGAGTCATAGGATTTAACAATTATTGAACTTTCCATCCTCCCAGGATGCAGTTTTGTTTTGTAGGTTCTTGGACTGATTCTCAAATGGAGCCGTGTCAACTGCCCATCCCGTTACTTGTATCAGATGCTCGTGTTCCCTCTCCTCTAGGCTCCTGACAGGCCTTATAGTAGCCAAAGGTGAAGGCAGTAGCCAGCAAGACAGTGTATAGAGTCAGGGGAATAAGTCGAAACTGGAACCAAGCCTTCTCTGCTCCTCAGACCCATCTCTCTGGGCCCTGCAGAGCCCCGGGCCATGGCAGCTTCTCTCCCTGAACCCCCCTTGCCTTGGTTTTTAGGTTGGCATCTTCTCCAGACACCCCACACTCCCCTCCACACTTGGGTGTCATCAGAACCTTGAGACTGGAAATGTCAACCCCCACTGAAGTGTCTCTACTCCTTTGAAGGGTTTTCCTACTGATGCAAGAATTGTGGAAGTTGGGGGTGGGGAGGAAGAACCACGGAAACCAAACACGGAGGCCCCAAATCGCAGCATCCATGCAGTCATTCATTCGTACCCCTTTGAAGAAACTAGCCATGTCGGTTCCTTATTAACCACTTCGGTACGGCGCTCACCGGCCTCGAAACCTTGCCCACAGCCGGCACTCATAGTCCGCACGGTAGTTTGTGCTGTGCATTGACGACGAATCCGTTTTGCTCTTGTGTGATGAGGAAAGCTTTAAAGCACTGAAAGCTTGTTTTACTTTACAGGCAGCTTTAGGAAAATAACTATAATAACTCCTACTAAGGACTTGTTAAAAGGTCACAGATTCGTAGTAACTTATTAGCTGAACGTACACACTGCAACTGCAGAGATAAAAGTAAAAGATTTTGGCCGTCAACTAAAGTCGACGCTCGGCTGTGCGCCTTCTTATCACGGCTGTTGGCTGAAGTCGACGCTCGGATTCATCTGTGGCTGTCGACTATAGTCGACGCTGGTACCGAAGTGCTTAATAAAATGCACATATTATTCAGGAGCAGCAAAAATGCTTTATATAATCTAATCATATTGCCATCAGTATAGAATGTTTGGAAATTGATAATTAAATGCATAATTTAATAGAAACCTGCTTCCAGATGTCAGCTAGCCTATCAGTGACACTTCCACTGAACTATCTCTGTCCTCCTTCCCTAGGTCCTGCAGAGAGCTTTTCTTCAAAGACTGCTCTTTATGTCCACAGGGCTCTTTCAAAATTTCATTCAGGGCACCCCAGAAAGACCCCTCCCCTCGACAGCATTTCCTGCTCATTATTTTTTTTCATAAGGTGAACAAGGGCACCAAGCCTTCCTGACCCGTCACTGCACAGGTGACAGTGAACCTCTGGCATGGGAAGCTCGGGGGAAGACAAGGCAGATTAGAGAGTCGTGTTTGTGGTTAGAGATGAAGGCGTGGTAGGAGTGAGAGGCCTTGCTGTAAACTGCACGAAAGCAGAGAAAGCAGAGGAGTTACAATGGTGTGCATCAAAAACAAAGTGTTGAATTTAGAATGTAAGTCTTAATTCCCTACTGGTTCATATCCACCCTAGTTCACAGTTTGGAATATTATTGGCTGAGAAACGAAGCAAAATAGTTCTTATAAGTTACTCGTAAAGAACACATGAAAGTAAACCTCCTACGTGGTTTTCTGAATGCCTAAATAACGTTCTCATATACGTATCAGTGAAGACTAAATATTGTCTTTGGTTTAAACCAGAGCTTCTCACAGTGCTCACCTATGTTCCCCTCACTAGAGAAGAGAGTGGATGCAGAAAGGAATGTGGGATCACACCCTTAAGGAACCTGCTAGAAATTTGTGGTTTCTTTGAAGCCTTATGTTTTGTCTGGGAAAAAAAAATCCGTATGAATGTTACATTTTATGGCATAACATAATCTAAGTTTATTTCATTATAAATGTGTGTTAAAAACGCTTAAAATGTTCTATGCTCATATTCTAGAAATATGGAAAGAATAGTGTATAACATGCAAATGTAAACATAAATATGTAACCCTAATGAAACCGTGTCACATGTGGTTCAGTCTCATAGCCGTGTCATGTTTAAAGAACTACAGCTTAAAATCACAGACCACTGTTAAAAAATATCCTATTCTTTACCTATTTCTCCTGAAGGATATTAAAGGGGACCTAAATCATATCTCCACTCAGCAAGCAGTGCTTCTCATTTTCTCTTTTCTTTCATCCACATATTACCCTCTCCAAAGTATCGTTTACCACCATAAAATGCTCCTCTCTATCCATATCTCACAGTTTTTACTTTCTCTCTCACTAAACTCCTTTTTCATTTCTCTATTGTGGGGATCTACTTAACCTTTCTAGCAAAGAACTTACATCATCCCTCCTTTCTGTCCAGTCTTGGTTCTAGGAACAGGCAAAGACAAAATGAGGCTGGGGTTAGGATGGTGCAGAAGAGAAAACTGGGTCAACAGTGATGGCATTCTCATTGGTGAGAAGGGGGACATAGACATCTCTAAGCATTCCATTTTAATAATTTGTATCTTACCACATATGGATATAAAAATAGAAGTATTTTGTTTTCTACTCTGTATTGATGCAGGTCAATGTGTCATTTTGTCCACATATTACTGGATGTTTAGGGAACAATTAGATATTGTACCTACAAACTGACAATCATTATTACTTTCCTTATTTATAAGTATGTCCCATGAGTGTGTTAATAGTAATAGAATATAATATTTTAACTCAAAACTGTGCTTTTTAAGATAAGTGTAATATCCCAAGAACAGTCTTTTGGAATACATGCCTAGTTTTCTTAAAACTTTAAATTCCTATTCTGTTTTTGTGATGGCACATTTTTTGGGAAATCAGGAAATAACTGAGATAAATATTTCATTTGCCATCATCGTCATTGTGTGTGAGCCCATGTACCTCTATGACAAACGTTGGTTGGCCTCCCGTTGTGTCATTTGAGGAAACTGAAGATCTTTATGCTGAACAAGTGACATTTTCCAAATGGATATGATGAAAATCAAACATTGGATTTTGCTTCGTAGTCCTTTTAGTTGAGTGTTAATCATGAACAGATTGTATTTATTACACAAACAGATGGAACAATATCACTACTGTTTGTTCAAACCAGTTCAAACATTAATTACTGTATGTACTTTTTCATTGGTGTCATATTATACAAATTATTTGTGACTAGATTAAGACAACCAAATCAGACTTTTCATTATTAGCATTTGTTTCACAGATATTTACATCGGGTACCTCCTATGCAAAAGGCCCTAAGGTAGGTGCTGGCAGGGAGGGGGAGTCATAGATAGATATTGGCCAAGAAACTAACCCTCAAGGAGCCTAAAAATCTATGAAGCTGATAAAATATTCCCACAAATAATTATACTACTGAGTAGAAATTGTAAAGTGTCTTCAGAGAAGTTTAGCAAACGTGTTCAGAGGATCTTAAGAAGAGAAGGATGACTTGGAGGTAGAAGGATCAGAGAAAGCTTATGGATGAAGGGGCACTTGGCCTTGGCATGACTGAGTCATATCTGGATGTGTAGAAATGCAAAAGAGGGACATTTCAGGAAAAGGAAATCTTAACAAAAGCAGGAACTATTTAGGTCTGGGAGAGTGCTATACTTGGTTGTGTTAAAGGGAAAAGTAGCAATAGAACAGATGGTTGAAAAGGTAGTTTGGGTCATCTTAACACAGGTTAGGGAGCTTGTATTTATTCAGGAAGAGTTAGGGACTCAAGGCAATGATACGCAGACACTTGGGCCAGGTCTCTAGGAGTGTACCAATGGAGAAGGGATGAAGGGCTTCTAGGCAGAAGGACAGCCGTTGTGGGAGGAAGTTGAGTGTGCTGGGAACAGTGAGAAGTTCGTTATGACCACAGTGCATGGAGAACAAGAGGGGCCATGAGTCAAAGCTAGAAAGGATGGTTGTGAACAGATTCTGAAGGGAACTACATGCCCAACTAGGAAGTTTGGTGTTTATCCTGTATAGACGCAGAGAACCAACCAAGGGTTTATGAATAAGGTAACTCTGTGGGCAGGATGGAGCACAGGCTGGCAGGGGTCAGCAAATCTCCTAGAAATGGCCAGATTGTAAATATTTTAGATTTTGTGGATCACAGATGGTCTCTGTTGCATATTCTTTGTTTTTGCTCAAAACCGTTATTAGCTCCTCTGGCCGTACAGAAACAGGCATCAGCGTGCAGCCCTCTGGGCTAGAGTGAGGAGAGAGAAGTGTCAGGTGAACTTGGAGGCAAGGCTGTTGTGCAGAAAGTAGAAGAGGGCCTACATTAGGCCATAGGGACAGAGATGGTGGCGAGGAGATGGGTGGGATATATCCGAAGTAGAATTAGTTACTCTCAGTGATTGTCTGGCTGTGAGAAATTAGGAAGAAAAGGACCAATCAGATGTGATCCTGAGGCTTCTGTCTTGAGAGATTAGGTAGGGTGCTGGTGTTATTCAACACCAAGACTGTGGAAGAGTTTTGAGAGAAGAAGATGGAGTCCATTTGGATGGTGCTGAGTTGGATGGGTTCATGGATCATCCAGGTGGATGTGGAGCCCATCAGCTCCATGGGCCTGGTGCCCACAGAGACACACATCCCATCCAGAATGTGTCCTTCACAGGAACCTGCAAGGTGACAGACTTGAAAGTAGGAAGTGTCACGAGAGCCTGTAGGCCAGGAAAGAGCTGGTCCTGAGGAACACCAGACTGGCAGCAGGATTTGGGATGAATTGGAAGGGATGGGACTGGGGCAGGAAGACCAGGTAGGAAGCTCTTCCAGCAACCTAGGGAAGAGGAAATGAGTGTCTCACATTGAGTAGTGGCAGTGGAACAGAAAGAAGACAACAGATGGGAAAGCTATGATGGGACAGAATGACAAGGATGTGGCACAGTGTGCATGGAAGAAGAAAGAGGCCTTCTGTGATCACCATCCTCAAATCCTAGTGTCCTAGGATGATGCTACTTCTGTCTTGTTCTTTTCCTAGTTCTTGTTTTAGAAACCTAGTTCAGTGACTGAAGTACTGAACAGAGCACGTGATAGAAATGATCTCACACCTTTTCAGCTTTTGCAAATATCCCATTTTATAGTACAATGGAGGATAGCCATGTCCCACCTGCAAAAAATCTTTGCATAGTATCCATTAATAGTAAAAGGAAATGTAGAAAAAACAGGACTCTTGATTGAAAGAGTTTAAAAAAAATGTAAAATTTTCGAATTGGGACACGTTTTAACCAAGGGCTTCAAAATCGTCTCTTAGCTTAGGAAACCATCAATCATGGTAAATTTGCATGTTGCCAGCCTCCCTGAAATTCTTTACACTGAGATCTAAAGTCTCTTGTGGTCTTATTTTAGCAGATCTTCCTTAAAAGTATGAGTGCCATTGAGATATAGTAACTTTGTGCATCTGTCTTGCCAGTGCATTAGGCTGTTGTATTAAAATACAGATATAACCACCTCTGTTCACAGTGTGCACCTCACTCTAACACTCAAGATGCTTGGCGGTTAGAATAGAAAGGGCACAAAACCTTTTTTTTGTCTGTTTGGCAATTAACCATTCACTGGCTTTTTTTGTTGTAACATGCACTTCCTTTCTCTTGTTTTCATTCAAGCTGTGTACGCCATGGAAATTAATGTGGAGAAAGACAAACAAACAGGAGAGACCAAGATTCTCTCTACATCTACCATTGGCCCAGAGGGGGTCCATCAGAAAGGAGTCAAAGTCTATGATGATGGTACCAAAGTAGTGTATGAGGTGCACTCGGGAGGCACCATAGTAGAAAACGGAGTGCACAAATTAAGCGCGAAGGATGTAGAAGAGCTTATTCAGAAGGCTGGACAATCATGTTTAGGAGGAGGGCACGTGTCAGAAAGGACTGTGATTGCAGAAGGGAGCTTCAGTCATCCTAAGGAACACATGCTCTGCAAGGAAGCCAAGTTAGAAATGGTACATAAGTCTAGGAAAGATCGTTCTTCTGGGAACCCCGGGCAGCAGACCCAAGCCCCCAGCGCTGCAGGGCCAGAGGCAAACTTGGACCAGCCAGTCACCATGATTTTTATGGGCTACCAAAATATCGAGGATGAAGAGGAGACTAAAAAGGTGCTAGGCTACGATGAAACCATCAAGGCTGAATTGGTCCTCATTGACGAAGACGATGAGAAGTCCTTGAGGGAGAAGACAGTGACGGACGTGTCCACTATTGACGGAAACGCGGCTGAGCTCGTGTCCGGGAGGCTGATCTCAGACACCACAGAGCCCTCATCCCCAGAAGGAAAGGAAGAGAGCCTGGCCACAGAGCCAGCCCCAGGTACCCAAAAGAAAAAGCGCTGTCAGTGCTGTGTTGTCATGTGACCACTTCTTTCTTCCCTTTTCTCCTGGGCAGCCTCTGTACTCTCCACCACTTACGTAGACCTCACTGTACCACTAACTGCAATACTGTGAACTGGAAGCAAACACCTGCCTTGCCTTGCAGTTGGATTGCTTTGATCTCTCTCAGTTTTTCCCCCTTTTCCTCACCTGAGAGACAACGTGCATGTGTGTGCTTCATTCTTTCCAAGAACTTGCTTTTCCTCTAAACCTTTCCTTGTGTCTTCAAGAGTGAATCGATTCCTTACTGCTCAATTGGAATGGACTCTTCATATCCGCCAGTGATATAGTAGCCTTAATTCACTTGACTGCAATTGAACCTATTGGCACCGGGGGTTTCATTTTGTAGTGTGTTCCCATAATGTAGTCGCACACCACCATGTCCCTGATTTCTCACTTGCCTCTCTTGCGGTGGATTTTTGTTTTTATATCTTGTGTGGCAAAATGCTGTTGGCTCTAGCCGGTTGCTAGTGTAGCCAAAAGTGGACCTTACTTAGTCTGTCCGATCTAGGGTGATGCTTTTTGCTGCCTTACATAAGCTTCCAGATTACAGTATTGTGCATTTATGGCTTTCCTTCTGTTAAAACTGAAATGAAGTTGATGTGAAAGAACCCAGAGCTTGTCACAGCTGAAATGTAGGGACTGATTCCGTAACCTGCTCATCAGCCTCTCTCTCTTTCTATGGCTTACCTGATGAACCCTTTATATAAGAAGCACCGTTTTGAAATTTCTAAGGACATGAAACAAACATTGTTTTACGCATCAGTAGTGATTGATCTTCAACCTTAGGCGAATCCATGAGCCTTGTTTCTATTCTTCCAAAAAAAATGTAAATTTTTATATTGTTTCTTTTTTCATGGATATTTCCTGATCGTGTGAATCTGTTTTCAATGAGGGGATCATTTTGAGAAGTATCTCTGCAGTGACCATGTTTCTAAAACAGTTTTTCTGACCTACAGTGGTTGCAACAATGCTCCCACGTCATCATAGATGGTGCTGTAATGTATTAACTGTTCATCTCTCGTGCCCCGTTGATTACAGAGCCTTGCAGCTGTACTCTTTTCTTTCTGTCCCCATGAGAAAGAGAATGTGTTCAGGTAACTTCAACATGGAGGTTTATCTACTCTTAAAAAAAAAAACAAAACAACTTTAAAATGTAAAAAATTGTAAAAGATTAAGAAAGACCTATCATCTCAATGCTAACAAATACCGATTGAGTGGCACATAGGTAAGCTTTTCAAAGCATTGTTTTTAAATTTCTGGAGATTCCAGAGCATCAAAGAATATTTTTTATCTAGAACATAATGAACAGTTCTTGAAATACATTCTTGGCACTCCCCACCCCCCGAAGCAAACAGCCACATGTATAGTAAAACCAAAGGGAAGCAATCTAGTAAAATAAGAATAATATAGTGATGAAATAAAGATATAACATGTAACGGATTTTAATGAGAGATATCTTAACTTTAAGTTATTTGCCCAAATGTTCATAGCATTGTTGCAAATCATTCACAAAATTGTCTATGTTCCCGTAGAATATATTTTCGAAAAATGTATAATATGATATACTACTTCAAGTCTAACTCCTGTGGAAAGTAGATGAGAAAAATAATAAGGTAGTCTTGAGAGAGTTTTATTACAGAACCTATTAAATTTGACCTATTTAGCTTGCTCAGTGCTAAATCTATTATTATTTTTTAATTTCTTGACTTGAAATTATATTTATTCCAATTGGAAAGGGGGCAAATGCCACTTTTTAGTTTTCAAAGTTAATTTTTCTCAAATAATTACATTTTAATGAGAGAAAAGTGAGTTGTTTTATTGCCAATATGTAAACAAAAAAAGTTAAAGAAGGGAAAAATTAAGGAACTAAGTTCTACTTTTTAAGATGATTCCATCCAGAGGTTGGTTTTGAATGGAATTATCTCAAAATCTCAGGTTTGCCAAAGCAGCTGCAAATGCATAAAACTGCTCTATTATCTAGAAACCTGGTTTTGATGTCTATAAATCTCACTACTTTCAGCTCCATTTTCCTCAGTACACGGTCGTTAAGCATCATTTAAATATTAAATAAAATGACATGCAGATAAACCTATTTACATAGAAGGAGAAAATAGTTTCAATGTTTTGGACAATCTATTATTTGAATGATTTATTTAGGAAAGAAACAAACAATCTAAAAGTTTACCATAGCTTATCTTTTTAACTCACTCGGCGATTAACTAGTCAATCTGAGTTTTTGAAAGCACGGTTAGGCAGTGGAATGGTAGAAGATAGAACCTGTGAGCTTGCTGTTTGATAAACAGAATCAGTCTTCCTGGATGAATAATTCCCTGAAATAGCCTACTCTTCTATAAGTGAACTACTTACTCATGAAAATGATGTGTACCTCTCACCACAACACCACACATAAGAGCTAAAAGATCAGTGATATTCCACACTCTCATTCACCAGGTATTAACATTATAGGGAATAGTGATTAGCAAATTATATGAATTAGGATTCTCTCTATATATACTTTTATGATTAAATCATATCATTTAATAGTCTTTAAAGTAAGGTGTGTTGTCTTTATTAAGATTATTTGTGGCCACAGTAAATGAAGGCTTGTTTGAATATGGCATATCTATTTGAATATGTCCCCTCATTTTCCTGTCCTAATGGGGGATTCAGGCTCAGCCAATGCTTTTATGGGACGAGACCTGTCATCCCCCTAAAGCAGCATGTAATTACCCTTCATGATGAAAATGTGAACAGAGTTGTGATAGTGAACAGTCTGCCTTTCCTGCTGCTATTGGCATCTCTCTGTAAAAACTTTACTATGTATGGTATCACACCCTTCAAAAACGCAGGGTATTTGGTTATGTAGCCAGACTAAAGAATCAGTACTGAAGCTGCAAAGCCATGATCTTTTCTGAGCTAATGATTAGGTGGGCTTTCCTGTAAAATCATATAATCAGTTTCCTTTTAAATAGAATGGGGAGAAAAAGGGAAAGGAGCGATATTTCATTTATTTATAAATAGATTTTCAATGGCCTTTCGTTGAAGATTCTTTAATGGATAAAATGATAAAGTTTAACCCTATATATCCTGAAAAATCTTGAAGACTTATGTATCTTTGGGTTTTTTTTCTTTCTTTTTATGTGCAATAAGACAAATTAAGGGGAATTTTTTTTTTACCTTGTACCCTCTTTAACCCATAATTATATTATTTTCCTTGTGTAAGCAAAAAATAATTCCCTCAAAAAGTGATTTGACAATGTTCAGTGATGTCACTTAATATTGATGAAGAGGTACTAAGGAATTCCCTTCTGGCCAAACCCAAAACATGGTTTCCTTAAGCCTTCTGCACAATCTTAAAATTATTAAAAAAACTTTTAGGAAACTCAAATTCTATTAATTCATGATTCCTTTCTGAAATGTTAATAGACGTGTATTTGCTTTAAATTTCCACCTATTCCATTTTACTCCCTGGTGATAAATGTGTTTTTTCCTACATATGCAAATTGAATATTTTATTTTGGTTAGGGTCAAGTTTTTGTAAAAGAGGGAAATAATAAATATATAGTTCCCTAGAGATGCAATATCATCTCTGGAGTAAAACATTGAGGCCAAGTATGAAAATAGCTTATTTCTCTTCACTTCCTACGGATTTTAAAAGACACTCTTGAAAATTACCATTTACTAAATACCAATGAACCCATGGGTAGCAAAAAAAGAGGGAGGGAATATGGTGATAAAGGCAAAAATCTAACTACTATATCAGGTCTTCCTTTTTAAGTTAAGTATTAACTCTGTCAATTTAAAGCATAGATGAACATAGATAATATATGCACTGTGGAATTTTTGGTTTACTTACTTAAAATCTAGAAGCTCAGTAGTCTCTGTTCATCACTGGACACACTGGAGAGTTTAACTCACTTAATAGGCCCTTTCCTTATTTGAGAAGTAGTCTCATCTCCTGCAACGCTAGGTTACTACAAAAACCACTCTAGACCGAGCAGTTTCACATTTTTTTGCAACGTGCACTTTTGTTATTGAAACCACAGCTTCTCAGCATATTTAAGACATAGGCTTCAGAAACTTCATAAATTGGCAATTTTCTGGAGTCTCCTCAGTTTCTTAATCAAGGTATATTAAATTCCACTGATTAGGATAGAACCAAAAAAGTATCCTTTGTCCCATTGAATAGTACAACTCAGCAGTTGCAACACCGAGTTGCTGGTATATATCATACAACAACTCGAAGTGATGAGGAAGATGGGATCTTTGTTTTCTCCTATGACCAATTCACCTTCCCTAAGGCCCTTTTCTGTTCCTACCAGAAAATCCTTCCTGCATTTTCTAGGGAAAAAGAAAAATCTTTTATTAGGAGCACAATGCAGTTATGTGTTTATATTTTCATAGCCTCAGCAAACTTCTTAATAAAATACCCATTTCAACAAAACCCCAAATTATTGTTTGAATGTAGAAAGGTATAGAATAAAGGTTGCATCCTGAAAGTTTCAAAGGGAAATTCCACTGGGATCCTTAGACCAGCTCCCCCAATGTAACTTTTATATAATTTAAGTAGGCCTCTACTTCCCCATCCCCTCCAGTCTCACGTAAGGTCAGAACTGTCGCAAAAAAACTTACTTTCAATGTGAAAATAGAATACGATTATTTCGGGGACTGAAGACTTTCTGCATCAAAGATCTGGACAGCCTTAACTTTTGTAAAAAATAATTTTTCAATGTTCTCTTTTACTAAGCAGGAAAACAAAATGTTTCCTGAAATTAATGGCTTTTTTATATTTTGTGACTATTTTCTAAGTTTCTACAGGTTGAGGTGTAAATGCTCCTCTTCTTCCCATATTGCCTCTTAGTAGTCACTGGGGGCTATTTTTTGCAAGTCACTGCATTTTTGTCAAAAGGAAATTATATCTCACACACCATAAAATTCTCCCTAGACTTTCAGGTACTCCTTCTGGAGTGAAAGAACAGAAATACAGAAAGAAAAGAATTACAGGGTGGCTTTCTTTTTTATTTTCCTATGGTTAATGTACTGTATGGTATATCTGTTTACAGAATGTATCTGCCTTGTGATGTTAACAAAATGAATGACAAAAACGAGTTCTGATGTGCCATTGACAGTTTGCCTTAGCATCGCTGTTTATGTTCTTTTCTGTTCTTTTAAAAAGCGCAGGTTGTATTCCAAAGCTGTATTAGCACAACATTCTCGTCCCCACTCCTACCCAGCCTTCTTCAGAGCTGTTAATGTCATCATAGGAGGCTTAAGGCAGAACCTTGCAGGTGTGGCTTAGAGGGGCTACAGTGGGCATTGCTTGGGCCTTACCTCTGCCTTTCTATGAACCGAACATGTTTCTGTCTTCCCATCTGAGCCTGCAGAGTCACACTCTGACCTTCCTGGGGGAACCACATGGAGCGCATGACCCCCTATGGTCATGTCCTCACAGCCCTTCCCACTGTGAGAGAAGTGAATTTGTGGACCCCCTATCTGGGTCTGAGAGCATATTTTTAAGCACAATTGGCATAGCTTGGAAAAAGCAAGAGGAATGCACCCAAACGGTCTGACTGAGCTGTGACTGGGGAACAAGCCTATTCATTGCAGTCTCAGATGAGTAGCATGATATGGGAAGGAATAGGAGTGGCTATAGAAATGGAATATTTTACATTTATGTATTTTTTTAAGGAGTAATATTTTTATAATGAAATCTATATGCATTATGGAGCTTCAGTTTGAAAACATACTTGATTGACTAAGTTATTTCTCCATTCCATTCCATCAAGGTAACTTTCTGGTGAGTTCTATAGCACTAGGCCAAGCTTTGTGGGCATGAACATAGGGCCTGTGATTGGCCTTGCACTGCTGTTCCATAAAATCCAGTGTTTCCAAACAGACCTAGTTGGAAGATTGAGCTTCCTATACCTGCCATTCAATAAACTGATATATGGCTTGATAGCTCTCTGGGATATACCTTTAATAGTATATAATGATCTTTTGGAAGGAGTTGGCTTTTTTTTTTTTTTTTTTTT
>VBSM01003204.1:15645394-15669614 GCA_008086735.1 Cheirogaleus medius | reverse complement strand
AGCGATCTGCCTACCTCGGCCTCCCAGAGTGCTAGGATTACAGGCATGAGCCACTGCGCCTGGTCAGGAGTTGGCTATTTTAAGCGCAAGGCAAGCCCAGCAAATATCAAAGTCTAAACCTTTCACATATTTAAGGAATAATTGCTACATTTGAGGTTAAGGGACCACTTACTATGGTTCATTTGAGGAATATATGTGAAATGGTGAGCCAGAAGCATCTAGCCACCTACAGTTTATGCATAAATGTATAAACCAACAATATAAACCTCCCCACGTGTTATTGACCTATCATAGGGGCTACGTCCTATTTTCAGAGTGAAGTAGAGATAGGAAAGGATTGTCTTCATCCATCCATAAAGGAGATTCCGAATTTTTAGAGTTCTGGAATATTTTCCCCCCCAATTTTCTGCCAAATTCTTGAGGTCCCATCCCAATCACACTTTTTTTCATGAAGATCTTCACCCACACCTGTTCCTCTGTCTGATTGACAGAGTTGTCACATGCCCGAGACTGCTCACCACTGATGTGAGACTCTCTTCCCAGGCAGCATCCTTCCCCAGGATGGGACCTTTTTCTACTACCCTAAGAGACCAAAGACCCTTTTTCCAACAAGGCAAGGTTGTCAATGCTCTCTCCATTTCAAGAATAATCACTCCTCTGGTTCCTATGCGAATCACTTGAATTCCTTCATCACCAGAATCTCCCCAACAGGTCCAACTCCAGCCCAGCTGGGAACATTGATGTCATGGAGACAACTCCAACAATGAAAGAACTATGCAATCACCCGAAGGTGCTAAGGGAGAACCCATTTGCTCTAGTCTCTTATTACTAAGGAAACCTCTCAGTTTTGAGATTAGGTGGGTGGGGAGATAGCAAGTCACCTAGTTTTACAATGACAGGTCTTGATATACAAAGAGGCCACCAGGCAATGCCCGATCTGAACTATTCTGTGTGTAGCTCCGACTCCAATTCTGTGATATCCTATTCTGGCAGGTGGGAAGAGTGCTATCCTTTGCAGGGTTCTGGAACTTTCTTTCCTCCTCTCAAGCTCCTGACTTAGGAGAGTCAAAATCATACAGGGGTTCCAGAAAATGTTGTGTCTGATGCAGCTTTCCAGTGAATGTAGGTTGTTGATGGAATTTTCAGCTTTAGCATCTTACTCGGGGTGAGTGATGTCTCTGTAAATACTTCCATTTGTGACTGGTTGGTGGGGGTGGGGGGTGGGAGCCTGTCGTGCTTACTCTGAATTAGCTTGTTGGGCTAGCTGCTGTACTTTGTAACCTGAAGTGTACTTTGACTGTTCTGTTTCCTTCAAATGAAAAACAAAACAAAAACCGACTTCAGAAAAGACACTGCCAGCGACAGCCGATGCTGTACTTGTAGCTTCTCTCTGTTCCTCTGTACAGTATTAATAGACAATAAACTGCCTTTTCACTGCATCTACCTCTGTGTGTCTGTGCTCTGATTCTTTTCCCTTCTCACTTGCCACGAGCCGACTTCAGACTGCGCAGGGAGCACCTTCAACCACACATTAAAACTAAACGCTAATAATCCAGTACCTCTCACGCTGGACCATGCTTCAGAATCACCCGGGGGTATCTGTGTGAAAGCCCAGTTACACCTCTAGAACTCAGATTCAGATTCCTGGGTGGGGCCCAGTGACCTGAATTTTTAAGAATGTCTCCAGGTGATTCTGATACAAGTGGTACCTGGACCATGAGTTTGGGTGCTGCTTGGTGGGAACCCTCGTGGCCTGCCCATTCCAGCTGGTGTCCACACTAACTAATCCAACCTCCCAACATTTCCTCTCTCTAACCCCCTTTCGCACATCTCTCATCACACCTGTCATCCTTTTTCTTGTTCCCTGAAAGCCCCTAGCAGCAGCCCAGCCTGCGACCCCATGGGTCAAACTCGGACTGCCCCTTAGGTTAAGTGATAAGGTCCAGTGCAGTCTTCTGAACAGGACTGTCTGAAGACACACGGGGACTTTGTTTCTCTTGGTCACAGCCCTTTACCTGGGACAAGGTCAGCAAAAGTTTTCTGTAAATGCCCAGATATTAAATATTTTTGGTTTTGTAGGCCAAATGATTTCTGTCACAACTACTCAGCTCTGCTAAAACGCAGCCGTATACAACATGTAAAGGAATGAGTGTGGCTATGTTCCAACATGCTTTATTTACAGAATCAAATGGTAGGTCTGATTTGGCCCACGGGCTCATAGTTTGCCAACCCTTGGCCTCAAACAGGGCCTGGCACCTAGTAGGTACTCAAAAAAAAGTTAAAAATGTTGTCGCATGAAAGAATGAGCAAAGAACAGATGTGATACCTACCACCTGCAGAACTGTTACAGAACCTTGTTTTCTTTGAGGGTATTGAGCAAATGAATCAGCTGGGGAGCTCTTATCTAGTTGGGTTCTATGGTGGATTTTTTGATGTCTTTATGCATGGAAGGTAACTTTAAAGATGGAAACATGAATGGTGCCTTGTAGACTGCTAAAATCGACAGGCTGAAATTGACAAGAGTTCAACCAATAGCAAGTGGAGGAAATGCAAGACCATCTTGTCCTTGTTAAAAGTACTGGGGATACCAGAAAAGGGTGGTCCCTAGGTACCTAAGCATTTGGTCCAGGTGTTTGTGGAGCTATGTTTTGTCAGATTTATCCTACACAGTGAGCAGTGAGTGGCAGGGCTTTCTTTACATTATTCTTGTTAATTGAAATACTCTTTAGTGTGTGAACGTGTAGGCTGAAACCACGATAACACATCATGCATCTCACAGCTCCAGGGCATACCAACAGAGACAAATCTAGGAGCATATGGAAAGCTATGTGTTTACATCCATCCCCAGTGTTGTCAGGGAGTTGAAGAAAATTACATTTATGTAAAACACTGTATAAACTTGAAGTGAATGACAAATGTTGGTTTACATGTGATGAGAAAGTGTCTGTTCCCCTGCCCAAATATAGAGATTATAAACTGCTCAGGTGTGTTTCAGAACTAGTATAAAAAGGGGAGCTGCTTTGCCCTCCTTTATTTAGGTTTGTGACTGCTTTTGCAGTACATTGAACCATATGAAATTACCATTTTTGTAGATCAATAATGTGATGTTGACTATTGACAGTTCCATATAGTTGAACCTAATAATTCTATTCCAGGGATAATTTTCCCATCATGGAGGGAAAAAGATTAACAGATGGACTCTAACTATAGCAGGAGAAATTTAGATGAGAAAATTAGAACTTTGGAAGGAAACATAGTTCAGTACTATCAAGTAGACCTAGGTATTTTTCCTGGGAGGGTAGGATTTCCTTTAATCCCATATCAACACTGTGAAGTAGACATTGCTGTTACTCGTCTTTTATACATGGGGAAACTGAGTTACAGAGATAGTAAGTACCATGCCCAATGTAACAAAGCTAAAAATTGATGTGCAGGTGAGGAGGAACAAGTTGCAAGCTCAGCTGTCTTTACTTCCTCCCACACAGAGGACTCTATGTTGTGAAAGTGGTGAGGGGATCGCCCTGAGACAGGAGACAGAAAGATTTGGATAACGGAGTCATTTATGCAAGAAAGACACAATGGTGCCATTTCTTATTTTGCACCTGTAACTACTCAAGCAAATGCCCTGCAATAACAGCACCCCCTGGAGGCTGGGAGGTGTCTCTGCAGCACTTCCTCACCGAAGGAGAAGCAGAGGACTCCTTATCTGTTCATCAGGAGTCCTGTTGTTCTGTTTGACAGTTTTTCCTTCCGTATTCATAAAAAGGATGAGCAAAATTGCTCAAAGCAACTCTGTAAAGTCTAGGAGTAGCATGTTAATCTCTAAATAAGCAAGGGTGGTTTTGTGGTGGTTGTTGATGATGATCATGGTATATTATTGTTATTATTATTATTTTGCCCGTGTCATAACAGCTAAGAGCAACAACATGCCTTATGGCACTGTGCAAGTGCCTTTTGATCTAGGCTCCATCGCCCTTTGGCAGCCTCTAATAGACCACACCATCTTCCCAGCAGCCACTGAGTCTCAGCTCTTCTCCCGCTTTTCTCAAAGAATGTCAAATCCTGCAGCTTATGGACAACACAGAAAAGCAGACATTTTCTATTTAGAACTTAAGGCTACAGGATCTCTAAGAGATCCTCTAGGGCAGAAGGCACAGAATATTCATCCAGATTCAGGGCCAAATCTGGCCTACAGTAATGTTAGTTTAACTGCACAGTATTTAAAAATCATTTCGAATTCCTTGCCAATAATAATAAAGTAAGAGAGTTCTTATTTAATACATATAGCTCCAACTTCTCTTGATAATTCAGAGTCTCTGTTAGCAGTAGTCCTGCTTGCTTAGCTGATAACTGCCTGGAGCCGATAGTGGCTGCTAACTTTAAAGGGGCCACACTCTCTTGTTCACCCTCACCTCCTATTATTCTTATTCCTGGCCGGCTTCCTTTGTTTATGTTACCTGCCTGGCCCCTATTGGGGCACCTAGAGTGTGTTACCCCTAGTCTACCAGCATCCACTCATTTTATAGCTGGGTCAAACAAGTCCTAGCTGGAAATGGGATTTATCCATAGCAGGAGAATAGCAGAGCCAGAACTAAAGTCCTCTGTACTCTTTGGAAGAATGAGGCTTTGCACTGTGTGTGAATTCAAATCTGCTAGTGGCATTTTTAGTTTAATACCAAAGTTTGGTACTTTTGCTACAGAGGAACCCATATGATTTATATAATTGTCAGGTTTCAGTGTGAAAATGTGTGTTCTTGGCATGCTCATGGCCAAAGAATGACCAGATACACCAAAGTAAGGCAAGCATGAAAATGAGGTTTATTGAGGAGAGAACGATAGGATTATAGGACAAGAGCAAAATATAGGTTTACAGAGCAAGATACATATTCCACAGTTGATGACCAGACCCCTTGTCGTAACAAAGCAAGAACAAAAGGAAGGCCACAAAAGGGCCTGGTTATGGTCTGTGTGCTGTTTTATAGTGCCCAGATTGGGACCTCCCTAGTGGCTCAGACGTCACCATGGGACCACTCTGATTGGACAGTTGGGAGCTGCATTACTACGCACGCAGGTTCTAGGTCAATTTCTGGACTCTGCGGTACCTATGCTGCTTGGCCCATGGGCTACAGAGTCCTCTGCATTCTTTTGCAGCTGGAAAGCTGAGTTATGATTGGCAAATTCATAGGGTATTCCCTCCTCCCCCAGGCATGGTAGTCTCTGGGGAGAGGATTAGGGTGGGACAGGACAAAGACCAGGGCCTGGGGACCACCTTGTCTTTCTTCCCAGGCGGGGCAATTGCACCAAGGCAAAGCGCCCACTTTTGTCCTTAGGAGAACTGGAATCCCTTGCTAACTACCTAACATAATGATAGATTAACCCAAAACTGCTGCACTCACAACTCAAGTGAAAAAAATCCACTTCCTACAATAATTTATCGTCTATAGATTATTCCTCCCTCTATTATTTAGGTTAAATGAACGATGTAATGTTTTAAGGAACTTTACGTATCATGTGTTTCATGGTAAAATGTTTTATTCCTGGAAAAATAAACAAAAACTTTGTAGTCGATAGTCAAATAGTTCTGGGGGCTTCATAATCCTTCTTAGTAAAAATAACAAGAGGCAAAGCCAATGTATACTTAAATTTAAATTCAATCTTCCCTCCTTTCCTAATCCTTAGTCTTTTATCATGTTACTGAGGTCATGTGGTCACAGAGTAGTGATATGCTCTAATGTTCATGTTTTTATCTTATTAAGAATAATAATCAGCACGGAAGCTTGACAATTCAAAGGACTGATAAAACAGGAATCTTTCCTCCAAGGGCTTGTCATCAAAAACCAATGTGATCTAGTGTTTGTTTGTTTTAATTTTAACTACAGGCTAATCAGATTTAAGACAATCATTGTACTTGCCAATTCTTTTCAGTTCCAAGTCGCTGAGTTTTAAAAACATGAGCCATGGACCTACTCTCTTCAGGCCGGGGTCCTTAGGTCAGCCTGGGCACAGCCCGAAAGTGAGATAAATTCCGCAGTCGACGTCAATTGTCCATACTATCAGAATCTGCCAAGTCACATTCCATTTCTTAAAGAGTGTATTTCAAACTAGGTTCAGTCATTTCTACTTTTCCTGCCTAAATTCCAGCTATCGCTCAGAGACTCAGTGTGAGGTGCTGACACATATCTGAACTCAGTTTTTTCCCAAACTTCAGGCTTTGGGTATCACCTTGATTATTTTTGCCCTGTGTGTGTACCACCCGTGCACCATTATTTAATATTTTAACCTACTTCTTTGACTTCAATTTACTTAAAAGGCAACTTTATAGCACTGTCTTAAATAGGTATCACGTGTCATAAAAGTAACTCAAAATAAATGTAAATCAACATTATTCATTTCCAGCTGCATACAGATGGCTGACAATACACACAGTTACCTGAGACCAGCTCTCTCATGCTAAAAGGAGGGAATAGCCTGGTTAGAGCGGTATCAAAAATACCTCTCCGAGACAGGAGACAGAAAGATTTGGATAATGGAGTCATTTATGCAAGAACAACACAATGGCGCCATTTCTTATTTTGCACCTGTACCTACTCAAGCAAATGCCCTCTAATAACACCCCCCCACACACATACACAACCTCATGAGAGAACTTGAACCAGAAAATACATACCTCCATCTCTTTAATATATAGAATCAGATGGCATGAAAGAGAATCAAAACGGGAACAGCTTTCTTGCTGTGTGAGTCAGTGTTATGCAATGCCATGCCTACTTAACACTAAAATTTGGGAAACCCTGCCTTGCCTCCTTGCATTCTCTTTTAAAAATCCCAATTCCTCATTTAGAAGATTAGGGTAAGCAATACAAAGTGACTTTCTCAAAGCAACAGGAAGTAAGAGCAGAGACACAGAGCTGGGATTCAAGCCCAGGTCACAGCGACTTCAGATTCTTTGTGTTGCACCAGGTGCTTGTCACGCTCCTTGTTGTGTAAGGAACGAACTGAATTCATCAGCAGCAAACTTAAGCTCTCCAGTAAGATCATGATCATTGAAACAAACAAAAGTAACATCTGTTCCAGCTAAAGTGCTGTCTCTGGCATAAGCAGTTTTTCACTGATGGAGGCCAGATCTGATTGGGCTCCTGCTGCTTTTTTGAGCAAAGTTACATGGCCAGGTATGAGTTTTCAGATGGAAGGAGGTGATGGGATATACAAGCACATGGGGCCACTGATGGGCAGGGCCACTAATGGGCCCAGCCACTGGCTCCGCTGGAAAGCACTCTTGCCTTTAGCTACATCTGCCTCCTGAGCACTAGCAAGCTGACTCCTGCCCAGGAGACTTCTTGGTTAATTTTTGAAGAGTCAGGGATTTAGTCAACACAAGCTTTAAGCCGCTCAGCACTTGAGAATAAGCAGATTGGAATGGGAAAAGAATCCCTCAAGGACAGCTCAGCTTTATTTTTCTCTTCTTTCTTCACTTTTCTCTTCTTTTCTTTCTATTGAGTGAGCCTCGATGTTTTCCACCTGTAGGGTCAGTTGAGCTTTCTAAAATATCCATTAATTCTTTCCAGAAGCGCCATGTGATAGCTATCTGATTCTCATTTCTTGCTTACTGCACATTAGAACTGGTACATTTTTTTAAAAATGTAATGCTATGAGGGCCCCACCCCAGAGATCCTGATTTAATTGGTGTGGGTGAGGCCTGGGGTATTTATTAAATGGCTGCAGGTGTCTCGAAGTGCTGGAAACCACAGCACAGGAGCATGGAGGCAGGCAGCAGTGGCGCCAGGCTACCAGCCTTGTGTCAACTCTGCAAGCCAAGAAAAAAAGTGGGCTTTGGATTCACGAATGAAGTAAAATCCTAAGTCTGTCTCTGGCCAG
This sequence comes from Cheirogaleus medius, assembly GCA_008086735.1. NCBI lineage: Eukaryota > Metazoa > Chordata > Mammalia > Primates > Cheirogaleidae > Cheirogaleus > Cheirogaleus medius. The sequence continues at coordinate 15,661,739 of VBSM01003204.1, read as the reverse complement.
CTGAGTAATCTTAGACAATTAATTTCAATTCACCAAGTCTCAGTTTCCTCTTCTGTAAAATGAGAATAATACCTACCTTGCAAGGCTTCTATTAGGGATGTCTTCCTTTCTCCTTCCTTTGCCATTACAAAAGAAAAATATTTGAGGCAGTTTATTGAAAAAACACAGAAGAAAAAAAGAGATGGGGAAATCAAGTCAAGAGAAAAATAAGATGAAACTAGAGGACTCAATCTAGCACATGTTACTGAATGTTTGGTTTGTAAAATGTACAACATGATACTACTTATATTTGTATACTTATATTAACCAAACCACTTAATTCTAAGATCTCGGATCTGTTCTGAGAACAATAGAAAGATAAGATTATAGAATCAGCATTTTTGAGGGTGAAGGGACCTATGGCCTGAGCTTTGTTCTAATTGTGCCATTCATTGTGTGCTTAGAGAAAGTCATCTTTCCTCTCTTGGCCCTAACTTTCTCATCTATAAAATGAGTAGTTTTGGCTGGGCGCAGTGGCTCACGCCTATAATGCTAGCACTCTGGAGGCCGAGATGGGAGGATTGCTTGAGCTCAGGTGTTCAAGACCCGCTTGAGCAAGAGCCAGATGCATCTCTATTAAAAAATTAGCCAGGCATGGTGGCATGCGCCTGTAGTCCCAGCTACTCGGGAGGCTGAGGCAGGAGAATTACTTGAACTCAGGAGTTTGAGGTTGCTGTGAGCTAGGCTGACTCCACGGCACTCTAGCTCGGGCAACAGAGAGAGACTCTGTCTCAAAAAAAAAAAAAAAAAAAGTAGTTTTACTAGATGACAATTAAGGTGATTCTGGGTGGATATCAACCTCAAGAGTGTTTTGCTTGATTTAAAAATGCAGGAAAGGGGTGGGGGAAAGAGAGATACAGAGAGAAAGAAAGACATGAAGAGGAAGGGTGCTTTTCCTAAAAGGTGCTGAGTCCTTGGCCTTTAAAAGCCACCTGCTGGCCTGGCCTGGCCCTTGGGGTCCCTGGGTAAACCCCATCCCTGCCTTGCCCCAGGGTCTCGAAACCTGGTCCCCATTTTCCTGTGTATGAAATTCAGTAAGGGGAATACCTGCCTGGCCAACATGTATAGCTCACCATGGTTGAAAATAAGAGTCTCAATTCTCCCTTTGAAAATATAAACAGAATGGCCTTTGCCTGACATCTGTCTCCTTGCCCCACTCTCTCCTGGGAGACTTGGTAAACCCACCCACCTGAGTCTCCTGGGAGGTGGGTGCAGCAGACACACACCAATGCTCACCTACTCGAGAGGTGTTTTCCAAAGGAACTCTGAGCATTTGAGCAACAGGCTGACAGTGTTTCTCTCTACAGACAGTGGACAGCTCCCGGCAAAATACAGGCTCCTTGTCTCATTCTTCCCGTGATGCCCTGCCCCATAGCTGACGTCCTATGTAACTGGATCTGAAATCGATAAACCAGTTTTGCTCATTAATAGCTCTGTGTCTTGGGGCCAGAAACTTGGCCTTTATGCTCTGCAGTATGCCATGGGCAGTTGCCTAAACATAAGAGTATTGATATTGATCCAAAGAGTTTTAGAAGCAGTAGATAGAAAGCTTCTCATGGAAATTCCAAGTTGAGCGGGGTTAGTTGGCTGAAGTTTGGCTGAAGAGAGTTTGGTTTCAGGTCTTTCCATCTGCATGCTGGAAGGAGATGTGGGAATTTTTAGATCATTTCCTGGGGCCACGGCTGGATAATGGCATCCTTCATTGCAAGTGTCCAGGCATCCGTCAAGTCATCACCGAGACACTTCCCCACTTGGTAAGAACAGAGAATGGCTGCTTTGTTCCTTCCCTCCAGAATCAAGATCAGAACTTTCTCCCTGAAATTAAAAATTTATTAAAGTTTAACACCTTCTTCTCCATCTCCTCTCCCCACTAAACCTTAGTTCCCACTGATTCCTAAAATAAATTCTCCTTTTTAATTAAGGAGCCCACGCCTGCCCCTCACGGGCTGCATCCACCTTTTACCCGGGCTGTTTTGTTCACGCGTGGAATAGTGCCCTCTCTGATGCACGTGGAGAAGTCTCATCCCGCTCAGCCCAGGGGAAGTGCTTCCTTCTCCGGCTGCCCCCACGCCTCCCCACCCATCCCTACCAGACCCCCTCTGTACTCCGTGCCCCTGCTGTGTTTACACGTGGCTGAGCTCTGAATTCATTTGGTAAAAGACTCATGGTTTTAGTTCCAGAAATGGATCAGGAACAGCATCTTTTCTCTCTAAATTAGTTGACCTTCACTCAGAGCCACAGACTTACAGACTATAGTTTAAAAACCGCCATCAAGATTTAATGCCACCCCTTGGCTCCCAAGAGCCAGTGGGGAAGGATGGGACAGGAGCCCTTGCCAGAAAAGGAAATTGTGATTGTGTTTCCTCCCATGTCCAGGAAGGTGTAGTGTTCTTTGTCAGAAAAGGAGGGATCGGTGTTATGCTGACAGCCATGGGTTCTCCCTTATGAGACCAGAGAAGAAACTGAACTTCCATCAACAGGTTCCAGGCAGGTTTAACAGCAGAAACATAGACAAATAGGTTTCTTGTGCCTCATAGGACAAGAGTATGTGCACGGGTGGATGTTGGCTATTTTGGGGCAAAGTGGCTAGGTAAGCAGGTGCCTTGAGGGTGACCAGCTGTGTAAGTGTTAGGCTGCTAAAGTACACCAGTTCTGGCTGGTGGGAAATGGGACTGGAGTCCCTCAACAGGGCTGCCAGGTGTGATTGTTCAGGTTGCATACTGCACAAATCTAGAGGGCTCCATTCACGTAGAGTACGATGTGAATGGTGCCCTTAGAGTTGTGCAAGTGTACCACATGCATACTGTACCTGCTCAGGCAAAAGTAACCTATCAATTCTTTGGAACATATATTAATAACTACAAATCAACTAGAAACTTATATTATAATCATAACATTGCACCTATATTAAACTTGCTGTGACATGTCAAGTTGCAGGAGCCAGTTTTAACCCCAAGGACTTTGGACTTTAATTTCTAGGAACCAGTAACCAAAATATACTCTCAAGGACCAGGCATATTCTTCCTTAATTTTCTCCAGTTTAGCACAATATGAACAGATGGTATAGGATGAATGTTTCTTGGTGTTGTAGGTGGGATCATAGACTAGAATGAAAAGGGCAGAGCCAGTTGCTTTACTCTTGAGGGTAGAGCAGCATTGCCCAGGCATGAAAGGTTCCCCAGTGGCCACTTAGGTTTCTCTGACCAGGGTGACCATATGTCCCAGTTTGCATGTGTATGCCCAGCCTAATTTTCAGTAGTGTTCCAGTTGGGATGATAAAGTATGTGGTCCTATTACCTCCAGCATGCAGATGGGCATCTCTGCTTTGTCAACTACCCCATACCTGAGACCAGCCTTTTCCTTTTATCGATGCCTTGGCAATTTCTCATGATACAGAGACAATGCGACAGTGATATAGAGACTGTTTTGAAGGATCAGTTTGCTGGCCCCAGGTTAAAGCATAAGTCAGATTCTCAAATTCATATTTTTATTCTACTCACATTTACTGAGCACTGATTAAATGTCATGAACTATAATAAATGTTTTATTATAGATTATCTTATTTAATTTTCACAAGAAGCAGCTCTTCAAGGTTGATGGAAATAACACACCATTTTACATAGGAGGTTCAGAGCACGTATGCTTGTGTAAAATTGCAGACTCAGGATTCATACTCTGCTCTCCTGACCCTAAGTCTGGAATTTCAGGAGTTATGAGGGCAGACATCCTGGAGGAGTTGGGTTTGCACTTGCTCTTGAAGAATGAGTGTGGTTGCCAGTAAGCAAGGGGAAGATCCAGGGGAGCGCATTCCAGACATAAGGAGCTGATGGATCAAAGGGCTCAAGGTGGGAAGTGCGGGCTCTCTCTGGTCATCTGGTTTGGTAGGACACAGGAAACTGAAGGGACTGAGGGAGAGGAGGTGAAAGAAGTGGTCTGAGGCCAGGATGTAGACAGACAAGTTGTTCCTCCAGGAAGAAGTTACAAACTGAAAGTTCAAAGTCAAGCCTGTAGACATATTGTGTTTGACCTTTATTGAATTGATTCCCACAAGGGTATTTGGTCTGGTTTTCCTTTTGAATTTATAACACATCAATCCTACATTTTCATCTTTTCTTGAAAAATCAAAAGACCTAGCCATGCAGGACCCACAGTCCCAGGAGACAGCGATTAGCTGGAGTTGAGTTCAGCTGCCTCCTTTAGATGGGGCATCTGCTTTCCCAGGGATCTGAGCAATACCATCTTAGACCCAATAAGAGGAGCCCCCATCCTGGGCCCTGAGCTTTCTAGGGTCTTGCTCTGGTCACACCCCTTGCCATGGGCTGAAGAGTCTTTGAGCCAAGGGGACTTGCCCACTCCCTAGCACCCTCCCCTGCTCCAGGCTGTGCGTCAGCCACTGGGACTCAGGATTCTCTCCTAAATTATGGAATCCTTTTCAGTCAGATACTCGTCTGTTCTGGAAAAAAAATTTGTATTAGTAAATCAGAGTCCTCAGGAAAACAATATTTAAGCCCGAGACACATGGCCTTGGACAAGTGACTCAACTTCTCTGAACTTCATTTAGGAAGTGAAACTAACAATCCCTTTGTTTTGAGAATAAAATCTAAAATGCCTTATGCACAAAGGAATTGAAAGTAGGGACTCAAATAGATATTTGTGTACTGATGTTGATGATATTACTCCCAATAGCCAAAAGGTGAAAAAAACAAAACCAAACGTCCATCAACAGATGAATGGATAAGCAAAATATTCCATGGTATAAATATATTATTCAGCCTTAAAAAGAAATTAAATTTTGACATATGCTACAACAAGGATGGACCTTGAAACATTACACAAAGTTAAACACGCCAGACAGAAAAGGACAAATATTATATAATCCATTTATATGGGGTACCTAGACTAGGCAAATTCGTAGAGACAGAAAGTAGAATAGAGGTTACTTGAGGGTGGGAGCAGGGAATGGGGAGTTATTGTTTAGTGGGTACAGAGTTTCAGTTTGGGATGATAAAAAAGTTCTGGAAATGAATAGTGATGATGGTTGCACAGAATGTGAATGTACTTAATGCTACTGAAATGTAAACTTAAAAATGGTTAAAATGGTAAATTTTGTTAACATATGTTTTACCACCATAAAAAATAAATGCCTCATGCAGTACCTGGCTATTGAAGATACCCAGGGGAGAAAAAAAGAGCTAAAAGGAGCTATTAAGATGCTACTGTTACTTGAGTTCAGTGGTGTCATTTCATACTTTAAACTAAAAGTAGTCAAGGAAGGCTTTGCCAAGGAGGTGGCATTTGAGACGAAATTTGTAGGACAAGGAGATCAGGCGAGGAAGGAGGCAGACCCAGGCAGGAGGAAACGTATAAGTAAACAGTGAAGCTGCGTGTGTCATGATGGAGCCCCGGTGATGACATTGTGTTGTGCTCTGTTTTCTGTTGGAGACTAGAGATGGGATCAGGTTTCAAGGACCTTGGAGTCCAAGTTGACCTGCTTGGGTGCCAGGCAGAGCAGCAGCACTGAAGCTGTTTGGGCAGGGAGGTTGGTAGGAGCAGTGTTGGCAGGAAGATTAATCTGGGACATCACATAAAATGGAGTGAGTGGTGTGACACCAGAGGCTAAGGGCAGCCAGGGAGCTGTCGCGGGAGTCCTGGACTAGACGCGGATGGTGGCCATGCAAAAGAGTGGAAGGGATGGAGGCTAATTTCAAAGGAGACTTGATAGATTTAAGATATGGGGAGGAAGGGAAAGAGGTGGCAAAGAGTTAAATGTCTAGAAGCAGAAAAGCTTAATCCTGGAGCCAGGTCCCCTATGTTCAGATACCAGTGCTATTGCTCATGACCTTATATGACCTTGGGTAAATGACTTAATCTTTCTGTCCTCACTTTCTTCCTCTGTCACATAGGGATGAATGATATAGGCTGTGATGAAGGTGAAATGAATTAATATTTGTGAAGTACTTTAAATAGTATTCAGCACGGAATATACGCTTGCTATTTTTGTCTATTAAATCTGGGTGGTTGGTATGTCGGAGTCTGTTACATTTTTTTGTGTGTTTGAATTTTTTCAAGCATGACATTAAAATAATGTACTTTCAAAAGAGATATTGCTGAGCAATGCTTCTTAAACTTTCCCATGCGTGTGAAACGTTTGGCAGTCTTGTTAAAATGCAGGTTCCAGTTCAGTAGGGGGTGGGGGGGCAAAAGGGGGGGTTGAGGTTCTGCATTTCTAACAAGCTCCCTGGTGGTCTGGTGCTGCTGGGCCTGTGGCCAACCCTTGAGTGGCAAAGTCATTGAGGTATGGGGGGTCACTGATGTTTCTAGGATCGGGGACTGTTCTGGTTATCTTTTGCTGCATTAAAAATCGCCCAAATCTAGTGGCTTACAATAAGCACGATTATTTATTATTATTGTTGTTATTATGATTACTATTATCTCTTGCAATTCAGCTCTGCGGTTCTTGCTCAGGATCTGTCATGTGCTGGTCATCAGACGTGGCTGGGGCTAGGTTCTTCTTGAAGGCTTCCTTGCTCTCATGTCTGGTAGTTGATGCTGGCTATCTGCTGGGACCTCAACTGGGGCTGGCAGCTAGGACAACTACCCATGGCATCTCCATGTGGCAAGGGGCTCTTCACAGCTCAGCAGCTGGGTCTCAGGAGAAAGCCAGGCAGAAGCTGTGTCACCTTTTCTAGCCTCCAAAGTCTCAGAGCATCACTTCCGCCACCTTCCATGTGTTAGAAGCACCACGAAGGCCAGCCCATACACAAGGGGAGGGCACGTAGACTCCATGTCTTGAAGGGAGAAGTATCAAAGCATTTTCAGAGATGTCTTAAAACCACCACAAGGGCTTGCTTAAGGAAGCTGTGACAGGAACAGAAAGCTGGGAGTGAGTCTACCAGGGAAAGTTTACATGGTTGTGTTTAAATTTGTGGGTTTGAGGTGCCGTGGGGGACCCAGTGGGGCTCTTCTCCAACAGGCAGGATGGTGTGTGAATATCTGGGTATCTACCTCCACCACTAGATTATAAGCTTCGTGAAAGCAGGGACTTGGTCTTTTTCTCTGCAATAATCCTAGTGTTTAGCACAGTGCTTGGCACACAAAAAGGACCCAGTAAATATTTGTTGGATGAATGAATGAATGAATGGGAAAGGAGTTAGGACCGAGGCTCTTTGGTCTGAAGAGGAAAGGCTACTAGAATTCTGGGAACCTCCCCCAGGACTGGCCTCTTTGGCACTTGTCCCAGGGAGAGGGTCTCCTGCATTTGCTCAGTGGCCACCATGGCCCTGGGGGTCTGGCTTGTTCTGAAGCTCTGGGCCCTTGCAGGACCAGTGGGCTGTGGGAAGCCTGGATCTACTGGGAAACCTCCCTCTTGACTTCCGCTAAATGGAAACTGAAACTGGAATTTCCCGAGAAGATGAAAAGCCATAGGGCTGTCATGATTGTAATGATCTCGCTTCTAAGCAGCTCTCTCCATTTCCTGTTTACAGCCCAGACAGAGCAGAAGCGACCAAATCTCTCAAGGGAAGGTTTTCTCTGGGGGATTCTAGGGGTATCAGCGACAGGAAGCAGTGAGGACTCTCCTGAGACAGAAGCCCTTGTCTTCTAGCCACTCTGGTGGGTCTGATCGTGCCCTCCAAGGGGTCGTGAGGGATCTGGGCTTCTGGAAGAGGCTCCAGATCCATGTCTGGACGTAAGCATCTCCCACTCTTACCCTGCTCCCCATGCCCGAATTTCTGGGGGCTCCATGTGAAGTCAGTGCAAAGGAATTGGGATCAGAGGCTGCGGGGAGTCTAGCTGTGGTTTCCAGGCTGAGTGGGTAACTGTATTTCACTTCGGAACACCCAGTAAGTCTGTCGGGAAGGCACCAGAAAGGTTGGCTGTGTCAAGCCTCTGTCTTTATTTCCAGGGACAGAACACAATCCCCAGAGGGAGCGACCCCAGATCCAATTCCTGTCCTAGTCACAAAACTGTGAAACAAACAGAGGGACATGTGGGGAATTAGGGACTAAGAGAAAACGGTGACCAGAAGGCAACTGAACAGCTGCAGGATTATACAATGCAAGGCCCTCTGATCTGACAGGTCTTCCTACAAACGGTGCATGCACACACACGCAGACACACACTGACACACGTGTGCACACACACACACATGCCTCCCAGAAGGGACTCTCTGAAGATGGGACATTTCAGCCGACATCTGAAAGATGATCAGGGCAGCCCTGCCAAGAGTATTCCAGGCATGAGGGACAGCGATGACAAAGTTCAGGTGGCTCCACAGCTGGGAGTCTGGGCCAAAGGGGACAGCCTGTGGCTCCCTCCACACCTTCGCTTGCTCACGCCTGAAACACCCGCCCCCTCTGTCCTAAACCTTGCAGCGTCTTTCTCATTCACGATTATCTCCTAAATATCATTCACAAAGGGTAGCGAGTATCAGTCGTGGTTCACACACTCATGCAAGAAATGCCACTTTATTTTCTTTAAATCAAATTATATCTTATTCCGACCCCAGTGCTGTTGGCCTGGCAGGCAGTTCAAATTCAGTCATTCTTGGGGAATGACCCCCTGGACCCAGGGTCATGCAAAGATGCCATGCTCATCTTGGGGAAGGCCCATCGTCACTGGTCCTCAGCAATTTGTCCTGGGGTGCCCATTGTCCTGTTCCTCACAGCCCCTTCAGGGCTGAAGTCTATGTGGCTTCTGGGCCATGCTTGGGGACAGGAGCCTTGGCAGAGGCTGGGAGTCCCTGGACCCCGCATCCAGCATCCCTACCTATGGTACAGTATTGCATTCCCACATCCCCACCCACCCCATGTGCAGCCTCTCCCCTCTCCCCGCTACTGCTCCTGGATGAAGATGCACCCAGCCCCCAGGACACCTAGCTTAATTTCTTTAGTGAATTTTGGCTTGGTTTTTTTTTGTTGTTGTTGTTGTTTTTGAGATAGAGTCTCACTCAGTTGCCCCAGGTAAAGTGCAACCTCAAACTCTTGGGCTCAAGTGATCCTCCTGCCTTAGCCTCCCGAGTAACTGGGACTATAGGCATGCACCACCATGCCTGGCTAATTTTTCTATTTTTAGTAGAGATGGGGTCTCGCTATCTTTAGGTTGGTCTCAACCTCCTGATCTCTAGCAGTCCTCCCACCTCAGTCTCCCAGAGTGCTCAGATTACAGGAGTGAGCCACTGTGCCTGGCCAGTGGCTTTTTTTTTTTTAATACTCTCATCCAAGACTCAGAATTTTGGATTTTGCAAAAGACCTGAAGGCCCACTGAACAAAAGCAGCTTCTGCCCAGACAAAGGAGAACAAAACCCACCCACCTGCCAGAAATGGAAAGGAAGGAGAACTAGAGGAAGTGCCCACACAGATGCTTCCTAAACCTTGCCTTTCAGGGCTCTCTGTTCTCAGGGATGCCGTCCATCCAGCCCAGGGAACTTGAGCTCCCTGAGAACAATGTCTCTCTATCTATGTCGAAGGATCACATTTTGTTTTCTTCTTTTTAAATTTCCCATTCATCTCAAAACAATACTTTTGTAAAGTACAATGAAAATGAATGATCAGAAAAACGAAATTTAAAAAAAGGCATACAGAGTATAGGTACTAATATTTTATCATTAGATTCAACAGATTGCTATAAAAGTTTCTAAACATATTCTTTCCATTTCTGTACCCACCTTGTCACAGATGGGTAACCAACTGTGGAGGGGCATGAATTGGTGGACCACACACTGAGGAGCATTGCCTTAGAGTACTCAGGAGGGAGTAAAGGGTGTTGTCACCTCTAGAAATGGGAACTTAGTGTAGACTCTTCAAGGGGTTAGAGCAGAGGCCAGAAGCAGGGACAGCCATTCCTCAGTGAGCTGAGAAACTAAAATTCAGCCTCCCCCTACAACTGCTGACTATGCAGAGAGACAGTACTGTGTTGGGGCGGGCTGTCTGGGGACGCATTCCAGCTCTGCCACTTACTGCCCGGACCCAGGAGGAGTCAACACCTATGAGCCTCAGTTTACCCATCTGTCCAATGAGGATAATGGTACTATCTTAGTAAAAACTGAGGTTAATAAGTGCATAATCACAAAGAGCTGTCTGGCAAATAGTGCCTGCTAATATTAAAAGTTTCCTTGGAGTGAAAGCTTCAGGAGGGCAAGGATTTTTGTGCCCTGATGTCTACCAGATGCCTAGAACTATGCCTGGCACACAGAAGTGCTCAACAAATATCTGTTGAGTGAATGATTTCATCTCCTTATCCACACTGAGCTTCAGACTTCTATGTTTTTCCCATTCTTAACCCTTCTTTTGCAGAGAAAAGGAGGTCTGTTTGCCCTCTGTGCTAATACCTTACTTGGTGTGCACAGTATTCTTCCAAGCCCCGGGCCATTTGGAGCTTTTGTCTCCAAAGCACCACACATCCAAATAAGGCTTGAATTGCCTCTCAGGTCTGAGGCTGTGTTGCGGAGGGTGTTTAAGACTGGGCTCAAGATACATTTTTATAGGATGTGAAATATATTTCTCCTTGTGCTGGGCTTTAGACTCTCTAATACCTGGCTTCAGCTTGTGTTTCAAGACATATGACCACTGCACACTGCATAGACCCAGCAGGGACCTTTTCCCCTGCCCTGAGCATACTGTTTCTCTAAGATGCCCTTTGCAACTCCTGCCTGTTGGTGTTATTCCACAAAACCAGGCTCAAATGCTTCGTACTCTCTGCAGCTGTCTCTGATACTCAGCCAGAGTTCATCTCTCTTCTCTACATCTAATAATTCTCTCTTCTCTACTTCTTCGTTAGAAGGCTTTGCAATCAAGTTCATTGTCTGCACATCTGTCCCTTTACTGAGGTGGAACTCCCTAAGGACAAGGGACCATGTCTTTAACAGCTCTGGTGTTTAATGTAGCGACTTGCACATAAATAAATGTTCACTGGGTGGAAGTTGTTGGTGGGGCCCCACCTGCAAGCTTAAGTCAGTAGGCTTCACTGTGAGCGCCTTAACATAGGTGTAGATCAGAGGAAGGAGGTGAAAGCCCCATGTCAGTTTCTCTGATACCACTTTTCTCTTACCATTCCTTTGTCTCGGGTATTCTCTGGGCAACATGCTGATGGAGGAGGAACCGTGGCCCAATCAGAAGGACTGTGCCGGCTTAGGGGGAGGATTACTTGGTCTAGAAGCAGAGGGAATGTGGTTTGTGGGTGAATGTGGGAGACAGCATGGCATAGGCGTTAGTGCTCTGAGGTCGGGTGCGTCTGGCTTCCTGTCCAGGCTCTGCTGCTGACTGGCTGCATGACCTCTGGCATGTTTCCCATGCTTCAAAGCCTCTGTTCTCCATCTGTATAATATGGGCAATGTAGCGACCTTCTCTACTTCCCACCGCAAGTGGCATAGTGAGAGGGATGCAGAGAAGGCATATGACCCCACTGCCAGTCTTCAGGGAGTGTCACAGAGATGCTAGTCTTTGCAGATTCTGGTGCGGTTTTGGGGAAAGAAAGCTCACATCACCCCTGGGTACCATGTGACTTGCTTGCTTACAGTATCTCCTGCACAGTTGTGAAGATTAAACAAGGTAACCTATATAAGGAACTTAGCACACTGCTCTCCAATAACAGCTCAATAAATCTAAGCAAAAAGACTCAATAAATATAAACTATCAGGTAGAATGAATAATCCACAGAAGAGACTCTGGATGGGGTGTTTTAGGCTACAGGCACTGCTATGCTGTAATAGAATGGGTCAGCTTTCATCTAGTTAAAAAAAATCCACTTCCCTTTGATGCCACATTGAATTTATTCTAGTGATTGAATGTCACACCCCAAAGAACCGGCAGCACTGGAGCAGTTGACCTGGTAGAGGCCTCAGGATGTGCTTATTCATTCCACAGAGGTTTACTAGCCCCCTGGTTTGTGACAGCCACTGTGGCCGGTTACCTTTCTCTCTGGATTATGCTGCTGTAACGAACAACCCCAACAGTGGTTTCTTTCTTGGTCATGTTTGGTATTGGGTGCAAGGTGACTGCACCTCTGTTCTAGGTGTCTTCATTCCAGGGCCCAGGCTGAAAGATCGGCCCCTATATGGAACATGCCATTCTCATGACAGAGGGAAAAGAGTACTAGCAGAACCCTGCAGTGGCTCCTAAAGGTCATGCTTGGATGTGGCACATGTGGCTGGCATCAGTGGGGTAGGGAAGTATACTCCTCCCATCGGGCAGCCCTGAAAGTCTCTGGGCAGTGGATGAGGACACACAATTCTCATATAGGGAAGGCATAAAATAATTGGGAATAGTAATACCATCTGCCACATGCTGTCATGAGTGCTGTCTAGTTTTAGACTCATCATAACCCTATGTGGTAATATTATCCCCATTTTACAGAATGGAAAATTGAGGTTTGGTATGGCTAACTACTGCCCAAGACTTGGCCAGTAATAAGCACAGCCGCCTCACTTGGAGCTGGCTCCTATGACATGTAACCAGCCTTGGGCTTCTTGAGGACTCATTTTCATACAGATGTTGTCATTCAGTAAATATTTATAAAGCATCTACTATGTGCCTGATGCTGTGCTAGGCATTGGAAACATGTGATTTATAAGGCACATAGTTGATGCTTTATGATGTTTACTGAATGACAGACATTGTTTCCACCCTCATGGAGTTTAGAGTCCAGGGGAAGAGAAAGGCAAACAAGAAGCACTTGAGGTCTGAGTGGTATGTGCTTCCATGAGGGAGGTGCAGGGTGTGGTGAGCGTCCACAGTGGGAGCATGCAACCAGACTCAGGGTGCAAGAAATGGACATGTCTCTGCTGACTGCACAGAAGCTGAGAGCTGAAGGACTATGGCACATGGCTCTTGTCAAGGCTGGCAGGCTGAATGTCAAGGACAGTTTCTGATTCAGAACTCTAAAGGGCACTCAGAGGAGTTCAGCGCAGATGGACACATGCCCAGCCTGTTGCTAACAAGACCCAATGAATCAGTGTCACGTGGCAGGATTCTACCATGTGCTTCTTTCTAGCATGCCTGATCCACAACCCTGATTGGGCCTCTCCTGGGCTTTGCCCAAGCCTTATATACCCCCAGAGGCATGCATGCACAAAAAGAACAAAGACCCAGACGCTTCAACGTTAACCTAAGAGAGAAAGAGAAACCCAGATTTGGTCTGATTTTGAATCAGCACAGTGATACACCTTGCTGAGGCTGCCAAAGCTGCCACTCTCACTTCCCTAAATGGTTTCCATTTTAATGGCACGGTAATAAAAAGAAGAAGGACAGAAACCCCCTGCCATGGTTTACAAAGTATACCATTAACAGTAAGAAATACCATTTTCTCATCACGGGTGGATCACGCCAGAGCACAGGGCCCAGCATTCAGCCTGCCTGTGCCAACAACCAATTGTGTGTAAGCGCTTGCCCCTCAGACAGAGATGGCGCGTGTGCTAGGAGACAGGCTGCTTCATAGGAGGCCCAGCAAAGAGCAGGCACAGCTGTAGACTGTCCCTCTTGGGATGTGAAAGGCCTCTGACATGCGACCACATATCTCCCACAGCAGAGCCTCTGGCCAATGTCACATCTCCAAGGAAATGTCTTTGAAAGAGGGGATTCTACTGTCAGCTTGGCTATAGAGACATACATCCTTGAAAGTTTTAGGAAATACCACAAAACCAAATACATATGTGTACACACACACACACGTGTATTAGGATGATCCAGAAAAAACAGAAGCAATAGGATATATAAAGATAAATAGAAGGAAATACATTATAAGGGATTGGCTCACTTGATTATGGAGGCTGAGAAGTCCCAGGATCTGCTGTCTGCAGGCTGGAGGCCCAGGAAAGCCAGGGGTGCACTCTCAGGCCAAGCCTGAAGGCCAGAAACCCACGGGAGCCAATGGTGTAAGTCCCTGTCCAAGTCTGAAGGTGCAAGGACCAGGAATGCAGGAGAAGATGGATGTCCCAGCTCAAGCAGAGAGCGAATTCTTCCTTCTTCCCCTCTTTTGTTCTCTTCCGGCCCCTCAAACGTTGGAAGATGCCCATCCACATTGGTGAGGGCAGATCTCCCTTACTCAGTCTACTCATTCAAATGCTAATCTCTTTTGGAAATACCTTCACAGATATGCCCAGACATAATGTTTTGCCAGATATCTGGCTGTTCATTAGCCCAGTCCAGTTGACACACAGAATTAACCATCACAGTATGTATATGTATATGTATATGTATATATATAAATGCTCTTCTTACCCTTGATTTTATCTGAAAACTGTGGATGGACAACAATGGGCTTTGAGTTTACACTCCCTTTTAAAAAATCTGTCTTGGGGCTTGGAAAGGAGCCCCTTCTTGGAGAAACGAGTACACTGACTCAACTCCAGGCCATGGGCAGGGAGTCTGCCAGAAGTGTGGTTTGGAACCTCTATCAGGCATTGCTTGCTGGCTCTGAGACAGATGGTGAAGCAAGGAAGAGCAGCGTGTTGCTGGGGAACCACAAGCCCTGTATCCTCAGGGTCAGCTGCGTGGCAGGGGTGGGAAAGAGCAGATTAAGAAATTGTGCCCCAGGCTCCATGCCTCAGTACTCAAATTAAATTATATTTTAATAATGCACTATTTTTAAAAATCAAATTAGCAAACTAGGACAGAAACGGTCCTCATGCCTGTAATCCTAGCACTCTGGGAGGCAGGAGGATCACTAGACACCAGAGGTTGAAGACCAGCCTGAGCAAGAGTAAGACCCTGTCTCTACAAAAAATAGAAAAATTAGCCAGGTTGGTGATGTGTGCCTGTAGTCCCAGCTACACAGGAGGCTGAGGCAGGAGGATCACTTGAGCCCAAGAGTTTGAGGTTACAGTGAGCTATGATGATGCCACTGCTCTAATCCAGGCAACTGAGTGAGACTATGTCTTAAAAAAAAAAAAAAAATTAGCAAACTGTGGCAATGGGCCCTCTGTCTGTGATTATAAATAAAGTTTTATTGAAATCATTTCTGATTGGAACTATTGCAAGTTTTATTGGAACTGAGTTTATTGTGCTCACTTAAATTTTACACCCAAGGCAAGTTCTTACTTGCCTCACCTTCATCCTGGCCCTGCCCCACATCCATCACTCATCATTCCCTCCCCAATCCTGCCCCTGCAGAGTGCCAGGTACCAGGAGACAGAGCTAACAGTTATTGAGCATTTACTATATGCTAAGTACTATTATTGTAAGGAGTTTACACATATTAACTCACTTAATCCCCACAACAATCCTATAGGTAGGTACAGTTATCCATGCCATTTTATAGATGAGGAAAGTGAGGCATAGAAAGGTGAAGCTTTCCTAAAGTCCAACAACTAGGAGGAGCTAGAGCCAGAGTTCATATGCAGGCAGCCTGAGGGCTTTGATGGAGATGTCTGGAGGAAGATCGACTCAGCTCTGGGGAGCACTTCCTCCATTACAGAGGAAGTGACTTTGAGCAGGGTGTTGAAGGATAAGTAGAAGTTTGCTAGGCAGAAAGAATAAATACAGGTTGCTGGAGTGTTTCAGAAGAGCAAGTCTCTTGGTGGGGGTTGGGGGAGTCTCTCTGGCTTCCCTAAGCTCAGGTGCTGCCCTGGAATCTGAACAGCAACAAAATAATACAAATAACCAACATGTATTGAGTGCTTACCCTATGTGCTAGGTACTGAACTAAGTACTTTATGTATATTATCTCATTAAATCCTCAAATCAACTTGTGACGTGGTACTACTCTTATTTCTGTTTTATAGAGTGAAAATCTGAGGCACAAAGAGGTTAAGTAGCTTGCCCAAGGCTATACAGATAGTAAGTGGCTGAGCCAGGATGTGAACCCAGGGAACACGACCACATGCACCCCCAGCGGGCACTGTTCATCTTGTGCAAAACCCAAAATCTGGCACCAGAGCTGCAGGCTTAGCCAAAGCACCGTGCCAGTGGTTCTCAAACTTTGGAATGCATCCAAGTCACCTGGAGGGCTAGTTAACAAACAGATTTCTTGGCCTCCTAGAATCAGACACTCTGATTTAGCAGGTCTGAGCTTGAGCTGAAAATTTGCATTTCTAAAAAGTTCCCAGGGGATGCTGATGCTGCTGGTCCTGGGACCAGAAACTGAGAACCACTGAGTACCTCCCTGACTCTCAGCAGTAGCACAGTGCTGCCCTCCTAAGCTGCTCCAGAAAACAGGACCACAGGAGGTAGTTGGAAGAAAATGCTTCCTCTTTCTTGCTATATGAATTGGGACCAACCTATTGAAGAGCCTTCAAATTTTCTTCTTTTTATTCCAGTTGCCCTTCTTTTCTCTGATACCTGCATTGCTTTTTTTTGATTATCTAGGCTCTTTT